>CM060950.1:73609320-73716820 GCA_030765055.1 Mantis religiosa | reverse complement strand
GGGAATTAAGAGATGTTAAACATATTTTTAATGCTGCAATCATAGTACAGATTTAACTAATGTGATAGATGGGAGGTTCTAAATGTATTAAATTAAAACAATTGGTTATGCATTTTAATCATTTTGTTATTGCTGTGACTTTGCGGGTTCGTGAAATTAAAAGTCCAATTGCACAAATTCAAAATGTTCTTTATTTCCACCAAATTACAGTTGGAACACTTGCCGATTACATAGAATTACGTAGCACACACAATTACAATTCACCAGTTCGTCTGTCACAGGTCCACTCCACACTCACAATTACGTACAACTCCTCTGATACACGTACACAGTCTTCCAGTCCGTTCAATAGCACGGCGCTCCTCGCGGCTGCTCGCCAAGAACTGAACTCTCCTCCAGCCCGGCGAGTCGCTTATATAAGACTAACTGACCTATCTAGAAGGTTCCGGGTTAGATGAAATATCCCGACTGTTCCAGACGTCAGGGGGAGGGGAAAGAGGTGGCCAGCGACCAGTGAAACTTTCCTAACCATCCCCTCAGTTAGTGACACGATATAAATGTGTAGGCGTGGCCTAAATGCCTCCTGTCCCCCACTCAGCTGTCAGTTGGTCGTGCATTCCGATAATTGGGTGACATTATAATAAAATAAGAGTTAGTACAATAATAGGTTAGCTTCATTGTTATACTCATATTAAAAAGAATATGTACCTACATTCCATTTTATATAATATGCCATACCTTAAAAGCATTTGTATTTTCGGGTTTTGTGTATAAGAATTGTTTCCAATTTACATTATTGTTCATTTGTTATAGTTAACTGCAATTCCATAACTCAGAAATTAAAATATTATGATCATCAATATTAACTAAGTGTTTGGTAACAATTAGGTTTGGGATGAAAAGAAGTTGAAGAGCATATATTATCACTGTACCATTATACCTATGTTCTGTCCTGGCCACTTAATTATTTCATATTTGTCATTCTATTCGGAAGTCAGAATCTCGATTCATTTGGAGTTTTTCAATACAGCAATATTGGTGGCCCTAACGAGAATCTAGCACCCATCTCAGAGGTATTTAAATACAATATTCAAGGTTCCTGAATATCCCAAGAGCATCCAAAAATCGACATTTTGCAATCAAATACTCCGATCACAAGATCCCTCAAACTTATACGGATTGCCACATTCACAGGTTTGTTTTCTAGCTTTCTTATACCTATAACATTTCAATTGCGTAAATATGGTGATCTCAGGAAGCTTAACAATGAACTTTAATTGGGTGCTGTTTAAACCAAAATGAACTGCCGAACTATTCATAAAAATTTTATGCAGAGAATTTCAACTTTCCTAACAAAGCAGCTTAGGAAAAGTTGTTATTGAAAGTGCCGCTCATGAATCCAAGCCATAGTGGCAAGTGGTGGCAAGTATAGACTTCCATCAAGTTCACAGAGTCTGTTAGAGCACAGCACAATTGAGTTCGGTGTGTTGGTTACATTGCTCTGCATGTAGTGCATACTACCGTGGTGCGTGATCAAAATTGAAACTCATTGTCATGTTTATAGAAATTGTACGGTATTAAGTTACTCGTTTGTGTAATTATATTGTATTTATATTTGCTATCCCAGTTTATTTCGTTTGGTAGAACCGCCATTTGTTCCTGTTTAATAATCCTTATTTCGTGTATTAGATCAATTGTTTTTGTTTTTTAGTTATACCTTCTGAAATTGGAATGTTTGATACTGCTTCAAGAGAAGGCTACGCATTAATAGTGGTGAGAGTTAACATTACTTCATGCTAATCAATCGAAATGATTTAAAATTTGGGCCAAATTCAAAAATATTTAAAAATTTAAAATAATTAACAAATTTAAGTAAAAAACTGCATTGTTTTGTATTCCATTAACTGCCTTGGTTATCCTGTAGAACAGCCGTGAGAGCCCGACTTTAGTCATGAGTAATGGTCGCGGAATGGTAAACTGAGGGCGCTAAGCCGCAAAGCGTTGCTGAGGAATATACTGTCCACCCAACACAAGAATGCAAGGTAGAGGAATGTGTAACGTAATCACTTTTGTTTTCCGCATTATGTTTATGCTCGCCGTTCATCTAAAATACACAGCATTGTCACATTACTTACCCATACATATCTATTACTGCAGTTACTGAAACGAGCATTATATATAGCAGCATGGGTGATAATGAAATGTGTAGTGTTTAACGCCCGCTTTTACTACATACGGCACCGCAGGTGGTGACACTGATGATACATGAGATGAAGATGGAGCACTGATGGAATGAGACTCATGCACTCTCAGTCACACACTCATTTCGTAGAAAACACATCCACTATCTGAGCAGATAAACAGTTCAAGCCCCTCGCCCTCTTCAGGCCCCACTTGCCTTCTTGTGATGGGTTGATAGTGTTTTATAAGAGAACTGGAGTGGTTAAGTAGGCAACTGGGAAGCGACAACAAAGCTTAGCAAGAATATCACCTTTTCTATAACCCAGTCATCACATAGCAACTATCACTCATACTTAAGTGGAGCTGTCTATTCATTTGTTAAGTATCCAATTACTGTGAAAATTTTTTAGACACTGTTGGATTAGTTTCATTTATGCACACGTGTGTTGCTTGGGCATGGTGGATTTAACAATTTATGAGTTGCTCATTCTTAAACAGCAGCGACTTCGGTAACATGCCAACTATTACACCATACTCCGTGACTTCTGTTTAGGAAAATATTCTGTGTAGTGTTGCATAGAATTAATGAATAGTGTTACATTGAGATGAAACCTCTTAACACTTGAATTCTCTGGTTTGATGTACTCAGTTTTTGGGCTTTTCTGTCCATACTTTTGTATGTGAGACTGCCATAGCTAGTTGACATGTATGTAGCAGGGATCCAATACCATATGGCTAACCCTATTGAAGTTCAGTATGATGGACAGTTGCTAAAACTTGAGAAAGACTTTAAGCAGTAATTTAGGAGTAGGTGCATATTAATATTAACTGTTGTTAATAAGGAGCACTTGGCAATTACTGGGTTTTAGCTACACTGATGTTTCGGCTATGCTGCACTCCTTTCTTATAAAAAATGTCCCTTGGCTACACTTTGTAGCTTAAGGTTCTCAGTATCCCACTACACTTTACAGCTTAGAGCCCTTAAAAATATTTTGCTATTCTTGTTCATTATGTGTATAACTGTAGTTGTACAGTATGCGCATTACAGCCCATGAAAGTTCTATTAACCATATGTAATTTTAACCAGATAGCAGAGGTTGTTAAGGCCTGAACTGTTGAATGAGAGGTTTATAGTTCAAATCCCATGTGCATGCACCATCATCCCTGGCTGAGGATTTTTTCCAGGTCTCTGCAGTCTATCCAATAAAAACAAGTATTAAACACTAACAAAAACCAAATTTGTAATCACTTTTGGAAGGCATAGGAAATATTGAATGGTTATAGATATTTTATATTCTCACTGGATAAATACTAGGTAGCAGTTCCAAACATATGGAATACACTCTTGTAGGAAGTATTACTTGCTTGATTTATGATGCAAAAATGAATGTTAACTTTGCCAGTTGTTTGATTCCTGAGACCGTTCTTTTGTAAACTTTCAGCCAAATAGTAAATAAAAAGGTAAAGCCAAAACATACTTATTCAAGTTTAAATTAAAGAATAAAAGTGTTTTAACTTATTTTACGCTTGTTGAAAAACCACATAGGTACAATATATAATTAATAATTTTTAATTACAAGAAGTATTTAGTGAAAGAAAAAAGACTGTATTGAACAGTTTAACTAAATGATATAAAAGAAAATAAAGGGAATTGTAAAAACTATTTGTAGTCGGTTTCCTGACACTCATCACTTACTATTCTTATATTATTGAGGGACTAGTTTCAAAGGCTATTGCCTCCATTTTCAACCTCCCGTAAAAGTTGGAGAGAGATTGAAAATGGAGGCAATAGCCTTTAAAACTAGTCCCTCAATAATATAAGAATAGTAAGTGACGAGTGTCAATAAACCGACTACAAATATTTTTACAATTAATTTTGACGTCACTGTTACTAAATCCCTCCAAACACACCTAAAAATAAAGGAAATATCTATACATTTAGTGAGACTAACTATACATATATCTTGTTTCTATTTTTTATATCACTTTTCCACATTAAGTAGAGAAAGTATTGTACTGAAAAGCTCAATCTCAAGATTTCATCAGAAATACATATTGGATGAAGTTCTGGTTGTGCCGCTGCTGTACTGTGAAGATCAATGAAAGTACATCCTAGCATTAATATTATTCTGCAATTTCGAACCTTTGTTCATAAAGGCTAAAAAATGATTCATCAGTCAAAGTTGGGCTTTTATTAATCTTCTACTTTCTCTTGTATTGTATTCTGCCCAAAAATAACATGTTGAGATTTCAATGGAAATAAGTTTTAACTTTACAGTGTGAGTGAAGCAATGTGTCAATATCTTCTCGATTCACTTTTGTACCAAGTTTTAACTTGCTCTTCCGTGAGAGTGCGTGCTTCTTATAATTCTGAAACCAAATATTTAATAAAAGCTAAACTTGGTTTTTAAGTTCAATACCTTCCAAAGATGTGATAAAGATTTTTAATGATATTTCATCATCCAAAACTGTTCTTAATACAGAACAAAAGGTTTGTATTATAATTGGTTGCAACAGTTTTGATGAAAATGCAACTTCTTTAAGATATTTACATTACATTATATTATCCTAAATTTTCTGCAATTAGGCTGGGAAGTTTCTTGATTTGAAATGAATTTTGTGTACAAGTAAGCCATAAAAGATAGATTGAAGTGTAGTTTACAAAAAATGTAGATCTGTTGAAAACACACAATTTATTTCAAATATACTATACTCCTGATTATTCATGTGTAGATTATCCATGCATCCCCGCGTAAAAAAGATATTGTACATACATTATTTTGCAATAAACAACCTGCCATGTGAAAATAAATACCATTTCCATTTAAAAATTAAAATTATACAATGAGTTGACTGAGACATTCTGTACTTCACATACCACAAATTTTCTTTCAACACATTTCGCCTCCTCTTGAAGGCATTATTAAGAAATGGCCAACTTGACAATTTCTCTCATTTATAATTTTAATTATTACATTACTTAACAGTTTTAATTCCAATTTAAAGGTTTCAAATTACCATTTCCATTGTTATCGGCCAGTCTGTTCTGTGCAAATTGAAAACAAGTTCAGTTTTTCTGATATTAATCAGTGGGTGAATGTCAACAAAGGAAGTTAAAAGAAATTTGTAAAAGATGGCAGTGAAATGAAAAAAACACCTGTTGACATTAAAACAAACCTTATAATTAATTGGAAAGATTTGAGAAGGAAGAAACTTGCAAAACTAAGTGTTGATTAGAGAATTGTAATGCAGACTGTTCTGAACATTAAAAAGAATACACAGAAAATACAGAAGTTTATCAGGAATTGTGATTTTAATTCTCTGCTATTTGCACAAAAAAGCATGAAGAGATCTACAATCAGTGACTTAGATGCTTGTACTTTACAATGATTTAGCCAAAAATAAGCACAAGGTATTATTGTTTCATTCACCATGTGTGCTAAAAAACGGTAACTTTTTTTTTTTTTTATGAAGCTTTAGGGTCAGAGGGAGAATTTTATGCCTCATCTGGTTGGCTAATCAGATTCAAACAATGGCACAGGATTTGCAAACTTCCTGTGTAAAAACATATTCAAACATTGTGGCAGCTGATTCTTTCAAGGAAGAGTTCCAGAAATTTGTGGCAGTAGAGAAGGTCACAACAGACCAAATTTATAATGCAGATGAAAGAGGTTTGTATTGTAAATGTCTACCAACCAGAACCCTTGTTTTTAAGAACAAAGTTTGTGCTTCTGGATATAACTTTTCTAAAGAATGCATTACATATTTGTACACTGCTAATGCTTCTAGTGCTTCTGGGAACCACAGAGCAAAGCTACTAATGGTAAGAAAGGCAAAAAAAAAAAAAAAAACACTTGAGTATTCAAGTTTATGAAAGCTAAGAATCTTCCTGTGCATTATTACAACGAAAAATGAGCATGAAGGAATAGTGAAATTTTCAAAAACTCAAGTTTATGCTTCTGGATTTAACTTTTCTAAAAATGCATTACAATTTTGTCCACTGCTAACGCTTCTAATGCTTCCGGGAACCAGAGTGAAACTACTAGTGATAGGGGGAAAAAAACAAACCCTTGAGTATTCAAATATATGAATTTTAAGAATCTCCCTGTTCATTATTACAACTAAAAATGAGCATGAAGGAATAGTGAAATTTTCAAAAACTTAAGTTTATGCTTCTGGATATAACTTTTCTAAAAGTGCATTACAATTTTGTACACTGCTAACCCTTCTAATGCTTCCGGGAACCAGAGTGAAACTACTAGTGATAGGGGGAAAAAAACAAACCCTTGAGTATTCAAATATATGAATGCTAAGAATCTCCCTGTGCATTATTACAACTAAAAATGAGCATGAAGGAATAGTGAAATTTTCAAAAACTGGTTCTATAAACATTTGGTACTACAATTTCGGTAATTTGTAGAAGAAAAAGGGATTACCACAAGTTTGGCTATTTGTAGAAGAGATAGGATTACCACAAAAGACTTATTTCTTGATAATGCCCTTCACATTCCAATGGAAGCATTCTCGTATCTGATGATGGACCCATCATAGCTAAGTTTTTATCCCCTAACATGATTGGCATTACACAGCCAATGGACCAAGGCATAATTGCATCAGTAAAACAGTGCTCTTGGACTGATATACTGAGAATGCTAGTTTATGAAAATGGTTTATTGGCATTCTGGAAGAAGTTGAGAATTCTAGATGCCATACACATAATTTCTAATGTTCGGCAATATGTTACTAGTTCAGTCACAGAGGAAAGTTCTTCCTGGTAGAGTAGAAAGTGATTTACAAAGTTTCAGTGATAAAGAAATAGCAACTGCACAATTAATGAAACTTGAAATGGCTTTAAAAGGTGTTGAAGTTGTTGATGAAAACTAAAACTTGAATGAGTGGCTGAAAATCGATGCATGTGAACCCAGCTTCCAGTAAATCAGTGATGCCAAAATTATGACTGCTGCTTCATAACAAATCAAAAAAGAGGACAGTGAATTGAAAGTGGGGATGAAGACCGCAATGTTGTCATCATTGTACTGTATTGTAATGTGGAAAGTTCTAGATTATATGGGGCAGAAGGTGTTTCAGTACATTGACATTATTGCTGAAAAAAAATTAAGTGTTGAGCAAAAAAATGTTAGCTCCTTTCAGAAACAGTCCAACATCACAGACTACTTGAAGAAATAAACAGGACTGCAGTACCAATGCACAAAAGTTGAGTGCACTTCTTAATAAAGAATACATGTTTGAAAATAAGCTTATAAAGTAATTTCCTATTTACTTCGGCATGTCGTACCTTAAAGGCATTAAATTACAAGTTTCTCAATTTTTGTTTTTCAATTATTCATCTATGTTCTCCCCCATGTTATCCTGAATAATTGAGAGTATACCTCAAATTAGTTTGTGGCATCAGCAGTTCTGATGTCTCTTACTGTTAGGTTAATTTTTCACTATTTCGTCATTTTACAGTGCTGTCAGTATTCAATTGTTTTTTTGGAATGTAATGGTAACAGCATTTAATGATTAGCTTTAAAACAGCTTTCAGTTTAGTTTTCTTTATCTTCCTTGTACCTATTGTAAAATGTGTGTTTAAACTCTATCTCCAAGCTTTGTTTTGAATAAGATGAACTAAATAGAAAAATAAGCATTTGTAGGAGTAGCTTGCAGAAGCTATCTAAGAATAAATGATGGTGGGTAGTGGAACTAATGTGAATGTAACACTTCTTTTTTGTTTTACTTCTGGTTTATTTTCAGCTTTCTGATAGGGAGCATACTTAATTTTTTAGAGGTGTGCACAATGCATATTAGTTTGCAGAAAAACACCACAAAAAACCTCCGTTAATTTAATTCAATGAACAATTAAACTTGTATCTCTCAGGTTATGATCTATCTTAAAAATGCATAAATATTAATATGTTCTTTTTCTCTGCAAATTTTCAGCCCTCAGTGTCATTTGGTAATGTTGGTCAACTTGCAGTAGATCTACTAATATGTGAAACCCAAGCAGTGAAGATTGGCCATATCTGGCATCCTGCAGTACTTACAGTTGTGGGAGCAAATCCATATGAAGATTCTAGCTCTGAGATAGCAACTAGCGTTGAAGGTATACTTGATATCTGCAGGGCTATTATTTAGTGCAATAACTTATTTGCTTCTATTCTCTTAGTCTGTTTTCCTTGCAATCTAGTGGAATTACAGACTGGCAATTCATGGTTAAAACTGAACTGGTGATGCTGTTTCTGGAATTTAACTTTTGTTAATTAGCTGCTTCTGTCAGTCAGCTTAACGGGTATGTCATCTGTTTGTTAAAGAATGTGCATTTATATATATAGCGTCTAAATGCAGACCAGCTTGACATATGCATATTTATAGACTTATGGTTTGCATGTAAAATGTTTGAGAGCAAAGGCCTTTTTATGACTTAATGGGTAAGGAGGCATTTTTACAGCTTTGCGAGTCGATTTTCGCCACAAAATGAGAAAGCACTAAATTCTATTCCATTACATTCTCACTTATGATTTTCCAACTGAATGCTTTGTGACATCACACAGAACTTCTAAACTGGCAGGCAGATATTATAGAGCAGCCGTTAGATCTTTCCAGAACAATAGTGTTTGTGTGGTGTAATAAATATACCTCAGCGAATTGAACCAGGAGTGCACGTTACTTAGGTGATGTGTAAAACTGTAGAAGACCCAAAGCATTGCTTAAAATTCATGTTCTCCAAATTGGATAAGTATTTTCTGTGTACTAAAGTGTAAAAGTAATATATATGCTTGCAAGAGAGGACAATGCTCAAAAATAATAGTTGCAGTTTGTGAATCACTTTAATGTCAAAATGTTATCTTGAAAAAGCTTGACTTCCAAATGATATACCATCTTTTTTGAGGGCAGGGGGTTTTCACTATAACATTATAAATTTGGCATCCTTGTGGCATATATTTAATCCATACCAAATTCTTGTTGGATTTACAAATAGCAGTAAAGAAGTAACACATAAAGTAACAAATTATGTGGTCTGTGGTGATTGGCCTGGGTGGACTGGACTTATGTCGACGGAGTGTTGTGATCTGCTGGCATCTGATTGGCTTGGGTGGAGTTCTTGACTTTAACTTTTGTCAGTGCTGTTTGCTATAATCTGCTCAGCTTAAAGCCTTCCTCCTTGCAATTAAAGACCACCCCTCCAGCCATCGATGTAAATTCTGCAGCCTACGGTGCTTCCAGCGCTCAACAACGGAGTTGGGTAACTGATGATGGAAGCAATATGCTTTTGAAATCGATATTATAAAGAAGAAGGAAGTACGAGGGCTATCCAGAAAGTAGATTACGTTTTGGAATAAAAAGTAAACAAAGTATAGGAAACAAATTTTATTATATACAGATGAAAGCCACACTCAAATACTACTTTTCGACATAGTCACCATTCAAATTAAGGCATTTATCGTAGCGATGTACGAGCTTGGAAATTCCTTCGTCGAAAAATTCGGCCGCCTGCGCCTTCAACCACTTCGTTACCTCTTCTTGCAGCTGTGGGTCGTCATCAAAACGCTGCATAGCCAGCCACTTCTTCATTGCTGGGAATAGGTGGAAGTCGCTCGGTGCCAGGTCGGGACTGTACGGCGGATGAGGAAACAACTCCCACTTAAAAGATTCAAGAACTTCACGAGTGACATTTGCCGTGTGGGGCCGGGCGTTGTCGTGAATCAACAAGATCTTAGAGCTCAACATTCCTCTGCGCTTGTTTTGAATGGCTTTTCTGAGTTTTTGGAGAGTTTGGCAATACCTTTGAGAGTTTATTGTAGTGCCTCTTTCCAGGAAGTCCACCAAAATCACACCTTTTCTGTCCCAAAAAACAGTCGCCATCATCTTCCTTGCCGACATTGTTTGCATGCATTTCTTGGGTTTTTGGGGAGAACTTGTGTGCCCCCACTGCATTGATTGCAATTTCGTTTCACAGTTCACGTGTTTCACCCATGTTTCGTCACCAGTAACGATGCGATCGAGTAAAGAGTCACCATCCTTATGGTAAACGTCCAAAAAGTTCAACGCTGCAGCCATTCGCTGATTTTTGTGGTCCTCTGTCAAGATTTTTGGAATCCATCTTGCACAAAACTTGTGGTAACCAAGCTTTTCGCTGATGATTTCGTGCAACAAACTTCGCGAAATTTGTGGAAAACTCAAAGAAAGTTCCGTTATTGTGAACCTTCGATTTTCACAGACTTTAGCATCGACTTTTTCGACAAGTTCGGCAGTCACTATGCTAGGTCTCCCACTTCGATCTTCGTCGTGAACATTGGTTCGGCCATTTTTAAATCTGATGACCCACTGACGCACTCCACCTTCAGTGATAATGTTGTCCCCATACACTTCACAAAGCTGCCGATAGATTTCTATCGGTTTACAGTTTATTGCAGTCAGAAACCTTATTACTGCACGCACCTCGCAGCTCGCGGGATTTTCAATTAACGCAGACATTTCAAACCGTCACAGTATCTGAACGGAGCACAGCACGAACCTCTCACTAGCACGGCTAGATGCCGACTGAGCTGCGCAACGCTCTGACCCCAAGATGGCCACGCTAGCCCCGCCCCTAGCAGAAACAGATGAAAACGTAATCTACTTTCTGGATAGCCCTCGTATTAACATCAACTTCTTAAGTTAAGTGAAGATTCTTTTACAAATATTTTTTATTTGTGTAATATTTATTGCTTCACTGTGACTAGCTTCATTTTCTGTGTGATCTCCACCAGAGTACTTTGACCTAGTACTGTCACTGAAGATGTCTGCCGCAGTGGTAGATGAAATGTCTAGGAAGAAGGAGCTCAGTGGGCCACGGCCCAAGATTATATTGTATCCAGTATTGACACCAGCTGTGAAAGCTGTAGAACTTCGATGAGCATTTAGGTTACTGTGTCACATCCTTTGGAATTGCACAATTACTTGTTTTTCAGGACTTCTGGATCTTTTTTGATTTTGCAAGCCTCTCAATATTGGGCAAAGAGATGAACTCACAGATATCCTAAGTATAGATTGTAATCTGCAGTGAGGGATATGACTTCTATAGCAAGATTGGTTAATTTTCTTAAGCAAGAACAGCTGATCTCATGCTTCGTGGATGCAGACATGCACAGCATTCAAGCTTCCAGTTGGTATAGTCTTGGAAACCTTGTTTGGGGAGAATTTTATAGAAGTAATGTAAGTTACCATTATTTTTAGTTGTCTTTTATAGCTCCTCATTGCATTGCAAATCTATAACGTCCAACTCCAACATGGGCACTAAATCGTCATTTAATCAGTAAGGAGTGGAGAGAATATTGAATTCTGAGCATATTTATACAAACTTTGAAATCTAAAATTAAATTCCTCTTTTAGATCATCCCTCAGATGTTTTGTGAAATCTTCAAAATCATCAGTGGTGGTGAAGTATAAACACATTATCAGTTTGGAGGAATGTGAAGTAAGAAGCTTAGTTATGTAATTGACTTTATCATAACAAAAACTTTACTTCGAAAGCTTTCATTCAGTAAGGCATTTCTATCATTAAAAGAGATTTCCATTGTAGCTGAAGATTCAGATTATTGAGATGTGTCAGATCTGCAAGGAAAGCGAGGCTGCATATCCATTTTTTATTTTTCACATGTGTTAGGGTTTTTATTCTTTACCTCCATGAACAAAAGCTATTTCTTCCCGAATTTCAAAGAATATCTCCAGTACAGCACCTCTGCTTAACCAGCATACTTCACTGTAATAAAGTATATCACCATATTTACTGTCAGATTCTGAAAGATATGTTTTGAACTGATGATTATTAAGTCCTTTTGATCTTATATTTTTATCCCTAACAACGACATCCGATACATTGAGTTCAATGCTTCAGTATATAAAGTTTTCATAGGCATGATGCAATGGATAGCACTGATGTCTGCTTGAATATTAAAATTCTTCAATTTATCCTTCAGACGACCTATTAGTGCATTCCTACTCCCAGTCATTGCTGGAGCTCAATGTGTGGTAACTGATATCAGTTTATTCCATTACAAATTAAACTTTAAAATTGATTTTTCGACACACTAAAATATGTAGTTAAATATGTAGTAAAATAGTAGTAGTTCCCTGCCATTAGAATCAGGTCTAATAATTGTTCCCTTATTTAAAATTGACTGTTTACTTTCCTAATAAAAACATGTGGTTGGGCTGCATCTACTACATCAGTGTTTTCATTTACTGCCAAAGAATAACATCTAGTTATGTGTAAGTACCTCTTAAGTCTATTGTATCTAATTCTTCAGACATATCTTGAATTCTATGAATTCAACAAATAGATACAACTGTCTGAAGTTTTTTATGGACATTTCCTCTGCCATAAGTAGTAAGTGAATGCATCATCACTGAAAGGATGATGTTTCCTTTGGAAGTGTAAGCTTATGATATAGCTTAATTGAACGGCACATTCACTAATTCACTTGATCTAAGTTTTCTTCGGCTCTATGTACTATGTTTTGTGTAAGCATCATATTTGTGTTAGCATGCTCTTCATCTTGATAATAATTGTATTCAGCATTATGGCATGAGTAATCCTTCTGTAAATCAAGTTTCTTAACATAACAGTATTTTTTTTTGCAAAACTTGAGCAACTCTTCCCAAATAGGAAGAAACTTTGTCCAAATAGAGGGTCTTTGAGGTATACCACTTGTTAAAGCCATGGTAATACACTACAATGCATGTAACACTGATACATTACTGCTGCTGCTCTGGCATGTGCTCCACACCCCTTCCCTGCGGGGGATTGCAAGCTTTGACATCATACTTTGGCCAGTTGGAAATCCATGTTCTGACTTATGGTAACATAACACAATTTTAGTGCAGAAGTTGGAGACAGTGAAGCAAATTCTAATAATAAATTATATGAATCAATAGGAACACTGGACTTCACTTACGAGGGTGGTCCTTTTGTAATTTACGTCCTTCAATAATAAGTCATATCGGACGATGAATGGAATGGATGAAATGATGCTCAAATGAGTACGGGATCCATGGAGCTTAGAGTTATCCGACATTCGTCTTACAGGATAAGGGAAAACCTTGGAAGAAACCTTATCCAGGTAACTCACCCTGACTGAGATTTGAACTTGGGACCTCTTGAACGTGAGGCAGACATGCTACCACCACGCTACCAAGGCAGGCACGAGGGTGGTCTGAAAAGTTTCCGACCTCAACATGAAGATGGCAGCACTTGTAAATAAAAGCTAATGAATTTTGTTGTTCATCTGTTGACAGTAACCAAAGTTTCAGCCATTTTGGACGCTCAGTTATGTAACAGTCGTTTGAGTGAGTTGAGGTGAGTTTTTATGAAAATGGACAAAATCGAGCAACTATTTGTTTTTGAAAGGTAATATGCCTACGCAAATTAAAGATGAGTTGGATTCTGTGTATGGAGACTCTGCACCATCATTTACCACAATGAAATTTTGGGCAGCTGAATTTAAACTTGGCCATAATAGCTTGGGAGATGATGAATGTTTGGGACATCCAAAAACAGACTACTGACGAAAACATTGTCAAAGTTCACCAAATGGTGGTAGACGACTGCCGAATTAAAGTGAGAGAGATAGTGGAGGCTATGAACATGTCAAAGGAACATGTTTGTCACATATTAAATGAACATTTAGACATGAGAAAGCTGTCCGCATGTTGGGTGCCACGTTTGCTTATGTTAAGACCAAAAAATTTGTTCGAATGAACATTTCCAATGCTCTGTTGCCACAGTTTAGGTGCAATAAATGCGTGTTTGGCACCGATTAACTACTATAGATGAAACCTGGATACACCATTATATGCCCAAAACAAAAATACAGTCCAAAAAGTGGACTGCAAAGTGGGAATCAGCTCCAGAAAAAGCAAAAACTGTTCTTTCGGCTGGGAAAGTGATGACAACTGTTTTTTCGGTTATTAATGGCGTTATTTTAATCAATTATCTTCAGAAAGGAAAAACCATTACAGGAGCGTACTACGCGTTATTACGTGACAAGCTGAAGGCAGAATTTGCAGAAAGACATCCACATTTGCAGAAAAAGAAAATCTTGTTTCACCAAAACAGCGCACAGTCTCACACCTCAGCGGTTGCAATGGCGAAAATCCACGAATTATGGTTTGAACTGCTTGACCATCTGCCTTACTCACCAGATCTAGCCCCAAGTGACTTCTTTTTGTTCCCTCATCTGAAAATTGCACTCGGACAGAGGTTTTTGTCAAATGAAGAGGCGGTCACCTTCGTGAACAATTATTTTGCAGAGAAAAATGTGGAGTACTATTTGGACAGGTTACAGAGATGGGAGCATCGCTGGAAGAAGTGTGTAGAGTTATAAGGAGACTATGTTGAAAAATAAAAAAAATTCTGAGAAAATGTCTTTTATCTTTATTAGGTTGGAAACTTTTCAGACCACCCTTGTATTTGTAATTGGAGCAACTAGTTTTGCTAGCTGTTGCTACCATTCTCAAGTTCTTGGTCCGACTGACGTGGTGTCATGGGTGCTCATTGGAAACGCAATGTGGGCAGAGTTGCCAAATGACTTGATGTAGTTTTTGAAAATGCCTAAAAATGGGATCTCAAAGTTCAAGGCTGTTTCATTTAAACATGCTAATATGCTGATCTTCTTTTCATATAGCAATGCAGTTCAAATGGATTTTGTTTGTGCTTTGCTGCAGGTTTTTAAACTTAGGTAGTTTATAAATAAATGATAGATACATTTCATATTGATTCAGCTCTAATATTATCTCTTCTTTTATATCCAAAACTAAGTGTTTAAAAAATATAGTTTTGAACATGATATTCTTTTAGTAATGAGCAATGATATTCTTTTAGTAATGAGCAATGACTGCGCTATGGTAGTAATCTTCTAAATATGTCACCAAGTTATAGGTTAAATTTAGGTGTGCTTTTCTTTGTAAGTAATGCATTATAGTTCAATTAACCTTTTATTATTATTATTATTATTATTATTATTATTATTATTATTATTATTATTATTATTTTATGATCAAATTTATCAATTTGCAGATTTGATTTTGGACATGTCATTTGTGTTTCAGTATACTGCAGTGAGAAGGATGAATTGCTGTTTTTTCAAATAAGAGGTCCAGTGATAAAGGTAAATATTTTATTATTTTACTGCATTTGCAATAAATCAGCTCTTTGGCTTGGATAATTTTTGCATCTACTTATTATGAGTGTGCCCACATATACATATGTCAATGTATCCTTACTTCGTTTATATTATCCTAATCATTTGTAGACATAGCCAAAACCTCGTTGGCTGAGTAACAGTCCTTTTCTACCTAGGTACAGTGATTACCAAAGGTATACTACTGTTCTTCCTTTTGTGTTTAATATTTCTGAAATTTTCCTTTACATTGTATATTTTGAATGCAAAATTTATCACACTTCTCTCAATTTTTTTGCTGTGAATTCCGGATTTATTCTTTAAGTTGAAAATTCAGGTGATTTTTAAATCAGTTACATAACAAAATGCTGGTTAATGCAAGTTCATTAGATATGCTTAAATTAGTGTACTGTGCATTAACTCTTATCATGGAATATGGAATATTATTTTGGGGCAACTCGTAGAAAGTAAAAAATATTTTTTATGCAAAGGAAGGTTATAAGAATGATTTCTGAAACCTATAGCAGACAAGATCTTTTTAGAAGACAAGGTTATTAACCCTTCCTTGCATGTATATATTCTCGCTGTGAAAGTTCTTTGTGTGCATTGGTCTTCATTTATAACAAACAATGAAATAATAAGCACTAGGTAAAAGTGTAACATCCATCATCCCAGTGCTAAACTGTATTGCTACCAGAAGGGTGTATATTGCTACTAGACAGTACCTATGCTCAAAATTATTTTGTGTTCAAGTTTATCTGAGTTACAAATTATCCTGATAACACTTGTGAAGCTAAGTAGAATTTATCTGTTGTAATGACAAAACATTGCTAACTTACTTTCGATGCCTGTTCAAAAGTTATTTTAATATATATGTATTGAAGAACTTATAATAAATGCTATCCATAGAAAACTGAACGTAAAATGTTAAGACGTACTGGCAGTAGCCAAGTGAAAGGTTAAAAAATGAAACTATCAAATTGATTTCTGTATATGCATTTACTAGTCTTCTAACTACAAAGAGTATTTGATTTTGTTTCTACATATAATTATCCTTGCCTTGTTCTTCAGTTTGTCAGTATATAATGTGTCTTATGGTCATATTCAAGTATATATACTATTGCATTGAATTGTTCAGTGTCAAAGGCAGTTGTGGTACTATGAACTAGCAAATCAGTCTAATTTAATTGGATCTGTAGTGATTTTCCTCTTCCCAGTGCATTCCAGATTATGCATATTTAACTCTACTTTTGCTTTATGTTTCTCATTTTACAGTTCCCCTACACATTTTGCAGTTGCATTACACTGTCCCTGTTTTACTGCTAATTCACTGAGAGGAGTGAGGGGACAGTTGCAGAGTGGGGAAAAAGTGATTTTGAGTAGGTTGATGAAAATGAAAATATCTTACCTTGAAGTACTCTCACATTTAACAGCAATAGATAGGAGCTCTGAAGTGCTTCTCAGGAATCAGAGTCGTCCTTTCTCTTGCAATGAAATCAGAAAGCCAAACATGTTGTGGGTGAAGTGGTGCTCGTTCCTAGGATCTTAGTCCTCTTTTAGAATATACCATTTTAATTTAGACATGCAGTTCTCTTTAGAATGAGTTGTAGAACTTGATCTTCAGAAACTTTTACCTATGGTTCAACTATATGTGGGTAGTTCAAGAGTTGGAAATCCATAAATCTGTATGTCTTAATTCCAAATCGTAGGGTACCTAATGTTCTCTATAATTAATATGTTATTACTATAATCTGGCACTTCAGGAAAGAGATTGACATTTCATGATTTCATGAAGAGAGATACGAAACATGATATATATATATGCAATCATAATGGAAGTACAGAAAGATAGGAAGATAACAAAATAGGGCATCTTCATGCAAAGGATGGAAATGAATATGCAGATATCTGGCTAAAGCAATTTGTGTCTTTTTCATTTTGTAGTGAAAACCTGAGTTCTTCACTGTTTTACTCAAAGAAGTCTCGCTATCTTGAAATAGCTTGGCTTGCTTTAAGGAGATATATAATTATAAGATGGCAGGATGTTCCTTTCTTATAATACAAATGAATATTTCTGCATTGTAGCTACCTACAGAATGGATCTAAGTTCAAGACCTGTTTACCTTCTTGTTCTCCTTTTTCTAGAGGTTTGTTTCTTAACAGTCATGATGTTCTTGATACTTTTCCTTCTATCTTAAACACATTATTGTTTCCAATTCCTACAGAAAGCACTCGCCACATCTTGTTAATGTTTTCAAGTTAAATTAACTGGAACATTGTTTCTCCAAACATCACCATTTATTAGGAATAATATATTTTAAGATACCTAAATGTATGCTTTGAGCTTAGATTCCAAGTGAGACAAATGATGCAGGCCCATACAGTACAACACCTTTTGAATTGACTGAGCTAATACTATATTCAATTATAGAATGTATCACTTTCGTGGACATGCTTCCAAGACATTTACATACATTCAACTTGAATCAGCATTAGCAGCACACTTTTTTGGTAGGAACATCACAACGTTAACTCAGTGCTGTACATACTTAGACATAACAGACAATAAAGATTTGTAGGTAAAATAATTACTGAAGACCACCTTATAAAAATGTTCTCTGAATTGACATTAGAAAATGGCAACACTTACGCAACTCCTACTAGCACACTGCATGCAGCTGAGTTTGATACTGCATGTCTTAGTGATTCATTGACCATTTAAACCAACTGATCTTCAATTGTATTTATGACAGAGCCTTCATGTTGAGGCGGTTCAGCCCGTTTGAACCTGATTGAGTGGTTCCTCGTTCACTCAATACCTCATAAGTAGCTGGATGGCGGTTTATCATAAAGGACTGAGGGAATTTGTAGGAAAAGGTGTTTCACTCAGTACGGCTCAGCATGACTCTTATCGTGGATTTCAGGGATGGGTAACATAAGTCCTGACTATGGTCGGAGTGAACAGAAACACCTTGTCCTGTATAGATGCAGATTTATTAGTCCTTTATGTGCTGCGTGCTCGCCACAGTCTGCGTCATCCGTAGTATGTAGCTGGCTACGTCGTTTCGCGTCTAGTTGTCTTGTATTCCTTTAAGTCCCGAAGCGCTGTATGTTCATCACACGCGTATGGCGCGTGCCGTTATGATCGTGAGAGTTACACGTGCAAGACGCCTGTCGGTCTGACGACGAGTCTTATACGTCTATGGCGCGTGTCGGTCTGACGACGAGTCTTATACGTCTATGGCGCGTGTCGGTCTGACGACGAGTGTTATACGTCTATGGCGCGTGTCGGTCTGACGAAGAGTCTTATACGTCTATGGCGCGTGTCGGTCTGACGAAGAGTCTTATACGAAAACAGCCCACTTCAGCCATGTTAGAATTTCCCCCCACTTACTCTAATTTTGGAACTTTTCGATGGTCATGTGCCTAATAACTTATTTCTGATTGGTCAAACGAAATTCGCGTGGGTTGGTTCATCGTACGACTTATTTATGCTACGACACGAACGTTAAGCGTCTGCTTATATCTGGGTCGTCATTGTGAAGGTCACGTCTGTTTTCATTTCTAAGGGTTTTGAGCGGAAATGGGTCCCGTCAAGTCGGCGCCATCCCTAGCTTCGGGCAATGTTGGACAAAAGAATACAGGGTTGTGTTCCCGAGCCTACTAGAAGGTGAATGCCCCGTCTACATGGAGCTTCGCTCCTGTCGCTAGTTTTGTCTGATTTGGTCAGTTTCAATGTGCATTCGCTGCCATATTAATGGAGATTTGCTTGTGTTGTATGCTTTTTGTTGCTCCATTTTAGCTCCTCTCCATTGCTAGCTAGTCAGTTGAAGTGAAATCTGTGCTGTTTACAGGGTGATTTGTTAGACCACCACCTGTTATAGTGCTGTTATAATGCCAAAAAGTTTGTACTTCATACAGAATTTTCATATTTGATTCTTATTTCACAGCAAGCTCTTGTAGAAAAGTGAGAGGGCATCCTATGGGTTCTCTGCTATTCATGTGCCACACAGAGGAATGGTTTGTAATCTTACAATAGATGTAGGTAAACTAATTTATTTTTGGTTAGAAATGAAAATTAAATCACCGTTTTTTGCAAAGGAAAAGCTCAGATTCAGATTCATTGACATCAAATAAAAGAATTAAATACAAAGAAACCTTTGAGAAAGCTTGGACAGAAATCAAATTTTGCAAATTATTTCAGCTTGGAATGCCATTAACTGATGTATGGGAGAAATTTAGTGAAAGTGATGTCCAAATGATTTAAACTTTGGTAGTTCAGTCCCCCCCCCCCCCCCCCCCCCACACACACACACACACACACACACACACACACACACACACACACACACACACACTATATCACTTAATATTTAATTTTTGAGGGACTAGTTTTGGGAACATTTGCTTCCATTTTCAACTCTGAAGGTCCGACTGCCATTGTTGATTGTTGCCTGCAGTGTTCTCTGTGGTGTTAGAACAGTGAACTTCTGTAAGTTATTGACTGGTGAGATTTGAAAATTTGTAAGTCCATCTTAATGTTTCCATATTGATATGTTCTCCCACAGTGTAAGTTTGTAGTAGTCCATCATCCTTTTTAATAATTTTGCATTTGAGTGTAGGTTAATAGTTTTCATTCCAGAAGTAAAATTCTATTGCTGACTTGTCTTCTTTTTCAATTAGATGCTTCTAAAATGTTCTGTGAATCTGTTATTTAGATTTCTTTTGTTTGCACTATGTAGAATTTTTCAAGATCTTTACAGTTAGTATGGTATATTCCAGATTCGTTGATTGGCAAAATTTCCACCTTTGTTTTTGAATTTAACAATTTTATTAATGAGTATTACCTATGAGACAAAGATATTTTGCTCTCAAAAGATCTTTTCAAATTTCCTATAAGATAACTATAATTCAAAAATTGCAACCACTCATTAATGCGAAGAGTAATTTCTGCAGTTGGGTGTTGGATAATCTTACAGAACTGTATATAATTCCTTTTATGGATGAAGCACGAATTTATTTAGATGGCCATATACCAACACAGATCAAAGGGCAGAGGTAGCCTATCAGACTCAAAAGAATTGTGTGACGTTGAATGTAAACGGGTATATTTTCAGCAAGAGTCTGCTATGGCATATACAGGTGATCCCTTGTTAAAATTAATGAAGGAAATTGTTGAAGATCTCATCAGAAGGGGATTATAGTAAACATGGTTTGTGTATCTTATATCCAGTTTCTATTAATGGGAGATCTTAAAAAATAAACTGAATGGGAGTAGCCCACATTGGCTAGAAGAACTGAAAGACAATATAAAAAGTGTAATTGCTGCAATTTCAGATGTAGAAGTACTGAATGTTAATGCAAATTTTCTTAAAAGGTGTAAGAAATTTTAAGAAGTCCGTTATTTCCAAAATAATCTGTGATGATGGTATATGGTATTAGGGTTATAATTTGCACGATAAATCTGTGTGCTTGAATTTAAAGGCTGTGAATAACCAACTCAGTAGGCAAACAGCATGCTGCCTACTAACAAACAAATTCTTATTATTTGAAGCAAAAGGTTAGAAACAATGATGTATTTAACATTTGAAAGTAATGAGTCGGTAATTCAAAAACAAACATCACTTAAATTGCAATTCCTTTCTTGGAAGTGTTGAAAACAGTGTTATGATAAATTAAATTTAAAGGGAGTCGATTAATGACACTAAAAAACACTTACTTTTAAATTTTTCCGGAACATGTTTCAGAGACTTTGCCTCTATCCTCATCATCGATGGCCGGTTGAGGATAGAGGTAAAGTCTCTGAAACATGTTCTGGAAAAATTTAAAAGTAAGTGTTGTTTAGTATCATTAATCAACTCCCTTTAAATTTAATTAATCATTTAAATTATCCTTACTTGGACATGTTTCGGAGAACGTTTTGTCCCCATCGTCAGCAGTTATCCGACTGGTTGGATCCATGGTTTCTTGAAGTGAGCTGGTTGTCTGTGGTGGCATCTGTAGTCTGTGAGATGAACTTCCAAAGAGAGTTTTCAGGTGGCAATTCGAAATTTAAAGTATACTGTTTGTTTTTTTATAATTAACAACTTTTCCCAAACATCGAGTTCGGCTGCATTACTGGCTGATTTTAATAGTTTTATATTTGGTACAATTTCATGATTGGTAGACCAGAAATGGTGAGCTATTGCTGATTTTTCTGTTTGTATTTCATGCATCTCATATGTTCCTGTAACCTAATATGTATACTTCTTTTAGTTTTTCCTATGTAGAACTTATTGCAATCTGAGCAATTAATTTTGTATATATCTGATTTCTTGTTTTCAGGTACTGGGTCTTTCAGGTTGTTGCATAATAAGTTTTTTAAACTGAATTTATTTATTGGGGCTAGGGTGGTGATGTACTTCTTGAATATCTTGTTGAATTTATGATGCATTCTGGGATGATATGTGAATTTCGTGAACTGTGTCTTGGTTTTTGATTCTGTTAATGTTGTGGTATCCAATATGTGTTTCTGTTTCTTGAATTTCCAAATTTTCTTATCTATTGTTTACTGTATCCATTAATTGCAGCTATCATTCTTGCTGTAATTATCTGTTTGTGTTGGCTTCCTGTAGATGCCAAAAGATATGTAATTCATGGATTATTTTCAAATCTAAGAAAGGTAAGTAGCCATCTTTTTCTATCTCTATTGCGAACTTTATTGTTCTATTCTGTATGTTCAATAGTTTTAAGGAATCTTGTCTGATTTCTGATATACAGAAATCTAAAGTCAAACCAGACCACCCAGTATTACCGAGACTTTATGCGTTGCTGAAAATTCATAAACCAGGAGATAAAATGAGGCCCATAATCAACAACATAGACGCACCTACCTACAAGTTAGCCAAACATCTAGCACATATTAAATTTTAGATGAGTCGCATTTTTTACACATCTGCTTCACTTTCGTACCTATTTTGAGGACATGTTTCGCAAATCTTCGTTTGCATCTACGGCTCTTGTGCGACTGACGCTAGATCCAGCGGTGTGGGTAATTCTGGGGTTGTTGCTGCCATCTGTTGATTCAGTGATGAACTGAAATGTGGGATTCTCTTCTAGCGGGATTTCAAAGTTCATTAGTTGGTTTTTATGTTTTTCTATGTATATCCTCTCCCATATGACGAGTTCACTATGTTTTTGTACGTATTTTAGTAATTCTGTGCTATCTTCAATTTCATGATTTTCAGACCAGAAATGAGCTGCTATTGCGGACTTATCAATATTTTTGTATCTTAAGTGCCTGAAGTGTTCTTTCTTTCTAGTGCCTATGTTCCTTTTTGTCCTTCCTATGTAAATTTTTTCACAGTCTTTACACTTAATTTTGTAAATGCCTGACCTTTCCTCTGGTTTTATCTTATCAGTATTATTACTGTGAAGTAGGTTTTTAATGTTGTAATTGTTTTTTGGTGCCAATGTTATATTGTATTTCTTGAATATTTTTTGGAACTTTTTTGTGGCCCAGGGGTGGTAAGTAAATTTAGCAAATCTAGTTTCTTGTTTTATTGGTGTGAGAGCTGTGATCTGTTTTAATTTCTTTTGAAGTTTGAATAATTTTAGTTTTTTATCTACAAGGTTTTTTCCATATCCATTTTTAATTGCAGTTTTTAAGATTTGATGGTATTCGTTTTGATATTCTTGCTGGCTGAGAGGTAGATTTACTAATCTGTGTGTCAGACTGTTGATGGTTGCATGTTTGTGTGGAATTGGGTTGAAACTATTTGCTTTGATGTAATTATCTGTGTGTGTTGCTTTTCTATGAATGCCAAATTCTAGTTTTTCATTGCCTTTTTTGATTTTAAGGTCTAAAAAAGGTAGAGTACAGTCCTCTTCAGTTTCTACTGTGAATTGTATGCTGGGTTCTTGCAGGTTGAGTAGTTTCAAAGCATCATCTATTAGTTTGTAGGGCACTATTGCAAAGATGTCGTCTACGTATCTGTACCATGTTTTAAACATATGAGGGAAGGCTTTAGTAATATGTGTTTCGAAAAAGCTCATGTATAGATTGGCCAAAAGAGGAAAGGTCAGGCATTTACAAAATTAAGTGTAAAGACTGTGAAAAAATTTACATAGGAAGGACAAAAAGGAACATAGGCACTAGAAAGAAAGAACACTTCAGGCACTTAAGATACAAAAATATTGATAAGTCCGCAATAGCAGCTCATTTCTGGTCTGAAAATCATGAAATTGAAGATAGCACAGAATTACTAAAATACGTACAAAAACATAGTGAACTCGTCATATGGGAGAGGATATACATAGAAAAACATAAAAACCAACTAATGAACTTTGAAATCCCGCTAGAAGAGAATCCCACATTTCAGTTCATCACTGAATCAACAGATGGCAGCAACAACCCCAGAATTACCCACACCGCTGGATCTAGCGTCAGTCGCACAAGAGCCGTAGATGCAAACGAAGATTTGCGAAACATGTCCTCAAAATAGGTACGAAAGTGAAGCAAATGTGTAAAAAATGCGACTCATCTAAAATTTAATAATTTTTCGCTTCACTGTGGTGTTCCAATACAGTTGAATCTCGATCTAGCACATACATTTTGCATCTGCCACAGTTCCACATCCTAGCCATTAAAAATTCATTAGAATTAGTAGACAGGATCTCAAAATTGCATTTGGACACAGAAGACAAACTAGTATCATTTGATGTCACCTCTCTTTTTCCCAGTATTCCAACAGTTGAAGTCATGTTACTCCTCAAGAAATGGCTCATACAAACTAATATTTCAGCAGAAGAAATAGAAGATCTCACAAAACTTACTCATTTATGCATACATTAAAATTTCTTTACATTCAACGGTACATTCTATCAACAGACCTCGGGCCTAACAATGGGCAATCCACTTTCACCTTTCCTAGCCAACCTCTTTATGCGCTACTTTGAAACACATATTACATCATCCTTCCCATACATCTTCAAATACTGGTATAGATATGTTGATGATATTTTTGCCATTGTTCCACACAAATTCATAAGATTCCTTAAAACTATTGAACATACAGAATAGAGCAATAAAGTTCACAATAGAGATAGAAAAAGATGGCTACTTACCTTTCTTAGATTTGAAGATAATCCATGAATTAAATAACATATCTTTTGGCATCTACAGGAAGCCAACACAAACAGATAATTACATCAAGAATGATAGCTACAACCCTACACCCCACAAACATGCAGTTTTGGACAGCTTAGCATATAGACTAGTCAACATCCCATTAAAAAAAAATGAATACAACCACATGATTAACATAGCTGCAATTAATGGATACAGTAAACAATAGATAAGAAAATTTGGAAATTCAAGAAACAGAAACACATATTGGATACCACAAAATTAACAGAATCAAAAACCAAGACACAGTTCACGAAATTCACATATCATCCCAGAATGCATCATAAATTCAACAAGATATTCAAGAAGTACATCACCACCCTAGCCCCAATAAATAAATTCAGTTTAAAAAACTTACTATGCAACAACCTGAAAGACCCAGTACCTGAAAACAAGAAATCAGGTATATACAAAATCAACTGCTCAGATTGTAATAAATTCTACATAGGAAAAACCAAAAGAAGTTTACATATTAGGTTACAGGAACATATGAGATGCATGAAATACAAACAAACAGAAAAATCAGCAATAGCTCACCATTTCTGGTCCACCAATCATGAAATTGTACCAAATATAAAACTATTAAAATCAGCCAGTAATGCAGCCGAACTCGATGTTTGGGAAAAGTTGCTAATTATAAAAAACAAACAATATACTTTAAATTTCGAATTGCCGCCTGAAAACTCTCTTTGGAAGTTCATCTCACAGACAACAGATGTCGCCACAGACAACCAGCTCACTTCAAGAAACCATGGATCCAACCAGTCGGATAAATGCTGACGATGGGGATAAAACGTTCTCCGAAACATGTCCAAGTAAGGATAATTAAAGTGATGTTTGTTTTTGAATTACCGACTCATTACTTTCAAACCAAATTCTTGTTTAACATCCAAACACCCACACATCCAATCAAGGTCACTGTACATTTTACTGCATACCTTCCATGTCTAAGAATATACTAACATATTTAAACAAGTTGTTGTATTGATACAAATTCACTTATTTACAAAATAGGACACATTTCCAAAACATTTCTTTTCAGTTCTGATTTTTCTGCCTCACTGTCTCAACTGAAAATACTAAGACGTTTTTATTTTTACAGGAATTATGTTTTAACTTCCTACAAAGGCTAATTCAAGAGATAAAGCAGTATAAAGTTGGTTCTGTTTTTATTCTTGCTGGAGCTGATGATACTGAAAGAAAGGATAGAGAGATTCAGCAAACTACCGTTAAATGTATTGCATCTGCAGCATTTGCTGCCAAAGAGAAAATATTTCAGAGGTAATAAATATATTACATGTTGCTTAATAAGTAGAATATATAGGAGTGAAATAAATATTTTTTTATTTTTAAATACCTAAATAATATGTGGAGAATGATTCCAAATTTTTCTGGCAACCTGCAGTCTGCTAAGTTCCATTTGCAATATACAGAATTCATCTTCATAAATGGGGTTTTAGCGGAGTTTCTCCTATATTCAAAAGACAAATGTCAGCAGCTTTAGGTACCAGGGACTGCATATTCACCTTCACTATTATTATTCTTTCATTTCATTTATCCATTTGTATTTCAGAATTAAAACTAATCAATTAACAAGGAAAAAGAAAAACTTGCGAAATAGTTGCAGAGAAGTCATAAATTTAAATGAAGATATAAACTGAAATGGATTTGGTAGAAAATAAATATTTTGTTACAATGCTCTGAATTGCCCAGTATCATATCAGCACCACTGAATTTAATTTCACAGGGATTCTTTTACTACCACTGAATCTACTGACAATGAGACTGTCTCTTTTAAGCACACTTAAAAACCATCAGTCTGTTTCAAGTTTGATTCCTTAACTTTGGGATCAGTAAGCCAGCATTTAACCAACTGAGCCACTTAATCCTCTGAATTGTCCAGAATCATATCAGCATTGCCCAATGTGTCTGAGTTTTGGGCCTTAGCAGTTCTTTTATATGCCAGTAAATAAATCTAGTAATATATAATGAGACTGTTGCCTTTAAGCATACATAAAAATCATTGTTCTGATAAAGGTTTGCTCCCTTAACTTTGGGATTAGTGAGCCAGCATGTAACCAACTGAGCTACTCAGACCAATAAATTTGCTAAAATAGAGTTGAGCAGATTACATGTAGAGGAAGATTTTGGCTCGTAAGCACATAGGAGGCCTACTGAACCCCTGTGAAGAAGGGGTGAAGCAAGGGACACAGGGCAGACTTGGATGCAGATATGGTCCCTAATTTTTTCAGGTGTTAAATCTTGACACAAATGTGACCATGCACATGCTGGAACAGGTGCTACTGTAAGCAAATTCCACTGCCACATGCCCCACCATGCCATCCATTTGCTTTAACCTCTGGTTCTGAAACATGACAAAGAAATGAAATTGTAGAAAAATTCACAGTGTTATAGAGACCACACTAGCACTTGCACGATCCTTTCATGGAAGTGTTGAAAACAGTGTTGTATAAATTAAATTTATTGGGTTGTTGTAAGTGTTGTTTAGTGTCATTAATCGACTCCCAATAAATTTAATTTAACTTGCATGATCACCCAGAAAAAACATGAAAAAGCCAAGGTAGGATGGCTAGTCCAATAGGAATCAAATAAATCTCCCAAATGCAAACTTCACATGTAACTGTGAAGCTATCTCATTTTGTATGAATTTATAAAAATATCACTTTACTTACATGCACAGCGTGATGTTTGAGAATTATTTTTATGGGTAGCTGTTGCTTTTATTCAGTGCTTTAAATGCTATTTATATGCTGTTTGTCTCATTGTAGCAGCTTGGTTGAAAATAAAGGTCTTCTTCTTCTCATGGTATAGGATACAGTCCTGTTCATTTATGGTCCTCTACCCCTCATGCCATTTTAGGCATCGGGTGAGATAGTCACAATTATGGACAAGAGAGAAATCCAGGGATGAAAAATAGATATAACTTTGTAGAGAGTAGTGATATATCATATACTTCACAATTAGCTATTTTCATTAGAGGCGTCAACAAGATGAACATCACATAGGAATTGCTAGATTTAGTTCCCTTTAAGGACACCACCACAGGATTTGACATTTTTCAAGGCCTAAAAAGAGCTGTTAAAAATGCTGGCTTGAGTTGGAATAAATTTGTTTTTGTTACAACAAATTGGGCTCCGTCTGGGGTAGGAGTCAATGTAGGGTTAATAACAATTGTGAAAGAGCATATGAAACATGTTCCTGCTGTGACGCATGATCTATACCTTGTTTCACATAAGCTTGCCCTGCATCTCTTAACGGTCACGTGACCTTATCACCTCTCATTGGCTACTATTGTAGTATAGACTGTCGTGCAGTAAAAATTAGTTCGTTATTTAACATGGTGATATATCTTTATATGTTGGAAGAGAATTGTCAAATTTATATTTTCGTAACTATTTTAATTAAACATATTACGCAACAGAGTTGATTTATCTGAAATGCGTGCTAATTCTTAAACAAAGTAAAGAGGAGATTCCTTTGCTCTCAAGCACATGGCACGATAGCACGTGATTTAGCGGTAGTAGTGATATTTGTTTATATGACTTATATCACTGACCTTGTTTTGAACTGGATTGGTCATATATCGCCATTCGACGGTGTGTGGTACCCAGTGCGCGAGGAAAATTATTTTATTGATCGATTATTGCGCGTGTACTTATATGTGTAATGGCAGAGTCTACCGCCAGTTTTTTGCTGAAGTATCGCAAGGATAATTCTTTACAAACAGGCGAAAAAAGAATGTGGTGCATGTGTTTAATGCACTCACAGAGAAGAATCTGTCTTTGTCAGTGAGAGAAGTCGAACAGCTGTGCTCTGAAGTTACAGGTGTGAGTGTTAGATCCGTAGGAACATCACGATGTGAAATTGAGAAAACAGGAAAACTTACCACTCCAGGCAAAAGCAGGAATAAACAAAAGTGCGTGCTCGGAGAAAATACGTGAAAAGTGTTGTGCGTCGTCATGTGCATAGTTTTTTCTTTAGAAACAAACTCCCTAACATGAGTAACATTTCGTCTGCTGTAAATTAGGATGCAGATTTACCAAATTTCAGCAGATTGCTTATACAGCTGGGGTTTGTGAATGAAAAAAGAGGCAAGAAAAATGTGCTAAAAGACAGAGGCGATATTGCTGTGTGGCGAAGACGTTATTTAAGGACAGTCAGACTGTACCGAGATACAAATCACAAAATATACACCAAGAACACACGAAAAGTAAGGTATGGCGTGACACGACTTTTAAGACTGAAAGACAAGCATTTTTGAAAGGTATGTGTGCTGGTTTAAAAAATCCCAGTAGAAAAGGCCAAAGGCCTTTCATTATAAACTCTTTCAGTTTCATTGCTCAGTCATTCAGTTTCAACTTGCTCAGTTCATTATAAACTTGTATTTTTGCATGCCTTCACATCTTTATTTGTATGATTTTATTTATCTTCCCGGGTAGTATTATGACGTTTAGTGCAGGTTTAAATGTAACGGGAAGGCACCGCCTATGGCCTATGGGGCGAAAGCATTAGCCAATAAGGGTGAGGGGGAAGGTAGTTGAACGCGGAGTGATAAATTTCAGTGGGGCAAGGTTATATGAAACAGAGATTAGTTGAAATCCATTACGTTTTTCATCAAGAGTATATTTGTGCTAATTGCATTAAAATGAAAAATGTTACTTGATGTCCAAGTTAAAATGCCCCAAACCGATATGGACGTGTATAGACGTCCTGCGCATACATGCATTTAATGCTCATTTAACACCAATTATTTTAATCTTGCTATTTTACAATAAATTTAAATTAGTTCTATAAGGAATGTAAATGTGCCCTTAAAGGTTTCTTTTTGAATTGTAACCTCCAAAACTAGATAAACACCCAAGGGCACATCTGCAGATTCACACCAAATAATATTGGTTTCCTTGCAAACTTCTTTTTCGCAACACACTACACATTTTCGAAATGGTTGCGACTTTTTTGGTTGTGGGTGGTATCCTTTTAGGAAAGTGTTTTCTCTCAAGTATGAGGGGTGATGTGGTGAATTTCCTACCCCCTAGTATAAAGAGGCCTCTGAGTATTATGATACTCAATTAGGTTACGAGCTCTTTATACGCGCATGTACAGGTAGATGAATGTCTTGCATGAATTTACAGTTCTGAAAATTACTAAACAACAGTGCATAGTTACATCCAGTGGTATAAAAATACTTTTTTTTTTTTTTTTACCATTTAACTGTTTTCCGTAAAGAGGGATAGCTAGTAATAGCTGATCCGCATCACCCATATTTGACCCGCCATTTCCCCAAACAATGGAGTAGCTAACATGCCATCTGTAGACCAGCACACGTCACTGCTACGTAAGTACTAAAGATCTCCTTCATAATCGTACAACGAATCTTCCAGATTTTCTACAGTAATATCAGAAGCCTGTACACATCATACCCAAGCTAATTTATTTGCTACATTACGGGGATAAGCCATGGTTAATATTGAAATTTAACAATTTCAAATGTGCCATTCATTTAGCTCGTGATAGCTATAAGAAATCACTCTGAACACAAAGAGATTATAAATAACTAAAATACAGAGCGAAAACAGCTGCATAAGGCTACTAGAAACCTTGGTTGAGAAACACTGTAATAACAGATGCTGACAGAGAGTTTTCTTTCCAGTGTGTGAGTGTGTAACGCAATATATTCTCGTATGATTATCGCTTGGTATAGCATAAATAAACTAAACTTGAACCGGAGAAGTCGCTTGCGTAGCTATACATACATACATTGGCTCATATACACACAAAACAAAATGATTCAAATATTAGGCGCGATCGGCACAAAGAATGGCTTTTGCTACAGTGAAACAAAGTAGTGAAATTTCAACAATTTATTAATGTAGTCTCTACTTTATTGTTACTGTAGATTTATACTGCCTTTAATGAGTTTTAAACCAGTTTTTGTTTTGTTTAAATAACTTAATAAATACGGAAGATAAGGAATTGTATTTGTGATGCATTTTTACAGCATTTAACAATTTAAATGTCCTGTTCTGTTTTTTGGGTATCCGCTTCCGGCCCCTGAAGGGTTTAAATGGCCATCGGCGAAGCGGTTAACAGGTTACTTTAATGACTTAAATATGTATACCTCACTCCAAGGGAAGGGTCTCATCACAACAGATATGTGCTATAGGATTAAAGCCTTCAAAATGGGATTGGATCTGTGGGTGAATTAACCCTTTCATCGATATGGATGTCATATGACATCCAAGTTACAATGCCCCAAACCAATACGGACATGTATAGATCTCCTGCAAATACATGCATATAATGCCAATTACTTTAATCTTCCTATTTTACAATAAATTAAATTAGTTCTATAAGAGATAAAACTTACCCTTAAAGGTTTCTTTTTGAATTGTACACCTCAAAACCTGGGTAAACACACAAGGGCACATCTTCAGATTCATGGTAAATAATACTGGTTTCCATGTAAGCTTCTTTTTCACGATACACTAGACATTTTCAAAATGGTTGCAATGTTTTTGGTTGTGGGTGGTATCGTTTCAGAAAAGTTTTTTTCTCGGGTATGAGGGGTGCTGTAGTGATGGATTTCTTACCCCCAGTAGGAAAAGGCCTCTGAATGTTACAGTACTAATTAGGTTATGAGCTATTGATGTGCATAAGTCCAGGTAGGTCATTGTCTTGCATGAGTTTAGAGCTCTGCAAATTAGTAAACATTTGTGTATGGTTACATCCAGCTAGTGTAAAAATACTTTTTTATAATATTTAACTTTTTCGTAAAGAGGGATAGCTTGTAATAACTGATCCATCCTGAAACGGTACTCTCTTCCTCGAGTTGATTAATTAACTGTTAAGGAATATATGGAAGATTAATTGAATGTTAAAGGAATATATACATGTATTGAAACAAATATCTTGTGTGCAGTGTCAAGTTTGTTACGGACTCTGAGCGGTAGGATTTTTTCTTCCCTAGGAAAGACGACCACAACCATATATTTTAAGGGTTGCACCCAGTGTTTATTTTCAAGCATAGTTTTGACAGGAAGGGGACATCTTAGGTGGTCTAAAGTGAGGTTCTCGTAAAAGGGACCCCAACAAATTAAAAATAATGAACTGAAGGGCAAAGCAAAGTGTTATATGGCCTATCTGGGAACAGATATATATCCAGAGTAGTTGGTGACTGTGGGCCAGTCTAAAACGTCGCGCGAAAGCACGATGACAGAAATCGCATTCATTAAGGTTATTTGGCTACTGTGGGCCAAACTGAACGGACGAGTAAACTAAAGATATTGCGTTCAATTAAAGGTAGTTAGTAGCTGGGTGCCAATCCGATGAGTCATGTTATAGACACAGGAGTACAACCATGCCAGCGCGAAGCCTACCATTCAGAGTTTGTCTAATTAACATGTATTTCGAGAGTAATTGAAATACAACTGATCGTCACAAGAGAAGTAAACTGTGTTTCTTTTCAAGTACCCTAATTGATCCACCCAAAATGCCCTGAATCAAGAGATCCTTGCTACAGATCCTATATTCGTGAATGTTAAGATAACTCTGAGAGCAGCCGAGGACATCGATATCTTCAAATTATCTCTGGCGAGGCGGACAACACAAGGAGTCAAACCCCTGCCATATAATGGAGCCGAACTGAGGGGCAACACACACCCATGCAACAAAATTGGCGCCCAACTGAAGGATTACGAGAAGCTGATCAAAGGGACAAGGAGAACCAGGTCACCGAGATTAGGACGACAACGATCATTGCAGTTTGACGACGGACAGCGAGACTTCACCATCAATAAAGTTTAGTGTGAGTGTAGTGCATAAAATTTAAAAGAGAGAGAAGGGCAGAACTCTTTTATCTCTTGTTGAAGAGTGCAAGTGCAAGTGGGTTATAAAGGCTGTGTATTGAGGGATCCGCTTCAAAGAAGTAAGCAGAACAATCGAAAAACAATTCCAAATCAAGTAAAATTAATAGAGATTCAGATGCTGCATGTTTTAGAGAATAAGAGAAGTAGAAACTAGATGTTATTAAGGAGTGGTAGAAGATTGAGAAAGTGTCTTTTAAGTAGAAACAGGCAGACTTTAGCTGACGTAATGGAGACTGAAAACCTCACAGCTGACCGGGAAGCCCCCGAAGTATTTCACCAGAGTGACAGGCCAATTCAGGTAGATAACGCCCACCCATCTGTTACAGTAGGAAAGACCCTACGTGCTCCTATAGTGACAAACCCTCCTGCCTTTTCCTCGGTGGACTTATCTGCTATTCTGGCAACAATTAAAGCTGAGATGGACAATATAAAAACTCACATTAGTAATAAATTTGAGTCACAAAAAGCAGACGTTAGTAATAAATTTGAGTCACAAAAAGCAGACATTCAGAGTAAATTTGAAGCCCAAGAAAGAAAAATAGATGAAAAGTTAGATATAAAAATGGAGTTGTTAAAGTCAGATATAAAGGGGGAAATGGTAGACTCAGAAAGTAGATTGAAGGGAGAGCTGGAGAGAAAGATTTCTGGTTTGGCCTCCGAAGTAGATAAAAGTATGAGGGAAGTTAAAGATAGTGTGCTAAGACTAGAAAATAACAGCAGTGACATGTACAACCGAATCAGGGAGAATCAGGAGAAAATAACAAAACTCCTTGAAGTATGTGACAGCAGAGAGAGAGAAATGCAGGTGAAATTTCAGGAAGAGCATCGTTTTGACAATCAGATTAGGAGAGTAGAAATACATTAGAATTGAGAGAAATTCAAAGACTAATGAGATGATGAAGTAGAGAAGTCAAAAGTCAAAACTCAACTCGAGGCTACTCTTACTGAAATTGTTAAAAGGGGGGATGTACATGAATGCTTTATTAACGAGCTTAGGGATGGCTTAAAAAGATTAGAACTAGATTCTAATGTTAATTCATCTAGGTTAAGTGGTAATGTGTTGAATACGCATGTGTCAGAGCCCTCTCTAGGACGCAATAGCAATGTTGTAGATCAGGTAAATGCCTCTGATAGTAGTTCCACCTCTAACTTTAACAACAATGTATCACCTATGTTTACACCTATTCAATTGCAAATTCTAAATGAGGTCAGTCCGCCAAATTTTGTCGCAGAGAAAATGAATGCAAAGAGATATTTGCTTTATTTGGATGAATATTTTAAAGTAAAAGGAATTCCAGATGAACTAAAAATGTTCGTCATGAGGTCTACATTAAAGGGGAAAGCTAAAACTTGGTTGCGAGTTGCCCTGCCAGACAGCAACAATTATGCACATTTTTGCAAACTATTTATGTCAAAATTTTGGAATAGCCGATCACAGTGTTATTCATTTGAATTTAGCAACACAAAAATATGATCCGCGATCACAAGTGACGATGTCAAATTATCTCCTGACCTATGCACGAAACTGTCGATAGATAGGTCCACCTGTAGAAGAAGATGATTTTGTTCAATTAATCTCCAATCATTTCCTGGAGTGGATTCGACATTACCTCACAATAGCTAAACCTAGAAGCTTACACAAACTACTTGATCTGATCACTTTCTTTCGAGCTGCAAGGACCTCCGAGTAACAAATATTCTTCAAATTTACAATCAAGGAATGAGACTAGGGGTAAACAAGACGATAGGTGTGCATACCGCCAGCACAATCGGCCAAATATGTCTCAAGAATGTCACTCCGCAGAATCCCGTATAGATATGGAAAATCAGCAGCAATTCTACAGAGAACTGCGGATAAATCATCTTAGATTCTATCAGCAACAGAATTGCCAACATTTCCAGCGACAAAGGCCTTTTCTGATCAAACAATGGAGGGCGAAGTCCTTCAAGCAACAAAGGAACTGAGAGATATGACCGAAGTTATGGTCCGCCTACTGGTAGTGTAAGTCTGCAAGAGCAGAGAGATGATATCGTTCAGGCATTACAACGGCAAAATTCACAGTCACAGCTGCAAATGTACAGTGACAGTAATCAAAATAACGCAGCAGGAAATGTGCAGAATAATGCGCATAGATTAGCAGAAAACTGACGTTAATTCGCGTAAAGTCAGAGAAATACGCAAAAAAGAAAACTGACCTCTAACAAATAATGGTATTCAAGCAATGTATGATTAGATTTAAGACTAGATATAATATTAAACTAAGTTAAAGTAAAAAAAAAAAAATGTAAACACAACCATTCTTCGAGATTTAACTGTATTGGAACACCACAGTGAAGCGAAATAATTATTAATTTTTTGTCAAATGATGTATGTGTGAATGTATGTATATATGTATGTATTTTAGTATGTGAGATATGGTTAATCCAGTTCAACTCAATGATTATTGGAGATGAGGCAAAGGGAGTAGAAACTCAGCGAAAAGAGAGAATTTCGATTTCTAATTTAAAATCAGTATGCCATTTTAAATTATAAATCAAAAGGGCATTTTGAAATGGTACTGTCTTCGAGTTGATTAATTAACTGTTAAGGAACATATGGAAGATTAATTGATGTTAAAGGAATATATACATGTATTGAAACAAATATCTTGTGTGCATTGTCAAGTTTGTTACGGACTCTGAGCGGTAGAATTTTTTTCTCTCCTAGGAAAGACGACCACAACCATAAATTTTAAGGGTCGCACCCAGTGGTTATTTTCAAGCATAGTTTTGACAGGAAGGGGACATCTTAGGTGGTGTAAAGTGAGGTTCTCGTAAAAGGGAGTCCATATGCGTTCTCCCAACCAACTAATTAAAAATAATGAACTGAAGGGCAAAGCGAAGTGTCATATGATCTATCTGGGAACAAATATATATCCAGAGCAGTTGGTGACTGTGGGCCATTCTAAACCGTAGTGCAAAAGCACGCGGACAAAAATGCATTCATTGAGGTTATTTGGCTACTGCGGGCCAAACTGAACGGACGAGTAAACTAAAGATATTGCATTGAATTAAAGGTAGTTAGTAGCTGGGTGCCAATCCGATGAGTCATGTTATAGACACAGGAGTACAACCATGCCAGCGCGAAGCCTACCATTCAGAGTTTGTCTAATTAACATGTATTTCGAGAGTAATTGAAATACAACCGATCGTCACAAGAGAAGTAAACTGTGTTTCTTTTCAAGTACCCTAATTGATCCGCCCAAAACGCTCTGAATCAAGAGATCCTTGCTACAGATCCTCTATTCCTGAATGTTAGGATAACTCCGAGAGCAGCCGAGGACATCAATATTTTCAAATTATCACTGGCGAGGCTGACGACCCAAGGAGTCAAACCCCTGCCACATAATGGAGCCGAACTGAGGGGCAACACACACCCATGCAGTACATGTCTAATGTAGGTTTACAAATTAGATGAACACTGTCCACTTCTGAATTCTCCTCATAGGCCCTAAACTGCCTTTAGAGAGGTCAGGGCTTTCTTCACCCTACTCACATACATATATATTTTTTTCTGTAATGAGAGATGCTAAGTCAGCAGATTTTTTTTTTTTTTTTTTTTTTTTTTTTTTTTTTTTTGGGGTGAAAATTTCAGTTGATTTGGCTGTCAGAATTTAGGTGTACACCAGAAAGTATGTCTATGTGTGTTCAAATTATTTTGGTCACTGCACAATATTGATTCTTCACAAACACCTCAAGGAAGCGGGTCATTTTCTTCCTCACTGCCACCTATATCAACACCTCCATAATCACCATCAATATCCAAATCATGTCAAACAGCAAAAAGTTCTCCACATTTTCTATCAGAAGACCGTACATATCCTATGCAAGCTTATTTATTTGTTACATTACTAGGATAAGCCATGGTTAACACTGAAATTTAAGTTTCAGATGTGCTGTTCATCTAATTCTCGATAGCTGTAAGAAATCACTCTGAACACCCACTCAGGATAAATAAATACTTAGCACAAACAGCTGCATAAGGCTAGCATAAACTTTGGCTGTGAAATACTGCAATAAGAGAGATGCTGACAGAGAGGTTTGTTTGTTTCCAGTGTGTGTTTCACACAACAGGGATTATTGCATGGTTAATATAAACTAAAACCTAAAAACTTGAACTGGAGAACTTGCTTACACAGCTATAAATAAATACTATCGTTCGCATCCACACAAAACAAAATGACTCAAATATTAAATGCATTTGACGCAAAGAATGGCTTTTGCTACCATGTAAAAAAGTAGTAAAATTTCAACGATTTATTAACATACTCTGTACTTAATACTTTATTTGTGTAATACTCTGTACTTATTGATAATGTGGATGTATACTACCTTCAGTGGGTTTTAAACCAGTTTTTGTTCCGTTTAAATAACTTAATAAATATGAAAGATACGAATGTCTATGTAAGAAGCATTTTTATAGCATTTAACAATTTAAATGTCTTGTTCTGTTTATTGGGTATCTGGCCTGGCCCGTGCAGGGTTTAAATGGCCATTGCTGAAGTGGTTAATTGCTGGCTGAAAACACTGCATTTTCCGAAGTTACTGCAGGTGTATGCTTGTGTTATTGTCCTCTCTCTAATGATCTTTATTAATATTCTTTCATAATTCTTTAAAGAGTCCATATTTCAAGACGTATTATTATCATTAATATGGCAGACAACAAAGAACATGTTACTCAACCATTTCACTAATTTGAGATCTTCATACTGTTTCAAGACGTAGAAACTTTCTACTACATTTCAGCTCTTTGCAATCCACTACTCAGTAAATGTCAACAATGTTGCTAATAGAACTATCATCACAGTGCAGTGAGGGGTGAGCCCATTTAAACTGATGACATATATTTTGTGAAACAATAAGAATAATGGAAAATAGAAAAACACATACTAATAAGAGTAGACAATAGATTATAGACTATGTTGGCAAAGTTATGTTCTCTCAAAAAAAAAAAAAATATAGCTAGAGAAAAGTGAATTTCAGAAACTATTTGTAGTTGGTTTATTATAGAGAAAAATGAATTTCAGATTCTAAATCAGCATTTATGAACTAATCACAATTGCATATTTTCATTCTGAGAGTGATACAAAGTTAAATTTGTTGTACTGTGATACCAAGCCTTGTATGTTGTAGATTTGCAGTTTTCACTTTTGTGCTAATTTGTGCTTCACTGTCCCTATGCTTCTTTCAAGTTTATACTTTGATACAAAAGTGAATCGAGAATATATTGACACATTGCTTCACTCACACTGTTTATTCACAGGACATGTTTCAAGAGCTCTTGCTCCTATCATCAGCTGGTACTCGATTAGTGCAAGTTGTAGTGGTTTCCTCTTTCTCCGTATTGTCAATAGATGGCGTGATGTACTTGTCAAAGATGTCCGGTGGTGGAGTTTCAAAATTCATGACTCTATGACGATTTTTGTTAATGAAGAATTTTTCCCATACGGAAAAGTCTATGGGGTGATAAACGTATTTTATTAGAGATGTTTCCAAGTTGATGTCATGTCTAGTATTCAAAAAATGAAAAGCCACTGCTGATTTTTCTGTTTCACCATTTTTAATGTTTCTTACATGTTTTTTAGTTCTGATGTTAATATTTCTTTTTGTTTTTCCTATATAAATTTTAGGGCAAGTTTCACATTTGATCTCATAGATTCCTGGTTTTTCTTTGGTAGTGATTGAATTTTTGGGAGGGCCTTTTAACAAATTTCTGATATTAAACCTGTTTTGAGGTGCAAGAGTTATGTTGTGTTTTGAGAAGATTTTTTGGAATTTGTTATAGGCTGATGGATGGAAGGTGAATTTTTTAAAAAAAAAAATTTCTCTTTTTCTCCTGAAGGTTCTAGGGTGGTGGTTTCTTTTATTTTCTTAGCTTTGTTGAGTCTCTTAACTGTTTTGTCTACTAAATTTGGGTTGAAACCGTTGGATATAGCTACTTTTTTTATGTGTAGGTATTCCTCCTGATAATCTTCTCTGTTTAGTGGAAAGTTGATCATCCGAAAGATTAAACTGTTGAAAATGGCATGTTGGTGTTGTTTTGGGTTGAAACTGTTGTTCTTAATGTAATTATCTGTGTGTGTCAGTTTCCTGTAAGTACCAAAAGTGAGTTTGTTGTTCATTTTTTTGATCTTGATGTCCAAAAAGGGGAGAATACCATCCTCTTCTGTTTCCAATGTAAATTTTATAGCTGGATTTTGTATATTCAAAAGTTTAAGACCATCTTGTATGAGTTTTTTAGGTACTATTGCAAAAATGTCGTCAACATAGTGATACCACACTTTGAAATAATTTGGAAAAGCTTTTGTGATATGTGTTTCAAAAGCACTCATGAATAAATCTGCCAAGAAGGGAGACAATGGGTTGCCCATAGCTAGGCCCGTTTTTTGTTTATAGATCTGTCCATTTTGATACTACATGGTGTTCAGATATGAGAGCTTCAAAATGCAGTAATGCTGCATCTACTATTGGGCAAGATAGCACATCAGTTGCTGTTTAGCTAAATGCTATATAGACATGAATTATGCAATGCAAGTTAGACAACATTTAACTGAACAGGAACTTATGTTCTGTTCTGTAATAAGTGGCTTTAGGAATGCACTGAGAGTTGAAGGTACTAGTTTCAGTAGTTTGTTTCTTGAGACACTCAACTTCAACTGATGTTCTTAATCACTAATATAATTGTTCATCATGCAGAATTATGGTTTGCATTATTCATAGATTTCAGTAATATCTGAAGCTGAAAAATGTTGATGTACCACTTAACCGCTTCGCCGATGGCCATTTAAACCCTTCAGGGGCCGGAAACGGATACCCAATAAACAGAGCAGGACATTTAAATTGTTAAATGCTGTAAAAATGCATCATACATACAAATCCGTATCTTCCGTATTTATTAAGTTATTTAAACGAAACAAAAACTGGTTTAAAACTCATTAAAGGCAGAATAAATCTACAGTAACAATAAAGTAGAGACTACATTAATAAATTGTTGAAATTTCACTACTTTGTTTCACTGTAGCAAAAGCCATTCTTTGTGCCGAACGCGCCTAATATATGAATCATTTTGTTTTGTGTGCATACGAGCCATAGTATGTATGTATAGCTACGCAAGAAACTTCTCAGGTTCAAGTTTAGTTTATTTATGCTATGCCAAGCGATAATATGACGAGAATATGTTGCGTCACACACTCACACACTGGAATGAAAACTCTGTCAGCATCTGTTATTACAGTGTTTCTCAACCAAGGTTTCTAGTAGCCTTATGCAGCAGTTTTCGCTCTATTTGTTATTTATACTCTGTCTGTGTTCAGAGTGATTACTTATAGCTATCAAGAGCTAAATGAATGGCACATTTGAAATTGTTAAATTTCAATGTTAACCATGGCTTATCCCCGTAATGTAGCAAATAAATTAGCTTGGGTATGATGTGTACAGGCTTCTGATATTACTGTAGAAAATCTGGAAGATTTGTTGTACGATTATGAAGGAGATCTTTAGGACATACGTAGCAGTGACGTGTACTGGTCTACAGCTGGCATGTTAGCTACTCCATTGTTTGGGGAAATGGCGGGTCAAATATGGGTGATACGGATCAGCTATTACCAGCTATCCCTCTTTACGGAAAACAGTTAAATGGTAAAAAAAAGGATTTTTATACCATTGGATGTAACTATGCACAGTTGTTTAGTAATTTTCAGAGCTGTAAAAGACATTCATCTACCTGTACTTGCGCGTATAAAGGGCTCGTAACCTAATTGAGTATTATAATACTCAGAGGCCTCTTTATACTAGGGGGTAGCAAAATTCACCACATCATCCCTCATACTTGAGAGAAAACACTTTCCTAAAAGTATACCACCCACACCCAAAAAACTTGTTACCATTTCGAAAATGTGTAGTGTGTTGCGAAAAAGAAGTTCGCAAGGAAACCAATATTATTTGGTGTGAATCTGCAGATGTGCCCTTGGGTGTTTATCCAGGTTTGGAGGTGTACAATTCAAAAAGAAACCTTTAAGGATACATTTACATTCCTTATAGAACTAATTTAAATTTATTGTAAAACAGCAAGATTAAAATAATTGGCGTTAAATGAGCATTAAATGCATGTATGCGCAGGACGTCTATACACGTCCATATCGGTTTGGGGCATGTTAACTTGGACGTCATATGACGTCCATATCGGTGAAAGGGTTAATTGGAACAGACATGCTAGTTCAATATCTCTGTGTTTATATAAGTTTAAATGTTTCAGATCTTCAAAAGACTCAAAAGCAGACATCAAAATTTGTGAAGCAATATCAGATGATATAGGATACAACATTTTTGGATGTGGTTTTGCAAAACCTCTGTACACTTTGTGGTGAGTATAATTTTTAATAATTATAAGAAATAACAAACTAATGACTAAGATTTACTCTGTATTAGCAGTCAACTGCCATTCTACAGCTACATTCTGTAAGTAATGGGCTTAGAAAGGATATGTGTGTATGTATGTATGTATGTATGTATGTATGTCTTTATTCACCTTAAGAATTTTTTTTACAAATTCATGGCTTCGTCAATTTTAAACAACAATATAGATATCGAATACTGGTTTAAACAATAACTTGAATACAAATAATATATATCCAGAGGCAACATTACAATAATAAGAATTACATCAAATATACAAAGTTACAACAGTTCTAACATAAATCACCTAGAAGTATGTCAAAATCAGTCCCTGCGACTAATAACTGGTGCAGCAAAATCAACTCCAATCATGGCAATGCAAGCCTTAAATCGGAACTATCCAATACATCTAACTTTAGAGGAGCAGGCACTAATACAACATGAAAAAATGTTGGGGTTAAAAACTACAACCAATATAGTTGAAAACACAAACAAGTTTCCTACACAAAGTTATGGAATTAAAAACATCTGAATCTTCCTAATTCTAAAGAAAACATTTTAATCAAAGGAAACCCACTGACTTTTGAACCAATTAATATTCAATTAGATTTAGAACGAATAGTTACAAAATTTGAAACTTCCAAACCTGTACTAAAAGCACTAGCATTAGAAACTGTGAACAATAGATATCCACCTGAAGAATGGTTACATATCTACACAGATGGATCTAACTTGGACAACAACTCAGGAGCAGGAATTAAGTGTGCACTGTTCTCTTTCTATCAACCAGCAGAATACCACACAACAAATTTTGATGCAGAAGTAACGGCTATTCATATTTCGCTCCAACACCTATACAGAATAGATAAATTCAAAGATGCTGTCATACTTTCTGATTCTAAAGCAGCACTATGTGCAATAAGTTCATATAAAATGTGGTCAATCCAAATTAAAGAATGTCACAAAATGATCCAACAACTTCAAAAACTACAGAAAGGAATTATATTACAGTGGATACCTGCACATTGTGGAATTGCTGGAAATGAATCAGCTGATTTTCTTGTCAAAAAAAGGCGCAAATTTAATTCAGAACAAAAGTAAAAACTTACCCTTTACATCCATAAAAAGATTAATCAAAAGCAAATATAAAAACAAACAAAAACAATCAATATCTAACAAAGCCAAAGATAAAAAATGGAACATTTTAATTAAAAATCCAGAAATTATTCCAGAAATCCCACGTAAAGCTGCAGTAGCAAATTTTAGATTACTTACGGAACATGATTATTCGGCCAAACACTTACACAGAATAGGAATTTATACAAGTCCAAATTGTCTTCTGTGCAACAATGAAGAGGAAATGACTGAAGAACATCTTTTAACCTGTGAAGCCCTACCTGCCGGACCCACTACACTGAAATATTGGAGAGCAAGAGAGCTAATGGCTTCATTGCCAAAGCCTAGCATTTGAAAAAAACAACAAGTTACAGATTAACGTATAGATTCCCAATTCCACCAGGTTTTAGAGACTAATTCACATATGTAGAAAGTTAGAGATAAAAATCATTCAGAGAATGTATATATACTCCACAGGAGAGTAAGTCTCTGAGGGATGAGACGCAGGGGAATTGCAGAAGGTTCCCACACCCACCCTGGATAGGTTTATGACACCCCATGTCAGTTCAGTTACAGACCATTCAAAAACATTCTGACGGCTTCTACTTTTGTGAATGAATCTTCTCGGTTTTAATGTACAGAGTGAATAGAGTGCATGTTTTTTAACAGCCTGCTCTTTGTGTAGCAGGCGTTTTCTGCCACACACATTCGCTGTCCTTGTCTCACAGCACATTCCTTAGAGGGACCTTCTTTGCTTTGCTATACAATAATTTGTTAATGGTATGTACTGTCTTAAACTAGTTTCTAAAGTAATAAAAAAACTCCTGCACACTGTAGAAGGTTTGCTCAATTAAAGTTTTTAACTTCTTTCCTAAACTTAGTTTGACTGCTATTGTGGATTCTATTTGTGATTTCATTATACATGTGTATGCCCTTATGCAATATGGAATTTACCTTTTTTGTTGTTCTGGCAGTCTGTATGTGTATTTTATTACCATTTCTAGTACTATGTGTATAAACAGTGTTGTTTATGCTAAATAAGTGAATATTGTCCCTTATAAAACACACAGTTTCTAAAATATACAGACTTGGTAGTGTCAGAATGCGATTTTCCCTGAAGTATGGTTTACATGATGTAGTCCTATGCAGATTTAGCATTAGCCTAAGTATTTTCTTTTGCATTATAAATAACGCACTTATTTCACTACTGGATCCCCATATAAATATACCATAAGCAAGCACGGATAAGTAAATCATTTTTAGTGTTTGGAGGTTACTATTTGCTTTTTAAGACATATATTACATAATGTGCTCTATTTATCCTTGCTATAACATTTTTAATATGACTTCCAATTTAAGTATTTATCAATTACAATTCCTAAAAATTTTGTTTCAGAAACATATTCAATAGTTTCTTTGTTTTATAAAAGTTTTGGTCCTACTGATTTATTACTTCTATTCGAGTGAGTGATGCACATGCAGTGAGACTTTTTCCCATTTAACACTAGTTTATTTGCTGTTAACCATTTCTCCATATTTATCATTGTATTGTCAGCTTGAATTTGTATATCAGTGGAATTACTGCCTTTGAGAATAAAATTAGTATCATCTGCATATAATATAGTCTCAGCATGAGTTATATTAACTGGTAGATCATTAATGTATACTAAAGAAAGTAAGGGGCCTAGATTGGAACCTTGAGGAACTCCACACTTTACTACCTTTGTTTCAGATTTTACAGTGTTGTTATCACAAGTTATTCCAGTAATTTGTTGTCTTTCAGTTCTGTAAGACGAAAACCAAAAATGGACGGAAACCAGGAGATCTGTGGTTCAGATCCCGGCCATGGTATTAAATTTTTCATGTTGACTCTATCTATCAAAGATCTTAGCCTATACACGGCTTGTGTGAAGAAATGATTAAATTCCATCAATTAACTAAACTAATAAGAGTTAAATGATGAAGCCTGGGACTCAAGTACTTACGATAGTAAGTCTCCACAAATGGTGTATCTCAAATGCGAGAGCCCCTTGTGGTTTACCGGGGTAATATATGAGTCAACTGGAGAATTTAATGTCAGGACGGCACGTTGGCCATGGTAGCTCAATGGGTTAGAGCGACTGGATGAAAACCAGGAGATCCGTGGTTCAAATCCTGGCCGTGGCATTGAATTTTTCATGTTGACTCTATCTATACCAACTGTTGTTTCATCATTTTCAATTCCTTCCAGTGTTCCCTTAATGAATGCATAAAAGGCATTTAGTATGGATTTGTTTTCCCGAAAACCATTTTATCACTAAATATGTACTTTTCCATGAAAGGAGCAATTCTATTATACAAAACCGATTCCATAATTTTCGAAAAGCCTGATTGGATGGCAATTGGCCTATAATTATCTATATTATTTACATCATCTTTTTTATATACTGGAACAACTGTTGCCATTTTCATCTTACTAGGAAATATCCCAGTTGACAGGGAGGTATTGCATATTTCCAGTATAGGATTTATTATGCTATTCTTCCAAGATTTAATTACACACTCAGGTATCTCATCATGTCCTGCTGAAAAGTTATTCTTTTTTGAGTTAATTATTTTGTTTATTTCTTCTAAAGTGGCTGGCTTAAGAAAAGTAGTTTTGTCATTCCGGTTTAGTTTAGTACATATATTTCTATTATTTGGCTGTGGGATTGTTACTTTATCAGCAATGTTAATGAAATGGTCATTGAAAATGTTGGTAACTTCTACTGGATTATTAACAATGACATTAGATATCTTTAATGCAATTTTTTTACTGTTATGACATGCTTAACTGCTGGCAGTTTGTTTTTTTATTATATTCCATATTGTCTTATTTTTATTGATTGAATTACTGATAAATTCATGAATATGCAGTTTTTTTTTGCTGCCTTTATTACTTTATCATAAATTTGCTTGTAATGTTTTAGATATTTTGTAAACTGCTCAGTTTTATTAGTTTTGCTTAATTCTAGGAGATAATGTTTCCTATTACTTGAAACTATAATTTCTTTAGTAATCCAATTTTTTCTTACATTCAGCTTGCCATTTTTGATTGTCCTATATGGAAAGGCTGTATTAAAGTGGTGCATAAATGATATAAGGTTGTGATATTCCAGGTCCACTGTGTTCTCCTTGTATACATCAGACCAATCCTCTTTGCTTATTAGTGTATTAAAATAGAACATATCATTGGAAAATACTCGTTTATATTGTACTTCAGACTTGGATTTACAACTACTGTTTGATGTATTTGTTAGTCTTAGTATTATAGCATTATGGTCAGAATAGCCTGCATTAATGCTACTAAGGTTGAAAGTCATGCCTGATTTGTCAAATAACATGATATCAATTAGTGTACTGCAATTTACTGTTTCTCTGGTGGGACTTTCTATGGCATTTTCAAGATTAAATGAGATTAATAGGCTTTTTAGTTTTTTGTAGGGGTACACTGTTTTGTTGAAAATCTACGTTGAAGTCACCAGATATTAAATGCTTTTTTACAATAGTAATCATGTTTTCTAATTTATCCAGAAAGGCCTTATAGGCTCCATTAGGTGATCAATATACACAATCAATGAGTAACTTTAAATCACTAATTTCTACTAAAGTGTGTTCAAATACTTTCTCTTCATTTAAGATAGATGTAACACTTTGCCTCTTATATTTAACCCCCTTTCTTATTGCAATCATAGTGCCCCCATGAATATGTTACTCCCTACAATATATGTCTCCTACTACAAAATTTGAGAGAGTGATTGACTTTACAATCATGCAGTTATTCTTGAGCCAATGTTCTGTGAAGCAGCAAACATGTACATTGTCCAATTTATCGAGATTTAACTGTATTGGAACACCACAGTGAAGCGAAATAATTATTATTTTTTTTAAATTTTTTTTTCTAAAAATTAATAACTGTCCAATTTATTTAAAAAAACTTCTACTTCTAAGATCTTATTACTAAGGTGCTGAATATTATGATACAATATATTAAAATCACTTTTGTTTGCTATGAATGAAGAATAATTATTGCTACATTGCTCAGGTGTTATAATGTTTTAGTTTCCTGAGGTAGAGCATCCACCACATGGTTTAGCAGTTTCCCTGCCTTTGACATTTGCTGATGCCCTCACATAGATACCTACCAAAGTTTGCAGCTCCTCTTCTGTTGAGATGAACTCCATCTCTGGCCAGATCCATATCTCTTATGCACCAATTACCATCTGGTAGTACGCACTTTCGAGTATTACACAACCAGTCAAGCTCTGCATTAATCCTTCTCACTTTTTGTCTTGTCACATCATGTCGGCATAGTACATCACTAATCACTATTTTGGCTTCTGGGCTTTGTGCTCTAATTTCACTGATTATGTCCAAGGGGTCCCCCATAATTTCCTCAGCCATTATTCCTCTTCGAATATCATTAGTTCCCACATGAATAGCTACCACATCAGGCTTGATTTCTTTTAGTTTTGCATTTCCAAATTTCATGGCGCAGTTCTTCCACGCGTATCCCTACGTAGCAGTGCACATCATAGCCGGCATCTCTGCATGCATTCCTGGCAAATTTCAGTTGCGAGTCCCCAAACACTATAACCTTTGTTCCGTTATTTGTTTCATTATTTTCTAACCCTTCTTGTTCCCGATGTCTCTCCTGTTGTCCTTGTATGTTTTCATTCTCTTCAGCCAACACTGAATCGGTTCATGGTTGTTGTTGAATTATCGGATTGATTACCTGATAGTCCTATCGTTTTATTGGTTTTCCGTCTTGAAATTGAGGCGTATGTTTCATTTTCATGTTCGATTTTCTTGTTTTGGCTTTATATTCTCTTGTTTTAGCGATGCTATTTCTTCTTGTGCTTGTTTTCTTTCTGGTTTTAGTAACTTATTTCTTCATAAGCTTTCTTTAGGTCTTTATTTAGCATATCCACAATTGTCTGAAGTGATGCTATCCTCTCAGTCTCATATGATGCAGTGTGCCCTGTTCGTTTCATAAATTTATTTTTCTCTGCCGTAGGGTTCCCAATAACTTTGCCTACATTTACACATCCTCTTACCTCTTTTATTGTTTCGTCACTCACTCCATTTGTCATTTTCTCAGTTATTACCTCTAAATTCATACTATTTATGAGCCTTGCTCCGCGTTACCACATTACATGCCGCCATCTGCATGCAGAATCTTGAAAGTCCTAAGTTTTGCACTCATGCTCAAGTGTATCTAGATTGTCTAGATTGGTCAGAATATGCCAATTTGTACTTTAGTGGCCAGGTTTTCCTGGTTCTTGGAAAATTAGGAAGTGAGTCAGGTTTCTGTAGATAACTAGAGCACAATTGCGTTGGCCAGTCAGAAACAGGTCCTGGGTAATGAGACACAACTTGGGGTGTGTGCGTGCATGCATATGTGCATATGCATGCTTATTTACACTGCCTATTTCCTTGCATTACTGATAACTGCCTTATCACCTCTGCTTCCACCCTAATAATTTCAGAAATGTATAGAGGGCCTTTAGATTTTTCGCTCATATAAACAAACTCTTTTGTACCCCATTATATTTAATGGGATCCCACTTAAACATTGTAGCTTGTTTTCACTATTCTCAGTTTCCTGCTATTGAGTATTCGATTCGTATCTGTTTCCCCATTTAGTACAGTTATGTAGCAAATATGTATTCTTCTCTTTTATTTAACTACGCTGCTTCTTTACTTATATGGATGGATGTTACTACTCCAGTATACATAAGGGGTTGATATATGAGAGAAGGTATTTTATTGAATTTTTGTGTTAGCTATAATTTAAGTATTGGATGTTTTTGGAAGTTGTAAAATAGCTGATGATTTTTGACCATACGGTATGTAAGAGTAGCTTTTGAGAGTTTTGAGATAGCTTATAATATTTTATATCAGTCTTTCTAATACTGCAACCGGAATTCTGTTGGATGTATGTTTTTAACTACCCATTCCCGTTGGATGTAGGTTTTCAGCTGTTCAACTGTCCGGGGTGGTTGCTGTTGTGGTTTTAATAATACATCAAACCTGTTCTATTGGCAGTAGATCCGGGCTACAAGTGGGCCAGTCCAACATATGAATGCACTGTCTAATTAGTCATGCAGAAGTTATGCATGCTATATGAAGTTTGGCATTGTCTTGTTGAAATATACAATGACATTAACCAAGTGTTTGCCTCTTGGAAAGCAGCATAGGTTGTTCCAAAATATGTAAGTATGCTTCAGCATTGATGGTGCTATTGCAGATGTGCAAGGCTTCCATTCCCTGGCTACTAATGCAGCCCTAGACCTTTATAGATGCTGATTCTGTACCGAATGTCTGCAGCACCCGAGAATATCCTTTTCGTATTTGGTCCTGAGTATACAGCATCCATTATTTCTATGAACAATTATAAAGGTTGATTCATTGGGCTACAGTATGATCTTCCAGTGTGTTTGGGACCAATTATGATGAACCCGAGTCCATATCAGGTGATGCTGTCGTTTGTTGAGGTCTGGCTTCTGTTGTGCACAGTGTAATTTTAATTTGCATTTATGGATGCACCTGCGAACAATATTCAGTGATAATGGCTTCCTGAAGAATGTGTGGGCTCATGTGGCTATATCCATAATCGTAGTATTCCTATGCGTGGCGCAGTGATGTCAGAGGAACCAAAGAGCTCGATCATTCAGAATAGGCTTCTTAACTTGGCTTTTATAAACAGTGATTTCACACTTTTTAGGTAGCTCTTGATATTATGTACTGTAGATGATGACAGCTTGAACTTCCTGGCTATTGCACACTGAGAAACTTCATTTCTGTATTCCTGAATGATTCAAAACAAGATCTTTGCAACTGGCTTGTCTCGGCCCATCAAGACTATGTGACCAGAACGTCGAATGACAACGACCATTTATACAGAATGTGATATATCATCATTCTAAATTAGTCTCCAATGATTCCCAAATAATCGCAACAGTTTCACTACTAATGGTGCATTCAACTACCTATGTCCCAACTGTTTTGCAATGTGTTGCAACATGCCCATTTAAAAGCAATGTTGTGGCCACAATACACAATAGTATCGAGATTTAACTGTATTGGAACACCACAGTGAAGCGAAATAATTAATAATTTATAGATGAGTCGTATATATTACATGTCTGCTTCACTTTCGTACCTATTTTGAGGACATGTTTCGCAAATCATCGTTTGCATCTTCGGCTCTTATGCGACTAAAGCTTGATCCAGTGGTGTGGGTAATTCTGGAGTTGCTGCTGCCATCTGTTGATTTAGTGATGAACTTAAATGTGGGATTCTCTTCTGGTGGGATTTCAAAGTTCATTACTTGGTTTTTATGTTTTTCTATGTATATTCTCTCCCATATGACGAGTTCACTATGTTTTTGTACGTATTTTAGTAATTCGGTGCTATCTTCAATTTCATGATTTTCAGACCAGAAATAAGCTGCTATTGCGGACTTATCAATATTTTTGTATCTTAAGTGCCTGAAGTGTTCTTTCTTTCTAGTGGCTATGTTTCTTTTTGTCCTCCCTATGTAAATTTTTTCAGTCTACACTTAATCTTGTAAATGCCTGACTTTTCCTCTGGTTTTATCTTATCACTATTATTACTGTTAAGTAGGTTTTTAATGTGTGTTTGGAGGAATTTAGTAACAGTGACGTCAAAATTAATATAAAAATTATTTGTGGTTGGTTTATTGACACTCGTCACTTACTTTTTCATATATTTATGAGAGACTAGTTTCAAAGGCCCTGGCCTCCATTTTCAATCTTTCCAAGAGATTGAAAATGGAGGCCAGGGCCTTTGAAACTAGTCTCTCATAAATATATGAAAAAGTAAGTGACGAGTGTCAATAAACCAACCACAAATAATTTTTATATTAGGTTTTTAATGTTGTAATTGTTTTTTGGTGCCAATGTTATATTGTATTTCTTGAATATTTTTTGGAACTTTTTTGTGGCCTAGAGGTGGTAAGTAAATTTAGCAAATCTAATTTCTTGTTTTATTGGTGTGAGAGCTGTGATCTGTTTTAATCTCTTTCGAAGTTTGAATGATTTTAGTTTTTTATCTACAAGGTTTTTTCCATATCCATTTTTAATTGCAGTTTTTAAGATTTGATGGTATTCTTTTTTATCTTCTTGCTGGCTGAGGGGTAGATTTACTAATCTGTGTGTGAGACTGTTGATGGTGGCATGTTTGTGTGGAATTGGGTTGAAACTATTTGCTTTGATGTAATTATCTGTGTGTGTTGGTTTTCTATGGATACCAAATTCTAGTTTTTCATTGCTTTTTGTGATTTTAAGGTCCAAAAAAGGTAGAGTACAGTCCTCTTCAGTTTCCACTGACAACCCTACCCTTGCAATACTATATGGTTTGCCTAAAATACACAAGCCCAACATACCCATGAGACCCATTGTAAATAATATCAACACTCCTACTTACCTTCTGGCAAAATGGCTCTCCAAAAAATTTCAGTCCTTTCCACAATTCCATACTCTGAGCATAAAAAACTCTTTAGACCTGGTAGAAAAAATTCAAAATCTTAAACTAAAACCTCATGACACTTTAGTATCCTTTGATGTCTGTTCCCTCTTCCCTAGCATCCCAGTAGACAAACTTTTGATTCAACTTAAGAAGTGGCTAAATTCTATAAACCTAGATGCCAATGCAATAGAAGAATATTTGGCATTGACTGAAATATGTATACATCAAAATTATTTTGTTTTCGATGGAAAATATTATAAACAAATTTCAGGACTAGCTATGGGAAGCCCGCTATCACCATTTTTGGCCAATCTATACATGAGCTTTTTCGAAACACATATAACTAAAGCCTTCCCTCATATTTTTTAAACATGGTACAGATACGTAGACGACATCTTTGCAATAGTGCCCTACAAACAAATAGATGATGTATAGAATAAAAAGAAGTATTTCAGAAAGTGGAGTGCCATTGTTACTAAAATTAGGCAAGTGAGTCAACCTTGTATATACTTTTCTCCACTTACAAGTTTTTTATGAAGACTAGTTTCTGGGGACTTCTACAAAATCCAGAATATACAACCCTAACCAAAAACCCTTTAAGGAAATACATAGAAACCACCAAAAAAGCAATTAAAGAAAATACAGTAGTGCCACATAAGATGAAAAATAGCATAATTGTAAACAACCCTAATTTGCCAAAATTATACTGCCTACCTAAGATTCACAAGACAGACAACAGCAAGCGACCCATTATTAACAATATAGATGCCCCGACTTACAAACTGGCAAAATGGTTGTTGGAAGAATTTGACAAGTTTGAAAAGTTTGAATCTCTAAGCATAAACAATTCATTTGATTTAGTAAAGAAAATTGAAAACACAATTATAAAAACTGAAGAGGTGATGGTGTCCTTTGATATCAGATCTCTATTCACGAGCATACCAGTAGAAAAAATTCCAAAATTGATGAAAGGCTGGTTATCCAAAAGCAGCGTTGCAGATGATAAAATAGAGGAATACATCAAATTAACCACCCTATGTATTGAACAAAACAGCTTCACGTTCTCCAGCAAGATCTTCCAACAAACACCAGGCTTGGCCATGGGTAACCCTCTTTCACCATTACTAGCTAATCTGTTCATGAGTAATTTGGAAACACACATTACTAAAGCCTTTCCACATATTTTCAAATGTTGGCATAGATATGTCGACGATGTGTTTGCGATAGTCCCTAGAAGACTAACCGAGGATGCTATAAAGTTGCTAAACCTACAAGAAAAATCCATAGTTTTCACCATTGAAGTAGAGCAGGATGAATGGCTACCTTTTCTAGATTTGAAAATCATTAGAACACCAACAGGATTACAATTTGGAATATACCGAAAAGCAACACATGTTGACAATTACATTAAATGCAACCCATTCAACCCAGTACAACATCAATATGCAGTATTCCATAGTTTAGTTCACAGATTAATCAACATTCCGCTAACAAAAACAGAATATGAACAGGAGTATGCTCACATACACCAGGTTGCCGAACTGAACAACTATAACACAAATTTCATCAAAAAACTGATCTATAGACACAAAAGAAACAAATACTTAAAGGACATTACTATGTTAAAAAAACTAGAAAACCCAAACACCAGATATGGAAAATTTGCATTTCATCCAAAATACTTCAAAAAATTTGAAAAGATATTTAAGAGCTTCAACATAAAATTAGCCCCTCAAAACAAACACAACATCCGCAACTTACTAAACCACCCTCTAAAAAATAGCACACCGAAAACTCATTTATCAGGCATTTACCAAATGAGTTGCCAGGATTGTGACAAGATATACATTGGTAAGACCAAAAGGAATCTAGGAACAAGAATGAAAGAACACTTCAGAAATATTAAATTCAAACAAATGGACAAGTCGGCCGTATCACATCACTTTTGGTCTGAGAATCACAACATAAAGCAAGAAATAGAACTGATCAAATAGGCAAAGAAACCTCTGGAACTACAGATTTGGGAAAACATATTTATTACGAAAAAACAGGACCTCTTGATGAACTTTGAAATTCCCGCGGTAGATGACGTCATCAAACTTACCAGGACGTTAGATGGCAGCACAACACCAAGCCAGATGCAGACACCGGATGCATCATCAGTCTACCACAGAGCTGACAATAGGTGAGAAGTCCCCAGAAACCAGTCTTCATAAAAAACTTGTAAGTGGAGAAAAGTATATACAAGGTTGACTCACTTGCCTAATTTTAGTAAAAATGATGATGCTTTGAAACTACTCAACCTGCAAGAACCCAGCATACAATTCACAGTGGAAACTGAAGAGGACTGTACTCTACCTTTTTTGGACCTTAAAATCACAAAAAGCAATGAAAAACTAGAATTTGGTATCCATAGAAAACCAACACACACAGATAATTACATCAAAGCAAATAGTTTCAATCCAATTCCACACAAACATGCCACCATCAACAGTCTCTCACACAGAATAGTAAATCTACCCCTCAGCCAGCAAGAATATAAAAAAGAATACCATCAAATCTTAAAAACTGCAATTAAAAATGGATATGGAAAAAACCTTGTAGATAAAAAACTAAAATCATTCAAACTTCGAAAGAGATTAAAACAGATCACAGCTCTCACACCAGTAAAACAAGAAATTAGATTTGCTAAATTTACTTACCACCCCTGGGCCACAAAAAAGTTCCAAAAAATATTCAAGAAATACAATATAACATTGGCACCAAAAAACAATTACAACATTAAAAACCTACTTAACAGTAATAATATGGATAAGATAAAACCAGAGGAAAAGTCAGGCATTTAGAAGATTAAGTGTAAAGACTGTGAAAAAATTTACATAGGGAGGACAAAAAGAAACATAGGCACTAGAAAGAAAGAACACTTCAGGCACTTAAGATACAAAAATATTGATAAGTCCGCAATAGCAGCTCATTTCTGGTCTGAAAATCATGAAATTGAAGATAGCACTGAATTACTAAAATACGTACAAAAACATAGTGAACTCGTCATATGGGAGAGAATATACATAGAAAAACATAAAAATCAACAGATGGCAGCAGCAACTCCAGAATTACCTACACCACTGGATCAAGCTTTAGTCGCATAAGAGCCGAAGATGCAAACGATGATTTAGGAAACATGTCCTCAAAATAGGTACGAAAGTGAAGCAGATGTGTAATAAATATGACTCATCTATAAATTAATAACACAATAGTATGTTGCACACATTATAGTTATTTAATGTTATCTGCGGCATAAAATGAAATCATCTGTTGCATATTTACTGCCATTTTGTTCATTTGGATATATTGCACACTGTCCCAATTTTTGTTGAAATGAGCTCTGTGGTACAGAAAGTAAAAATATGTACGCTTTTGGCAACTCTGTTCTTTCCCTGAAATTTCCTGTGCCCGATTATTGTGAGATACACTGAAGTGCTGTTTTTTCTGGGTTTATGGTGTTTAGGAAGTAGGGATAGTTCCTGATGTTTCACTCAAGGGAAAGTAGTGTATGTATCTATATAGGTACAAGCAAATTAACTGGATAACCTGCAACCAATTGGCAATGGGGAGGCAGTTTTGCCTCTCACTATAACGTGACAGAGTAGATTGACTGCTGCTCACTCTTTTAGGACTCCTCAGAGAATGCTTAACATAGATTAGAGCAGAATGTCAGGAACAATTGCTGATTTTTGACTATGGTCTACAAGCTGAAAAAAAAAAACAGTATTTTACATGGACACTGGCTCTGAAAGCATTTCTATTGGAATTCAGTGTTCAGATGTTTATATCCACAGTATAAAATAAATCATTGCATGTAATGGAGAAAACTATTGCAATGGAACCTTAAATCCAACATTGAATGCTTTTATTAACTGGTAACTATGTTTCTTGAGACAATGAAACAAATGGACAAGATAGTGTAACGCATATGTATCTTGCATAGTAGCTAAGCAGTAAGAGCATTGGTATAGAGAACTGAAGATTTGTGGTTTAGCTCTGGCTGTGGCATTGATTTTTTTTCAAGTTTGATATAACTTTTCAATAAACAGAAAAGTTGATATTGTTAAATGACTATATAAATAGGTAAATAATCTGTGTTAATTTCTTCTTTAGTGTCAAGAATGAGTTGCCGACAGCTTTACTTATAAAGCACTGTTCTGAGGGTTACAACATACCTGATGCTGTAGCAGTGCTAGAGCATCTTAACAAGTGGCTTCATATTGTAAGTACTTAAGGTGTAAAATATATATATAATTAAAACATATAGGAAACTCTAGAACATTGGCAAAGTTTGTCATTATTTGATTAATTTGCAGAAAAAGGTGGAATATTCTAGACCTTTGTTGACCATAGTATACTCCCAATTATTCATTTGCAAATTATCTGATTTGCAAATTATCCAGGCACCAAAATAAAGAGATATATTGTAAGTACTTAACCCTTTCACCGATATGGACGTCATATGACGTCCAAGTTAAAATGCCCCAAACCGATATGGACGTGTATGGATGTCCTGCGCATACACGCATTTAATGCTCATTTAACGCCAATTATTTTAATCTTCCTATTTTACAATAAATTTAAATTAGTTCTATAAGGGATGTTAACGTACCATAAAGGTTTCTTTTTGAATTGTACACCTCCAAACCTGGATAAACACCCAAGTGCACATCTGCAGATTCACACCAAATAATAATGCTTTCCTTTCTAACTTCTTTTTCGCAACACACTACACATTTTCGAAATGGTTAACAACTTTTTTGGTTGTGGGTGGTATCCTTTTAGGAAAGTATTTTCTCTCAACTGTGAGGGCTGATTCTTACCCCCCAGTATAATGAGGCCTCTGAGTATTATAGTACTCAATTAGGTTATGAGCTCTTTATATGCGCAAGTACAGGTAGATGAATGTCTTGCATGAATTTACAGCTCTGAAAATTACTAAACAATTGTGCATGGTTACATCCAGTGGTATAAAAATACTTTACCATTTAACTGTTTTCCGTAAAGAGGGATAGCTAGTAATAGCTGATCCGCATCACCCATATTTGACCCGCCATTTCCCCAAACAATGGAGTAGCTAACATGACATCTGTAGACCAGTACACGTCACTGCTACGTATATCCTAAACATCTCCTTCATAATCGCACAACAAATCTTCCAGATTTTCTACAGTAGTATCAGAGGCCTGTACACATCATACCTAAGATAATTTATTTGCTACATTACGGGGATAAGCCATGGTTAACATTGAAATTTAACAATTTCATTTAGCTCTTGATAGTGATAAGAAATCACTCTGAACACAGAGAGAGTATAAATAACTAAAATACTGAGCGAAAACAGCTACATAAGACTATCAGAAACCTTGGTTGAGAAACACTGTAATAACAGATGCTGACAGAGGGTTTTCTTTCCAGCATGTGTGTGTGTGTGTGTGTGTGTGTAACGCAACATATTGTCAGCCTGGTGGTAGGCTCGCAAAGCCGAAGCTGGTGGAGATTCGGAAAACTTCGGAACCAATCGTTACCGGAAGCGAGACAGTTGAGAGTAGTTGTTAGGTAAAATAAACAGTTTTAAGGTTAGCTAGCAAACTGTAATGGTGACGAATGTATTTGCTAGGGAAATAAAGTGCAGTTTTTGTATTTGAAGCCTCGACTTTTGATTTTCACGAACCCACAAAGTCACAATATACTCGTATGATTATCACTTGGTATAGCATAAATAAACTAAACTTGAACCGGAGAAGTCGCTTGCGTAGGTATACATACATACATTGGTTCGTATACACAGAAAACAAAATGATTCAAATATTAGTCGCGTTCGGCGCAAAGAATGGTTTTTGCTACAGTGAAACAAAGTAGTGAAATTTCAACGATTTATTAATGTAGTCTCTACTTTATTGTTACAGTAGATGTATACTGCCTTTAATGAGTTTTAAACCAGCTTTTGTTTCGTTTAAATAACTTGATAAATACGGAAGATACGGAATTGTATTTATGATGCATTTTTACAGCATTTAACAATTTAAATGTCTTGTTCTGTTTATTGGGTATCCGTTTCTGGCCCCTGAAGGGTTTAAATGGCCATCGGCGAAGCGGTTAAGGTGTAATATATATATTTATATAATTAAAACATATAGGAAACTCTAGAACATTGGCAAAGTTTGTCATTTGATTAATTTGCAGAAAAAAATGGAACATTCTAGGCCTTTGTTGACCATAGTATACTCCCAATTATTTATTTGCAAATTATATGATTTGCAAATTATCCAGGCACTCTGCCCAAAATAAAGAGATATACCATATTATTAAATTTTAGATGAGTCGTATTTTTTACACATCTGCACGAAAGTGAAGCAGATGTGTAAAAAATACGACTCATCTAAAATTTAATAATTTTTCGCTTCACTGTGGTGTTCCAATACAGTTAAATCTCGAGATATACCATACATTATCTTTATCTAGTAAATAGCAGTAAATGACCCGTCATGTGACAGATGTCATTTCCATTGTTTATATGACCACCACATGACAACAGAGCACTGTTTTCACTGTTATTGGCTAACCTGTTCCATGTAAATTGAACACAAGTTCAGTTTTTCTAATGTTATTCAGGGCATAAGTTCAGCAAAGTAAGTTAAAGGACATTTGTAAAAGAGATGGCAGAGAATTGAAAAGAAAACGTGAGTTGGTATTAAAGTAAAAATTTGAAATAATTGAAAGATTCAAGAAGAGGAAACTGGCAAAACTAAGTGCTGTTTATAGGATTGGGATGCAGACTGTTAAAAGTGCTGTGCAAAAAAATGTGAACTCCTCCCAGAGAGAGAAGACCAAAATGACAGTATTTTAAGAAATAAACAGGCCTACAGTAGCTCTTCATAGAAGTTGAATAAAACTTTTTAACAAAAAATACATGCTTGAAAGTATGCTTTTAAAATAATTTCCTATTTACATATGTATGCTGTAACTTAACAGCATTAAATAACAAGTTTCTTGATTATTTGTGCATGTTTTCCCCCACATTATCCCGAATAATCGAGAGCATACTGTGTATGCTTCTTGCCAGTAGGTGAAAAATTAATGTTTTGGGAATAAGATGATTATCTCTAGTTGAATGGCAGAGAGTTTCTGAAGGTTACTGAGTTGTATTACTGAATTATGAAAATATTCACTTGACCTAGTGGTGCATAATTTTTTATGTAGTTCCTTCGTACTATTTACTTAAAAGGACATGTAAAAATCATCCTCTATAACCAAACCCTCAATTCTCCATAAAAGAAAAACCCTTCCTTTTAACTAATAAAGACACAAGTTTTGCTTCGAATTTAAAAAAATCGATTGAGGATGTCATCTCTTAATTTCTATAATAACTAAATTTGTAGGCTGCCACTGATGACACCATCTTTGCCACTGCTACTCATATAGGGCCAACACATACCCACAATGCAACAGTCAGCTTACATTCATGAGGCAGAATGGAGCAATCCAATCAGTATGAGAGAAGTGATGTGTTAAGCACCAGCACTTTATGTCTGTTGTAATGTTTTTTGCTAATGCTCTGGATCTTGAACTTCAACCATTCTCTGTCTGGCATCACAGTAATAAAATGGTTTTGTAATGTGTAGATTGCTACTAAATTCCTCGTATAGTTGCTTATAAGATTATTCCTTATATCCCTCATGATGCAGAATAGGCATCAGTCCTGCATTTGGGCTAGAAGATTTCCATATCATTGTGTGGACTTGAATCCGTTTGATTCCTTGGCCAGGAACTAGAACAATGCATTCTAACCCACTGTGCCACGACACCGGACAGTACAAGGCCTTTAAAATTTTGATTTTTGCTTCAACTAAGTCTATTATATGAGTTATTGATTATTTATTCAAAATAAAAAATTGTAAGAAAAATTTTAATTACTACTACATATGAATCATTCCATGTCAAAACGAACACGTCTGAGACATGACCTTTTTGTATTTTCTCCAACAAATTTTTACGTAACTAGAAGAGATTAAATAACGAATCTATTTTGTTTTTGGTGTGGCACGATCATTTAGAGGTTTATTGAATATTATATTTTCCGTATATTCGCCTGCTGTATTCCATGAAAATCGTTATAACAAAGATTATATGAATAATGAAATGTTAGTTTGAAGACATTATGAAGTACAAATATTGCAGTTTAATATGCTATTTTTTTAGGTTCGGTGAAAACAAAAATGGGCGCCATTTAGGTGGGTAAGTTTTTCAAAATGTGTTTTAATTAACAACTTTTTACTTTATAAAAATGGAAAAAATATTATAATGTTTGAGATATTGTGCATCAAATGTCATTGGTTTCAGAATGGGATTGAAATAAAAAGCTTTATTATAAATACTTTACTGGTGGCACATGAGGTGATTGACATGAACCGAGAGTGCTGTGAATGCGTGGGCGAGCTATCATTTTATTTCCGCTGTTTACCGTTTAGATGCATAATAATAAGTTGAAACCTCAGTATATTGTCAACTGACATTTCGTGTAAGTTCTGAAGTGTGGAAGTTGTTATTACCTACTCAAATGTTTAAGGAGAGGCTGTACAAATGGTTAACTGAGAAGCCCTTTTATAACTTACAAGAGTTTAGAGACAACTGTAAGGAAGACATATAAAACATATTTTTTTGATGTTTCTGAAATATAGTTATATATAGTGGTTTTACTAGATTTAAGGTAGCTATTACATGTGATGAAGCCTATTGTAATTATTGTATGGTGAATAAATTCTTCTTCTTATTATTATTATCATTATCATAATCATCATCATCATCATCATCATCATCATCATCATCATCATCATCATCATCATGCCAGATTTGGTTCAAAGGAGTTATTGTTACTGTTTTAATCCATTCAAACTAAATTAACTTTAAAGAGAGTCGATTAAAGACACTAGACAACACTTACTTTTAAATTTTTCCGGAACATGTTTCTGAGGCTTTGCCTCTATCATCGGCCGGCTCTCGACTCAGTCGAGTGACTCAGTCGAGAGCCGGCCAATGATAGAGGCAAAGCCTCAGAAACATGTTCCGGAAAAATTTAAAAGTAAGTGTTGTCTAGTGTATTTAATCGACTCTCTTTAAAGTTAATTTAACATAACACTGTTTTCAACACTTCCAAGAAAGGAATTCCATTCAAACTAGTTAACCACAGAGCAGGACATAAAAAGTTAAGGCCAGTAACCTCAGCAATGCTCATTAAACTCAAACTGGAAGGTGTAAACCTATCTCGTGATTTGAAAGTGTGTTACAATTGTCGCAAGAAAATTTCTAAACTTGCAAAGCAACAATGTACAACTGAGTAATGTGTACCAAGTGCTAGTGAAATTGCAGTATTAGAAGCATTGAAAATACAGATAGTGATAGTATTTCCCCATCCTCCAGTGATGCAGTAAGTATGGAGACAAAAGATGCAGCAAGAAAACTGAATGAGAGTTTAGTGGCAATAGGAGAATCGCCTATTAAAGAAACAGAAAATTGTCGCAAAAACGCTAATCTGGGGATAAGTTTCAGAAAATATTGCAGGCAATGAAGAATAAAGTATTTCATATTGCAGACTTCACTTCAAATGAAAATTCACATCATTCTGAAATAATACAGAAACTAATAGATATTTTCCATGAAACTGATATACAAATACTGACAATTTTTGACAGCTGATCTTACAAGAAAATAAAACATTATGATGATATGAATATCTAAACAGATGGCTAAAGAAAAAGGAATTTTAGGAACTCCAGACACCAAATCAGGAAAAAGCCTTGACCCATCTACATTAAAAAAGGTGTCTGAATTTTATAATTCTGATGATGTGAGTGGCAGAAAAAATGTAGTTTCTGTTAAAGAAAATGGTAAGAGAATCCATAAACAGAAAAGATTGATACTTTGCAATCTTAAGGAGACTTACCAAAGCTTTAAAGATATGCATCAGGATGTCAGAATAGGGTTTTCAAAATTTGCGGAATTAAGACCTAAGGAATGTGTACTTCTTGGAACTAGTGGAACCCATTCAGTTTGTGTTTGTGCTCATCACAAAAATATCAAATTAATGCTTAATGGTATTATTTATCGTCTCACTGCAAATTCAAATCCCATTTTAACCAATTATAAGGACTGCTTGACACACATCGTCTGCAACCCCACCATCATCTGTTTTTTAAAGACAATTAAAGCTTGTCCAGGAACTGAAAATATAACAAATCATTTACAACAACTGCTTGATGAACAAGATACTCATGAGATTACCTAAAGACCTTGACTGTGGATCACACAAATTTAGAAACCTTAATACTGCCCATAGAGGATTTTCTAGCCAAATTATCGATAAAACTCAGCAATTTACTTTCACATACATTCATAGCTCAGCAGCAGAATTTATTTTTGCGGGAGTGTAAAGAAAATCTGGCATTAAGCGAATGTATAGTGATAGCCGACTTCTTGGAAAATTATGCTTTTGTTATTCAGGATTCTGTTCAGGGGGTACACTGGAACAATAGTCAGGCCACAATTCATCCTTTTGTGGTCTACTATAAAGACAATAGTGACATAAAACATTTTATCTTTATTGCTATTTCTGAATGCTTAAAACATGACACCAGAGCTGTCCATGTTTTCCAAACAAAACTTACTGTTTCTGAAACAGCAACTGAGAGTACTGCATAAAGTAATATATTTTTCAGATGGGTCAAGTGATCAATATAATAATAAAACAAATTTTTCAAACATCTGTTTACACGAAAATGACTTTCAAATTCAAGCAGAGTGGCAGTTTTTCGCCACATCCCACGGAAAAGGACTTTGTGATGGCATCAGTGGTACTGTTAAGACTTGCAATGAAAGCTAGCCTTCAGCCTGGAATAGACCCTATCACAACTCTAAGAAAACTTTTTCTCCGATAGTCAACATAAGGAGCATAATAATGTAATTTCAATCAAGATACCAACAAGCATAAGTGGTGTGAGGCACTTTACAATTGCATTCTTTTGTGCCAATATCTGTATCTCAGGCAGTAATTAAAAACTGTTCGTTGCAAAGCGAAGGGAGAGTGGTGGATATTAAAACTCCTTAACCGATCTATGATTAATTTTAAATCAATGCAACAAAATACGTGGTGACTGCAAGTGTAAATTTGTGACTAGAATTTCAAACTACGGAATGCCGTGTGATGAATGTGATCAGAGTGAGCTATTAAAAGTATCATCACCGAGCGTCTGGAAACAAATAATAATTGACCTTGTAGGTGATAACGGCAGTGCAATGCAAGATAAGCGGTCAGTTGGTATATGATGTGTGTGCGCCTTGACCTTGTAAGCAGCGCTGCATGACTTGGTAAGTTACTTAATTTCTCTCTTATTATTTGGAATCCCAATCTGAATTTTTTCCTGAGGTTATATGACATCATGAGCTAAGTAGCTATATCCAACGGTTTCAACCCAAATTTAGTAGACAAAACAGTTAACAGACTCAAAAAAGCTAAGAAAATAAAAGAAACCACCACCCTAGAACCTACAGGAGAAAAAGAGAAAAAACTTTTTAAAAAATTCACCTTCCACCCATCAGCCTATAACAAATTCCAAAAAATCTTCTCAAAACACAACATAACTCTTGCACCTCAAAATAGGTTTAATATCAGAAATTTGTTAAAAGGCCCTCCCAAAAATTCAATCACTACCAAAGAAAAACCAGGAATCTATGAGATCAAATGTGAAACTTGCCCTAAAATGTATATAGGAAAAACAACAAGAAATATTAACATCAGAACTAAAGAACATATGAGAAACATTAAAAATGGTGAAACAGAAAAATCAGCAGTGGCTTTTCATTTTTTGAATACTAGACATGACATCAATTTGGAAACATCTCTAATAAAATACGTTAGTCACCCCATAGACCTTTCCGTATGGGAAAAAATCTTCATTAACAAAAATCGTCATAGAGTCATGAATTTTGAAACTCCACCACCGGACATCTTTGACAAGTACATCACGCCATCTATTGACAATACGGAGAAAGAAGAAACCACTACAACTTTCACTAATCGAGTATCAGCTGAGGATAGGAGCAAGAGCTCTTGAAACATGTCCTGTGAATAAACAGTGTGAGTGAAGCAATGTGTCAATATATTCTCGATTCACTTTGTATCATGAGGTTAGTTTTAAATTTTTTTCAGAATTTTTTTTTTTATAATATCTGTAATCTTATGCCTTTGTGAAAATATAAATATTACTCGAACTATGCATTTCAATTTAGTAACTGAGCCAAAAATTATATTTTTCTGCCAAAAATAACCAGATATATTCACATTAATGTAGAACGATGCATGCAAAGTACCCAAATGTTTAATGCTTTTTATTGACCAAAATAATTAAACCAGAGACTAACAAAAAAATATGTGTATCATTTTTTCCTTCATAGAACATATAAACTCAATATCAATGAAATCGGAGACATGAAGGTCAATTTTCCCCGAAATTTGTGCAATTTGACATGGTATGACTCATATGTCCATATAGGAATAACAGACATGTTATGTTTGCTATATAATTGTAAGGCCTGCAGTAATATTGATGCCTGCAGTGCAAGATGACTAGGGCTTGATTCCCAGTACTGGCATAGGTGTTTTCCTCATCAATAAGGCCTGATTGTGGTGCACTCAACCTCATGAGAAATTTAGGAGGCATTTGTTGTAGAATTAGGGCCTGTGGTGTCATAAATCGCATTTGTAAGGTTGAGTGGAGGTGATATGTAGTCCATATTACTACACTCAGCACTAGATATCCATTTGGGATAGAGGCAGAATGATGCAGTGGCTGAGCAGTTGGTCTTAGCCAATCAGGCTGCTGTGTCATTCATAGTGTTATACAGTTGGGAGAAACTTTCTTTTGAGCAATGCGAGAATATTTTCTAACTCCAAAGGTGCACGTATACGCATGCGCAAGCAGACAACCAGCCGCTTCTATGGTTGCAGCCAACATGAGAAAGATATGTATAACTTGTAGCCAACCTCTGCAAAAATGCCCCAGACATAGGTGACGCAGTCCGTGTGCAAAGGAACATGATTTGAGCAGGGTAAGTTATCGCCCAGTCAAATTTTGTTACTCATGTACTGCTTTGCACATAAACAATCCTACAATACGATGATAATGGAGTGCTCAGTAGGAAATACATGTATGAGCTCACTGACTGTATCGGACTGGTTCGGCCACTACCGCGAAGTATGCATGATGTCAAATGATACCAAGTATACTGCAAGGGGGGAAATTGGCGATCCCGTCCACGTTGTTCAAATCTACGAATGCAAAATAGGATGACGCAAGTTTCATCGTGGGCGCGTTGTAGAGGGCAACTGGATCTTGGGAATGATCGACATGGAAATGAATGAGGTGCGGATGACGATATGCTCCAACAACAGGAGGGATGCAAATATGCGCTACAGTCTAATAGCAGCGCCCACGATGAAACTTGCATTGTCCTATTTTGCATTCGTCGATTTGAACGACGTGACTGGGACCACCAATTTTCCACCTTGCAGTATGCTTGGTGTCATTTGACATGCACACTTCGCGGCAGTAGCCGAACCAGTCTGATACAGTCCGCAAACTAATATATGTATTTCCTATGGAGCACTCCATTATCGTCGTGCTGTAGGATTGTTTATTTGCAAAGCAGTGCATGAGTAACAAAATTTGACTGGGCGATATAGTGTAATTTTGGGACAAGATTGTTGGCAGCATTGCATTCAGTGGAGAAACGAACATAGTTTGACTGCACTTAATTCTTCAATATGGCTACATTACGTAGTAAGTAAATAAACAATCAATAACGTTAAAAGAATGCCCTCCAACACGAAATTGCACTAAAAAGTAAAGAAATTGTATTAAAAATGATGGTCATATATAAAAACATCAAAGTGTGAAGGAATTAGAAAAATGATCGCTGCGTCGCATATTAGAAAGAAGAGTCTACAGTTGTATATAAGATATGAGATTTAAATGAATATAGAGTCATCTGTTAAGAGTGTTTTTTTTTTTTACCTCCTCCAACGTTAAGTCATATCGGACGATGAATGAAATGAGTGAAATGATGCTCAAATGAGCCTGGGGTCCATAGAGCTTAGAGTTACCCGACATTCATCTTTCAGGATAAGGGAAAACCCTGGAGAAAACCTTATCCAGGTAACTCACCCTGACCGAGATTCGAACTCGGGACCTCTTGAACGTGAGGTGTGCAGCATTTAAATCATAATTAAGAAAAGCTTTAGAACAGCCCTGTTAGGTTCTTATGCAGAACTTGTAATATAAATGTAATTTACAAAAAATGTATTTTCCTTTCAGATACCTGATACAAGGAATTTAAAGCATGTGTCCTCTTGGAGATACATGTTTGGTAGAGCAGGAGAAAGGATTATTTTTTGAGCCACTCTGCACTTCTAGCAACAGTATCACCTGCTGAAAAATTTAACAACTTGGAAACTACAGGGTAGGGCATGGAAACTTACTATTTTGAACACATTACAGTGTAGTGAAGTGCCAGGTTGGGGTGGTGAGAGGTTCAGGAAAAGGGGTGGAGTGGGATATTTGTGTTCCTGCCAGATTCAGTCTCAAACATGCTTTGGTTGAGGCAGCAGCACGCTTTTGCCATGGAGGCACACTTCTCTGACGGTAGATCAGTGGTTGCATTGCAATGGGCCTTTTGCTGTCACTTCAAAATTTCTCTGCGAGGATATGTTCCTGACTGGAAATGTGTTTTAATGTGGATGAATGCCTTCAGAGGAATAGGGAAAGAAAGAAAGAATAAAAATGGTAAGGACCTCTGAAGACTTAGAACAACATGAACATGGGAAAGAGTTTATGCACACATTCTGCAGTCCCACAAGCATTCTGCACATAAACATGCAGTAGCTCTTAGGTTGTTGTCCCATTCAATTCACTGTTGTAAATTGTAAAATGTTGTAGAATTGTTAATAAAGTTCTATATTATTCATTAACACACTATTTATTCACACATAAGGAATACACACATTGATAAACATTTTTATAACAAAATACTGTCTATATTTCAGTAATGCCAACTGCCCTTTTTAACACCTCCAAAATCTGACTGGGTTTAACAGTGTAACCAACTTTCTCTCAACATTCACCAAATTCTTTGCTGTGAGCTCCATTTTTACCCTACAAAATGATTGGAACCCAACAACTGATGGAGCAGGATTATGTAACCCGACAAATTTCATATGAGCAGCTGCTTGACAATTTGTCGAATGACACAGTTGTGTTCTTCTCTGATGCACATTTTCAGCTCAGTGCCTATATGAATAAACAATAGCATGCAGCATGCAGTACTGGAGTGCATTAAATTTTGAAGAACTTTGAGGGGACTCTTCATTCGGATGATGTCACAGTATGGTGTGACGTATCAAGAAAACAGTCATGCTGCTACTGGTAGTTCTGACTGTTATGTGACAATGATCCAATATAATTTTTCTTATGTGCTTTCAAAGAAGTAGATCTAGGCCAACTGTAGTTTCAACAAGATGGGGCCACAGCCCACACTTCCAGGGTGTCAATGGTTGTTTTGAGAGTTTTAGAGCAGCCTTTCCTGAATGACTGATCTCGCTGTAAGGGGACCTAAACTTGCATATGTGCTTGCAAAATTTAGCTCCTCCTGGTTACTTCCTGTGGGATTATATCAAGTCCGTAGTTTACAAAGATCATCCCAGCACCCTGGAAGACCTACAGAACATCTCAGTTGAAATTGACACTATCCTGGTTGATATGCTTGAAAGGTTTATTCAGAACATTTGAATTTGACTGAATCAGTGCATTGACAATGGAGAGCTATATTTAAAAGATGTGCTTTAAAACTATGTAAATTCAAATTTCCAGTGTTGTGCAGGAGGAAAATAGTAAAGTTGAATGAAACATGTAGTTTTATTTCATTTTCAAAATAGGAAGTTTCCAAGCCTCATTCCTATATAATTAATGTATTATTGTTTCACTACAGAATTTATATATTAAATGTCAAGATGTATCAACAGGCTAAGCAACAGCAAGATTACACATTCCCGGTTGCATGCCCTGTACTATTCGAAAATACTGGAATGCAGAAGTTGAGTTTCATATGTTAACAGGTTTGACTGAAGTCAAAATACAAACACCACTGCTCAAAGTTATACGCTTACAAAGTAGAAAATGAATGCTAAGTTTCTTCTCAGGCAGCAAGCCAGGTGAAAAGACGATTAGAAATCAACGTTTTGTAGTGTGCATCTCTCCCATCAGGATATTAAATGTTATAACCACAAATGAAACACTGGATATATTATATTTGTGTTATATCCAGTGTTTCATTTGTGCTGCCCGAGAAGAAATTGAGCATATTCGTTGCCAGGAAAGCTTCAGGTCTTATTTTAGAAAATTAAATGTTCAATGTGTTACAGTTTTGTAAAGAAGAGAAATGTAAAGGTGTAATTTTTCCATTAAATAATACTATAAAAAGGACAGCAATGGTAGTGGGGAAAAGTGAACAAACTGTGTGTAATGTAATTGATGAAAGAGGTTCAAAATTCAAAGCAGATGGGAGAAATACTTTCAGTGTGTGGGAAACCACATTCAAAAAGGTTTGAGCTTGAGCTTGAAAAATTTGTTATGGGCATTTCTTATTTTGAGTTTCATGAAAAGAGAAGAGAAATTCCTACAGTATGTAAACTCATGAATGCTGTTAAAGACAAGTTCCCTTTTGGAGGTAGAAGTATATATTCTGGAGAATACTTAAAGGTATGGGATATCAGCTGATTACGTAGAAAATGAAGCTAGCTACAGTGAAGCAATAAATATTACAAAAATATAAATTTTTTTTACAAAGGCTTCACTTATCTTAAGAAATTGGTGTTAATTCTTTCTAATTTCTTAAGATAAGTGAAGCCTTTGTAACAAATATTTATATTTGTGTAAAAATGTGCATTGTGTCATGTATGGTGTGGTGATGTTTTGATGGCCAGACTACTGTATCGTATTTCTGCCTTCTGTGACCTCTCTAAGCCATACCATGCTACACCAGCGACCTCCTATAACTGCACTCATATGTCCAAAAGGTAATAATAATCTATGTGTGTTATTAATGTTGTCACTATGTGTTTAATAATAACTACAGAAAATACAAGCATCATTAAATGAATGGAGCATTCTTGTTTTGCAACAAATAACTGTGTCTAATTCCTTGTGAATGCAAATCTCACACATCAACCAGCTAAATAACATGTTGCTGCTTTTCTACTCCTCATGCATAACTCAGAAGGTACAAAAAAGATTTCAACAATCATATTGTGACTTTGTGGGTTCGTGAAATTAAAAGTCCAATTGCACAAACTCAAAAATGTTCTTTATTTTCACCGAATTACAGTTGGAACACTTGCTGATTACATAGAATTACGTAGCACACACAATTACAATTCACCAGAACGTCTGTCACAGGTCCACTCTGCACTCGCAATTACATACAACTCCTCCGATGCACATACACAGTCTTCCAGTCCGTTCACTAGCACGGCGCTCCTCCGGCTGCTCGCCATGAACTGAACTGACTCGCCAACTGCAGCCCCTTTTTATAGGAATATTGCTGTTTCTGAAAGTCTCGCGGTTCAGTGAATCATCCTGAAGGTTCCAGAAGTCAAGGAAGGGGAAAGAGATGGCTAGCGATGTTTTTCCAACCATCCCCCTCGTTAGCGCTACAAGACAAATGGGTAGGCGTGGGCTTAATGCCTCATGTTGCCCACCCAGCTGCTAGCTGGTCGGGCCTTCCGATAATTAGGTGACAATATTTTTTAATACCTTGCAGTTAGTAACTTAGTGTGCATTAAATAGTGGATGCATTGATTTAGGAGTATTGTAGTCTTAACTTTGAGTGTTAGAGTTTTTTGCATAATGTCAAACTGAGTCCAAAAAAAGGTGCTGAACATTGTTACTAAGCAATCTGTAATATCTAAGACTAGCTTCCTGCTATCAGGTAAGTAATCCTAATAGTATGATTGTTAAGCAAGTATATACGATTTTTACACCCATTATAGCCTTGGGGCATAGTCATATGTGCACGTTACAAATGAAAATATTTCATTCTCAATCAGTTTGTTGGACTATGTTCAGTGAAGCAATCATTCAGTGTGCAAAATGTAGAATCTTTAAAAAATAGCATATTTGGAAAAAGTACAGTAAAATGAGTTTGAATATTCAGAATGTTTCTTGTAGAATTGGTTTAGGTTTTTTATTATTTAACTTTTTTTTCCTTTAAGTACTAGCCAACAGTGATAAGTTCTTAAACCCTATAATTTTTTAAAACAAATTGTGGCATTTGTGAGAAATGTGGCGGAGGAATATATTCCTTTCTTTTATTGAGAGAACAATATGCTTTAATTTTAATTCCAATCCTTGATTTCATTTAATGTCTTCCTTATAGCAGAAACCATCAACACTATCTATACATAATGTATTATCTTTTCATGAAGACTCCAGTTTTGTGTCCCTGGATTATTTAAGTTTCTCAGCAGTAATTCTATTAAACTTAGGCCTTTAAAACAGTATGTTTGAAAGTGATCAGGATATAATAGCCAATATACTGCATATAGCAACACGGACTAGAAGGGCCTAGATCAGTGAACAAGAGTTAAACTATGCATGATTGGAGGAATTTAATATCGGTAACATCCAGATTAATTGAAAAAACTGTTTTTAGTCAGTTTTAAAACCTGACTACAAATATTAAATTATAGATGAGTCGTATTTATTACACATTAGCTTCACTTACGCACCTATAGGAAACTATAGATATGCAAGTGAAGCTAATGTGTAATAAATAAAACTCAACTATAATTTAATAAATGTTTCTCTTCACTGTGGTGTTCCAATACAGTTAAATTTCGATATATTGACTACAAATATTTTTTTCAGTTAAACAGATCAACACTTTAAATTAACTTTAAAGAGAGTCGATTAAAGACACTAGACAACACTTTTAAATTTTTCCGGAACTAGTTTCAGAGGCTTTGCCTCTATCATCGGCCGGCTCTCGACTCTTATCCTTCAGCATAAATGCTCATTCTAAAGAAAGTGAAGGCTGCACTTTTAAAAACAGGAGCTTGATCCTGACAGATGAAGCAACAGAGATAAATGAAAGGAATGCAGTTTCATTGTTTCTGCTGTATGTTCCTGATATATTATTTTGTTCTTGTTTTTATGCCTCTTTCTGTTTTCCTGATTAGAATTTTGCACAGTTGTTGCAGCAAATCTGGTATTTTCTGTGTTTGTTGTCCTATGGGATATATCTTTTAACTTAGAATTTAATATGGTTTTGACTAACTATTTTTTGGGACCAAAATGATGCTATGTTGCTTTCAGGAAAAATAGAACTTGCAGTTTGGGAAAATATGTAATTTGAGAAAAGCAGAAAATGGCTTTCCGATTTTGAAATTTTGCCAAGTGGCATAATCATGTAGAAATGTTTCCAACCACCACCAGGGGCAAGGCCAATCACCATGATGAATGAAGCAAGCAATGGACTAGAAACTGAGGATGATAGCGAAAAGCTCGTGAAATATATTTTCCTTAAGGGATATAGTATCAAAATCAACTCATAGTGAACTAAAAAGTATTATGCATTTTGGTCCAGCAAAAATTTTGTGACAGTAGAGCTAAGGGCAAAATTATTGTTAACTATCACATGGGAGGGGTGCAAATTCCACAGGTGGACAGCTGCAAATACTTGGGAGTGTACCTGGCAAGTAATGCTGGATGGGACGAACAAGTAAATTCCACATCTAGGAATGCGTGGAAGGCATTACATTTCGTAATGAGAATATTGAAAAAGGGGTGCGCTAGGTCCAGGGAAATTGCCTACAGGGCCTTAGTGCGGCCGGTTATGGAATATGGAGTAGCATGCTGGGACCCGTATAGAGCTAACCAAATCGATCCATTAGAAAAAATACAGAAGAGGGCAATAAAATTCATAAAAAGAGGCAAGTATTTTGGGCCTATAAAAGGAGATGAGACTAAATGGGAGGAATTAAGAATTAGGCGTAAAAAACATAGGTTGGTAGCATTATTCAAAGCTAATGCTGGTGTAAAGGCATGGGTGGACGTTAGTGTAAGGTTAGATAATCCGGATTATTATGGACGAAACGATCATAGGTATAAAATTAAGGGTAGAAGATACAGAACCGACGTAGGAAAATTTTCTTTTGTTAATAGAACCATTGAAGAATGGAATGAATTGCCTGTAGCAGTCTTTCAGGGCTGTCCCCTGTCGATGAAGAAATTTAGAAAAAATGTAGATGGTTTATAGTTTAACTTTTGAATTATAATGGTATATAATATGTAAATAGAGAAGTAATTAGATATGTTTTAAGTGACTAAAGTAAAATATCATGTTTGTATTGTTTACTGTGTTATTGTTGTAAATCTAGTATTTGTAATTTGATCTATATTCTTAACTCTGCCACCGGGTAGTACCCAATTGCAGTCAATAAATAAATACAATACATACAGATGGAAGCACATTTGATGACATACTGTTTTGATTGAAATTTTGAGTTTACTTTGCAAATTGATGAGATATTTAAGTTGCATCAATAATTATATATTTGGTACAACAGGTTTTTCTATGTTTGCCATTTATTTTTTGTCGTGATCTGTTGATTGAATCATTTTCTTCTCTTGTTAAATTTGTATAGCGACTATTAACTACTTTTCTACCTTCCGGATTTGTAGACCATGGCCTAGAAAGCATCAAATACTGAATTTACCGAATACTTTCACTGCTGCACGTACACCATTTCTTTTTCAGTGAATTCCAAAATATCTAACTTAAAACCTACAGCAAAACTTTTTTGCATTTTCACATTACCGATAACACAGACAAAACACAAGAGAAACTCATGTTCAGTAAACCAGCAGTTTTAACTGTGTACTTCGAGTAATTTGGAATATGCTATTAGGTATGGGAAAGTCTGTCTCACCCCCTACCCCAGCTACCTGCTCCTTTCTTCTGCAAACAAATGAAAGGGTAGAACTTGTCCATGATCAACCATCTATCAACTGTGTACAGTATCAAAGAAATTCTGAAGAAAGGATTTTCTTGGAATTGCAGCCTGTCTCAAATGGACCGGTTCTAACATTTGCATACATACATATTTTTTTTTCCAATAATATGCTCACAAAACTTGGCAGGTCTTATAATCGAGAAGGTTTTATTTTCGAGTAAGTACAGTACCTATATCAATGTTTCACCAAATTCTACTTTTGCCATCTTCAGGATGAGGTGATTTGTTGTCTACACTGGTCAGAGCTCGAATGTAGGAGTGATAACTGTGGTACTCTTATATACTGGGGGTGGTGGGGCTTGTAGGGTGTTTAATGCGCTGATTGGCTCGCATCACTTTTAAGAATAGGTGTAGGTGAGTTTTCAGTACAATTGTTTTTGTCCAGAAGGTACACAGAAGTCTTCTTCTTTCTGGTGGAAGTTGTTATTATGTTTATAAATTTTGATGGCCTCCTTTTGTTGTGAGGCATAGCTGTTAACAGTTGATGATAAGATCTGGGTTTCTTTAAAGCTGATAGCATGGCTGAATGGTACAGATTTTATCAGTAGATCAAAGGTGTTTTCATGGGCAGTCCTTTGAGCCTGGCTATCACCAACTGTTTTTACGGAACATTTTGAGCAACCAGCCCTTGCCAGCCCGCATCCAGCCCACTTCTTAAATTGAAGATCTAGTTTTGCTATGTCAGTGACACATTTGTAGTATGTAGCTATGGGGAAGACACTTTAGATCAATCTCTGGTACACCTAAACAGCTTGAATGACATGCAATTCACCATGGAGAAAGACAAAAATGTTTTGGCTTTCTTGAACGTAAAAGTCATTGGAACAGGAGACCTCAGTCTTGAATGCAGTATATACAGGAAGCCCACACATACATCTTTATTGTTAATATAGCTGAGAAAGCTGGTCAAAGTTAAAGAACTTGATAACTTACAGTCATGGAAATACTAAACAGCTATTTACACAAATATGCATAATATGCTGCAAAAAATTATTCATTTTCATTTGCAAACTATGTTTTACAATTTCAAATATATGCTAAAATTAAAAGATTTAGTCAGTTTTTTTATTTAATTATATGAAAAAATGTAATATAGTAGAGACATGATTTAATGAGTATAAGCATTTGAAGATTAAAAATTCCTGAAGTCTAATTTTTTTTAAATATTTTATCTGCAGTTTTGTATGATGTAAGTTATTGTACATAATTATGCCAATAATATAGGGATTGTTATCAATATTTTTATTGAATATTGTTCTTTCACACTAGCCGTGTGTAGGATGAAGTTTGGAAAGGTAGAGTCAGACTGAAAAATTAAATGCCATAACCAGGATTTGAACCACGGATCTTCTGGTCTCTGGCTGCTCTTAACCATTGAGCTACTATGGCCAATGTGCTGATATGACATTAAATTCTTCAGCTAACTTGTGCTTTTCCTGGTAAATCACTAGGAGTTCACATAAACACATGAGATAACTACCTTAATGGTGACTGCTGTAAGTGCATTAAGGCCCAGGCTGTGTAGTTCAGGCCACTGTTAGGTCAATTAATGGAAATTGTTCTTTCACGCTAGCCGTGCATAGGACGAAATATGGGAAGGTAGAATGAGGCTGAAAAATTCAATTGATTCCGTTCATTAATGTTAAAGTAGTTGCGAAGATTGTATAGAAAGTCTTTTAGTTTTCGTCAGTGGTTGCTAATTTGAAAAATGAAAATGTGTAGTGTTTAACGCTCGCTTTTACTACATACGGCACCGCAGGCGGTTGCTAATTTGAAGACGGGTCCTGTGATTCATTATGCAAGTGGTGGTTAGGTTTGTTTTATGTTTAGAAATACATCTAATTTCCTGAGTTAAGTCAAAGGTATGTCTTATTAGGTTGGTTTTTATATATATATATAGTATTTGGGCATAAGATCCACCAAATTACTTGATATTTGAGGTGATATTATATCCCACCTGGTTCGTAACAATATGATCTACAGGGTTTATTTAAAACGTAACGGAGCACACGGCGTTTTGCCTCTCCGGCGACCTTGCTGGATTCTCCCACTACCGGCTGCCGTTTTGCGCGGTGGTTCTGGTGTACACTCCACTCGGCAGTATTGTACCGGCCATCAATATGAACAGGCTCTAAACTCTAGAGCAATGCATTGTCCTATGTAAAAGTTATTATTAGTGGCGCCAAGCCCTGTTCGCACAGAATAGCTGTAAACGTTCGCTGGTGATGTGCCTCCTTCCAGATTTACGGTTCACGAGATTGTGAAGAAATTCGAAACCACTGGTTTTGTGGGGGGATACAAAAGCGTAAACATACAGTATTAATAGAGGAAAATTCAGACAACATAGGCGCATGTTTTGAAAGTTCACCAACCAAATCCATCCCAAAATTAGCACAACAGGTGGGAATTCTGCATATAGAACTAAATTATTAAAATTAAAACCCTATGAGTGTACAAATGTCCATACTTTCCTGCATCTTCAATAAGGCAAGTGTTATACATGCTTTACGCTTGGAGTTTATGTAGGAATAAAGCCGGCTGTGGTACACTCAATAGCGCACAGGTGAAATGCCGTGCGCTTGTTAGGTTTTAAATAAATAATCGTATATAATAGTTGAAGTTGCAGTGATCCGGGTATAATTTTGAATAAGGTCTCTGAGATTATTAGCATCAGTAGCAATAATATGTTCCTTCTGGATCAATGCGTCGCGATGCCTGGGGTCGGTGGAAGGGGGGAGGGGTGGGGACCACCCAAGGTGTTACATATGATATGGAAGGTGCAGACGTGTCTAGACAGCTGTCTGTGATATGCGGGGGAGGGGTGAGATTGAACATCTGTTAAGTTGTCTGGTGTCTGTTATGTGAAAGAATTCAGGCGTGTTTAATGGGCCTCATAAATAAATGGCCTGAGATTAAACATCTGTTATGTGTTGCCTGGTGTCTGATGTGGGGGAGGGGTGAGATTGAACATCTGTTAAGTGTTGCTTGTTGTGTGTGTTATGTGAAAGAATGCAGGCGTGTTTAATGTTCTCATAAATAACGGGGCCAGAGATTAAACATGTGTTATGTGTTGCCTGGTGTCTGCGATATGTGGGAGATGAGATCGACCAGCTGTTACGCGACAAAGATTATGTGGGAGTAAACACAAGAATGCATTCCCAGGGTTTTTGGTAGGGGTGTGAGTGCACCCCCAAGCAAACAGTCATGTGAAACTTGAAGGTCTTTTCTTATAAAAATTAATGGGTCCCATTAATTCTGATCTGACAAAGGTTGTGTCAGGTCTTATGTCAAGAGAGACACATTTATGTTACAGCTGTAAGTATGAACGAAAAAATGTGTCGCTCCCCTACTTCTGGTACAGGTCTATATGTGTCCAAGATGCTATTTATTTCCAACCTCCCTTTTAAGTGGGTGAGTAAACACAAGAATGCATTCCCAGGTTTTTTTTAAGGGAAGTCAGCAATTATTGTTTCCACCATCCTGTGAGAAGCATGGTCTGTTAGAAAACCCACCCCCGCTTGTGACATTTCCCAGCCTCCAGAGTGATAGGGGACCACCTGTCGCGCAAAGATTTTTTGTTGCAAGAGGTAGTGACCTCTCTCAAAGCCATGGTTCCATCATTCAATGCTAATTTAAAAAAAAACATTTGAAGTAAATGGTCCTGCGGTTAAGAGCGTAAACAGTACTTCATCTTTAGAATAACATGAAATTGATGGGAAAATAAAACATAACTTAACGGTTAATAGCCAGTGGATCTAGGTTCGAATCCCAGCGATATAACGTAAATAATGCAAATATTTTATTTAGTTTTGAGGTCCCAGCGGTTTCCAAAATCTAGCGCTTGATTACTGCTTTTCCAGACTTTTATTGAAAACAGTTGATATATCTTATAGGGTAATGCTTTTAAATATTTAATTAACGACATTGAAGTACGCCAAATTATTTCCCATTCAAGGAAATATGTAATATATTTCTTCACTTGTTCATTTACAGTTGCTTGTAGGAGAACCTTCTTTAATTTTTGTAAAAAGGTTTTACCGCTAAGAATGACAAGTTAACCGTAACTGGTGAACCGTAATAATGCGGGGTCTCCGCACTATGTACACCTGTTAGAGAAATTTAAATTGAACACACTTGGAAATCAACATCATTCTTTTACTTTCAATGCACGGCGCCATCAATTAATGCTAATTTTTAAAAATCATTTAAGGTAAATGTCCCTATGGTTAAGATCCTGAGCAGTCATTTCATAATTACGCTTATACTCTGTAATTACCATATCTGCTATGGGCGTCTTGAGGGTGAAATAAAACAAAGTAACTCCAGCGGTTAATAGCCATTGGATCTAGGTTCGAATCTCAGCGATGTAACTTAAATAAATCTGAATATACATAGTTTTCGCATGAAACAAAAGGTTTAAAATGTCCTTAATAAGTATAGTAATAGTTGTATGGGATTCAGAGTTTCGCTGACGTTCATAAAAAACATACGCTCTACATATCCCGATAATGTGTCATGTAATATATCCATAATTCCACAATTAGGCGTAAACCAAGGTCTTAAAGATCTACTCACTAGTAAGAGCTGGCGTTCTACTCAAGCCAGAGGTTTATAGATCTATTTATTTATTTACCATAATACACAAACTCCTCAAGCACACTAAAGGTTAATTTTATACCATGAAATGAAACCAATTGTAGTATGTGATCACATTACGTTGCAACCTAATCTTCACGGGTATCTGCAATCAATGAATATATCATACATGCGCGCGCGCTCACACACAAACAAGCAAACATGTACACGAATGTACTGAGGAGAGGCGCCTTTTGCTGTTATAACATCTTTTTCAGACTACCGCTCGTATAAAAAGGAAATATCGTTGCATGTCGGAGGGTAGAGGGAAAATCTAAAGCCTCAGAAATGCTCTATACAGGGCTCGCTATACTAGTGGAGGGGAGGATTTTGAAACCACTATAAAAACGATTGCCTGATGGACACATTATCCAGTCTGTTGAAGTGCATAGGCAACACATCAGACACCATTTTTTTCTGCTTCGGGATATTCATCCAGACTTCTTTTATAAAAAGAGAAGCGATACATTTATAATTACAGTGATATAATTACAGAGAGTGTTTATTTGCAAGAAAAAAATATTGAAGCGAATTAATCATTTTATCCGAGATAAAAGATGTATACGCCGTGTGCATTTTTCAAAAATATCTCTTGTTCAAATCACAATTGAAATTATTAATGTATAAGATACTCTTAGTTATATGCAATTATCATTGCTTCATAATTATACTCGTAATAATTATTATTTCAGGGAAACAAGATGCATCCAAGGAAAAATTGGATAAACAAATTGACACTGGCCGACAGAAAGCGTAAAGCTCCCGATAGTGAGTAAGAATCGCCAGCGTCACTGATATTGTCCGGAGTAGATTATGTCATTCCAGCTCCGCAAGAATTTCAAGATAAATGTTCCTGTCAGAATTGCGGCTACAGGATCGCACTAGAGTGGCGCTAATGCTGGTATGCAATACTCTTTATTGTTTTTATTTTACTTTTTTACCACTTTACCAATTGCATGCAACTATGAGTTTCTTTCAGAAGATTGTGACAGTTATTATTTAGTTTTTCCATCGTATCTCCTGGTCGGTAAGAGATAGGTCACTATTGTAACTTTTAAACTAAAGACCTGAACATAGGCGAATTTATACTCAAATAAATTCTCTAATTGAGATCTTCAAATAAATATAGTTATTTTTTGTATATATTTAGTTATTTTACTTTCAAATTTTCCATTTTAAATTTTAACTTTTTGGCTCATATATGTGTTGTATAGCAGATAAAGAATAACTGTATGAAAAAAATGGATATAGTTTCAAATAAGCATAGTCTCTGTATCATTTATATGTTAGAAAGCTAAATTTCGAAAGGCATATAATGCGCAATACGCTTATCTACATTTACAAATATCAGCCAGCTAAGAAATAGAGTATAATGAGATGATTTATACTTCAAGCATTTTTTGGTGTTGCATAGTAGGTTGTAGAATAGTAATATTGGAATAAAAGAGAAGGAATTTGCCATTAGCTATCATTCTGTGTATTTCAATTATACCATTCCCGATAGTAAAGCTAGTTTCACTAGATTTACTTTTAATGTTTTCTAAGCTAGTAATATGATTAAATTCTCTGTTTTCAGAGCCAGGGCCAATGCCGAATTGCGAAGCCGAATGGTGCGGCTGCGCCAATTGCATGTACAGGATCCGGCTCTGCGAGCTGTTGCATCCCCTTGAAACCGGCTGTATCAGACAAAACTATATAAATTGGATACACACTGATTTTGGTAATCATAAACAATAAATAAGTAATAAAAATACAATAATAGTAAGTGGGAGACAAACAGAGTGTAGGAAATATGTTATTTCGAAACTATGTAGACGGGGCATTCACCTTCTGGTAGGCTCGGGAACCCAACCCTGTATTCTTTTGTTCAATATTGCCCGAGGCTATGAATGGCGACGTTTTGGCGGAGTCCACTTCCGCTCAAAATCTTTAGAAACGAAAACAGACGTGACCTTCACAATGAAGATACAGATATAAACAGTTCACTTAATCCAGGCGTAAGCTCATACGCTTCTTCACCAACTCGAATTCGATTATTAATAAAGTCAATGATCTTGTTTCCCAGCATGTAGCTACCATCTTCGTATCTTATACCATATGATGCATCTCATTCATTTTTGTGCTTTCTAACTTTCTGGAGATAGCTAATTATTTTTTCTCTTTTTTCATCCTCAATTGGCTCATTACTTTTTATCTTACTTTCCTCCGCCTGTGCTGTAGGTGTATTCTTTTTCTGGAGTTGTAATATATCACGCAGCGGTTCTGTTACTGGTTGAAGAGCCTCGCTCATTACTCTATGGGTATCGAGCTGGTGGCCTTTTAACGCCCTCAACTTTTCGCGTATAGCCTTAGAATGCTTGGCTATAGATTCCTTTAGTCTTATGCTTTCACTGTCCATTGTGCAAATGGCCTCATGCTAAGAGATTACATTCATTTATAGCATAGGTGTAGGGGAGAGTTTATATTCAAGCATTAACTCGATGTGTAAATCACCTCGATCCAATGCACGATTTGTAAGTGGAGTGAATGATATGCGATCGTCCTTTTTAATGATTACAGGAACGGTATTAATGGTATCCTTATTTATTGAGATTGTAATATCGGTTTTGCGATGGGCAAGTATACTTTCGCCGCTCCTCAATTCTTGTTCTGGTACTACCATAGTGCACGATAAGAGACTTGCATCTATTGTAAATTAATAGTATCTGCCAAGTGTAGAAACTATGTACGCACCGTTACCAGTCCTGGGAGGAAACGCCTGTAGTTGAATAACAAGATGTCCTCTCATTAATGATAACCTCGTTTTAATGTATCCACTGTTTTAGCAATCTGTTCGGTAACTGCTTTTGCACATTCAAAATTGGTGCCAAACTCGTTGATCTGTCTATTCATTTCACTTGATAGCATATTACATCTATTTTCTAGTGTTTGATGGACTTTTTTAACTTGTGTAATACAATTCTTCAGCGAATCCTCAGTTTCTTTTGTAGACTGTGTTAGTGCATCCATCGCATTGTTTGTCTTGTTCAAATGTTGTGTAATTGTTTTCAGGTTCTTGTCTATCAGTTTTTCAAATTCCCTAATAACAAATCTGTTTAAGTGATTCCATGTCTCGTTTGCCTTTTGAATAATCATGCTTCGGAGAAACCTCTTATTTACAGCGTCCAGATCTCCCACTGGATCTGCTATATCAATGATTCGCTTTTTGCTAAATATGATTTTGCCATTATTATCTCGCGGCTGAATGTGAGAGTTCATATACTCAGTAATGAACTTCCTATTTACCACATCACTATCGTGAACAGGATCTAATAATACTTTTAATCTAATATTATCAATCACAATGCTATTTTCTTGATCTCTTTTGATAATATACTTTGAAACCAAATCCTTGATCATGACCTTAACGTTAGTCTCAATTCTCCCGGTATTCTGCTGCGAGAAAACAATCATCCTATTTTCGAGTGCATCCACATATCGCTTAGTGCTCGCGTCATTATCTTATTCAGGATCCTGAACAATGCATAGCCTCTTGTTCTTAAATTGATAATTTCCTTTCCCATCTCTGTTTATGATAAAATGCTGAAGTGATCTTTTGGTTGGGGGAGCTCTCCGTGCTCCGAACCTGTCAATACTCATGATGAACTTCAAATGAGATTTTCCTTATTTTCTACTTTAATATATACATTAAACCCATTGCTATATCGACCGCCATTGATAGAGAATTCGGGAACAATTGTTACGAAGGGTCTTCCTTCTGATCCACTCTCCCAGACACCTTTGCACTTGCCTTTAAATTCTGCATGTCATGCCAGTGTTTACATAATCTTCATATATATGTTTCAGATTTAAATTATTTTGTCTAAATAGAAAAATCATATTCGTATTAACGCGAATTAAATGTTTCCGGACTTTAGCATAGGACTGTGCTACATATATTGAGTCTACGTTTCGATGTCTTCCTATACTGTAAAAGGAGGCAATCTTTCCTTGCTTTTCTGTGATGACATCATCAAATATAACGATTGAGTTTTCTTTAACATCGGTGGGATGTAATACGCTTTCTCCATCCTCATAGGTTTTTATTTCGATGTAGTTATTCCGAGTAGTTTTATGAGATATTGATACTTTGGCTGATAAAGGGACTTTGAGTATATGTTCACATTTTCAAACCGCAAGCCATTCTCATGAAGCAGCCAATTCAGAAGTACATTGGCTTTTCCTGCACTGGAACTTCCTAGAATAAGAACTCTGACGTTAGAAGGAAATAGCTTACCATGTCGTTCGCGCCTATAAAAGATGATGGTAAATCATAAAATAAATTAGTTTATGATGAGACCTACGAGGAATAAGACCTCCAGAGTGTCAGGTATACTTAACTCCTTTATTAATCGTCTGCCATTTGAAGTACATTTACCCGGTTACAGATATTGCGTTCCAGGGACAAAACTAGAAAAACGTATCAAGAGAGGAGACCCTGGAATTAATTCTTTGGAGGAAGCTTGTAAACTTCATGACATTGCCTACGCAGAGCACAAGGACTCCGCCTCGCGAAATATTGCTGATAAAATATTAGCAGAGAGGGCCTGGAAAAGAGTTCAATTACACTGGGGAACAAAAAAATAATTTTATATACCCGAAACAGAATAGGCAAATTCTTATGTAAACTGATCTGCTGATTCCAAAAATGCCCCTCATAATTCTGTATCACGTAACATTTTTTAGGTATTCATAACTTTTTTATGAAAACTTACAGAAATGTGATGTGAAAACTCATATTTGATTAAATGAAAATAATAGGTATTTTATTGCCAAATAACATTGAAAATAATAACTATTATTATTAAAATATATAAACACAAGATAATGATGAAAACCAATACCTGAATTATCTGAGAAGTGTTTCACTGTTGATTTTTTGTATTGACATGTACTCTCCTGTTTGAGGAACCAACAATAATCTCCGAACATGGCTGAATCGCAGCGATACCCTGGTAACGTCTTTCCATCTGAGAAATGTCCTGGTGAAAACGCTCACCTTGCTCATCTCTTACTACAGCTCCTAGGGTCGTAGGGAAGCTATCAAAGTGAGAGTGCAAAAAGTGGATTTTAAGTGACATACGACAACCCATTTCTTTGTAGCTCCTTAATAGTTCTGAGACTAAAGTTCTAATTTTATTTTTTGTTATTGCCAAGGAACCCTTCAACCACTGATTTAAATAATTTCCATGCTACCAGTTCAACACTTTTAAGGATTGATTCAAAAACACTGTCTAAGAAGTAGTCTTATTTGAGGACCGACAAATACACCTTCCTTCAATTTAGATACACTTATTTTAGGAAAGATACTTCTTAAATACTCAAATGCACTTCCACTTTGGTCCAGACCTTTAACAAAATTCTTCATTAACCCGAGCTTTATGTGAAGTGGGGGGAGAAGAACTTTGTTTGGGTCTACTGGAGGCACATACTTAACATTGCTTGCTGCAGGGGTATAGTCTTCCCTTTTCCCCCATTCTTTCAATATAAAATGCTTGTCAGTTGCCCTACTGTCCCATAATCACAAAAACCAGCAATAATTTTTGAAACCTCCCTGCAGTCCCGTTAGCAATGAAACTACCTTGAGGTCACTACAAATTTCCCAGCCATGGTTTTGATAACTAATAACATCTAAAATTATGGACATGGAATCGTATGTCTCCTATATTCCTATGGCATGAAATACAGGTATTGAAGGTAGTAAGTTGCCATTATGAAGCAACACTGCCTTTAAGCTGTATTTAGAAGAGTCAATGGCTATTATTTTAAATTAAGTCAATATGAGTTGGTATCATACCTCATTTATGTAATTTTATATAAAAATAGGAATATCTCAAAAACGTTACGTGATACAGCATTTTCAGAGGCCTTTTTGGAATCAGCGAGTCATTTTGCATAAGAATTAGCCTATTTTGTTTCGGGTAAAAAACGTGTTCCCTAGTGTTATCGGACGCTAGCCTAGGGGAAAAGTTGGCTGCAAGGCTGGTAACATCAATTATGAAGGGCAAGGTAGATATTGGTGCAGGTCCCCTGAAAAAGAAGCATGGAGGATTTCTGTCTCTCATACCAATTATTGCAGCCTTAGAGTCTGCAGCTGGAGGTGCAGCTCAAATTGCACCAGCAGTGAATAAGAAGAAAACTGCAGATAAACAGCTTGCAGAAATGACCCGACATAACAGAAATGGAAGCAAAAGGAAAAGGTCTCCGAGGGAGGAAAAGTAATAAAAAGATTAAAAAGAAGAGAATTGGTGGTTTTCTCCCAATGCAACCACTCGCCGCATCTTTAGCTGCTGCCTCCAAATTTGCCAGAGCCATAAAAGCAGATAAGGCTACTGAATGAAATGGTCTGAAGAGGAGGAAGCAGTCCCAGAATAAGAAACAGCCCTCAGAAAACTCCGGTCAGGGGCTATACTTGTCCCGGAAAAAGCCCTAAGTAACGTTGAGCTTGCATTATATGCTCGTCGTTTAAGAATTCCCCATTTTAGAGGTGTATATTAGCTCGATAAGCTATCTTCAAAGCGGTATCAGCGAGAGAGGATTATTGTCAATCTCGATTACTCTGATAATGAAGGAACGCATTGGGTAGCTATAAAGAAGGTAGGTGATATCGCGTTTTATTTCGATAGCTTTGGAAACTTGAAACCTCCGAAAGAGGTAGAAAGCTATCACAAAGGAGTTAAGCAGATGTATAATACAAGAAGATTTCAGAGTTTTAGCTCAGTCATCTGTGGACACCTGTGTTGCAATTTCTATCACAATGAGTTACACTATTGCTGTTAGCGGGAATGACTGATCTTACCACCTACCTGAATCCCGCTCTGGATTGATCTCCGGATTGATCCTCGCAGGTATAATGAAATCGCTCTTCTGAATTGTGAAACCTTCTATTCCATTCCCAATGTGGACGAGTACAATAATCTCTTCCATTACATTTCCAATGACACCCTTAAGGTCATCGATATTGCGCCTGGGACTTACGAAATTGCTGATATTAATACTTACCTCAAAGATAAGCTTAAATTTGATGAAAACGACTTCTTCATTCGTCCTAATAATAACACAATGAAGGCTGAAATCAAGTGCCCCTTTCCTTTTGATTTTTCTAGGGGACGTTCTATTGGATCTCTTTTAGGATTCAGTGAAAATGAAGTAAGTGCTCCTAATCAAATGACTGAATCTGATTTCCTAGTAAACATATTTAAGGTGAGCATCATTCGAATCGAATGCAATATTGCGACAGGCTCTTTCATCGATGGTAAAAGAGGACACTCGATCTATGAATTTTTCCCTTCTGTCCCGCCTGGATATCACATTTCTCAAGAGCCTCCAAAACCCACTTGCCTGCCTATAATAGACACTAATCTTATCGATCAGATCATGCTTCGCGTGGTCGATCAGAACGGAGATAGCATCAACTTTAGAAACGAGGATATAAGCATACGTCTTCATATTCGACGAAATGGGAATAGATTTTAGAAGGAGAAGCCATCGCAAAGCATATAATAAGACAGTACAATCACATAATCTTCGTACTTACCCTTTGACTCTTAGAGTGTTAACATCGAGCAGCAAGAAGTTCCTGGAAGCTTTGTGCTTCAGAATTCGGCAATGGACATCTTTAATGTGTCCAAAACGCCTTCATTTGAGGATAAGATTCCTATAGAAGAGGAACATGTGTTTCTTCCGTATAATACATCGGCTGTGGACGCTAATGATGAGATTAGGTTATCTTGTCAAGCGGAAGATTTATATACTCTGCCTCACCGGAGTTATCTCTACATTGAAGGATCTGTTTCTAAGCCTAATGGAACAGCTACTTTGGCGAAACTGACTTATAATGCCCTGGCATTTATGTTTGATGAGTTTCGGCTGGACATGAATGGAAATTGTATAGATAGAACAAGGAATCCTGGCATTACATCGACTATGCGCAACTATGCTGCTCTCAACCCCATGGAATCGAATCGTTTGCTCAGTGCCGGATGGTACTATGCTGGAGAAGATGTGGATACTGTGCACTCAACTAGCGGAGCATTCAATGCCATAGTGCTCCTGTCAATGCTTCTAGGATTTGCAGATGACCACAAGGACCTCGTTCTCAATAGCAAGTTTGAATTGGGGCTCATTCGATCTAAGGACTCTAAGAACTGCATTCTGGCACCCGAAGGAGAAGGAAATTCTGGCGTTAAACATGCTCGCATGGAATGGAGGATGCCTGCAATCCGCCTTTCTGACAATGAAAAGGTAGAACTCCTCAAGATCGTCAGGGCAGACAGATCACTTCATCTCGCATTTAGAACCATGGATCTATATACCCAGCCGGCTGTTCCGCAAACTAGATCCTTTGCATGGAACATCGCAACAACTCCAAAACCGGAGAAGCCGAAATTTATTATTGTGGGAGCCCAGACGTCAAGAACAAATAATGCATTGAAGGGCTGTTCCGAGTTTGATCATTGTAACATAACAAATTTGAGACCTTATGTGAGTGTTATCCCTATCACGATATGAAAATGGACTTTAGGAACACTAGACTTGCAGCTTTATATGAAATTTATTCAAAGTTACAAAACTCTTATTACGGGAAAGACAACTACCCTCTATTGAAGAAAAAAGATTTTCTCAAACATGCACCACTGTTCATCATAGACTGTTCGCATTAGTCTGAGGAAATTGTAAATGACGTTGTCAATATTAGACTTGAAATTCAAACTAGTGCAAAGATACCCGCACAGACTACTTTGTATTGTCTGATAATACATGACAGAGTTTTCACATGCAAGCCTGTGACTCATGTGATGCAATCATCAATTTAATTCCATCAAAGATTCTTGTAATGAAGGATATTCGGGATATAGGATGCATGTGAAAAAGGTTTTCAAATGAATAAAAAAGATATATAATTTGAAAAATCATTTAGTTTTATTTTATATTGTACATTTCCAGTACCGTCCTTCTCCAGCTCCTTGTCCCTACCTATGACATTTCATTACAGAGAGTTAGATTCGTTAAGTGTCTTTGTATATGACATTCTAACCTCTTTAACTGACAAAATTCAGTAAAATTTAAAAGTATTTCACCTCTATTTAGAACTGTATTCAGAAATGAGGTTCTCTCATCTTCCATATTGACAATGACATTAAAGGAGTATACAATGTTCTCACTGTAATCACAACACACATAGTTTCTCTCTTTGAGGAATGCTTCGAATACATGAAGCCTACTTTTAATAATTTCCCAGTGATGCACTGGAATATACACAAAATTGTTACTGGCTCTGTTCTTTATGATTACAGCTGGAATACGATAGATTAGTCCAATGTTAACTCTATAACTTTTGGGAATGTAAACATCCTGGAGCATGGTAGCTGATGACATGTTTCCCGTTATTTTTTATGCAGAAGCCCGAATCTGTTCCCTCTAATGCATTCAGAGGTTGAAGCGTCTTGGTACACAAGAGCTACTTGCATCATGTCTCTTGGAGGTAGCAGTAGACTTCATTCGCTCTTCTAAGAGTGTCAGCCTCCTTTGGAGATCCGCAAAGCTATTTTTAAGTACCTTTTTTCGAGGTTTCCTTATAGCTCTCCTGAAACAGAGCACATAACATGTGTGTTTGCCAGAGAGAAAAATAGATGGTCTCCTGAGAGAATAGCACTTGATAGGTGCAAGAGTTTCTTTCTTTAAGTAGTATGACAAGAATACTTACATTGATGTTTTGCGGCGTCCCGATTGTATGCTCGGGGTACGCTCAGGAGTAATATTCTCAGTAATTTCATCGCCCTGATCTGCCAGGAAGTCGTCTATAGGCTGTGTAGATCGCTCTGCAATAGGAACATCCTTTTCAGCCTCATCACTGGAGATATCACAATCAATAACAGACCTAGGATCTCGAGCTGTCATTCGAAGCCTGTAAGAAAGGTGTTTTTGTACATGGAATTATATATTTCAATGATTCTGTAAGGAAAGAGTCGTGAATTTCTTTAGTTCCACTTACTTTGATTATCTCTGCCTGAGCTGGTACACGCTACACTTCTCATTGCAGAGGAAGCAAGAGTACATATGCTCATGAGCCCTGGGTTGCGTACGCAGGGTAGCATGCGTATAACCATTACAAAATTCAGAGTGGTGTATGGCCTCATGACTTGAAGTGAATCCATCAGCCTCATCAACTCCGCTTTGTTCTTGCTCATGAACCGCCCCTTGCCTGGAATAGCGAATATGTTTCAAATTACCTTTTCTTCTTAAAAAAAAATGGGTGATAAATTCTCTAAAAGAAAAAAGAATAATAATTATTATACTTACATGCATCGCTTTCTCTAGACTGGTCAGTTTTCTGTGCATACTTCACGACAAGACATCTGATCGTGGTATGAAGGTCTGTTGCAAACAATTGAATGCATAAGACAATTGCATAACTCTTTGTGGTAATACGCGTAATGATGCGACTCCGCTGCACACTCACTCCTGAGATTTGACATATTAGACATAGCAAATAAATACGCTGAAAGAATCCACGAACTAATATGGCGCCCCAAGCCGGAGAGTCTTATATACTCTTTCAATAGTGGTGGGGGAATACAGTAGTAGTGAAAGCGTTTGTTGGAAACAATTTGATGACTTCCCTTAAAAACCCTGGGAATGCATTGTTGTGTTTACTCCCACATAATCTTTGTCGCGGAGCAGGTGGTCGATCTCATCTCCCACATATCACAGACACCAGGCAACACATAACAGATGTTTTATCTCTGGCCCCGTTATTTATGAGCCCATTAAACACGCCTGCATTCTTTCACATAACACAGACACCAGACGACACTTAACAAATGTCCAATCTCACCCCTCCCCCACATATCACAGACACCAGGCAACACTGAACAGATATTTAATCTCAGGCCCACTATCTATGAGGCCCATTAAACACGCCTGCATTCTTTCACATAACACAGACACCAGACAACACCTAACAGATGTTCAGTCTCACTCCTCCCCCTCATATCACAGACACCTGTCAAGACATGTCTGCCCCTTCCATTCCACATGTAACGCCTTGGGTGGTCGCCACCCCTCCTCCCCTCCCCCTTCCACTGATGCCAGGCGTCGTGACCCATTGATCCAGAAGGAACATATTGCTACTAGCATCAAGGTATTTTCTGTAATCACTGCTTGTTAAGTAATATTGAATTCACTAGCTGGTACAAGGTTTGCATTATTACCATTATGTTTTGCAAAGAAAGTTTGCAGGTTTAAATAAATCAGAAACCGATGAGCGATAGGTACCAATTTATTGTCATTCAGCGTCATTCATAGTTTTATTTAAATACCTGCTCCTTCAAACAATTTGTCAATGGCGTTTACTTGTATACCTACTATGTGACTCTCCTTTTGTTCGGAAGTTTCGCAGTATAGTACTTCATCTCTGGCTTTGCCTTCATTTGCGTAACTAATCTAATGATTATTGATGCAGTTTGTATAAGTTTCAGCGTCCTATATTTCCTACGTTATTATCAGAACTAATTACCTTACACCAGCACATTTGCAACTGAGAAGCTATTCAATCTACTCCGCCGTTTGTCCTTATTTGCAATAACCTCTTCCTTTCGTAATTACTTATGCGTAGTCTTTATTTTCACTGCTAAGTAAGTAGCAGTATTGTAATTCCACCCAGGGCCGTATTCCTAAGAAAAAAAGTGTGGGGACTCGCCTAAAAGTTTATCCAGATGCTGGAGAACCGTTCAGAATGCTGCACTTGCAGATTCGCCTTCCTGCTTTGGTTGTCCTCAGCATGCCTATGCCTTTTTACCCAGTCATTTATGTGATCCTCTGGGTTCCACATATCCCGTTAATGTACATAGTAATAAACATCAGAGATGAGAGATGGCATACAGAAAGAGAATTCCTAAAGGATTTCATAATTTAGTTCATCCTACTGAAGTCTCTTTCACAGTCAGGTGTGCTCACAGGGAGTGTATCAGTGCAAACAAAAACTGGTTTCAGTTCTTCAGGGATACTCTCCACGGTTGTCTATGAAGTCATGAAGTTGGCAAGGAAAGAACAAGGTGTTCACAAATCCTCCCTAGATGTTCTTCTAGCCATTGGCTGATAATGTCATAAGGCGACTTGTTGCTGTGCAAAACATCAATTTCTTTCATGAAGGGTTTGAAATCCTCATCGTTGGAAATTAACCTATATATAAAACTGTCACTAAGATTTTGGCAAAGTAGTTTCCTATTAATTTGGGTAGATACTCTGCTTGGTTCTCGTCTGGGAGCCAGCCTAACGTCTTTGACACGGTGTTCTGAAACAGTTTTCTGCTTTCTTCAAGTAAACTTCTGGACTTCTCAGTTGTTCAGTGGCTTTTATTGATCTTGTGATTGCTCTGTATGAAGAGGGTATAGTAGCGTTGTCTGTTTGGAGGTGTTGCTATAGGATACCAATTTCTTCAAGAACGTCAGCCAGTAGTGCAATTTTGATACAAACTCGGGACTTGATAGTGTTTTCTGCTATCCTGTAAATTCTTCCCTCGAATTAGATTTGCGTCTCTTATTATTGAACAAGCGTGAAAATGAGTAATTAATGTCTGATACGACTTCCAGACTGCTTTGTGTGCTCTAAAACTTGAACCTACCCATCGCATTGGAAAAACTTTAGAAATTGTCATAACCTCAGCGCCTACTTCTTGAGCCACATCTGACAGTTCATATTGATTTTTCGGAGACTTGTGCTACAATGCATAGAGCTTGTCAAAAAATTTGACGTATGTCACACCAGAAACATCTTCAATTGCATCAGCAAATCCTAATTCAATTCTGTGACACAAGCAATGCCATTTAGAAACCCTGTTATATTTCCAAGAAGTCTTCCCAGAACAGCAGCATTTCTACCTAGCATTACACGTGTTCCATCATTACATACACCAATCAAATTATCAGTTAAATAACTTGAAGAGAACCCATGTCTCTGAAGACATTTCAAAAGTTCGACTTCTATTGTTTCTGCGTCTGATTTTTGAAGTTCGATTGCATCCAAGAAAAATGTGTGTATGCTTCCGCCACTAATTTCTGACCTGATATACACTATTAATTAAAACTGTATGCAAAGCCAGGGATGTAGGTTGATCTATGAATACAGACATTTTTGGATCGTTTGGATATTATAGATGAACAATTTTTTTCTCATAGTTTCTGCTATGGGATCGATGATGTTGACATACTGAATTTGTTGTGTAGTGTTTTGCCCATGTCGTGTCCATTTTCGATTTGCAAACTCAGAAGCTTAGGAAAATCTGAATATTGTTTGTTATAATTCAATACAAAATACGCAGTGGGAAACTTTCCTCGTACTGTCGAAAATATACTTCTGCTGTCCAACCACAAGGCTTTGTAGAACATTTTGTTGTCTTTCTCTTGTATGCACGCTGCTGCATGAGCTTCAGAATTCTTGTGTTCGTGGACTTTTTCTTAGATATGTTAGTTGGACCTCTTTGGTTCCTCCAATTGGACCCACCAGAACTCAACTCTGTTCCTTAGAAATATACTCTCCCTGTGATTTGTTTACTGCTAAATCTTGCATCATTTTACAAACTGAGCACTCCAAAAATGCCTACATTGGACATTAACCACATATACTTTGTCTTGAATTCACTCCACGAACTGTCACTCCAAAATACAAGATAATCGGCGAGTTTCCGGACTCCAAAACTCTATAAATTATTTCACTGGTGAAGCAATTAGAAGATGGTGGCGATCAAGGGTTACCACAGCCCCACGTTGGACGCCAATTTGAAGCAAATATGATTGGTGAACGATGACAAATATGATTGGCGAGCAATGAGGTTTCTCTCCGGGTATGCGTGGATGGGTGTGAGAAGGAGATTTTCACAACACTGGAATGCCCGTCTCCAAATTATTTATTCACTGCTTCTTCTTTTCAAACATCGAAATGGAAGCTGCCGACCGAGGGTTACCAATCTCGGTTTAGAGTTACTTCTACACTCTCTGGTCTAAATCTATCAGGTTTACAGTGTTGATTCAGTTTTCTTGCATCCAAAGTAACTCTAATTTTTCCATCTGATTTATTTACTATGCACAGTGGATTTGCAAACTCTGAATTGGAGATTTCAATAACTCCATCTTCTAACATTGATTGAATTACTTTATCAACTTCCTCTCTGATCGCACATGGAATTGGTCTCGCTTTATGAGTGAAAGGTTTGATAGGCGTCATTTCAAATGAATGGGTGTAGCTGATGCATTTCCCAGGTTTTTCAGAGAAAACTTCTTTATTTCTGAACAAAATGTCAAATAATTCCTTCTTCTGTTCCTCATTTAAGTCGGCTGCTTTACTGGTCTTTTCTCTTAATAAGTCCTCTATATCTATATAGTTTACCACACTACCGTACCTATTTCTTTGAGAGTAACTCAAATTTAGAGAGGGATTCTCTTGGTGCTTTCTTAAAACACTATTAACGCATTTAAAATCTTCGTCAGGCATCATATTCACGTCATTTTCAGTGTTGTATTCTTCAACGTTAATATCTGCCAACTCCATAGCTCCAACTTTTATATATTCAACAAAGAAGGTATCTGCCCTAATTTCTTCTTCTCCTTTATCCCTGACAATGTTCTCCGAACTACTATCTTCCATAAATTGTATTGTAACCGTCCCTTACTCTGTATCCAACTTCAAAAATCTACTTTCGAAATTTATTACCGCTTCCCATGCATAAAGACAATCACAACGTATGATTATATCTGTTACTAATCTGGGCACAATCAGAAATAGAACCTCTTTTGTTGTCCCATTTATTCCAACATTCAACATCGCCTGAAATTTCACCCTTTCCTTCCTCTTACCAACAGCTAACGAACAATAAATGCCACTGACCGGTAAAGACATCACCTTAAAACCACTAGTTATTAGGTCATCGTAGAACTTCTGCGAGCACACTGTGCTATTCGCTCCCGTGTCTAAAATCGCATTGTATTTTTGTCCATTAATCCCTATTTTGATCCTCGGAGGTTCTATTAATTTCTCATTGTCTTCTAATCTTTTCCTAACGTCTGAATTTCTTTGTATGATCATCATTTGCCCTCGAGAAGCCCTAGTTTCCGTGTATATATTACAATTTGTATTTATCCCAGTTCTCACTGAAGGCGCGTTTGACTGGGATTGGCGTTTCCCTGCGTCCGACATATAGCTCCGGTTCCAGTTCCACTGTTTATATTCCTGGTTTCCGGCACCTGATTTTGATTGCTTACTACCATCTGTTATGTGGTATTAATTGCCTCAGACCTTTCTGAGTTCTCAGGTGAATTACGACCATCTCTATTCCTGTCTCCCTGCTTCGGCGGCCTAGGCCTAAACTCATAACTATCGTCATTCCTCCAATATTCATTACCAGAATGTCTTATAAATCTAAATACTTGTCCCCTGCTGTTCCTATAAAATCGGCCTGCATTCATGTAGTTTACTTGAATGTTCCTTTCACGGTTCTCCCCATTCCGATTTCTATTGTCCCTGTCAAAATTGTTTCTACTCCTACCTTCCCAGGAGTTCGCTTCAACCCTCGGCACTGGACCTCGATATCTATTTCTTATGTCATTCCGATTATGATGTGACTGTGCCCCTTGCCCGAAATTACTCCACCTTTCTCTTCCGCTTGTCTCTTGATTTTTATTGTCCGAATCGTTTCTCGGCTTGTTGCTTTCTAAGCCTAATAATAAATCAATCATGGCAGCGACATTATTGGGTTTGGCTATGACTAAATAATGTTGGATAGTCTCAGGAAAATGAGTTGTCATGAGATTTATGAATTCTTTCTCACTGATAGGGGGATCTAACATTTTTTATTTTCTAGCTACCTTCATGAAATAGCTCACCATTGACTGTTCGATTCTAGGGTTAAATTTTCCGTTGCTTATCTCGAGCCTTATACTAGCCTGTCTGTTCGCTCCCCAATATCTGTTCAGGAATAAATTAATAAAGGTCCCGAAGTCATTTCTATTTCCCATGTACAAGTCTAGCCAATTCGCAGCGTTACCTTTAAAACATTTTCTTACTATTGTCATTTTGTACTCCTCCGGTATACATTTTATCGCAAGATACTCCTGTAATCCTGCAATAAACACTTTAGGATCATCAGAATCCTCTTTCTCAAAAATTGGTGGTACAATTTCGTTAAGAATATAGTTCGGCCATGTCATATTCGGACCGCCATTTCTGTCTCCATTATTGTATCTATTGTCATTACTGGAGGTGCTAGCACCCATATTTAGCAACGAAATGTCAGCTGAAGCATTATTGGGCATCGCCTCGTTTCGTGCGTTTATCTCACTTACGTTGCTAGAACTACAACTAGGAACATTTCCACTTATTCTTAAATTTTCTAAGTTTTCCCTTACTCCTTTGATTTCTACTGCTACCTCTTTCATGTGATCGGTAATTTCCTCCAAATTCCTCATCTGTCTTCTACTTTCCCTTTCTGATACTTCTAATCTACTCCTAGTTTCTTCTAATTCTTTTCTAGTTATTTCTCTCTCTTTGTCTAATTTCTGTGCTACTTCCTCCCTCAGTTTTCTGTTTTCATTATCTGATTTTTGCTTAACTAAGTTAACAATTTTATTTTCAGAATTCTCTATCTCCTGACTAACTTCCTTCCTCACATTATCTGCTATCTGACCAGCTTCTTTCCTGACATTATCTATTTCCAGACTAACTTGTTGTCTGACATTTTCTAACGCCTATTGTTGACTCTCTAACTTCTTTCCTAGTTCTATTTGTCCTACCTCTAACTTCTAAACACTATTTTCTAACTTTTCCTCTATCTTTTTTAAACTTTGATTGTTATCCTTCATCTCTTTTCTTAAACTTTCTTTGTCTTTTCTTAAACCTTGAATCTCATTCTCTATATTTTTACTGAAACTTGCAAACATTTCTCGGAGTTCCCCTAACATACTTCTTTCCATTTCTACATTCTTTGGGACAGTTACACTACACTCTGCTACTTCGACTTCCTACCTACTGCTACTAGCATCAACCTCCTGAACTTCCATGCTTTCTACAGAATTTTGACTCAGCATTTTTCCACTCCTTAAATACATTCACAATAGTCTAGTATATAATTTAACACTCTGTACCTTTGATTTTCTACTAGCTCCTGATGTCACTGAAGATGCCGGTCTCTCTTCTTTCCAGTACAACCGTTGTAGATCCGCTTGTTGTCGAATGTCCTCGTGTCGAACCTCCTTCTCCTGTTGAACCTCGTTGTCTGGTTGAACCTCCTTATAGGTTGAACCTCCTCCTCGGGTTGAATCTGCTTCTAGGGTTGAATGTACTGCTCGTGTCAAACCTCCTTCTCGTAACGTGCCCCACGTTGGGCGCCAATTTGAAGAAAATAGAAGATGGTGGCGATCAAGGGTTACCATAGCTCCACGTTGTGCGCCAATTTGAAGCAAAAATAATGGTAAACAAAGAGTTCTACGTTGCGGCGCCAATTTGTAACTAAAATGTTTATGGTTGAGCAAATAAGTCGGCGAGCAATGAGGTTTCTCTCCGGGTATGCGTGGATGGGTGTGAGAAGGAGATTTTCACAACACTGGAATGCCCGTCTCCAAATTATTTATTCACTGCTTCTTCTTTTCAAACATCGAAATGGAAGCTGCCGACAGAGGGTTACCAATCTCGGTTTAGAGTTACTGAATGCTAATTGTTTATTACTCGATAAATTTTGATGACCCGACAAATGTTCAAGACAGAACAAGTTGACCGCTCTAATAGGCTTAATGTCTCAGACTTTTTCAACCAAAATCCCTTTGTGGCTTTTTTGGTCGCCATTGTCAATGATCCAAAGAATTCCCCATTCATACACGTCAAGTGACAATTCCTTTAGAAATCTTCTAAGGACACTGCTTCCTACATGGCTTTGTTATACACTTTCCCCAACTCAACTGGCCTTGCCCCTTGTCGTAACAAAGAACCAACATTCCTTTGACATCTATCATGATTCTTTGCTTCTGGCAAACCATAATTTAGGTATCACTGGTTTGAATTTGATTGTTAGGCTTTATTGTCAGGCTTTATTGATTTTTGAAGCACTTTGAGAAAATTCAGAGGCAGAGGAAACCGCGGATCTAGGTTTATTAAAATAATCGACTATAGTACGCTTCATAATTAAAAAGATACTGTAGCACCAGTGATATTCTACATTTAAACAATAGTTTATACCATTGTAGAGAAGCTTGAAAAATTCCAGATTGAAACAACAGAAAAGTACTCTCCGTATCTGTTAACACTAGACTGACAAGTGAATTCAAGGGTTTCTGAAATCTCAAATATTGGTCATAAAATCTTTTACACGATGCAAGAGGAGTAGACTCAAATTAGAGTAACTCCGACACGTAGCACACTCTACCCGCCTCCTGTATATTGTCCTTGTTTATTGCGATATTTGTCAAGTCCTAACCCCAAGCAAGAATGCAGAAAAGTTTCTCTCAATGAACTGGTCACTCAGACTCAACCCTCCTGCAAATAGTACGTGGCAGTAGTATGTGGCTCGAAGTTCAATACCGTATCTTTAAATTACGATTGGAAAACGTATTAAAATTAATTTCGACTTACTACTATTGTACTTTGTTACCGTAAATCAAGCAGTATTTTGAATCTTTACTTAAGAGGGGTAATGAATTAAAACAGGTATAGATAATATTATAGTAAGGGGGCAGCCGCCCTCCAAAAATAGTGGGGTTACGGCGTACATCCGCATTCCCCCTCCACTACGGCCCTTATTCTACCCAAAAATTCGATAACCGAGCTTCCAGTAAAGACGCAGGTTTGAGAGCTTTTTAAAGTATTTTTAGAAAAATATCCGCGTTTATGACAACGTAACTCAAAAGCGAATCGTCGTTTGAACACCAAACTTGGTATTCAAGTTCAGTATCCTGCAAGCTTGCGACAGAAGCATTTGAAAAAAAAAAGCCCATCCTGATCTACCGATTAAAATAGAAAATTTTTCGAAAATTAAGATTTTCCAAAAGATGGCTAACAATTATTAAAATACCATATGTTTGCAATATTTTCATGACAAATTTAGTATACCTGCTTCTTGAAGTTTTGCGAAATGTTTCTATGAACACACTATTTTGGATGATAAAACGTAAGAGACGGGCAAAATCTTATTACATAAAAAGCGTACATCTCTTTAACACACAGTTTATGTCAAATACATTATTTTTTTGGAGTGAACTATTTCAGATATATTCCTTGTTATTTGTTTCGAGTTTTCCAATACGTATCTTCTCTTAAATGGGAGACCGTTATTCTTTTTTCTTTATCTCTTGCGTGTGCAAAGGGGATTTAAAGCAACCATGTTCTAAAAGACATAACTCGCTTAAACCTGCTGCATTATATTGTCTTTGTACCTACAAAGCTTAGCAATACGATAATTGTGTAAAAAACTGAAGCTGCTGACAGTAAAGCAAACTCAAGTATTAAGAGTAAACCACTTTTTCTACACAATTTCACTATTATTTATCTGTTTTTAAAATCCTTCGGGGCTGGTTTACAATCTGGAAAACTGTAAAGGATGGTTATAATTTAAAAAAATTACTTATCATCTTTGGGCAAATAAAAAATTCCAAGAAATTTTCAAAGAAGTTGGTATAACATTGACACCTCAAAATAAATGCAGACTAAAAAATCTACTACATTTTTCTAAAACCGACAAAATTTCAGATACTAAAAAATCTGGTATTTATCAGGTTAAATGTTTAGAATGCGATAAGATTTACATTGGTAGGACCAAATGTAATTTGGAAACCAGAGCGAAGGAATATTTCAGAAATATTAAATATAAACGTACAGATAAATCAGAATGGCTGATCTTTTTTGGTCATATCAAAATGAAATAAACCGAAAAGTTAAATTATTGCAACAGTTGAATGAACTGATAGATTTAATGGTTTGGGAGAAAATATTTATTTATAAAAATAAAGATCGCGTGATGAATTTTGATATCCCGCCAATAGATGTCAATAGGTGTGCTGTCCCCGGTAGATGGCAGTAAGATAGCGATCTATTCCTTAACTTCTGGAAGTGGCCAAGGGTTAGTCACTCAGGAGGCTGAGAATGAAAAGAAAGGAAAGAAAAACGAAACAAGGAGAATGAAACGGATGCGTTGCGAAACCGGTCCCAAAGGATTTTAAAAGCAGATAAGTAATAGTGAAACTGTGTTGCTAAGGTGTTTGGTTTATTGTTAATATGATTATTTCTACAAAGGTCTATATAAAATGGGGTAGATTGAGAAATAAGTGTTTGTAAAATAGCCTGTATGAGAGTAGAGAAGGTCATATGGACACAAAATATCAATTTGTTTACAGTAATTAATCACGATTGAGGGAATATTAAAATCTACCTATATCACCTTGCTTTTTTATTTTATATATCACTCCTTAATTTTACGAAATTACACGTGTATAGTTTAGAATTTGCAGCTCATACTCTGACGTTCCTTCACTGACAATACCGGTGCAATAGATGAAGCCGAACAGTCTTACAACAGAAATGAATGATACCAACATTTTACAGATTAATAGAGGTGACCCGTGCCTTTAACATTGAAATGGCAAAACACAATTAAATTAAAGTTCTACCAGGATAATAGCCAAGTGTTCTGTTACTATTGTAAGACTCTCCGATAAAATACACAATGGAATATTGTACAGGAAAGGTATAGAAGTGCAGCTGTTATTGCAGTTAGCACAAGAACTCGTTATTAAAGTTAATGGGTACACACTAACTGTTAAGTATTACAAAATACTGTTTTCTTAATATCTGCTACTTGCACTAACGCTGAGAGTATCCTGCTTGCGAACCACTGCCGTTCTCTCACATATAACAGAAATTCTGTAATGAATTCTCCTAGGTGCTGTCTTGAGTACCGAATAAACAATTTGCTTAACAGAGGAAATTTAAGCGAAGAGTCATTCAATGGTATCGAGTGACTCGTAGGTATCGAGAGACTTAAAAAACGTAAGAACCGGCTGCGCTTGTTTTGCCTGTGCGCAACCTCGACGGTCGTTGCCGTCTGCCGCTGTCATAGAAAGGCGCTGATGAAACCATGCAACATTTTTAAAACTACCTTTAAAGGCTTTACTTGCCCATTTTATTAAAGGAAATGTTGAAAATGGTCAGCATCGTTGTCCATACATTTTTGGTACATCTTTAGGTAACTATCCATCACTCGCCGTACTTCACGTTGAGAAGTGCTGGCATTTCTTCATTAGCGGAGAAAAAGTTATAGGCCCATTTTTTTTCTCGAGTAAACGGTTGACGTCCGCACATGCGCGAATACAATTTTGTTTCTTATTTTAGACAACTAACTGACAGCGCATGATTTTGCCTTATTTCAATAAGACCCTGCAACAGCTTGGACAGCAAATCTTTCGATGATAACAATTGAAAATGTGTTTCAGAACAGACTTATTATTAGAGAGTTGTAATTCCCTCGGTTTCCCGACCTAGCCCCCAGCGATTTGTATATCTGGGATAACTTAAAGCATAAAGTGTACAAGGCAAACCCACACACCCTGGAAGGATTGAAACTAAATATACGTCAGCAAACTGCCAGCATTTCTCAACGTGAACTACGGCGAGTGATGGATAGTTACCTAAAGAGGTGCCAAACATGTATGGACAACGACGGTGGCCAGCTTCGGCATCTGGTGAATAACACGAGTAAGTAAAGCCTTTTAAAATGTGGTTTCATTCGAGCCCCTCTGTGTTAGCGGCAGACGGCAACGAGCGTCGAGGTCGCGGACAGGCAAAATACCGCCCAGCCGGTTCTTATTCTTTTGTGTCTCTCGGTACATGCATGGTAAGGTCAGATCTTGTGATTTAATCGGCGTTTGAGTTCTAAAAGAGGAAGCTGCGTGTCATCTGTTCAAACACAAAAGAGGGAAACCGTTAATAAGTGGTGGAAAACGAATAATACTTAATGTGTTAGAAAAATGTCCGTTGTGTGCAGTGTGCATATTAGAAATCGAGTTTACAGGCGTTTTAGTGGGAAGGGTGATCAAAATGCGCAGGGAATATTAACAGACTGATTCCAGTCAGATTCCATTCCTATGGCAGCCGAATCATCTTCAGTAGATTTGGATTTGCATGTTACACGATTACCTGAGTATTACGATTAACTGAGTAAAATGTTGATTTCCGCATCCTTATAACCTCGATTGTTACATCGGGTGCATTTTGAACTATGATTTTCACGAAGAGCACTTATTAAGATGCAACAATGTTCAGCTGTAGGTGATGTTGGTGATGTAGTGCGAGAACATGCAATTGTGAGGGGCGGTGTTTGTGGCCGCGCCGTGGCTCAGTGGTTAGACCGCTTGGCTCTCACCAAGGCGGCCCGGGTTCGATCCCAGGCGACTGCAAAGTGAGCTTTGTGATGGACAACACGGCGGTGGGGCGGGTTTTCTTCGGGATCTCCGGTTTCCCCCGCCTTCTCATTCCACCGCTGCCCAGTCTTCATCTCATGTATCATCAGTGTCATCGCCTGCGGTGCCGCGTTAAACACTACACATTTCATTTGCGGGGTTTGCGACTATTCAGCCTGCGATTACCCTAGCGATCGTTACCTCGGAGGACTTCCGTCATATATAACGGAGCACTGTGGTGTCTTGCTGGCGCGCAGAGTGGTCCGCTCTGCGCGGGAATAAACTATGGTCAGTGAAGGACGATCGTGTTCGTTGGGTAACCTGCCGTCCGTCCGGTCGTGAGGAAGTACAATTGGCTCGGATCCACATTGGCCACTGCTTTTTTACTTATTACAAGGGACCCTGCCCCAGTTTGTCCGCACTGTGGCGATGCCCTCTCGGTCAGGCATGTTTTAGTAGAGTGTCTTAACCTGACTCGTCTTCGCCGGTCTCTCCAGCTGCCGGCAAGCATGGCAGAGGTGCTGGCGGATGACCAGGAAGCGGTGGCCAAAGTTTTTAGATTATTTTTAACCCCGAATTTTAGAATTTAGTCATGTAAGTTTTATCCGTTTTATCCTTTAACGGTTTTATCTGTTTTATCCTTTAATGGTTTTTTCTGTTCTGTGGTTTTAACGCACTTTTAGATTTTGACGTACACTGATGTGTTTGTTTTATTTCAGATGGACGTTTTTAGCTTTGCTTTATCCAGTCTTTTAGCATGATTGAATCTTTAAGGGCGCTGATGATCGCACTGTTGAGCGCCCTAAACCCCAAACATCATCATCATGAGGGGTGGGGTTTGCGAACTGCTTTCGCACGGGTAATACGCTTTGTTTACTGTGAGAGGAATTCTGGTTTTGGCATGGACAATAGAATATCTGCCCATACTTGTATTACAAGTTAGGACAGCCTTGTATTATGCGCATTCAATAATTTTCAATATACAAGCTCATACAGAATAAATAGATAACCCAACAGTATTCTGAAATTCCATATTCTGTAAGTTTTAGTCCACCCAAAACTAAATAAACATTGCAAAAAAGAATTTAAACATTCTTCCTTCAAATTGTAAATTGTAATAATATGCCACATCTAAACAAAGGATTAAATTCATTCCCCGCGTTAAATGAATTATGGTATGTATCCTAAACTCAGGTTTTAGGTTATAGCATTCGTTTGTAAAGTAACTACTATGAAAAAGTAACAGTAACCCAGGGTGCGACAGCACATATTGGGACAGGGCCTACCAACCCCACTGCCGGCATCATGCCCGCATATGCAAGGTATAGGTGGGCGGTCATCCAACCGACACGGGGAGGAAATGCGGTCAGCATCTCGGAATTCCCCAGCCGGAATGTTGGCTTTCGTGACCAGTGCCGCTTACCTATCGTAAGCTCCTCAATTTCCTCATGATGCTGAGTGGGCACCAGTCCTACACCGGGACTTAAAATCCACACTCCAGAGTTGTGATCGATTCCGGGTTGCTTTCCGTGGCAGGGAGCCAAGGCATGATGCCTTAACCCACTACGTCACGGCGCAGGACTAACTACTGCAAAGCGTACTGTATTTTGAGGGTTTCCAGTTTTCTCTCCGAATAATCTTAACCCACTGATCCAACACTCAGGTTTCCAATGTGAAAACCTATTCAAGTATCACAGTAACATATGAAAACACTGCCAAATACTCAGGTATAATGTTTTATATATTTAAGTATACTAACACCGGAAAGTGTATATCAAAAATAGTTTAAGAAGTACAGTCTACGTTACTGACAAACCTCTCAGAACATGCTTTTTGTCCCCACGCCCTTGAGTGCTATTATATTCATATGCCTTACGGTTAATTCCCATTATTTACCTTTAGATTTCATTAAAATATGCTATAACCATATTTCGCACAATGCTATTCACCTGTTCAATATGGTGTCTCTTGTGCACACAACGGCTCGATTTATTTCATTAGAAATCCGTTTTGTTCTCTCTTCAGCATATTGTCACCCGATCGTTGGAACACCCTATAGAACCAGCTGAGAGCGGGCAAGCAGGGGAGGTCAGTGTTAGCCACGCCCCCCTCGTTTGTCTTATAGTGGTGACAAGGGACGGCTGGGAGAAAAAAACATCACTGCGCCGTCTCTTTCTGTTCCACCTGTGTTCTCGAACTTACGGGATATTTCATCTAATCTAGAACATTCTCGATCCCCCAGCTGACCCTATATAAGCAACACGCCGGGCAGTAAGTGAGTCGGTCAGTTAGTCAGAGTTCTTGGCGAGCAGTGTAAGAGTGCAGTTTACGACGAGAAGACTGTGTACGTGCATCGGAGTATTGTATGTAATTACGAATGCAAGTGAAATTGTAACGGACGAACTGGTGAATCGTAATTGTGTGCATTACGTAATTCTGTGTAATTGGTAAGTGTTTAACTGTAAGTCGAAAGAAATAAAGAACATTTTGAGTGGTGCTATTGGACTTTTCATTTCACGAACCCACAAAGTCACAATATACTCTGCATCCAGGGCCGCAGTTCGCCATCCCCCACTATTTTTCGGAGGGGAACGCAGTCCCGTTACTAATATTATTATTTACACTTTTCTTTAATCCATTACCTTTCTTATTTAAAACATTCAAAATAATGCCTGATTTACAGTAACAAATTACAATAGTAGTAAGGCAAAATTAATTTTAATACATTTTTGTACGTCATAATTTCAAGATACGGTACTAAACTTAGAGCCACATACTATTGCCACGTACTATTTGCAGGATGGTTGGGTCTGAGTGACCAGTTCAGCGCGAGCAAGTTTTCTGCATTCATGCTTGGGGTTGGGGTTTTGACAAACATTGAAATAAAAAGAACAATATACACGATGCGGTTAAAGCGTGCTACGTGTGGAAGTTAACGTAATTTGCGTCTACTCCTCTTGCATTGTGTAAAAGTTCCTGCGACCAATATTAATCCTTGAATTCACTTGTCAGCTAGTGTTAACAGATCCGGAGAGTAGTTCTGTATTGTTTTGTTTCAGTCTGGAATATTACAAGTTTCTATAAAGTGGTACAAATTATTGTTTAAATATAGATTATTGGTGCTATAGTTTTTTTAAACCATGAAACGTACTATAGTCGTTCACTTTACTAAACCTAAATCTGCGGTTTTCTCTTCCTCTGATTGCTGCTTCTAAAATCAGTAAAACTGACAATCATATTCAAACCAGTGAAATAATTTGTAGTCTTTTGGAGTCAGGAAACTCGCCCGATTATCCTGTATGTTGGAGTGACAGCACGTGAAGTGGATTCAAGACAAAGTATGAGTGGATGGTCTCCAAGGTAGTCAAATTAGGGTACTCAGTTTGTAAAAACGTGCAAGATTTAAAAGTAAACAAATCACTGGGAGTGTATATATCTAAGGAATGGAGTGGAGTTCTGGTGAGTCCAAGTGGAGGAACTAAAGAGACCCATGTAACATGTCTATGAAATAATCCACAAACATAAGAATTCTGAAGCTCATGTAGCAGCATGCAAGAGAAAGAAAGACACTAAAATGTTCTACAAAACCGTGTGGTTGAACAGCAGAAGCATATTTTCGACAGTACCAGGAAAGAGTTTCGCACTGCGTATTTTGTATTGAATTATAACAAACAGTATTCAGATTTTCCTAAGCTTCTGAGTTTGCAAATTGAAAATGGACACGACATGGGCTAAACACTACACAACAAATTCAGTTGTGTCAACATCATCGATTCCATTGCAGAAACTATGAGAAAGAAAGAGTGGATGATATCCACTGTGATATCCAACCGACCCAAAATTTCTATATTCAGAAATGAATCTACGTATGTGGCTTTGCATACAGTTTTGATGGTGTATATCAGATCAGAAATTAGTGGTGGAAATATATCCACATTTTTCTTGGATGTGATCGAACTTCAAAAACCAGAGGCAGAGACAATAAAAACTAAACTGTTTAAATGCTTTGAGAGACATGGGTTTTCTTCAAGTTATTTAAGTGATAATTTGATTGGTGTATGTAGTGATGGAGCAAGTGTAATGCTAGGCAGAAATACTGGTGTTCTGGAGAGACTTAAAAGGAAATACAATAGGGTTTTTAAATGGCATTGCTTGTGTCATGGAATTGAATTAGGAATTGCTGATGCAATAGAAGGTGTTCCTGGTGTGACACACGTAGTCAAATTCTTTTGATAAGTTGCATGCATGGTACCAACAGTCTCCGAAAGATCAACATGAACAGTCAGCTGTTGCACAAGAGGTAGGCGTTGAGCTTATGGACATTTATACATTTTTAGTGCGATGGGTGGCCTCAAGTTTTAGAGCAGTCAAAGCAGTCTGGAAGTCATATCAAGCATTAAATACTCATTTTAACGCACATCCCACACAATCGACAAAAGAATTTACAGGATTACAGAAAACACTATCAAGTCCCGAGTTTGTATTCAGTATTGCACTACTGGTTGACGTTATTGAAGTATTTGATATGTTCTCGCAACACTTCCAAAAAGACAGCGAAGAGCCATTGAACAACTGAACAACTGAAGTGAAGTCCAAGAGTTGTAGTAGTTATTTTTATACTTCATGTTGTTCGGAATGGTCAAAGATATTAATATTTATAATAAAATAAAGAAGTGATGTAAAGTGGGTAATGGTGTAACCATGGCAACGGATCATGGTGAGTTGTTGAATATTTTAAAAAGATTCTGTTCTTCTTTTTCTGAAAGAATTAGGGGTAAGACGTATAGTTGGCCATCCAATTGTATAGCAGAAATAATTTTGTGTATGCATCAAAGATGTATAAGTAGCGTGTGAGAAAGAAAATATATAGTTTACTGTGGAATCTACCGCTGGTTGTAAAAATACTACATTAATAACATTTGCGATTGTTTCAAAGAATTTAAAATTGTTTATGGAAAATTAAAATTCCATCTTTGAACGAGAAAAGTATTATTCATTCTTTAAAGATAGCAATACCATTTTTACCGCGATCCTGAGAAAGAAAATTATCTCATCGCTCTACGATTATAGATGTACCTAATTATCCAGAGTTGCAGGAGAAACTCCTAGATTTATTCAAGATCGTCACCAAAGGTGAGCAATTAATCTGCATCCACCATCATCGCATCATAATCCATCCCAACGAAATCCGCTTCAGACTTTACTTGAAGGAAGCAGAATACTCTATTTCAGAAGGCCGTTTCAAAGACGTTATGCTGGCTTCCAGAAGAGGATCAAGCAGAGTATATACCCAAATCAATAGGAAACAACTTTGCCAAAGTCTTAGTGACAATCTTAAACGTAGGTTAATTTCCAACGACGAGGATTTCAAATCCTTCATGTAAGAAATTGATGTTCTGGACAGCAAGATGTAGCCTTATGACATTGCCAGCTCATGGCTAGAAGGAGAAGAATATCTAAGGAGGATTTGTGAACGCTTTGCTCTTTCCTTTTCAAATTCAGGAGCGAGTTTCAGAGACTTCATAGACAACAGCGGAGAAAATATTCCAGAAGAACTGAAACCAGTTTTTGTTTGCACTGATACACTCCCTGTGAGCAGGTCTGACTGTGAAAGAGGCTTCAGTATGATGAACTTAATTATGAAACCTTTGAGGAACTCTTTCTGTATGCCATCTCTCACCTCTGATGTTTATTACTATTAACGGATCTCCAGTACATATGTGGAAGTCAGAGGATTACATAAAAGAATGGATAAGAAGTCAGGCATGCTGAGAACAACCAAAGCAGGAAGGCGAGTCTATGTGTACAAGTGCAGCATTCTGATCGGTTCTACAGCATCTGGAATTTTTAGGTGAATGCCCCCCCTCTTTTGTTAGGAATACGGCCCTGTGTACATCTATGGTGTACTGTCGGTTGTCACTTTGTAGTCCACCATATTATTATTGTTAAGTTGTTTCAGCCGCTTTAGGTGGCGGTTATACCACTCGCCTCTCACCAAAGCGGCCCGGGTTCGATCTCATGTGACCGCAAGTGGTATTTGTATGTGGACGAAGCGGCGCCTGGGCAGAGTTGGGTTTTCCTGCAGTTCATTCCACCAACTGTTCCAACATCACCTTTCCTTCCATCATGAACACCTTTATTTCGTATCATCATCTTCCTTACTCTCATACCGGGCATTGAAGCGCTCTTCCCTCTCCGCTTTCTCGGTTTTGTGGTTGGGAAGACCGCATTCACCGACCGGAGGATTTATTTTTGTAATTTACGTCCTTCAACTTTAAGTGATATCGGATGGTGCGTGAAATGATGCTCAAATGAGACTAGGATCTTTGGAGCTTAGTGTTACCTGGTATTTGTCTTTCAGGATAAGGGAAAACACCGGAAAAAGTCTTTTCCGGCTAACTTAGCCTGACCGAGATTCGAACTGGTGACCTCTTGAACGTGAGACAGATTCGTTACCATCTAGGCTTCGGAGGAGGGCAGGGACGGATTGGATGCAATGAACGCATCCCACCTTTCACAACTGCACGCTACTCAACGACGCCCGTTATGGGCAAAAATGGGGACACTGAGGTTGGGTGGTAGGGTGTTTAATAATTTTGAGATTGGCTGTTGTTTATGCTTCCATTTATAATTTTGAATAGCAACTCGCGTTAAGTTTAAGTTTCATTGTGGATGGCCTTTTACTCCCGGTGCCACATTAAATATCACTTCGGACCAAAACCGATTTAAATTCTGACAGACGGATGACCTAGCAACCCTTACGAAATCCGAACTTCAAATGCTTAGTTAGTGCTTGTACACAACTAATTTGAAAGAACAATTGTCAAAGAAATTAGTTTATAATGGCTAATTAAAACCTCGAAGGTTAAAGTATCAGCAACATTGCTGGTCATTTAGGTATATCTCAAGTATTTAAGATCGCCTTGAAGGTTTCTTGGTATGCTCTAATCGCCTGGGAAGGTGTGAGCATCTCACCGTAGTAACGCAGAAATAGACCATTGGTCAGAAAGCTGAAGGTCGGATCTTCGAGACCTGGCCCGAATCAGTTTTCCAAATTTACACGTATTTGCAATGAAATATATATAGCAGATGGCTCCGCTGTGACGCGTGAGGCTCATACTCTGGAGGTTCTAAATTCGATTCCTCTTTGGACCGGTCACTCATTTTTCTGCGACTTTCTGTTGTCGATTGGCGGCCATTAGACTGGGTCATATAATGCCACAAATTTTCTTATTTCGCGTTCCCGCATTTCATTGTGCTTCAGGGTCTATGGATAAAGCCAATGGACTGTGAGCGAGCTGCGAGGCGTGTCGCGGTTGAAATAGCCTTAACCTTTGAATGGGTGGTATTGCCCAGGAGCAACATTACCCTGTATCCAACTTAAAATACTTTAGGGCAGTTTTTTGTGATTATAATATTGTACTGACCTTTGTCGGTTATACTAACACAATTTTGGGTCTTTTGAATTGTAAATATTTATTATTTTTACAATTACATTGTAGTTTTTTTAGTATAAAAGGCAAAATCCAAACAAATGCAGTCAAATGATACCCCGTCAACATGCAAGCATGTCATCACACCGATTATTTTACTTGGGCCCTCCCCGTCCTTCACCACAGGCACGTTTTATTGCAGTTGTAGAGATTTGAAACCGTGACGTTTGGCTTTGAATCGATGGCCAGTGCATTGTATAGCGCTTTAACGACCATGGCTGTTCGAATCGATTACGTTGAGGCACCTCAGAAAGCGGTATGAGAACCGGTTTAGCAAGTACAACAAGAGCGGCATAAGTAGCAAAATAATTCGTCCCTTAAAGAGTTAAAAATCGATCTATGGTGCCTTTCGATATATAACGTACCCCCAGAGAGTGGGGAACACAGGTTTACGGAGGGTCTCGCTGGCGTTAGGATGTACCTGGAGACGTTAAGGTCCCCAACTTGCGTCCGCGCATGTCACCTGATCTCGTCTGTCTCATTGTCTTTGCTTGGTAACCATAACGATTGGCTAAATTATCGCTGTCGAACAAATTGACAAATTAAAAATAAAACTGGTATAAATGGCTGAGAATATTTGTACAGAAAATGAAATCACAACTTCTTAAAGATAAATTCAACAGCACTGAAGAAATATTTTAATAACTAATAATCCCCCCCATAAGTGCGTATACAGTAACTTGTAGCAAATCATTATCCACAAATACCTATAAAAACCGAATTAAGATATTAGTAAATTGAACGATGCTCATGTCAAATATTGACCTTAAATATCTTGCAGAATTTGGGCTGCCACGCTCAACTCTACGTGATGAGGGAAATACGTTGTTGATCTTCACTCTCTGTTTAACATCTCCTTTTGTGTACACTTATTACGAAACTTCGTCTCGTAGCTTTTGCGCTAAACGCGTGAGTGTGTTTCACGTCTAAGCAACTTGCAAGATATCAAAGAACCAGAGAGGGCAAAAGGCATTGCCCAAATTGAGTTCATTAATTAAGCAGACATATTCTTAATGAACACTGATGCCATCAGCCAAGTGCCACACACTGACTAAAGAAAATCACGAATAGCGTTGCTTTCGAATACTGGAAGGCGCAAAAAGTCCTGTGCTACGTAGTGCACTTGGGTTATATAAAATATAACAAAAACGCCTGTTCGAACTTAAAAGAAACGTTCCTCACGTACACTGATGAAATTATGTCGTATGAATACAAGCTGTTATGTGTTTCAAATGGATGTTGTTTGTTCTTGAACGCTACTAGGTGAGCAACCAATCGGAG
>CM060950.1:73413695-73608320 GCA_030765055.1 Mantis religiosa | reverse complement strand
GAAAAGTGGTTTTAGCTGGATCAACTTGTAACTGAAGTGAGACACGAGGTAATCTACCTTTTCCCCTTCAACTGCCAGTACAATACACTTGAGTTAATCTGGGCTCAGTTTATGCTGCAAACAGAAATAATACTTTTCAACTGACTTGACGTTGAACGACGTACTCACGAAGAAATTGACAAGGTAACACAAGACTGAGACATGCAGATAAACTACTAGAAGACGACTTTTGGAAAGAAATAGCACGTGACGAGATTTTGGAGTCTATCAGCATCCATTTTCAATATTCGGGCGAGAAGACAATGACAATGACAAATTGTCTCTCGACGTAAGTGACAATTCACAACTATATGGATGCACCCATTGACAGTTTTCGTTGGATTAGAAACATAGGTCATTCATAATCTATAATTGCAATTATAGCATTTAAAACATGTGAATAATGAGCGAATATCCATGTTGCAATTGGGAAATTCAGTTTGCGTTCACTTTTTGTCTAGCGTCAAGAAGTCTCTCACGTGTGCGAGAGAGAAAGAGACAGAAATATAAAGAGTGGGGAAATGAAGTGGCAACGCTGAGTGCGCTAACGCATCTGATTCACTACAGGCCAGAACTCTTCCCATTTGAAACACATAATAAAACCACTGTTTTCTACAGTTTCTTCTTACATTGTGTGCTGCACAGGCTATTTTGTTTTTGTGAACTATCGTGTATGTTCTAACTGGGCTCAGGGACAAAATAATATCCCAGGGGTTTATTTTGGGGAACAGCTTATGTGTTCTCTTACAATACATGGAGTTACCATTTGTTATTATCACTGCTGTTAAATATGATCAAGCAAATCAAACGAATGAAATTAATTTTGAACAAGATTGTACAACCTAAACACACATAATCGAAATCCTTTATTGAAGGGGACTATAAAAACGGCATTACCGTGATCTGGAATTGGTATAGCCTTGTGCTTATGAATTGAAAGAATGGGTTGTTAGCTCTGGAAAATAAATAGCAAGCGTGCAAGGCAAATAAGATACATCATGCTTAAGCTTTATTTATACACTTCCAGGAACCATAATAATGAGAGTCTCTTTTTCAGGCGTACGAAAACGGTGAGCATTCCCATTTGTGAACTTGGATTTAATTAATATTTTCCTTTTGAGAAGCGACAATGAACTTTTGTTTTTGTTGTTGGGTTTAAAATGGATGGTGTATCATACGCAAATAGCAATGGTAATTTTAATATCTGAATGTTCCAGAAGCAAAACCGGTTAGCTTTAATATAATATAGTCCTCTATACATATATTTTTTCATGCAGTATTTAAACCTGTGCACAGAAATTGATGCATCATTCTTGTTCGTACAATGCATTTGTAGTTCTTAGATGGCTGCTCCCTTCTGAAGATTATTGCAGCGATATTTACTTTCTATTCAGTTAAACGTATAAATTAATTGATGTAGAAAAGTTGCATAAAAGAAGCGGTGGTGGTGGTGGTGGTAGGGGGATTCTGGGTCTACTTACACCCAAGGCTGCTTTAGGGCTTATTTCGCCCTCTTCAGCCAGAATCTTTATTTGTTTTGGGAGAGGCAGATGGCTTTTTTATTTTATTTTTTATTTTATTTTAGTATTTATATATATATTTTTATTTTTTTGATATCTTATTTTCTTTATTTTATTTTTTCTTTATTTATTTATTTTTTACTTTTTTGTATATATATATGTATATATATTTTTTTATTTACTTTTTTTACTTTGATTTTTTTAAACATGTTCTAGGATATTCTACATAGTGAGAAATGTATCCGTAGGTCGTCAGATGAGTTTTCCTAGGTTATCGCAGAAGTTGTCGTAGGTGCTGTTGTATTTTCTGTTCTTCTTTTTCTTGTTCGTACTGTCTAATGATGGTTGTTAGAGCAGGGTCGCTTAAATTCTTACCCTGATGCATCTGGCTTTGCTTATAATTCCTTGCGGCGTCAATGATGTGCTGTCTATGGGTTCGGTCCTTTGCGTTGTCCATGTATTTGGTGGTATTCTTTCTTATCGTTTCTTCTATAGTTGTAGATTTTGCTATTTTATAGACTTCGTTACTCCTGGACCATGGTGGTAGCTTCATTGCTATGCGTAGGCATTTCCGTTCATATCCGGATATTCTGTCTTTTGTGTTTTGCGTGGTGATGGGCCATAAGGTGATTGCAGCGTAGGTAAGTGTTGGTCTAATTATGGTTTTGTAGATCTGTGTTAGGGTGCTTGGGACTAGTCCTTCCTTTCCTATTTTCGCTAAGAGCCTTAGGCATGATGTTGCTGCTCTTGCCTCTTGAAGTTTGTTTAGGTAATGCGAACAGGTAGACAGCTTTTCGGTCAATGTCACTCCCAAGGTATTTAACTTTCTTTTGGGTCGGTATGTCGTGATTGTTGTAGGAAATGGTGGAAGCTCTGTAGGTTTCCTTGGCTTGTATACGGAAAATTATGTATTGGGTTTTTGCCGGGTTTATGGTAATCCTCCACTTGTTCGCCCATTTGTTGAAGATTGCGAGCTGTTTCTCAAGTCGTGATTTTGCTGCACCGTAGTTTTGCTGCTGAGCACCAGTATACGGTATCGTCCGCGTACTGTGCCAGTTGGATTGTTGGGTGGATCGGTTGGGGAGTGTCAGAAGTGTATATTATATACAGTATGCCGGATATGGCGCTACCCTGAGGGGTTCCTGCTTCAAGTTGGATGGGTGCTGATAGTTGTCCATTTATCTTGATCTGGGCTGTTCTGTGGGATAGAAACTTGAAGTCCATCTCGTCAGCTTTTCAGGTAGTTCTAGGTTTGCCATTTTGTGCAGCAGTCCACGTGTCCAGCATCGATCGAAGGCTCCTTGGATGTCCAGGAATGTGGCTGCAGTTGTGAAGCCTCTATTTGTTTTTTCCTTGATTTCTGAGATGACTTTAAGGAGCTGATCTTCGATTGTTTATGGTTGAGCGAAATCCGGCTTGTGTCTCAGGTATTATTTTGCGTTGCTCCAGGTGGTTGGTAAGGCGTTTTGACTAGTATTTTCTCTAATACTTTTGATAATGTTGCTGTTAGGGATATTGGTCTGTAGTCTGTATGGTCCGTGTTGGTTTTTCCGGGCTTTTCTAGCAATACTAAATGTGCTTTCTTCCAAGATTCTGGATGATGTCCGTGTTGTAGTATTAAGTTGTATAGATGTACAATTTTTGCTATCATTTGATGTGGGAGATTTTTAAACATTGTGTATGTAATTGTGTCTGGGCCGGGTGCGGATTTTCCAAGGCGTTTTTACGGTGTTGGCAAAGTCGTCGGTTGTTATTGGTCCTTCGGTGTCGTCGTTCGGGTTTAATGCCGGTGCTGGTATCAAGGGCAGGAAACGTTGTCTGTTCTTTTCGATGTAGTCGTTTGTGTTTTTGAATTGTTTTTTTTGTCAAATTCCGGATTTTCAGGTATGCGAAAAACCGTGTGGTAGTGTTCCTCGAATATTTTAAAAAAAAGAAGAAGCGGCAATAAATATTCCGTTATATGGACACAAGAAATGATCAGGAAATGATATAGCACGTGCAGTTTAAACAGTACAGCAGCAATAACATGACGGTGGTCTAATAGAGGTGTGGTATAAATTCATAAAAAGAAGCTGTTTTCAACATTAACGCGGAGGACTGATTTCCTTTGGTTCACTTTTGTTTCTCTACCATCACCCTAAGGAAACACATTCCTCAAGTAATATACACAATGTCTGGTGTGGCCGCGCCGTGGCTCAGTGGTTTGACCGTTTGGCCTAACCGCAAAGTGAGATTTCTAGTGGACAACACGGTGCTGGGGCGAGTTTTCTACGGGACCTCCAGTTTTTGCCCCGCTATCTCATTCCACCGGTGTTCCATCTTCATCTCATGTATCATCAGTGTCACCGCCTGCAGTGTTGTAGTAAAAGTTGGCGTTAAACACTAACATTCATCTTTCAACATTTGTGTGAAGATGAACTATCAAGCACTTCACATCTATCCAAAGCTGTTTGCTGTAAAAGTACAGACGTAGGTTTAAGATAAGATAGGATAGAATGGAAACTTATGGAGGGGATTCGGCACTGTGACCAGTTCTTGATCTATTATACTTATGCCCTAAGTGGAGCATCTCCTGGAGGAAGTATTAGACGAGAAGAGACAGGGTGGTCGTACCAAGGAGCCACAACAGTGCAGGGGCTGGGTACGTACACTTTAGCAGTAGGAAACTCCCCGGCAGGCCATCATAACCAGCAGCTCAGCCGACTGCGGTCCGAAAACGGCCCCATCAGACCGGGTCCAGAGTTCGGAGACCCTCCTACCGGAGGAGAAAGTGTTAACCAGGAGCATATCAACTTGCCATGCACTTCCGAGACACCCGCCGACACTTCTACACTAAAAGGGACCATCAGATGAGAGATGATGTCAAATAATAATGGAGATGAAATGGAGGGACAGGAAATTTGGGGGATGTAATTAACGTACCCAGCGGACTCGGACAAACCCGCTGAAAAACCCCCATTGATCAGGTACATTGGCCACAGGAATTGAACCCGGACCTCCCGAACGCGGGCTACACACAAACCGCCTTAGCCATCCCACTCGGGGAGAGTAGGTATAGACAGGTACATCCTGAGTCCTTATAACGAATCTAACTCCTCTATGTTAGAAACAGTCGCAACGTGTAACACTGATTCTCATCCTCCCCAGCTAATTAATGCCGGTACTACTTTGCTTAGTTTGGTAAATAAACAGGGGGAAAGTACCCAGTGGTAATGCGGTCAAAAAGAGGTTGCTACTTCAGTTTATGGATTAGTTCGTAGGTTGTTCCAACTTTTCAATTTCGTTAGCGGTTTCAAGAGTCCCTTGGGACCTGTACTAGGCATTTGTTCGAAAATTAAATAGCTTGGAGTTCAGTTTACATGTGAACATGGGTCTCTCTCTGTCTGTTCCTGTCTCTCTTTATACGTATATTTTAGATATCTGTCCTTCGGTTCGGGAAGAGGAAGTATTGCTTTCAATACAAATATTCGATGTTTTTGTCAGAAATAAATGTTTTGTCTTTGGCAGATATATTCTCATATTGTAGGAGCGGAAAGATAAAACACTCGAATGGTTGCCTATCGAACATAACGAATTACACACTAAATTCCTCCTTTTCGAGTGGCTAAAAGTTCAAAATTTAAATGCCTCTTTTTGGCTCATCTTCTGTAATAAAGTAATCCATGAGGTGACAGCCCGAATCGGTCCTGAGCCTGCCAACACGAATGCCGGTCTCACGCCGACTACACAAGGCAGAGAAGGGCGGGTCAGCCATCCGAGATGGGCAGATGTCAGCATTTCAAAACACCCAGCCGGAAAGTTGGCTTTCTTGACCTGGATGCGCTACTTATTGCAGCTCTTCACGATGCTTGTGGGACTTAAAATCTGCAACTCACAAGAGTGGGATCGAACTAGGGTGCATTCTGTGGTAGGGAATCAGAGAACAGCACACCAGCCCACTATTGTCCGTAATATCGTTTACTTAATTTGTAACTTACATTTTCAGATATATTAGTTATGTGATTCCATAAACACAACGAAATGTATGCCAAATGTCTAATAACACCATTCTATCTGCACTTCTGTCGCGCCAGGGTTTATTATTATTATTATTATTATTATTATTATTATTATTATTATTATTATTATTATTATTATTATTATTATTATTATTATTATTATTATTATTATTATTATTATTATTATTATTATTATTATTATTATTATTATTATTATTATTATTATTATTATTATTATTATTATTATTATTATTATTATTATTATTATTATTATTATTATTATTATTATTATTATTATTATTATTATTATTATTATTATTATTATTATTATTATTATTATTATTATTATTATTATTATTATTATTATTATTATTATTATTATTATTATTATTATTATTATTATTATTATTATTATTATTATTATTATTATTATTATTATTATTATTATTATTATTATTATTATTATTATTATTATTATTATTATTATTATTATTATTATTATTATTATTATTATTATTATTATTATTATTATTATTATTATTATTATTGTAACGGGAGCGCTGGAACGCCCTGTGAAAGCGGCTGGCAGCGGAAGGTAGGGTAGGTTCGGTTAGCCACACCTCCTCCTCGTTTGTCTTGTGGTGGTGACAGACTGTGGTCAGGGAAAAAAACATGACTGTGTCGCCTGTTTTCTCTACACCTGTTTCTCGATCTTTCTGTTACTAGAACAATCCTGTAAACACGAGAAACCGGCGATATTCCTATATAAAGAGAGTTACAGACAGACAGAGGGAGTTAGTGAGTTGAGTTGGTTTTGGTTTAGTCAGTCAGTGTTTGACGTGCTAGCGAAGGACGTGTTAATGAACGAGAAGACTGTGCGAGCATCGGAGTTTACGTAATCGCGAGTACAAGGAAATTGTAACGGACGAACTGGTGAATTGTAATTGTGTGCAGCACGTAATTCTGTGTAATTGGCAAGTGTTAAACTGTAAGTCGGTGGAAATAAAGAACATTTTTGAGTGGTGAAATTGGACTTTTCATTTCACGAACCCACAAAGTCACATTATTATTATTATTATTATTATTATTATTATTATTATTATTATTATTATTATTATTATTATTATTATTATTATTATTATTATTATTATTATTATTATTATTATTATTATTATTATTATTATTATTATTATTATTATTATTATTATTATTATTATTATTATTATTATTATTATTATTATTATTATTATTATTATTATTATTATTATTATTATTATTATTATTATTATTATTATTATTATTATTATTATTATTATTCTTATTCTTATTATTATTATTATTATTATTATTATTATTATTATTATTATTATTATTATTATTATTATTATTATTATTATTATTATTATTATTATTATTATTATTATTATTATTATTATTATTATTATTATTATTATTATTATTATTATTATTATTATTATTATTATTATTATTATTATTATTATTATTATTATTATTATATTTGATGAGATCAAGGTATTCATAATAATCCCATAAAACGCTGCATGTTATTTCAGACCATATTGCCATAAAGTGGATAAGGCCTGGCGTAGTGCACTAAGATCGTATACTATGGCCAGTTTTAAGACAAAGCTGTTACGAAATGTATGTTCCAAGTGTGATAGTTATTAAGTTGTAACTTTAAAAGTTAATCCATGTAGTACTTCATAGCCTTCGGTACACTTGGCTGGTCTGCATCAGACATTTCCGGAGGGAAGGGACATGATCAAGGTGTTTCAGCCGGTTATTCCTTACACAAGTGAGTTAACAACCTCTAAGGCCTTGCAAAAAATGTCTTGCGCTTCGGAATTGTTAAGAGTTTGAAGGTAAACTTAAGAACTGATAACATAAATGAAATGTGCTGCCGCCGGCTGCTACAGTGGCGAATTATGGGATCTTTTTCTCAGAGTATGTGTGGCTGCCTGTTATAATATATATATATATATATATATATATATATAAATATATATATATATATATATTACCTGATACATTTAATGGAGACTAATAAATGAGCAATTTGCCGATTGTTTGAGAATGCAGAGTTTATCTACTGCTGAATCTTAGCAGTGGAAACTGTGACTCCTGAATTATTGTACCTGCTAACTTCTGATCTATCAATAAGGAACGACATATGCGGCGAGCAACGAATTCTACGTTGGCGCTACAGTTTGATAGAATAATGTTTAACTCAGGGTAAAGCAATGAGGTTAATCACAGGGTATGCGTGTATATGTGTGAGAAGGATGGTTTTATTGACACTGGAATGCCCGTTTCAAACTGATTTATTGACTGCTTCTTTTATCCGAACATCAAACTTGAAGTTGCCGACCAAGGGTTACTAATATCCCTGTTTAGAGTTACTGAAGGCGGAATGTTTATTACTCGATAAACTTTATTCGTTCCTCACGTATATATGAACTGACAAATATCTTCTCTCATTTCTGGTATACCTGGCCCAAGACAGAACAAGAGGACTGCCCTAATCGCCCTCACGCCTCGGACTGTTTCAATGGCTTGCCAGCCACGAAGTGTTCTAATCGGCCTGACGCCGAAGACTGTTGTCCACAGCTGCGCGTGTGGGTGTATATGTCACTTTCACTTTCTGAAAGTCCTCTTCATTCAACCAAAGATTCCCTTTGTGACAATTTTGTCTTTGTCATTATTAGCGACCGAAGAATACCTCATTCAACAAGTCAGGTGCTATCCTTTAGAAATCTGCTAAGGACACTGTTTCTTACGTTTCTTTTGTTAAAACAACTTATTCACCCAAACTGCTATTCGACTCAACTGCCCTTGCACGTGTTGTAACAAAGAACCAGCATTCCTTTGAAATCCATCATGATTCTTTATACATTGCAATTCTTAATTTCGGTATCAAATAACTTAGCGGTTTCTATTTCTACAGTAATGCGAAGCGTGTCTATGCGAGTCGTTGAAATGCTTAGCGCTTCGTAGTGACTGCCAAGTATGTATAACCCGATGCGGTTTTTAAGCGCTACGGACCACCATTAACGCTAGCCATTAAGTGATTTATGCACAGGCTTGGTATACAGAATGTAACAAAAGGTATGTCAAAATTTCGGGAAAACATCTCTTGCATATAGAGGATAAAAAAGAGTTATATGAGCATAGGTCCGAAAATGGCTTATTTCCATGGCAGAGCACTCTTCTGCAACTCTGCTTACATGGTGAAATGTGTAACACGTAGCTGTCCTGTAGTCATAACCCCACAACAGAACAGTGGTTTAATTGTACAGTAGTAAACATTCATGCTTACCTCTGGTTAAATTGGTGGAGGTGATGCATTTCACCATTGTGGTTGTGCTACAGTACGCTTCTTAGGCACTGGTACTCAGTTCATGCACGATGGAGCTACTCCTCATTTCAGGCTTTCTGCCCGTCGATTTCTGAATAGCAGGTTACCTGATGGATGGATAAGAAGAAATGGACTAATTCCGTGGCCTCCACGCTCACCTGACCTAAACCCACTAGATTTTTATTTGTGGCGACTTTTGAAATCTCTTGTTTGTGAAACTCCAGTTGCAGACGTACAGACTCTTCGTGTTCGTATTGTGGAAGAATGCCAGAAAATATGAAATTCTCCAGGCCTAACTCAGTGCATTAGGGAGTCCATGCGACAGATGCATTGGAGTTAATGAAGACCATTTTGAACATGTGCTGTGATTTCCTGTTTTCCCACCGTTCTGTCATTGAGGGTTGTTGTATGGGGTTCAGCTGTAAAACCTGTGGTCTAAAAATGAAATAAAGAATTTATGGACCTATGTACGTGTACTAATTTTTGTCATCTACCCACAAGAAGTGTTTTCTCATATTTTTGATATAACTGTTTGTTACATCCTGTATATTAAATTTAATTCTACTGTAATGTCACACAAAACGTTAAGTTAGGAAGTAACAAACGCACCAGGATCAAAAGTTATGCACTGCATGTGATATAGCAATTATGTTTACTGAAGAATACGTAAGTGCTTTGTGTTCAAAATCAATAGGAAAAAGGGGAAGTGCATTCATTGCTTTTGTTCTTAACCCGGGTTAAAATAAACTTCTTGTTGATCAACATTAAATAATTTACATTTTTTTCAGATAATAAACTAAGGCTTAAAAATTAAAATGAATTTATTTATCTATAATAATAATAATAATAATAATAATAATAATAATAATAATAATAATAATAATAATAATAATAATAATAATAATAATAATAATAATAATAATAATAATAATAATAATAATAATAATAATAATAATAATAATAATAATAATAATAATAATAATAATAATAATAATAATAATAATAATAATAATAGTAATAATAATAATAATAATAATAATAATAATAATAATAATAATAATAATAATAATAATAATAATAATAATAATAATAATAATAATAATACTACTACTACTACTACTACTACTACTACTACTACTACTACTACTACTACTACTACTACTACTAATAATAATAATAATAATAATAATAATAATAATAATAATAATAATAATAATAATAATAATAATAATAATAATAATAATAATAATAATAATAATAATAATAATAATAATAATAATAATAATAATAATAATAATAATAATAATAATAATAATAATAATAATAATAATAATAATAATAATAATAATAATAATAATAATAATAATAATAATAATAATAATAATAATAATAATAATAATAATAATAATAATAATAATAATAATAATAATAATAATAATAATAATAATAATAATAATAATAATAATAATAATAATAATAATAATAATAATAATAATAATAATAATAATAATAATAATAATAATAATAATAATAATAATAATAATAATAATAATAATAATAATAATAATAATAATAATAATAATAATAATAATAATAATAATAATAATAATAATAATAATAATAATAATAATAATAATAATAATAATAATAATAATAATAATAATAATAATAATAATAATAATAATAATAATAATAATAATAATAATAATAATAATAATAATAATAATAATAATAATAATAATGACAATGGTGATCATGATGCTGATGCTGCTGCTGATGATGAGCGCTTGGCTCTCACCAAGGCGGCGCGGGCTCGATCCCAAGCGACTGCAAAGTGAGATTTGCGGTGGACAACATGGCGCTGGGCGAGTTTTCTCCGGGATCTCCGGTTTCCGCCGCCATCTCATTCCACCGGTGCTCCATCTTCATCTCATGTATCATCAGTGTCATCGCCTGCGGTGCCGTATGTAGTAAAAGCGGGCGTTAAACACTACACATTGCTGATGATGATAATGATGGTGGTGCTGGTGGTGGTAGTGGTTGTGGCGGTAAATAGAAGAAAGTATTAGTTGCGCGAGTCCAGTAACTCGCGGTAAACTAGTGCCCAGCTATCTTCTACTCAAAAAGAAAACCTAATACAGAAAATCCTCCAAATGTTATTTCCTCACACCGCCTCCAGCAACTACAATCCGCCAAGCTCCTCCTCGAGCAAGTCAAACGTTATTCTCTTCCAATAGCTTTCATACGGACCTGGTCCGGTTACTAAATGAATTAATACTTTTGTCGTTTGAACGTGGCTTAACCTCTCTTGAATGCTTCGAAATAGTTCATAAAAATTTTCTGCCTTGCTCCATTTCATCCCATTCTTGTTGCCAATTTGTTTTTGGTCTGACTATAATATCCAAAAAAAGGTATTACAATTTACACCAAGTATTTTTTTAACCATATCACAATTCCCCTTCTTTTCAATCAGTATACTGCACCTATCAGTCTAATTATATATTCAATAGGTCATACGATGTTATAGCTTACAGCGCCATTCTTGGTTTATTTACAGCACCGGTAAGTCGAATAAGTATTTTTCTGTAGTTTTTCTTAGTAGTCTAACTGCAACTGCATGCAGCATTATTTAAGCAAAAATTTCCTTAAGTTGCATCATTATCGTTTTCAAAGATCATTTAACGTTTATTTTTGTCCGATTGCAACTAATTGCATTATCACTTCCTTCAATTTCTGCTTGATATTTTGCGTAAGAGTTTGAGTTCTAGTTCTTTTTTGTGTAAGGTAATCCCCGAATATTTAATATTGTTCTTTCAATGAATATTTCCATTTCCAAATTTGACTGTTGGAATCCCTTTTAATGTTTCCTTAAGTATTATCTAACATGACTTAGTTTAAAAAGTGTGTAACTTGTCTTTTTGTATCAGAAATTAAGTTTTATCATAAGTCTTTTATCGTCTTTTCCTATTCCGCTCTACAATGCCCTTTAGTTATAAATATTAAATCATCACCACAAGGAATTGTATTTAATATATTGCTGAAATTTTACAGATCTTCAATTAATTTTTCAATAACAATGCCATAAAATAGCGGCCGCAGCGTAGAACTCCATTCTAATTCTTATGTTTTGATTTATGCATTTTATAAGAACTACCTATTTTTTCCAATAATTGTGCACATATTTTAAATAGTTTGGAAATAGTTCATATCTGTAAGTGTGTCTGAGAAATGAGCCTACCATAGATTGCCAAATGTGCCGGATTCTTAATATCAATAGCGACCCCTTTTATACTGCACCCGTCTTAAGAAACACTTCGCATTACTTCGCGCCCACGTGCACAAGCGTGACAGACGACTGTAACACTTTGGCGCATGTGTTATCCATATTACATTCAGACAAGTTGTATGCACAAGAGTAGGCTACCAGTAGGTTTTATTTTGTAGGATTTTGTTCGTGGAATTGCTCACAGGAAAGTGTGCTTCTTAGGACACATTTTATCTGACTTTCTCTAATTGAAGTAATTCTATATGGCGTCCTGTGTTGAATAGGCTTTCCTAAATCCAAATTGTTTGTTACCTTTTCAATCATTTCTCCAAACTCAGCAATTATTTTGCATGTTAGCTATTCAAAGATTTTTCCCACTGTGTTTATTAAACATATTGGCTTGTGGATTTGGATAACTGCAACAATAAATTAAATTAAGTGAAATTCCAATTGTAATCCCACCTGACCCTGGCGCTTTCTTAGCCCTAAGTTTTTAAATATCGGCTTTATTTCCGTTATATTGATAAGATATATTAGTTCTCCATTATTATAGGGTAGTAATAAATTAGCTTGGCTTTTAGTGTTAATGTCTTCATCCTTATCTATCCTATCACCCGTCAATAACTTTGAACCTGATTTTTCAGATAATTCAATAAATTCGTTAAAATTTCCGTATATGGAGATGTAATGCAAACATGGCCCTCTGAAATTAATGAAAAGGTTAAACCAAGATGGCTTTTTTGTGACGCAACAGATTGCCTAGGTTTATTATCATTCCAAGTTATAGAACTTTCCAGAAATTCAACCTTTGACGTCAAGCCAATCAAATTCAAGTTTTGGTCCCTTAGCAACAAGACATTGTAGAATGAACCAATCCGAGTTCAGTGAAATTTTAATTTGATTTCATCTTCACTTGTGAAAGGTCTCAGCCCTTCTTGTTCTTTCGATGTAGTCAGACGTGCTATAGATATCGTCTCGGACACAGACGCACTATTAGGTTGCAAGAGGACTGCTAGGTTCCTGCAAGTTACAGAAGTAATTTTATCTACTGATTAGCGATCAGTGAAAAGACTCGTCGAGTACGCGTCGCAAAATAAAATACGTAAATGACGAGTGGCACGCTGTTGCGTTCACTACGCCTGTAAAATCAGGAAAGATGTTTGTAAATCATGTCTTAAAATATCGGCTGTGAAATAATTCAGTGAGAAAATAAATTCTCAAAAAGTGCAGCACTATTTTAAATCAATTTTGTTGCCACCATCCACCATTCCGTTGCTGGCGCCGTACCACTGCTCGAGATTACAGAGTTCATCGCTCATCGACGGAGCTGCCGGAGGATCAAGTCTACATCATCGCAGTGACAAGGAAGCTGGAGAGATAATCGATTCTGCATCCTGAGGAAGGTAAGTCGCCTCACCGAGGGATAACAACATGTGGGTGCGTCGCGTGGCTTGAAGTTACATCTCGCCACACACGACAAACCTTTAAAGAAAAACTTATTACAACTTGTTTAGTACTATTGAAATTAATTCCACCCAATTATTAGTAAACCAACGGTCATCATGTTCTATCTTTGATAACTGTTCCGGTTTTTTAATTTTTTACGTTATTATTTTATAGGGAAGTCCACAAACATATTGCACTCTATTTTAGATAAACTATTCCCAGTGATTTTGCCTTGTCCCCTCCAAAAGTTCCTTAAAATTATGTTTTGCCTTCTTATATTTTCGTAAATTAATTTCTGTTTATGTATATCTTACTGATTTCTGATATAACTTTTTTACTAGTTAATGATATCCGTTTCTGCCGATATGACAACGTTGGAGGTGGTAAATAAAAAAAATCGTTTCTGTATTTTTTCGTCCATATTCCTTTTTCATAAAATTTCCTTGGCCTTATCTTCAGGAACGTTCTTCCTTCCTTCCTCCCTTCCTCCCTTCCTCCCTTCTCTCCCTCCTCCCTTCCCTCCCTCCCTCCGTCCCTTCCCTCGCTCCCTTCCCTCCCTCCTTCCTTTTCTCTTTTTATCACGTGCTCAACGGCTCTGGTTATACTTCTTGCGTCTTCACCCACAGTCCCTTGTAATGCAAATTTAAGGGTTTACACTCTTCCTTCATCCATGGTCAACTTTCCTGTTTGTAGTTGTAAATAAAATCTCCTCTTTTATCTATCTATACAAGTATCTTTACAAATACATTATCCCTGCTACGTAGTAATCTAAATATATAATATTGTGGTCAAATGAATTTAAAACCTGACTACCTTCCAATTTTAAGTTTGTAGGACATGTCTGGATCAAAGTGTAGCATCATTATTTTCATTGGTGCCGGCTTCCTTTATAAAGATAGGTTGTTTATTTTTCCGACTAAATAGTATAAGATTCAATTCCAGAATTATCTCTTTCAATTTCTCGCCTCTTCCGTCAGTTGTTTTGCTATCCTTCATGAGAAATGAGCATTGCAGTCACAAAAATGGATAAGTTCATCATCTTTATACTTAAAATGAAAAGATGCTGTTTGTAAACTATATGGAAAATAAAAATACTAAAATAATTGTAAGTACCGTTTACACAATTTATAGGGGTATCCGAGTGTTGGAGGCCACGCCGTGGCTCAGTGGTTAGACCGCTTGGCTCTCACCAAGGCAGCCCGGGTTCGATCCCAGCCGACCGCAAAGTGAGATTTGTGGTGGACAACACGGCGCTGGGGCGGGTTTTCTCCGGGACCTCCGGTTTCCCCCGCCATCTCATTCCACCGGTGCTCCATCTTCATCTCAAGTATCATCTGTGTCACCGCCTGCGGTGCCGTATGTAGTAAAAGCGGGCGTTAAACACTACACATTCATTCATTCATTCATTCCGAGTGTTGGGCTAAATTTGTTACTTGTAAAGTTGGATTAATCATTACAGTATCTAGCTGGCATCAACATTTGTTCTATTACAATTTGCCCAGATAATAAAGTTACATGGGTAACTTGGGCATTCACCATATATACTCCTAAATGCAAAGTAGGTATATTTCCAGTGAGGTCCTCAAAAACCTTTCGTAATCTCTCCATTATCACTTTACTATGTTGGGCATTTGTGCTAATCTTAAAAATTCCATCACGTCTTTCGGTTGAAAGATGTTAAGTTAACCTCTGTTACATATACAAAGCATATACCTGTATGCTTTTTACGATCAAGCGGAGAGGAGAGAGGCAATAGTAGCTGCGTCCAAAGTCTATTAACAATTTGTAGCAATTTATCTTCTGAGCTTAAATCATCTTTAAAATTATTGTTTCAGTGACTTAGTATAGGACAAGGTTTAGAAACGTAGAGCTCAGACTGAAAAATTCAGTGCCATAGCCAGGATTTCAACCATGGAGATCCCAGCACACGGAATTGCATTTTTCAGTTTAAATAATACACTTTGATTAACGTGCGGTAATCAACAAATTTTCCTTTTTTCCTTTTCAATTTTGTTTATATTTGTTTTTGGCGGTAAAGGTATAATTTACAAAGTTTTATTTCTATTTTATTTATAATTTTTCATTTAGTATAATGCACTTGTACATTACGTTTGTAGCATATGCTGCATCCATATGTACCATTTAATCCTTTATGGTTATTTCTTTGTTTATATTACATTTTTTTGTTTTACAATATCTCGTAAATCTCTTAGCATTGTGAATGAGGTATTCTTTTTTATTTTCTCCATATCCTCTTGAAACTAAATCACTTTCCATAAAGAGTTCTTTCCAAAAATATATCCAGAATTAGTTGGGAAATTATTTTTTCCTTCACAATTTCTTTCTCTAAAGCGTGGTATACAGACTGAACGCTGTTCCTTTCTACCACAGTCTTATTTTCGTGATCCTTATCTCATAGATTATTTTATCTTGAGCGCAACATTCGGCCACATGGCCAAAATCATAGTATTTCATGCATTTCGTCACTGAAATAAGTTCTTAAATAAAACAGACTGAAAACCTATCTAAATTCTCTTACAATCAATCAAGATCTTTCTTAATTTTGAGATACTTCTGCAACATGATGAACGGTTGCTGCTTTTCTTGGCTCCATTTTAAATTTTAGCTTTAAGTTGTTCCCTAACTCTCATGTTGTTATTTTTTTCCAGATAAACTATGTTCATAAATCATTTCCTTAAGTTCTCATTCAGTAACACCTTACGTTATGTCGTATAAAATAGCTAAAGGATATATTTTATTAGTAAACTCAATTATAATATTCTTTACCTGCAAACCCTTTCTGTTTGTTATTTTCTTAAAGTATTCCACTGTTTCCCTTTCCATTATCAGATTTTCTCCTGCCGATCTCATGTTTCTTTCTTTTATCCTTACTTTCAGAGGAGTAAGATTTCTGTAACTGTTTTTTGTAGTTCTTTGACGTCAGCATTATTCTTTTGCTGAAATAAAGATTATATGCTTTATGTCCTCAGCTAGCTTCTGGATTATCACTTCTTTCCCAGTCGGTATTTATCTAAGCACTGTTTACTTCTGCGAAGGCTCATATGTCTTTTTGTCGCAAACATCTTTTTACAGCTTTGTGAACAGCTTTTTCTTTAGAGATTATCACGCTCTGGTGAATTTTCTGAACGTTCCGAAGAAGATAAAATATTTTTTCCTTTCTTTTTAGCTGCAATTCTACTTTTATTTCTTATTATTGAATGTTGATTTTCCCCTTAAATCCGTGCAATCTCCAACTGTTTGCGCTGACCTCATTCTTACTTCCATTTTATCACCTTTTTTACTCTAATGCTTATTTCTCAATTTTTCCATCTTCTTGTGCAGGTGATCTCCCTATACTAAATCGTGGAAGGAAGAAGTACCTTCCGTATAATAATAGCAAAAATATATTTTCTAACAGCCTGAACTACTAAACAAAGAAACAGTGATTTACTTTTTCTGCCTTTCTATATGTACAATGCCACTGCGCGTGCAGAAGACGTTGCGGTGTCTGTTCTGTTACATATATGACCAAATCAATATCATCTCTGAGTAATAATGAAAGAGACAAGGTGCTTTTGTTTTAGGTAACGTGCGAGGCTGGCATTCAGGAAGTCACGGTTTCAATACCTGGTGGCCGCCCACACTTGGTCATAAATTTATTTCTGATCGGCTAGGTGAATGCTGGAGTGCGTCTTCTATCACAGCTCTGCTCTGTCGCATTTCCCCTCCTTTTGTGTCTTTTTTCGTACAGGAAATCTTTCAAACAGGCCTTTCGTGCTTCTACTACCGGCTTGAGCTTTCCGTGTATGCTGCTGGAGGAGACCTCTGAGCCATCTTCCGGCGGTTTTGGTGAGTCGCTGTTGAGCACCTTCTAGCCAGGTGGTTAGGAAGCTATGCACATCTCTGCTTCTTACGTCGTCCGTTCGTACAGACCAGATGTCTCCTAAGGTTACTTCACCCGCTCCTCCTGTGAAGCACGCACGATAAAATTATGGGTCGAGGTGTTAGGTACTCTCTTCTGTTACCAAATCTACTTCTACTTCTAGCTCCATTCTACCAATCATCTTTCATTATGTCCAAAACATAGCCTTGAGATTTTCCTTTCATTTTTTACTGTTTATTTGAGATGTCCCGAATGCATATCAGTTTTGTCTAAATAGTATAATTTTACCTAAAGGGAGTTTATCAGTAAGTTTAAGTGGGCCGTTAAACTTAATTTATCTTAAATAAATATAATATATTTTTAAGTTTTCCATTTCCATACAATTTTAAGCTTTCATTTAATATAAAATGAAGCGCATAGTTGTATGTCAAATATTTCACAAACTGACATTTTTAAGATAATCATTCTTATAAACATTCTGTTTATAGTCGCGCGATAGTCTTACCAGTGCAGTGGTGGTTGACATGTAGTAAAGCACATTTTGTCTTAGTAACACTAGATACATTACGAGCATCACTTTTAGAAGGCACTCCAATGCGGCTCATGCAGGAGATTATGTATAAACTGAGGCAGTCCGGCCCGTAGCGAACCACGTCAAGCTCTCCCTTTTGCTCAACGCCTCACAATTAGAAGTTGGTGGGATGCGGGGATTAAGGATCGAGAGATTGGAACATGGTCGAGGTGATCTTCGATGTAGTTCGTGCTTGAGTACTCTTATCTGAGCTCCAGGAAGTGGGTGCGTCCTGACTCGTGGGTTAAATGAAGAACAGATCTGGACTGTACAAAATGAAAGTTTAATGGGCCCCTTAAGCTACTCTGCTTGCCACCTGTGAAGTTGACAACCGCGGAGTTGCTGTGTTCCGCGTCACTGTGTTACGTGTTATATAAACCTTTGCACTAATTCACTTGCTCGTTTGCGTCCGTTAGTGTTCACTAGTACGAATATTAAGCGTTTTATTCTTCGGGGTGTATGGTGCGGAAGTCGATCTGTTAACTGTAAACAGGTATGCGTCCGTCTGGTTTAGATCGCCGGAACAGAGTGTTCTTCCAAGAAAAACCAACATTCAGCCATTGCTTTGAATTCCTCCTACTCTAGCTATTTTTTGGAGTTTGAAAAATCACGTCAACAGTTACTAATTTTACATTGGCTGATTCTTATCCCCACTTCCCCACTTCTTATCCCCACAATGCTCAAAATTTTCAGTTAAGACCTACTAATTCCGCATCACTTTCTCTTTTCCCACTCTCAAGATAAGTTATGCGCGCTCATGTTTCCAAGAGTCTTGGAATATCCTGTCGTCTGTTGTTTAAGTCACGATCCCAATTCTATGAAAGGACGTAGTATCGACAGATCGGTGCCTTAAACTGCCTCAGGCTAGGTCGAACATTAAGTAGAGTTTCCGGTCAGGTGAAGGTGTGGAAACCTAAGTGTCCGAGAATGTTAAGGAACAATGGATTCAGAAAGGCATTTGTGTATGACAAACATTAGGGTATTATTTATATATCTAGATATGATTTTTAATTATAACCTGACTGTCTCTGTGGATTATTATTATTATTATTATTATTATTATTATTATTATTATTATTATTATTATTATTATTATTATTATTATTATTATTATTATTATTATTATTATTATTATTATTATTATTATTATTATTATTATTATTATTATTATTATTATTATTATTATTATTATTATTATTATTATTATTATTATTATTATTATTATTATTATTATTATTATTATTATTATTATTATTATTATTATTATTATTATTATTATTATTATTATTATTATTATTATTATTATTATTATTATTATTATTATTATTATTATTATTATTATTATTATTATTATTATTATTATTATTATTATTATTATTATTATTATTATTATTATTATTATTATTATTATTATTATTATTATTATTATTATTATTATTATTATTATTATTATTATTATTATTATTATTATTATTATTATTATTATTATTATTATTATTATTATTATTATTATTATTATTATTATTATTATTATTATTATTATTATTATTATTATTATTATTATTATTATTATTATTATTATTATTATTATTATTATTATTATTATTATTATTATTATTATTATTATTATTATTATTACTATTATTATTATCATCATCATCATTTTTGTTGCTGTTGTTCCTATCTTATAGGGACTGCTTCAAAACCTTCAAAGCAAAACATCATTGCGCAGTTCAGGAAAATAAGGATACACTTAGAAGAACCTCAAGATGCAATACCATATCCTGTACAAATTTACACCGATGGAAGCAAAACAGGAGAAATTAGGAGCAGCAGCCGTCATATTTCAAAACGAAACTATAGCCCTACGACTAACACATAAACTAAGTGAAAAGCTTTCCAACAACCAGGTGGAGGTAACTGTTATTTTAAAGCTCTGGAAGAACTCCATATCATGCCAGATATGCCGCATGAAAACAAATAGCAGTGTACACTGACAGTAAAGTAACGCTTTCACTACTAAATAACAATAAAACACAATTTAATAACAGAAAATATCCACAAAGCAGTTAGGAGTTTGGAACAAAACCAATGGAAAATTCATTTTAGCTGGGTGAAGGCACATATAGGTATAGCTGGAAATGAACTAGCAGAAAAACTGGCAAACGAAGCAGTTGAAGACAAAGGAAAAGAAATCTTATACAACAGAATTCCAAAAACCACAATTAAAACAGTGTTAAATGACATAGGGTTACAGAAATGGCAAGAAAGATGGAAGAATACTACAAAAAATGCATTAACTAAGTCCTTTCCATCTGTCAAAGACAGACTCAAAATATAACTCCCCATAACCCCAGAATTTACAACAATAGTATCAGGACATAGTTATACAAAATTATACCTTCACCAATTTCCCATCATTGATGACCCAACATGCCCATGCAACGGAGAGCAAACAGTGAATCATATCATCTACCAATTTCCAAACACGGAACAACAGAGAGCACAGCTATTAAGCGAAGCAAGAAGGGAGGCAGGCCTTTGGCCAATTAACAACCAACTCATAACAAGACATTCTCAACCATTTCAGCGGTTCAAATGAAATGTGTTGTGGGCAATTTGGCATGTTGATTAATGACAATAAAAAGGGCTTGGATTTGTACTCACATTTCCCAAGCTGTACTTTTTTTGCAAACAAACTACTAGCCATATTTGGTACTACTTATCAATGTGTACAACTGTACAGAATATTAACACTTAACAAGAGCCTGCTACCCAGAGCGTCTTCAATAACCTGCCAACAATGTAGATAAATGATCTACATTCATCTAGTTTGCTGCCGGACATTGAAACACTAACATTTAAAATGAAACCAACAAGCATACAAGTCGTGTAAATTAAGGCAGTATTATTACTAGTATTTTACTATTTAACAATATTCAATGTTGACAATTCAATGCACTTTTTAGATAGATTTGGACGATTATTTTTAAGAATAAAATGTGGAAAGTATTTAAGTGTCTTTCGCAGCATACGGGACATACTTATTACTGCATAACAACTATTGTATAATGAAACAATGGTATGGAAAAATGTTAATTCTGTAGAACTGCATTTGTTAGCTTAAGATTTCGCTAAGGTCAGTAATATGAGCGACTTTTCCCAAATATGAATGTACCTTTATTTCCATTTTACATAATTTACAATATTGATACCTCTCACAATGCCAATGTCGTCCTTCACTCATATTCTCTAGTGTCATTAACCTTATTTGTGCTTTCTTAGCCAAACCTTGCATACAGAAGTATGAATTTGATTACGTCCAAAGGTGCCTGCCTCGGTAGCGTAGATGGTATCATGTATGCCTCACGTTCAAGAGGTCCTCTGCTCGAACCTCGGTCAGGGTGAGTTACCTGGACACGTTTTTTCGGGGTTTTCCCTTATCCTAAGAGACGAACGTCGGGTAACTCTAAACTCCATGGACCCTGGGCTCATTAGAGCATCATTTCACTCATTTCATTCATCGTCCGATATGACTTAACGTTGGAGGACGTAAATTGCACACAAAACACGTCCAAAGCCCGAATGACCACCACTGTGGCACACGTCACCTGTTTGTTTACGCGCCAGATAGAGGGAAAAAGGAAGGAATGGTTGTAGTGGTAAAGCATTTCATACTCCGGTCCTGACTTAGGCGAATGCTCGGGTACTTACTTTCGTACAAGATATCCTTATCTTCTTTCAGTCTTGCTTTCAGACTGTGTAGTGTGTGTGTGGGGTGATAGGTCGGATGCTTGATTAAGGCTGTTCTCGGTGCATGGTGGACTTTCTAGTGCCGGATGAGGAACCCTCAGCACCTTTTGAGACTTCCGGGGGTCTCTGTGGACTATCTGCCTGGGAACCTGTGGTCTCCTATGGTTCCCTCGCTTCATCCCTTCGCCTTGGGGGTGTCAACCATAATAGAGGTATACGATGAGTATGCGCAAGTTTTTCCCTTCATTGTCCAGCCTATACCTACTAGTTGTACTTCAATAAAATTATTTTAACACATTTTATTTATAAATGACTATTTTGTTTTGTTTTGTAATTTACGTCCTCCAACGTTAAGTCATATCGGACGATGAATGGAATGGGTGAAATGATGCTCAAATGAGCCCAGGGTCCATAGAGCTTAGAGCTATCCGACATTCGTCTTTCAGGATAAGGGAAAACCCCGGAAAAACCTTATCCAAGTGACTCACCCTGACCGAGATTCGAACTCGGGACCTCTTGAACGTGAGGCAGAAATGCTACCATCACGCTACCGAGGCGGGCAATGTCTATTCTTTTTCTCTTATTGCTTTACATACTAACAACTGAAAATCCTTCAAATTACCGAAGATTCATATGACTTTTGAGTATTAAATGAACAATTTCAGATAAATTAGAAGAAAATTACGCAGTGTTGAAGAAAAGATGTTAAGAAAAATATGGCGCAAATTCAAATTTAAAATGTCAAATACATTTTGTACTAAGACTTTTGCCTTATTGCATATTAAAGTAAGCGTTGCAGTTTAAAAAGTTAAAACGGTTTCTGAATATATATACCTTGGGTAATTTTGGATACGCCATATAAATTCCCATGTTCTCAAGATTTCACATAATATCAATGGTGTACATCCTTTACCGCTTATTTTTGAAGTAACATTGTGATTGCTTGATTTTAACGGTTATTTCGCCAACGTGATTAATCCAGTTTACGCTGTTGCTTCACTCATATGGTTTAGTTAAATTTTCATGTCACTTCACTCCTCTTTGTGACGTAGAGGCGCAAAGATACACACGATGTTTCCTCTTAATCTTTCCGTATCACTTTCTGAGGTGTCGCACATAAGACCTCTCCAATCATTTGCAGTGTTAGCACTCAATACGTGCCACACTGCGATGACAATTTATCTCGTGAGCTACCACCACTGTTATCACCAGAGACGCACTCACTAACTCGCTAATTCTTGAACACGTTCTCTTAAAGAATTTTTGGAAGCTTCTAGAATTATCTCGCAGCCTCGCGATCACTTCTAAATGGAACAGCACTCCTCCTTATCTCTCCGTATGTTTTCAGCAGACTAGTCGGTCAGTAGTTGCGTCATAGTATCCATTCAATAAGTTTATATTCCACTCATTCGCCGGTATTCTTATCTAGGACCTGAGCAAACAACGACATATTCCCCAGTGTTTAGGTAGTAAAGAAAGAAATGATTATACTACCCAACAAAAGAAAACCTTTTTACCTCCAGAAGAGAAGTAGGCGATTCTTAAAGAAAAGGATGTGGTGAGTTTTAAAATCACAACAGAACTTTTCTATCACGACAGGTTAAAAATATATGAAGATATTTAGGTTCCCACCTACAAGGTTTCAGATAAGATCGTATTGTTACATTTATTATTGTGATATCATGATATATGGTATATCATTGTAAACTAAGATTAATTCAAAATTTTGTACATGCATGCAATATTATTTGGAATATATTGTGACTTTGTGGGTTGGTTAAATTAAAAATCCAATTGCACAAACTCAAAATGTTCTTTATTTCCACCGAATTACAGTTGTAACACTTGCCGATTACATAGAATTACGTAGCGCACACAATACAATTCACCAGTTCGTCTGCCACAGGTCCATTCCACACTCACAATCACGCACAACTCCTCTGACACACGTGCACAGTCTTCCAGTCCGTTCTCTAGCACGGCGCTCCTCACGCTGCTCGCCAGCAACTCAACTCTTGGTCGCATCGTGCTTCTATTTATAGGTGGCTCAATGGTTCTAGAGAATTCCTTACCATGTAGAGGGAAAAATATTAAAAATATTCCGGATATTTCGCGTTCTTTCAGGCGGCAGGAGGAGGGTGAAACAAAGATTCAGCCACCCCCATGGTTTCCCCTCTTTCCACCCTGTCACGCCTCCGCAGGTGCCAGCTGACCGGCGAGGGTGCGGTCCCGATGCCACACACCCCCCTCCACCGGCCACCCTCTCCCGCAGCCGACCGCAATTACGCCGATTGCGTAACAATATGTAAGGGAAATACTTGCTTAAAAGTGCTTGGTAGCATGCAATTGACTCTTGTACCTGTCTGCTTTCCCCCACAAGAAACCAACAATAATCCCCAGTCATTATTGGGTCCTTAGGACCATGGTACTTCTGCATGACGGAAATTATCTGATGAAATCGTCCCCCTTGTTCATCACTAACATCATCCAGATTTTCTGGGAAAAAGTCTAAATCTGAATGGAGGACATAAATCTTCAAGGACATTCTACAACCCATGTCTTTGTAGCATTTCAACAAATTTGAGACCAAAGTTTTATATCTTATTTTTCCTTTGTGTTTCCAAGACTACGCACGACCCCATAAAGCTACTAATTGCACCGTTTGTAACGTTTGTTCAAAGATTTAATCCTCACGAGTTTTCGAATTTGAGGTCCAACAAAATTTCCTTCTTTCGATTTTGCCTAAGTTAACTGTGGAAACTTGTCCTGCAACTATGCAAATCTACTCCCATCCCTCTTGAGTACCTTAACAAAATTCTTCATCAGCCCAAATTTTATATGTAGAGAGGGAGAAGATTCGTATCAGGCTGAACCAATGGTATTTGTTTTACATTACTCCCTTTGGGACATATTCCTGCTGCTTGCCCCACTGTTGTACCACATAATGTTTTTGTGTATCACTGCTGTCCCACAAACACAAAATACAATATTTTGTGAATCCTTCTTGTGATCCAAGCAGCAAACCAATCATTTTAAGATCGCCACATATTTTCCAATAATGAACGACATATTTTAAAACACATTCTATTTTGGCAGTGCTTTCACAACTTTAAGATTTACAGAATGGAAAACTGAAATCGATGGAAGTTCGTTACCATTATGAAGTAACAGAGCCTCAAAACAAGACCTACAGCTTTCCTGACGACGAATAAATTCTGGATATTCTTGGGCTTTAAGACCTTAAGCTGAACTTTGATGAATATATAACCAATCCATAGTCATTTGGATTATGCTCCATTTCTAGCCCTCCATTGAAAAATATTTTCCAAAGTTCTGATGTCTATTTCGTAACTATCATTTTTGTACCAGGTGCAAGTAATTTCCATTATTACAGCCTGGAACATACAAGCTCAGATTCTGGTTTTCAGAAATTTAAGTCACGTGCCAAATCATTCAAGTCTACCTGCTCTACAAAATGTCTTGCACTTCTAGAGCTTTCCGGTTGAAAATCAGAATCTTTTGAAGTAGAGGCCTGGTTAAATTGTATAGCACGCTTTCATATTTGTAGAAATGGTGCTTTATGGTTTAGTTAATTGTAATATTATAATGAAACCGTAATAAGTTGATTGTATAGAGTTAACAATTTGTCATTATTACACTCCAAAAACTTCAGTCCATGTCCGTTATTTTTATAGAAGTTGCAAATTTTACGAACGACTTCAGGTGATTATTCGCAATCTTCTCGTTGGTGGTAGGACATTTCCCTCCATTGCTTGTTACACTTTTTGCCAATTCTAGTCTTTGTTTATCAAGTCTTCTGCAATTAAATATTATATGGTTAACGGTCTGTTCTTCTTCTCCGCAAGGTCAGAATGGGTTATTTATTATTCTAAATCGGTAGAGGTATGCATTTAATTTTCCATGGCCAGTTAACATTGTAGTGAGTTCTGGGGATATTGGAATCTTTTGACGCAATCTGCTTTTCACTAACGGGAAGAACGCTTTAGTCACTGCACCTTTCGTTGTGTTCGTCCAGACTTGTTGCCGCCTGCTGAGTCCACATTCCTCCGCTCTCGTTACTATTACGTCCTTTGGTATTTTGTCGTACACTATTTCACTATCTTCGATAGCAACGCGTTTTGCAAGCCTATTTGCTAGTTCATTCCCTTCTATTCCGCAGTGGCCTTTAACCCAGCCAAAGTGGATGATCCAATTTAAATGGTTTAGTGCAAGAAGTTTGTGTTTGATAGATTCTATTAGTCGATTTCTTTTCCAGTTGTTTCTCAGTAGATTTATAATAATTCTGCTGTCAGTGTATAGTACAATGGTTCTGTTTCTATCTATTGAACTGGCATAATATACTTCTTCTAATTTCTCTAGTACTTTTAAAATAGCAAGTTGTTCGGCTTGATTGTTGGTGCAGTGGTCATGCAATTTGAATTTTAACTGGTGTATCATAATTTCGTTTTTAAATATAATTCCTGCTGCGCTAACTTTCTCCCCCATTTTACTTCCATCTGTGTACGCTTCCATTCTATATATGGTATCTTTGTTCACCTCCTGAATCGTTGCCACTTCGGCAGGATGTCGCCAGTGTTTTACTCCCAATGGTTTGTCGAAGTCTGCTATGTGACCGTTTGTTGCCAGATATATTTGGACTTTTTGCTCTATAGTTATTTCTATGGGATATTCTCCAGCTAGTACGCACGATGCATCATACGAGAGTTCTATATGCTTTCGACATTTTTATGTTAATTTTTGAATTCTTCTATATTTTGCAATATTTTTATTCTTCCGTATCGCATCTATCCACACAGGAGCGCTGTATGTCAAGACAGGGAATATAGCTCCTTCATAGATTGTCTTGAGTGCTTTGTGACCTAGCCCCCATTGTAGCTTTGATGTTCTTGCTAGCATATGAACCAGCGAGATTGTGTTATCTGCAGTATATTCAATGTGCGCGTTGAAGTTAAATTTGCTATCTAAATATATTCCGAGGTATTTTATTTCTTCGGTTTGGTTAAGTTTATGATGATTCAAAAATATGTTGACATCCCTATCTACATTTACTCTTCTTGTGATTAATAGAACCTTGGATTTCTTTTGGTTAAATTGAATTTTGTTATCATCAGCCCATTTTTGAAGTTTTCTAAGATCGCGATTTGCAACTTTCTCTGCTTCTGATTTGTATGCTCCTCTTGTCATTACTACCAGGTTGTCTGCGAAGGCGATCACTCTTGTCCGGTGATCATATTCTAAATTCAGCATCGAATTGTACATTATGTTCCAGAAACCTGGACCACAGCATGATCCTTGTGGGCAGCCTTTCTGTACTTCTCTTTCTGCTGTATAGTTGTTCACTGAAAATACTGCTCTTCTGTTTCTGAAGTAATTCACTGCTAAATTATATAAATTCTTAGGACATCTAAGCTGTCTTAGATTCTTGAGTATACTAGGCCACCAAGCTGCATCAAAGGCACCTTTGACATCAAGATTAGTGACTACTACGTATTGTTTTGACTTCAAGCATTCATCGATGAAAGATTTAACTTCCATTGCAGCGTCAACTGCTCCCCTTCGGGGGGTAAATCCAAACTGGTTATTGTGTAACAAATTATTGCTGTACATATGGTGTAGTATTCTGTCGATCATCAGTTTTTCTAGTAGCTTACCTCCGATATTTAATAGGCTTAGTGGTCTGTATTTTGATGAACCTTGGCAGTCTTATTTTCCGGGCTTAATTATTGGAATGACAGTAGACTGCTTCCAATCTTTTGGAAAGCATCCCATCTCTAAACACGCGTTGTATACTTGCGTGAAGAATAAAGAGAGATTTTGGAAAGCTCTTGTAATTATGTCGCTAGATAAGCAGTCCTTCCCAGGAAATTTCTGTGAATTGACTTTTTGCATATTAATAATGATTTCTGCAGTTGTGAAAGGTTTATCATCATTAGTATTGATGGGTTCTTCAATTTCTTTCCTAATTTGTTTGTGCAATTAGTTGTTACTATCTTGATTGTCTTCGGGTACAAAGTGTTCTAATATATGCTTGATTGTATTTTCAGTATCTGTGGTAAATGTTCCATCGTCTTTTTGTAATGTAGTCAATCTCACACCAGTTCGAAGTTTGCCGCAAGCTATTTTATATACTAAACCCCAAGGATTGGTATCGTCACTTATTGTGCAAAACGCTTTCCATGACTTCAGTTTAGCATCTCTCATTTTCCTTTCGTATGCCTTTTCCCACCCAGGTATTTTTCTTTCCTCTCCTGTCGTAGATTTTCGCGGGTGATAGTTCTTTAGTATATTCTCCGCATTGCATTTGCCCCTTTTCTTAATAGAGTTAGTTCGTCTGTACACCAAGATACCGTCTTCCTATTTATCGCCTGTTTAGCACCTGTTGAAACTTTGAAGACTGCATTACTAGCTGTTATGATACATGAAAAGGCGAGGTTTGCCATTTCCTCTGCGTCAGTTTTACTTGCCACTGTCCTGCTTAGTTCCTGATCTAATTTATGAAAGTTCTCTTCGTTATAGTGGAAATTGAATTTAGATATCACCGTGCAAAGGAAAATATTGTCGAATTTCTCGATATCTTCATTCCTTACTATATACTTTACTCACGTGTGATCAATGTCAATTGTAGATGTCTTTTCAATCTGCTTTGTAAGTTTGAAAGTTAAAATCTTGTGACCAGAGCAGCTTTCTACGGAACCACAGGTCCGCTCACTGACATGCCTTAACAACTTATTGTTAACAATAGTTAGGTCGACATAACTGCTGCCTCTTCTAGTTTCAAATGTAGGCTCCGATCTAGTATTCACTATGTTTAAGTTGGACATTGTTAGAAAATCTTCCATTGCTGTCCCCCTGTGGTTTGTTGTTACGTCATACCACGTTTTACTTCTGGCATTACTGTCGGCTGCTATAAGTAAACCACTCCCCTTTATATAATTTGTAATTCGTTCTATTGTCGTCAAATATTCTATTACCTCGATATCCTGCGTGGAATCGAAATATAAACAAGCTGCGTAAAACTTCATTCTTTTGTAAGTTATTTCTGCGACGACAGTGTCTTCGTCAGAGAGCTGTGTAATAAGAATGGCGTCTATGTCTTTGTTATTTATAAGCAGTGCTGACCTTTTCCTTCCTTTTCCACTCTCATAGGTTCTTAGAGAATTAGGCACTCCCGCTACATTACTGTGTATTGTGTAAGGTTCTTGTATAAAGGCAAGGTCAGTGTTACTGTTGTTCATATTATATATAATATTGTTCATTGCTACTCTTTTATGTTGCAAATTAACCTGTACACATCGTAGATAATTCTTTCCTCTGTCCACGTGACCATCCTTGTTAATAGTCGATTCTTTCCATAATCATCTTCAGGGCAGTTGTATAGCATGAGCAGCTTTTATGAAGCGATGAATGGTTCACACTTATAGGCATTGATCCATTGTACTTGTAATAATTTATGCAATTGATGCATCGGTGGTTTTCTTAAGGTGCTTGGCATTCATTCATTCATTCTATGATTTCCAGGGCAATGTGGACATACTTGTTCCCCTGTGCATTCCTGAGCTCTATGGTGGTATTTACAGCAATTATGTAAACGTGTAACTGACAGGTAGTCGTCACTATTACATATGTGCCAGCCTAATTTAAGTTTCCTGCCCGAAATGCGCCTACAAACTTGTGACGTGACCTCTATTACCAAATTGTTCTTCCTTCTATCTGCAAACACGAATTTAAGAATTATGTCACTTTCGCTCAATTTCAGATCTGAATTCTGATTAATTATGTCTTCTGTTGCATTGTCTATAGTAATATCCCCTGGAACATTAAATATGATAATTCTGGGATTCCTGAGTTTCGGCAAATAACTTTCGATTTCTAACCCGCCTTTTTCAGTTATTGCTTCACAGACTTTTTCTAGTTCACTTTGGCTTTCTGATTCCAAAAGTAACTGCCCGTTTTTTAGCGCTTTTAGCGCAGAAATTCCAACTTTCATTTTTGCCGGGTTAACATTCGACTTGAGTAGAGTCTTGTTGTACTCGACACTCAGGTTCTTTTTTGATTTCACAAACAATTTATGTTTTTTCCCTTGTGACATCCGACTGGCGTCACTGTTGGTTTGTCTTGGTAACTTCGGAGTAGCACTTCTTTGACCTACCTGCAGGTGGAACCACCCTTCACTCGCTGGTCGAGGGGTTGTCTCCCGTCGGCGCTAGTTGTCTCGTATTGTCATCCTCGCCCGCCAGTTCACTAATCACTTTATTCTTCTCTTCCACTGCCTTATTAACACTACTGAAATCTTTCCTGATATCACTTATCGCGTCAAAAAGATCTTTCTTTAGACCACTTCTCATTTTTACACACTTCTCAGCTATATTGAGTAACTTATTTACAGCGTTTTCAAATGCGTTGACACCAGCTGACACCATCGTGGCTACACAGACAATTTTTATCTCACAAAAACCGAACTGATAGTTCCCTCATTGCACTAACACTACCACACTTACAGGATAACTTGTAGAATGTACTGACATATCAGAAACACTCCAGCAAAATATAAAAATACCTTTAAATTACAGAAAGAATTCGAGCAAAGATTTCTTCCACATTTCTTTTAAACAGCATTGCTACAACCAACCCTCATGATGATAATAAGCATGATGATGATGATAATAATAATAATGATAATAATAATAATAATAATAATAATGATGATGATGATGATGATGATGATGATGATGATGATGATGATGATGATGATGATGATGATGATGATGATGATGATGATGATGATGATGATGATGATAATAATAATAATAATAATAATAATAATAATAATAATAATAATAATAATAATAATAATAATAATAATAATAATAATAATAATAATAATAATAATAATAATAATAATAATAATTGATGATGATTATGATAATAATAATGGTGAGGATGTTTATGATGACGATGATGAATATGATTTTTTTTGTAATATATGTCCTCCAACGTTAAGTCATATCGGACGATGAATGAAATGGGTGAAATGATGCTCAAAGGAACCCGAGGTCCATGGAGCTTTGAGTTACCCGACAGGTCCGGGTCTGTCGGGATAAGGGAAAAACCCGAAAAACCTTATCCAGGTAACTCAACCTAACCAAGATTCGAACTCGGGACGTCTTGAACGTGAGGCATACACGCTACCATCTACGCTACCGAGGCGGGCATGCTGCTGATGATGGTGATGGTGATGTTGATGATGATGATGATGATGATGATAAAAGCTGACCAGAATGACTTAGGTGCGGGTATTCTGATCCCAAGTTTGCGAGTTCAGACCCGGTCTAGTTCGATGGTTTCCACGTGAGGCTAAAAGTTTAATGCATCATATCAGTTTTACTGAGATTTAAAGAACTCCTTCGTGAATCCTCTGACATGCCGGTGAGGTTAATGTGATTTTGTATATGAACTGTAATTATCAAAATAATTATTTTATTTAATTCGTTTGGCGTTAAGTCATTTGGTGTCAAGTCATTTGGTAACTTGGTGGCTGTATTAATTGTAATAGTATGTCCATATAATCTGTTCTTGAGAACTGTAACAACAGAAATAATGTATTTATTTTCAGAACAAGATACACTTAATTTTAAGTTCCACGCAGTTTAATATTATATTCATTATCGCTAGCCTATGAAAGGTAGAAGTATTTCGTTCGAGATAAAACGAGCAGTTTTAGTATTGGAGATGCATTTAAAAATAGAAAAAGAGATTAAAATGGTTGAGGTATGTGTGGGCGAGAGAGGAAGAGAGAGAAAATGACGTCAATAAGAAAAGGAGCCATAAATACCTATATTGATAATGGAGAGTTGTATAAAACAACCTACGTTTCATGTGCCAAAATTGTTTTTATTTTCCATTGAGGACTAAACACCTGTGCGCTGAACTCGCTGGTCAGGTATAAGGAAACTGAAGCGTCCTGGCACAACTAACTGATAAGAAACTCGCCCCCCTCCTGTAGGCCAGACTCGCATGCTTCGGAATACATTTGCTCGCGTCTGTACCAGTATCGATTAGTTGAGATATTACGTACACACTTGCCATGTGAATTACCTTTAATTTTGACTGCCAAACAAATATCCTTCATAAAATGATTTTTCAGTTATGTTCATGAAGCACTCCTGTTATTATATTGCAACTAAAATCCTATTCTTTTAATCTGAGAAAGCTTAGTTTGGCTTTCCTCTCTACAAAACTTCTGCAAGCTTTAACTTCTTCCACTACGTGTATAAATATAAGAAGTACTGCATTCCACTAAAAAAATCAATATTGACATTCCACCGGAAATAAATATTTCATGACCCCTGAATCTAAAAAGGACATTTTTAGAAAAAGTTGTGTGTGTGTTTGCGTGTGAAGAGCATTACTCAAAAACTAAAATTCGGTTATATACCAAATTTGTTATTTAAGTTCAGCACTTTCCAATAATGCGACAGAAAGATTTTCAAGAAATTTCCTCATTTCTCCATTTCAGATTACTCTTTACATGAACAATTTTTGGAAATATTGATTTTCTAAAAGCTGATTAAAGTAACATATGGGTAAGACGTTTTATGAAAATTATAATGGAAATATTGAATTGTTTGGACTGTCCTCAGAATTAATTCATTCTGGTAAACCTTAAACTGGTAAACCGTAAGAGATAGAGAAAATTTTGCTGCAAAAAAATTTAGATCTGATTAAAACACGCAATTTATGTCTAGTACGTTTTTTGTTGTATAAGGAACCATTTCAGATATATTCAGTGTTATTTAACTAATTTCGTCAATACTTATACTTTTTCAAATGTGAAGTCGTTATTCACTTTTTATCAGTTGGACATGTGAATTTCAAGTCATCACACATTAGCCAACAGTGTTCTTCAAATATTTGACTATCTCTTAAAGTCTACAATATTCCAATATTATTATTGACCCACAATAACATAACTTCTGTAAATGTTTATCTCGATTGACATGAAGATGAGAACAGTTCGTACAAGAGTAGAGAAAGCCACCTGATTGTATCGTATGAGACATTTTTTTTTGCCAAAACCTATATATTAAGAATTATCTATCGATGCTTGTTTAGTGGTTTCCTGTTGAGCAAGCAGTAACAATGTGAAGGTAAATAAATTAATTTATGCAGGGCGTTTCAGTTTTCGACCAAAAAACTTTAACGGGTTATAGCGGGGTGTTGGGAGAACAATTTGTAATAGGACGCATATGGTCCCAGAGCGCATCAATTTGTGCAATAAATATGAGCCTGTACGCCACTGATACCACTCCACTGATACATGCAAGCATTTGCTGCTCTGCCAAAACGTGTCTGTATGTGCCTCAGTGCTAACAAGTGCCCTCCGACTACGGGTGTAGGGTTGTTGTGCGGGTCTTGTTCACCCCAAGTCTTTCCAGTGCCCCCTTTATCAGGTTACACACAAAATTGGTGCCCTGGTCGATGTGGAGCTTTAACGACACCCCAAAACGGCAGAACAGTTGCTCCACGAAACAGTCTGGGATGGTCTTCGCCTCCTGGTTAGGGATGGAATACACCTCCGGCAACTTGCTGAAGTAGTGCACGACCACCATCAGGTATTTGTTGCCTCGGTCGGACACCGGGAATGGTCCAGATATGTCGACAGCGATGCGTTCGAATGGCGCTCCGAAGTTGTACTGCTGCATGAGACCCCGGCTCCTAGTCTGGTGGCCGCGACTCACCGCGCACACGTGACATTGACGGCACCATCGCCTAGCATCTGCTCGGAGCCTCAGCCAGTAGTAGCGCTGTCGTAGTTTGTCAATCGTTCTGTTCGCTTCCAGGTGTCCTCCTGAAGTGCCGGCGTGCACTTCCTCCAAGACATACAGGACCTTATTCCGGGGAAGTACCAACTGCTCCCTCTGCGTCTTTTCATCGGGTGATTCCTATACCCGGAAGAGCACACCCTCTTTGGCCCTCAACGAGCCCCATTGGGCCCAGAACGACTTGTACGCAGCGCTTCTGGATGCGATTTATCCCCAGGTCGGTCTTGTCCCTGCTCCACTTCCCTCAAGAGTGGCCAAAAGTCGGCGTCCGCCAGCTGCTCGCTACTCAGGCCAGCGCTATTCCAGTCGTCCGCAGGTACTGCCGTTACCACTGACAGCTGCGGCACGCTCCTTCTCTTCCACTCTTGTGCATTGGCCGCACTCTTCCGGGCAGGGTCTTCGGGACATGGCGTCTGCGTTGCCGTGGCTCTTCCCTCTACGATGTTCAGAGGTGAAGTCGTACTCCTGCAGCTTCTGGACCCAACGTGCTGTCTGGCCTTCCAGGTTTCTAAAGCCAAGTAGCCAGGTGAGGGCGGAATCGTCAGTCTTCAAGTGGATTGCCTGACCGTATAGGTACTTTTGGAAGTGCTTCAAGGTCTTTACTACCGCCAGCAACTCTCGCCGAGTAAAGTAGTAGTTCTTCTCTGCCTTGTACAGCGTCTAGCTTTAGTAAGCTATCACCCGCTCCTGGCCGTCCTGCACTTGCGATAGGACGCCTCCATTGCAATGGCCGCTGGCGTCGGTATCCACACTAAAGACGCCGCTTCGTTGTGGGAATCCCAAAATAGGAGCTCTGCACAGTGTGTTCTTCAGCTCCTGGAAAGCGACTTAGGCGTCCTCCGTCCACGCATACGGCCGGCGTTCTTCCATCAGGCGGGTGAGGGGCTTGGCGATGTAGGAGAAGCCCTTTATGAAACGGCGGTAATAACTACACCGCCCCAGAAAGCTGCGCAATTCTCTCTTATCCTTTGGCCGAGGCCAATCTCTCATGGCCTGTGATTTCTCCGGGTCTGTGGCCACTACGGTTGCTGAGACTATGTGGCCCAAGTAGTTGACTTCCTTGCGAAAGAGCTGGCACTTCTCCACTTTCAGCTTCAGGTTGGTCACCTGCAGTCTCTGTAGTAAATAATGCAATGTGTAGTGTTTAACGCCCGCTTTTACTACACACGGCACCGTAGGGGATGACACTGATGATACATGAGATGAAAATGGAGCACCGGTGGAATGAGATGGCGGTGGAAAACGGAGATAACAGAGAAAACCCTCCCCAGCGCCGTGTTGTCCACCACAAATCTCACTTTGCGTTCGCCTGGGAACGAACCCGGGCCGCCTTGGTGAGAGCCAAGCGGTCTAACGACTGAGCCTCGGCGCGGCCTGTCTCTATAGCACCTTGCTCAGGTTTTCGAGATGGTCTTCGAATGTCTTGCTGACGATGATGATGTCGTCCAGGTGTAGCAGGCAGGCGTCATTGGTCAACCCTCTCATCACTGATTCCATGAGGCGTTGGAAGGTAGCTGGTGCGTTACAGGGCTAAAGGGCATAACTGTAAACTGCCAAAGCCCTTGGCCTGTCGAGAATGCGGTCTTCTGCTTGTCTCTCGGGTCTAGAGCCACCTGCGAGTAACCCAATTTCAGGTACAGGGTCGAGAACTACTGTGCACCAGCAAGCGTGTCCAGAATGTCATCAATTCGGGGTAAGAGGAAACAGTCGCTCCTGATGAGAGCGTTCAGCTTCCTGTAGTCCACGCAGAAGCGTAGCTCGCCGACATTAGTTAATAAATCCACGTGTAGAGAGGATTTTATTATATTAAACCTAAATGTTTTCTGTTTTTTTCGTTTGGATTATTCAGACATTACAGTTACGATTGTTCTTCGCATATGCATGGCCCTTTCATCTTAAACACAAATATAGAAACTGAAGTTAACTTGCAGGAGGAAACGACTCCAGCAATATTCGCTAACGTAAACGATGTTATATACTATCCGTGCAAGAAATAACATACACCTTCATAGATATATTTACCCTTTTCCAAATGAATAGGATTGCCATCTCAAGATTCACTGGCGCTTCCCAGGAGGAAAATATTTCAGAAAATCAGATTTCAAATGAGAGTGCGAGGAGGAAAGTGACTGATTTGCCTCGAATATTAGGCAGTTATTTCTTTTTCAGAGCTAATAGCACATTCTTTCAGTTCGATACTGCCATTTATACGTTCCTATTCAATATCTGCTCCTTTGATTTGCACGATAACATTTAGCAGCAGCGGTAACAACAAATGGTTCAGTGCAGTATTCCATACGATTCACAATCAACAAATTGAAGATCGAAAGGAAAAGAAAAAAAGGAAAGCGATTTGTGAACTAGGAATTCGGTATTCTGTTTTGAGAACTCCTTGCGTTGCCACTGAGAGACAATCGAAGAATTTTTAGCTGTGCAGAAAATGCTTTTATATATCTAGCATAAGCGGTATACTAGCTCAAATTTATTGCTCGAGGTTATGCACTCTGGGACCATAAGTATCCTATTTCAAATTTTTCCCCCAGCACACCTCTATAACCTCCGAAATTTTTCGGTCGAATTCTCAAACATGAAGTATATACTTGTTTAAATAATATGTGCCATTGGCACACCTTTTCCATGATTTGTGTTACGTTCCTTAAAACGCGTGAAGAAAAATGTGAAAATGATCTGCTAGTGAAAGGAGATATTCTGTTTATTATTGCAAAAAGTTGGGTAAACAAGCTTAGAGGCAGTAGCAAGGCCTTCTAAGACATCAATCTGTATCTATGTAATAATGCTGTCTTTTGTAAATCCTATTGTTCCTTAAACTGTGGACATCAATCTCCATTTTCTTCCTCGAACTAATTACAGTAAGTGCTTCATTGACCTGCTTGTCCAGAGAGCATAACGTAACTACCCTTTACAATGCTCTGTGGTTTAGCTGGCCATCCGTTTACTGCTAACATCAGCCACGCTCATTGCTTGTTAAAATAAACCAGAGAGGGTAGCACGGCGGCAACAGAAACGTTTCACATTGTGTAACAGCGTTTCAGGGATGATCCAGCTCTTAGCTTAAAGCTCGCATACGTAAGGTCTATGAATACCAGAACACCTTTGGCGTAATGTAACCTAGTGTGGATATAAACTAGTCCGTAATGAACACTATGAATACGGCAGTGGATATTCCAGAGTATCAGCGGATGCTTGCAGTAGTCTTTTGTTTTGGATACTCGGCCCTCAATGATTGGCTATCAAAATTGTAAAGGAACGCAAGAATCAGCTTCGTTATTGATGGAAGAGATGATAGGTAAAGAAAATGGAGTCTTTTAGGTTGAAATTTGTAGCCCCATTCTCTCCAATAGTTACTATTGTGACACTGAGTATTAAGTCTCAAGCTACTTAAGTAATTCCGAAATAGGCAGAGGGTGGCGCTGTCAGTTAATCTATGTTCGTGATAGCGATGTATCTCTAACGCAACAATAATAATCATAATTAACTGAATGAGGACGACAACATCCCATTTATTTCACTATACTTTTTCATCTACTCCTCTGCCCAAGCTTTAGTCAACATAGCATCAAAATGCTGGAGTGCAAGAGCGTGAATGGCTTCATTGCCAGCTGCTTACTTAGATATCAACCACCACCAACTTTTCCATTAATGGTGTCATTTTGTGTCATAGTAAGAATCATACAACAATAATATATCATCATCATCATCATCATCATCATCATCATCATCATCATCATCATCATCATCATCATCATCATCATCATCATCATCATCATCATCATCATCATCATCATCATCATCATCATCATCATCATCATCATCATCATCATCATCATCATCATCATCATCATCATCATCATCATCATCATCATCATCATCATCATCATCATCATCATCATCATCATCATCATCATCATCATCATCATCATCATCATCATCATCATCATCATCATCATCATCATCATCATCATCATCATCATCATCATCATCATCATCATCATCATCATCATCATCATCATCATCATCATCATCATCATCATCATCATCATCATCATCATCAACGGTATTTAAAAGCTTATGAAATAGAGTAGATATACAAATCGACAAATACACTGAAATAATAGCCTCTTGATTTTTAATTTGTTATCCATCAACGTGATTCACTTCGAGTTACCTCAGACACCTCATCGGCTCTTGCCAAGTTACACTCATTCGATTGTGGCAATAACTTATTCTTTGAGCCAATATCTACTTCGGAAGAACACATTTGACTTTAAATATTGAACATTTTAAAGCTACAGCTAATTCGTTTTTCATCCACCCTTCGCTGCATAAGGTCAAGTCGCTAATCGTATTATACTGGGCTGGCGTAGCTCTTTTAGTTTGCGTGAATCACAGCAGGATTCATTAAGGAAGTTATTTATGAGTTCATCTTTGCGTCACACTGAATTTAACACCATTTAACTGTTTGTATTAGTTTCTTGAAATTTATTTCATTCTAGTCTAGAGAGATACTTAAATTGGGTGTACGCTATTAGTTAATTAAAAAGGGAAACTACGTTATGGGAAGGGAAAGAAAACATTATTGCGTTCTTGAAGAACAGATCACGAAGTTTTGCATCTAAATGTGATTGTGAAGGCAAATGTATTTAAAATAGGAGCCTCCAGTAGCTAAGAAATAGACAAAAATACAGGCCATTTTTTAATTTAGCAAGCTTTCTACATCCTAGTTTTGAAACTTTTCTTTAACTTTTTGTTACGCATTTTCTTGATGTATGCTTTAATTTTCAAATGTTTGAACATTTAGTTTGTTGTTGACAGTGTTTTCGAGTGTCTTCAGTGCTCGGAAAGTTCTTATTTAATTTGCATTAAGTTATGCTTGAAAATGGAATAAAGTGCAGCACCGCATTTGAAATGTTGACTGTGGCTTTTGGCGAATCTTCTCTGAGTAAACAAGAGTTTATGAGTGATATAAACGTTTCAAAGAGGGCCGAGAAGATGGAATAAGGCAACCGCTCTGGGCGCCCTCGCACATCAATTACTGTCGACATTGTGGAACAAGTAAAGAAAAATAGTTCTGGAAAATCGTCAAATCAGCATATGAGACGTTGACCAGAAGTGAGGTGAAACCATTCTCCCACTCACACCTCAACGCTTGTTCGTGTTTTTTGGGTGGGGGGGGGACAAAACCGTTTTATCTCATCCATGGAATTCGCCACATATGGCCCTTGCGGTCTCTATATTTTACCTAGGTTTAATAGAACCATGAAAGGACGTCCTTTTGCCACCACTGATGAGATAAAAGCAGAGTCATTGAAGTAGTTGAACACCATATGGAAAAGTGAATTTGCCCCCCTTGATAGCGTAGATTGTAGCATGTCTGCCTCATGTTCAACAGGTCCCAAGTTCTAATGTCTTTCAAGGTAAGTTGCCTGGGTAAGGTATTTCCGGGTATTTTCCTTGTCTTGAAAGACGAATTTCGGGTAACTCTGCTCTATGGACTCTATTGAACATAATTTCACCCATTTCATTCATAATCCGTTATGACTTAAATTTGGAGTACTTAAATTAGAAAATGAAACAGAAACTTTGATCCTCGGATACATTATTCATTTAATTATGTAATATGTTTAAATAATTATACATAAATTTGAGAAGTGTAACTAGCTCTGTTAGTGAAAGTAAAATTGTAGACTTTGATGTAAAATATTGTAACGAACCTGGGCAGAAATACGTGAAAAACACTGCACTCCCGGACGACAGTCTATGAAGGGCGGATGTCAGACAATATAATGGTATGCTGGCTATTTTACTATGCCGTTACATGGGTCAATAATATCTTAGCAACCCTCATTCAGTCTTCATTTGTTGCTCATTGCAGTATTGTATACATCCGTCAGGTGTGTTCGACGAAGTGCCGCGTTCAATAAAATGTATTATAAAATGTCCGCCGAAAGTGCAGTTATTTAAGTGCCCGGGTTCCACAAGTGTAAGGACAAATTAAAGCAGTTCGGAGATTATCGTTGGTTTGTGTTGTCTCAACCTTAACACCTTGAGAACCCAAAAAAGAATCCATGCAGGAGAAGCAGCTAGAGCCTAGTGTAAAGCAAGCAGCCGACGAAGACGTGGATACCGAGGAAGGAGTCCCGACGTCGACCCGGGTACGTGCAGCCGTGAGACGGAGATATAGTACTACTGCAAAAAAAGTGAGTTTTAGAAGTCCTTCCAGGATTGGAAGAAGTAACGGTACAAGTAGGAGATTGAGGGAGATGTCCTGAGAGAGAGCTATCTGAGGGAGATTGTGATTGTTTTGAAGGTGAAAAAGTATATACTGACGAATAAATAACGATTTATTAAGAACAAATTCTGTTATTTTTTGATAACACCTCGTGCAATGATGAAAGCAAGTACTTCTTTTTATAGAGAAATGCCAACTGTAATCATGGACATATTTAAGGCTAAACTAGGCGATCGAAACCATGACCTGCCAAATGCCAATATGTTCAGGGCGAGAAAAGGTTTATTCTTAGTAAACACCCCGGCTTTTTTGTTGCAAATAATGTTAGATTCAAAATAATTGCTCCAAATAACAAGTTATGCGTTCTCAAATATTGACATGTAACTTTAATGAGATACTCTTAGTTAGTTATTACCTGCCTGATTCGAGGGTTTTCGCATCAGGTCATCATTCCTCGTTGTTTATGAATATTGCCAAGTGGCAAGACATCCTTTCTTCACAGCCTACCATTTAAAATGCACTCACGAACTCATAACGTATTGTTAATAATTGCACAATGCCATGATACATAAACATATTTTATTATAATCGCTAAAACGATACGTAAACCTATATCATCGTTGACTAAGGTCCAGATTTTGATGATGTGTCATCTTTTAATTGTTGCATCATAGGTATTATTAACACAAGCAAAAATTTCTGTTAAGGAATCTAGATTACAATGTACACTTATTATGCTATGTTTTATTCATTATATATTATTTTACACCTAAAGAGCATTATTTTCTGGACTGACATCACTATTTTGTCAGTTTCTTGCCTGTTGCATGTTTATTTAGTAATTTCTTTGAAATGACACTGAGTATCAAAATATGCATCTATTACTGACATTTTACATGATAACTTTCAAACATCAGAAATTTTAATATTCAACTGAGAAATAACGGTAACTTCGGTAATTAAGTGCTCTTTCATACTTAAGCTATGTATTAGGACAACGCTGGAAAGATAGAATCACATGTAAAAATTCACTGGTACAAATTTGGTAAATGTTGTCAGGTAGCTCAGTGGTCAAAGCAATCGGTCGGAGGCCGGAAGATCCCTTGTTCAAATCACGTGAATAGCATTGAATTTCTTACGTTGATAGACCTAATAGTGGTTAAACTATAAACCCCAGGACTTAAAGTGCCTACACGTTTTAAGCAATGTCATCTTATATGCATTTGAGACCTTCTTGTGGTTTACAGCGAAAACTTGCGAGTCAGTTGGAGAATTTAATGTTGTTTTGGCATGTTGCCATGGTAGCTCAGTGGTTAAAGTAACCGGATGGAGACCGTAACGTCCTTGGTTCATATCCAGGCTATGGCATAGAATTTTTCAGTTTGATTCTACCTTTCCAAGGGCAACCTTGAGTATCTTTCACTCTAAAATAAATAAATAAATAAATAAATAAATAAATAAATAAATAAATAAATAAATAAATAAATAAATAAACAAATAAATAAATAAATAAATAAATAAATAAATAAATAAATAAATAAATAAATAAATAAATAAATAAATAAATAAATAAATAAATAAATAAATAAATAAATAAATAAATAAATAAATAAATAAATAAATAAATAAATAAATAATAAATAAATAAATAAATAAATAAATAAATAAATAAATAAATAAATAAATAAATAAATAAATAAATAAATAAATAAATAAATAAATAAATAAATAAATAAATAAATAAATAAATAAATAAATAAATAAATAAATAAATAAATAAATAAATAAATAAATAAATAAATAAATAAATAAATAAATAAATAAATAAATAAATAAATAAATAAATAAATAAATAAATAAATAAATAAATAAATAAATAAAATAAATAAATAAATAAATAAATAAATAAATAAATAAATAAATAAATGAGTGAGTGAGTGAATGAGTGAATAAGTGCATGAGTGAATGAATGAATGAGTGAGTGAGTGAATGAGTGAATAAGTGCATGAGCGAATGAATGAATGAGTGAATGAGTGAATAAGTGCATGAGTGAATGAATGAATGAGTGAATGAGTGAGTATGAGTGAATGAATTGAACGAACGATCGAACTATCGAACGAACGTACGAACGGACGAACGAACGAACAAACGAACGAGACCTATTTAATCTGAAATCGATTTCTTGCGGGTAGGGAACAGCTATAATTACTGTAATGAATTCATGTCTGAACTGGGTATGTTGCAGGTAAGTTTTAATTTTCCAGGTTAATAAAGTACGTGCAGTCAGGTTGCTGTTGCCCTTATCTTTGTGCCGAGTCATAAGCTTCTTCATTAGCAATGGATGTTTTATAAATTAAGATTTCAAAAGAGTTAATGACACAGTTTTGTAAAACCAATATCTAAAACAGGTTTTGTTTTCCTATTCTTCAGAGAGCATGCAACATGCTGATTAGTATTCATATAATACTTTTCCTTTTTTGTGTCAGTTATATCCATTTATAACATATTTTGCATACTGATTCTAATAAATGAAATAAAATTTCAGATTTGTGTAACTTTTGTAATTATTAAATTTTTTCGTCATTAGTATCTGAGATCTGATTGTTACCGATGTGGTTAACGGTTAGCGGAGCTCGTTAAGAAACGGACTCGTGAATTTACGGTTCAAACTTCACTCGGATCGTCCTTCCGGACTAAGGCATTTTTCATATTTTCTTAGTTCTCATAACAGATAAATGAAGAGTTCAGGAGTAAATAATGACAAGGGACATTTACACTAAAAATGAGTTAATGCAACTAAATAATGGTATGGTGTCTGTAGTTCAATTATGAGTAAACTGTTTGGTGGTTTGGCAATGTCAGATTTCTTACCGCTGCTTGATTTCTCTTGTCTTTGGCATGAAAACAATGTTAAGGGACAACAAAATGATTGACAGTAATAAAGCTTTGTTTCCTGATTCGAAGAAACAAGAGCAAACAATGAGCAGTTTAGCAGATTCTGTGAAAGAAGTAACTCCATGAAAGATCCGACTTTATCCCAGATAAACGTGACTTCCTCCATTCAACCGAAAGTATCGGTTCTGAGGTAAATATGGTTCGCATCTCATTTCATGTAAATAATGTTAATTCTTGTACGTTAACATTGTTTACTTGCCAATATACGATATCTATATTTACAGTGTTAAGTGTTATACGATAACAATTACTTCCCAGTGTGTAAGATTTAGGAAATTGAGTAACACTTTTAAGGCTATGAGTACTTGACATTAACAGGTAGTACTTTTTGTTAATGTTATGTATGTTTTTTCTGCTATTCTAGTATGAATATCACCGTTATCCAATGGTTCTACAAGCATTAAACCTCCAAATAAACATGCAGATGCTGCTGCTGCTGCTCCTGATGATGATGATGATGATGATGATGATGATGATGATGATGATGATGATGATGATGATGATGATGATGAGCTTATTGAAAAGAAAGAAAGAAAGAAAGAGGAAAGTACCAACTCTTTTCATACTCGGCTCCAAGAAAAGTATTCAGAAGCACTGCTAATTCAACCAAATAAACTAAATGACATACTTTTTAGTCTGAAATGGATCTCTTCCATATACCATGACTGGTAGAACAACCTTAAATCTATAAGAAGTAGTGAACTTGTTCAAAATGAATATAAATAATATATGTTGATATGGGTTGTGTTTTAATTCAGTGTAAACAGTGTTAAGTACCATCTTGTATTATGCAAACAATGTTAAGTGCAAATGCACATTAACAAAATACTTTAATTTTTACAGTCACAATTCAGTCATAAAATTCTTAAATTGGAAATGGAAGTTCTTAAAATATAAGTATCTGGGAAAACATGTTTGTTTCCTATGTATGCTTAGCAAAATAATTGTACGATTTTTCCAAACTTTTAGCTGTTTGTTTCTCTAAATATGCTAAGTGTCCCTTAAATTGTTTACTGCCGAGCCCTTCAGTAGCTGGGCAGGTACCCTAAACATAGATCTGAAGTGTTTCCTTCTATTCCCAGTCATCATTTCATGCATGTAGTTATCACGAATTTCCAATGTCTGTAGTGCCCGCCTCTTTAGCCTAGGTTGTAGGGTGTTCTGCACCACGTTGCAGAGGTTCGGAGTTCGATTGTTGGTCAGGCTGAGTTATCTGGATATGACTTTTCCCCGGGGCTTTCCCTTATCCTGAAATACTGATGCTAGGTAACTCCAAGCATTTTAGACCTTGGGCTTGAGCATTTCACTATTTTATTTATCGTCCGATACGACTTAACGTTGGAGAACATTAAAACACTACCTGCGGTGCTGTAGTAAGAAACTGATTTAAATACTAGCCATCGCCACCGCCACCATAATTGCCTTGCATCACTTTCCATGACACTAACGATATGTTCCACAATGGGATCTCAGGGAATTTCATTCGCAAGTTTATCGTAGTATATCTATTTTTATAATCAGTTACAAAAACACTAAATGATTGTGTTGGAGAAATTAATAGACCGTCTCACGATGATAATTTCTAGCTTTATGCTATCACATAGTAGAATTAACCTTTTAAGCGTTTCGTTTAAGATAAAATAATTGCTAACTGCATCGCCACCGGAACCAATTAGCCTTTTCGTAAAAAAAAGAAACACAGTGCCTTAAAGCTTATAATGTTTGAATATAACAGTGACATGTATCCTTCTAACTGGAATTCGACAGAATCATGACAAAGATATAAATATAATTTAAATTTATTTGCCTTTCTTATGCATATAATAAACACAACGAAAACAAGCGAAAATGAACAAGTACACAGTACTAATTCAATGCTATCAATAGTTCATGTTCTCCAAATATTCCAGAGATGAAACCTTAATAGAGTAACATTTTAAATTCTTCCGTTCTTATTTCAGCACAATGCACGTTTAAAAATACGTGATACCTTCACACAAGTTTCTTTATCATTCCAGTGTTCGTATACTACAGCATGCGTTGAAATCTTATTCTTCAATCTTTGTTATATTATTCACCATTTTTGCCCATAAATGTTGTCAAGTTAAGCAATTAGTATTTAGTTCTAAATCGTGGTTATGGAGTAATTAATTTCTTTAGCATTATCATAATAACGAGCACTTGCCAACTAAAGCTTGGAAGGATGGGGACTTTAAAGCCGTTATTTGCTTATATTTGGATAAAGCTACACCGAGAAAACAATTATTTGATGCAATTACTTTTAAATTTTAATGAGCTGTACATTTTTTTTTCGAAATAAGTTCTGCCACTCTTCTGTCTCCTTCAAAAATTACATCGGAATGAGTTGGTCTTTCTAGAGAACTGAAGATAGATAAGTGGTGCTCATTGTGTGACAGTGCACATGATACTTTTTATCAAACTAGTTGGAACCCTTGTTGAGAAAATAAATAGATATGAATATTTATTATAAGAAAAGGACAGTTTGTTTTAGAATGCGTAGAAATTAAGTATTTTGAATGGTATTTATCTGGTATTTCGTTTTTCCGAGATACTGTTACTATAATTTATTTGCTGTTGAATAAAGTATTCCTCCACATTCCGTACTGAGCTCCGCCTCATAAGAAGTACACTTTCCTGTGAGCTATTCCGCGAACAAAAAACCGAAAAAACAAAACCTACTGGTAAGCTACTCTTGTACATACGACTTGTTTGAATGTAGTATGGGTAACACATGGGCGAAAGTGTCACTGTCGTCTGTCACACTTGTGCACGTGGGCGCGTAATATTACAAAAAGTGTGTTTCTTAAGATGGATGCAGTATAGTATACCATTGGTTAACATATGTGCACGTGCGCACGTAAACAGAATGACATCACCGGAGTTTAACTGTTATATTTGTTGTTACGTCAACCAGTGCATTGTTGAACCTTTGAAGGCCATTGCTTTTGTGTAATCACACTGTCATGTTAATTCTATATTATAACAACTTTAATGGTTTATTGAAAGCAGGTAAAGCAAGACACTTAGGAAAGTATATTGTAGAAGAATACTGCAATATTAAAGCCCACCAGCCAATGCGGTTAATTTCCCTCAGTACTTTTTTGACATTTACTTTATTCTTACAGTGATTGGGTTATAACATAGGCGACACACACACACGCAACAGGCACACATACAGTTATTCATATGTATTCTTGTGATATATGGATAGTTATTTAATGTTAGCTATGTATATATATCTGAGAGGCACTTTCACAATTTTTGCTTTGCAACCAAATTATAACCACATAGTAATCACTAAAGGCCGGAGGGATGTGCGCTTGCATGCCATATAAGTTAACTGGACGCAAAGTATGAATGAGGTCAGATGTACAGCACGGCCATCAAATGTGCAAACAACTGCCGCTAGAAGCAAACGTCGAAAACAAGTAACGTAGCACTCTGCGAAATAGTGAGGCATTACTTTGCAAGTATATGCAGACAGAAGGTCGAGGCGTAGTATAACGCGACTGTTTTGTTTCTTCTCGCTGTCCCTGTCATGGTCAGGCTGTGCCTAGCTGCAGTTGTTTACTGCGCGGGGGATAACAGTACAGTCCATGTACAGTATTCCAATGGGTAAAACGCACATGTCTCCTGCCTTTAATAATCACAAACATAAAAATTAGGTTCCAAGAATAATCATATTATTATTATTATTATTATTATTATTATTATTATTATTATTATTATTATTATTATTATTATTATTATTATTATTATTATTATTATTATTATTATTATTATTATTATTATTATTATTATTATTATTATTATTATTATTATTATTATTATTATTATTATTATTATTATTATTATTATTATTATTATTATTATTATTATTATTATTATTATTATTATTATTATTATTATTATTATTATTATTATTATTATTATTATTATTATTATTATTATTATTATTATTATTATTATTATTATTATTATTATTATTATTATTATTATTATTATTATTATTATTATTATTACTATTATTATTATTATTACTATTACTATTATTATTACTATTACTATTATTATTACTATTACTATTATTATTACTATTACTATTATTATTACTATTACTATTATTATTACTATTACTATTATTATTACTATTACTATTATTATTACTATTACTATTATTATTACTATTACTATTATTATTACTATTACTATTATTATTACTATTACTATTATTATTATTACTATTATTATTATTATTATTATTATTATTATTATTATTATTATTATTATTATTATTATTATTATTATTATTATTATTATTATTATTATTATTATTATTATTATTATTATTATTATTATTATTATTATTATTATTATTATTATTATTATTATTATTATTATTATTATTATTATTATTATTATTATTATTATTATTATTATTATTATTATTATTATTATTATTATTATTATTATTATTATTATTATTATTATTATTATTATTATTATTATTATTATTATTATTATTATTATTATTATTATTATTATTATTATTATTATTATTATTATTATTATTATTATTATTATTATTATTATTATTATTATTATTATTATTATTATTACTATTATTATTAATTATTATTATTATTAATTATTATTATTATTATTGTTATTATTGTTATTGTTATTATTGTTATTATTGTTATTATTGTTATTATTGTTATTATTATTGTTATTATTATTGTTATTGTTATTGTTATTGTTATTATTATTATTATTATTATTAGTATTAATATTAGTATTATTATTATATTCAGCTATTTTTCGGACTTATGTTCGAGATTATGCCAAATAGCTCGGTTTTCCTACCACGTGAGATCCTTCACATGAAAAAGTGTTCAATATATTTGATTTTGTCAAAAATAAACATATTATGCTTAAGATATTTACATGAAAAATAAAATAGCTAAATATCTCGAATAGTTTTATTGGAATATCGTGTTAAGTCCTCTTCATAGGAATAGTATTTTTATAATTTTGTACATCGAACAAACCATAAGAAAGCGGTCAAAATTACTGAAAAGAGAAAGAAAGACACAGATATCTTTAAAGCATACAATTTATTTGAAATAACAGTTTTGTGGAATTTTCCGTTTCCAAGATATCCGTCTGTTTGAATTTTTCTAACACTTTGACAGTTTTAAAAGTGCTGTCGCTACTCGTCGTTTATCGGATATAGCGGTTCGCTTTTACACATCTGAATATTAATTCGGTTTCCCCTCTTCCCTTTGTAGCTTCATCGCAAAGGGAACGGAAACTGTTTCAGTATAAATTTGATCTCAGTTAACGTTAAGTGGGTAAAAAAGTAGTTTTTCCTAAAATTATTTACTAGAAGCTATATGCAAAGAAAGTATAATGATTAGGCAAAGTCATGTAAATGCAATACATTTTTACCTTTTGTATAGAATATGAAACATAGCTTCTGCTTTACTGTCACTAATTAATATGTCCATGCCTTGTACAGGAATATCCAATCTGTGGAAAAAGGCAAAAAACTACTAAAGTTCATAAATATAGGTTTAACGTTATTACACACTATAAACCCTCTAATTGTAAAAGACGTCATACAGGGATTTGAATGTCTGACTCTAAGCCAGTTTGGTATAAAATTTTATAATTTCGAGAAGATCTGTGAACATTAAAGTGAAGAAAAAATGATAGGTGATCTCTCTTCAAATAGTAAGAGAGTAGACTCAGCTCAGAGGAGTTGAGAAAGAATAAGTTTGACTTTTAACGCAATAAATATTTTTAAACAGTCCATAGAAACACTCATTTTTGCATTAAAATTTTAAAATATATGTTCTGTGGTTTTCACTAATATGACATTATATTTCTGAGGGTCCTAGAAACATGGCACATTGTAATGTAATTTTCTACTTAGTGACAGAATAAAGCTTAATATTATGTTGTTACCGATCACATTGTTTCGTTGGAGTTGCGACAAGCCAGTGCTGGTCAGGCGTGGGCGGGAAAGAAAGAGACAGATAGTGGTGCGACCGCTGAACGCTTGTCGAGAGAGAGAAAGAGACAAAGTGATGTCTGGATAATTCCATCTTTCTCTCGCTGCCACCTTTCTCTTTCTCTTTCTCGGGAGCACTACTGCATTTTAGAAGAACGACTAGAGGTATAAAATCCCCGCAAAGTGTTAGAGCGGAGTCATTTGCTAGTTGTTAGTTGAGTTGTGTGTTATGCAGAGAAGTGATTTGCAGTTGTGCATTTGAACTGTACCGCAGCAAATTCTTTCGTTTGTTTACGTGAGACGGGGAACGAGAGGACCTTGAAGACTGTTGTTTGTGTATGTTACGTCATTCTTCTGCTGTCAGGGTTGTACAAAGCGTCTTTTTACTGCAGTAAAGAGCATTTTAAATTTCTGCAAACAAGACTTTTAATTATATGAACCCAAGAAGTCACAATATGAACAGACTCCGAATTACCCAACTACAGAATAGGAGATCGCTGTCAAAAGTGTCAACTTTTAGTGTTTCGATCCTGAGACAATTGTTTAATTTCAAACCTTAAGGCATTGTTACTAATTTTATATTTGTTATTTTTAATTTATTTTAAAAATGTATAAAAGATTAAGTATGGAAAAGTAAAACGTGTGTTATAGTGAATCATGAAGAGGAGAAAATCAATAATGTTACATTGTTTTAACGTTGCTATTAAAAGTTTAAAATCATTTAAAGTTATAATTGAGTATTGGATTGTTTAAATTGAGTTTTAAAAAGAAAGATTATTAAAATATCCAAATAAGGTATGATCGTATTGATCGTTAAGAACGACGTGGTCAGTTAGAAAATGCTTGTCATAATGATGGCTTATTTAGGAAGGAGGAAGCGTTACTTGATGCCGAGACACAAGAGGTGTAAGACGTGTTGTTATACGCCTTCAAAAGTTTTATGTATTGGAATGAGATAAAAGGTGGAAATTAAAATATACTTAGTGTCGAGAAGGGTAGAGAACGGACGTGGAGACGCGAGATGTTAAGACGTTTTATTACACGCCAATAAATGTTTCCTAAAAAGAGTATCCGTTTGTGTTAATGTAAAAGTGTTAACTTTGTACTTTTTATATTTACGAGGTAGATATAAAGTAAATCAAAAGTACTGAAATTATAGTTATTTGTCAAACACACCAAGATTCTCCATTTCGATTCTAGTTCTCGGCCTGAGGGAAAAGTATAACTGCAACACGAAACCAAGCTAATTCTCAACGAGGGGGATGGTTCAGGCGGTTTGGTCTGTGGCCCGCATTCGGGAGGCCCGGGTTCGATTTCCATGGCCGACCTACCTGACCCATGAGGTTTTCGGGGTTTTCCCGGGTCGCTAGTTTGGATGCTGGATAGGTTAATTACATTCCCTGAATTTTCTGTCCTTCCATTTCATTTCCATTATCATTTCACATCATCTCTCATCCGGTGATCTCTTTCAGGATAAAAAGTGTCGGAGGGTGTTTCGGCGGTGCATGGTAGGATGATATGCTCTGAGGAAAACTACTTCCTCCGGTAGGTCGATTGCTGGTCTTCGAACCTGCTGCTGGGACCATTTCCGGCCCGGCAGCCCTAACCGTTGCCGTCTCGCAGTAGGTGGGGGCACATCCGTTGTCCTGGCCTTCCGGAGGAGGTCTCTATGTAGTAAAATGTAGGGATCCTGCCCTACATTGCACTATCGTGACTCCCTAGAACGGCCACCCTCTGTCTTCTCTCGCCTCATCCTTCCCACCGAGGGTGCCCTACTTGGGCACATAGGTACAATGGATCACGACTGGTCTCCATGCCGAATCCCCTCCGTAATAAATCCTAATCCTAAACTAATTTTCATCGCAACCGGGAACTTCAAATCCAATGAAGGATTATTCGACAAAATCAACTTCATTTCGTTAAAGTCCTCGTCTCCCGTATGCTTATTTGCTGAAATGGAAATATAGAAGAGGTATTTAGTTCTCTAGGGCTTTTTATCGGCATGGAGAATCAGAATAAAGGCACACTTCTAGAAATTGAGTTAATGGTGAAATGGCAACACCGCTTTGTGTTTGTAAATCAACGGAATAGCAACGCTGTTAAGTGCAAACGGTTACTTCCGTTGAAGTAATCTACAACTTTATTGTGTTGTGTTTAATGCAGCATATAGTACTCAGCTCATGCAGCAAAGGTTCTTGTGACTATTACTTCATTAAATGTAATACATTAAATTAATTTGCTTTCGATCCTTTGAATCTTATTCTCTCATAGCCTGATATTTGTCTCACTTAACTGCATAACTGGCTATAAAAGAATGTAATAATGCCCTTGAAACTTCTAAAATAATTATTTTCGTTTTTTGACCTGAAAAAAATTAATTTCCTTGCTTGTCGATGCCTTCTAACATTAAGATTTTGTTGTTGTTGCAATTTACGTCCTCCAACGTTAAGTCATATCGGACGATGAATGAAATGGGCGAAATGATGCTCAAATGAGTCAGGGGTCAATGGAGCTTAGAGTTACCCGACATTTATCTATCAGGATAAGAGAAAACCCCAGAAACACCTTATCCAGGTAATTCGCCCTGACCGAGATCCCAACTCGGGACCTCTTGAGCGTGAGGCAGACACGCTAGCATATACGCTACCGAGGCGGGCAAGAAGACGTAATGTTTCCTTATATTAATTGTAAGATAATGTAAATATTAACGGTCCATAACCGAAGTAAATTATTTAACCTGATATTGGTCTTCGAGATTTATAGAAAGACGCTTTTGTATGTGGGCAATTAAAGTGAAATACTGCTAATTTCGGGAGGAAATTTTGATCTTTGAAGGAGACGTATTGGTTATTCTACAAGTGCTTTCAGAAATTGCAGTTAATTCTTATGTTATTCAGCTGTAAAATTTCAATCTTGTTGCGGTTTCATAGTATGGCAAAAAAAAAAAAAAAAAAAAAAAAAAAAAAAAAAAAAAAAAAAAATCAAGACTATGTGAGATAAAAATAACTATATATTTTGCTGCTAGAAGGCGATTTGTCAGAAAGAGGATCCATTAACTTTTATAATTTTATATCTGATGCATTTTATACAAATAATAATGCTGGCCCAATATACAAACCCAAAAAGTAAAAGGAAATACATAAAAAAGGACATAACATGAGATTCGAACTCCTGATTGCCGATCAATGGTACCGCGCTTTATACGGTTCACCTGTATTAAATAGAAGCCATGCTGATTAAGGTTATATTGGCAAGCATAACACAAAAAAGAAGAAAACTGGAATAATTTTACTTCTGCTCCACTACTTAATCGAAATAAAGTGATAACATGTTTTTTTATAGATGTACTGTAGCGGAGACTGCAATATTTTCTCTTTATCGTAGAATTATTGCTGTAATATTAATTTTCGAAACTGCGAGGTGAGGCAGTAGCGGGTACATTCTTTGAGCGGAAAGGGAACTCTATGACAAATTTCATTTTCATATCATCTGTGCAAGAAAGCCAGGAAATTGGGTGACCCTTCACGAAACTTGGGCTTTTATTTTTCCGAAAGGTGGTCCATAATAGTTATTTATGATGCAAATGTTAAAACATAGCGTTACATTTTACGAGTAGCAATCCTATGAGGAAGGTAACTAACATGTCTAGCGTACACTAGTTTCAGACAGCTCTGACATTTGTAAAATAACAGCAAAGTAATCTACAACTGATTCCAGACCTATATGCAACGATGAGAAATGGTGCCTATAGCGAGATGAACAGCGGCGTGCAGCGATATGTTGATGTTTTGATTCGCTTGTATTTCTTACCCCCCCCCCCCCCCCAACGGTCACGTTACTTGATACTCAAGTTCAGCTTTTATAGAGAGTTAGCATAGCCCACTTCGTCACTTCATTGACATGACCTATTATACGTTTCAAATGGGAACAGTTCTAGAGTCCAGCTAATCAGATGCCGTATCACACTCAGCGTTGCCAGATTGTTAACCCACTCCTTTTATATTTCCCTCTCTCTCTCGCACACTCATACAACATGCAGGTCTGCTTGGCGCAGACGTAAGAGTAAGCAAATTATATTTTACAAACTTGTACAATGATACAGTTGCCAAAACCAAAATTGGAAAAAGCATTTTCGCAAATTATGTATATTTTTAAATACTATAACTATAATTATAGCTTATGAATTACCTGTTTTTTAATCCAATGGGACTGTCAGTGGCTCATCCACATCGCTGCCAATGTCACTTCTGTTAAGAGATAATTCGTCATTGTCACTGTCTTCATCGTCTGAGTCTTGCAAATTTATGATTATAGGTTTCAAAATCTGGTCACGTGCTATTTATTTCTTAAAACCGTCTTCTTGAAGGTTTTCTGCATGCCTTACGCAGTTGTCCCAGTCCTGTTGTGTTACCTTGTCAATTTCTTCGTGAACAAGTCGTTCAACGCCCGTCAGTTTAAAAGTATTATTTCTGTTTGCAATCCCCCTTTTTATTTGAGCCCACACCAACTCAATTGGATTATATTGGCAGTGGTAAGGTGGGAGGCGTATTACCTCGTGTCCCATTTCAATTGCAAGTTGATCCAGCTTTTTCCGTGATTTTAAGCGGAAATACTCGTTGCAATAACTAAATTTTAGTTTCTGTTTCCGAATATTTTTTGAAGAATGTGTACACCTTAAAAATAATACTTCGAGCCTGACTTCGCAATACCTGCCTTTTTTGACTCGCCACTAAATTCACCGCAAGAAGCCATTGCAGTATTTAAGTCGTACTCTACTGTTGTGTAAAGAACAACTGAATGATATTGATCTGAACTCTCCAGAATAAATAAACACTTCTTATCCAGAATTCATTCATATACATAAGCATACAGCATTCCACAGGCTAACAGGAAATGAAGTGTTTGCTCTTTCTCGAATTTAATACCTTGACTTATTCATAGTAATTCTTTTATCCGTCATGTATGTAGCTTAAATTTCAGTTCTGAGTAAAAGTATATGTACATACATACACACCAACCATTTGAACTCTCTAGAGTAAATAGAGATTACGAACCTTTCATAAACAAAGATATGTGACCAGACACGTTCTGCTAGGATAAATATCAGCATTGCAATAGATAGTTACATACATACCCGATTTCTGATTGTCACGCAACTGATTCCTGTATGACAAAAACATTTTTTCAGCAGAACATGATGTCATTGGAGCGTAGACCGTTGATGTCTGCTGTGCAGGATCTAGGGGTAACTTTCCTGTATACTTTCCTCCCTGCGATACTGAGTTTATGATTTTCATGTCTTCAAAACGCAGATTTCGTTGAATAATCTTCCGCAACTTCGAAGAACATGCACCTCCTACTGGTCCATTTTGTTTTCTAGAAATATTATCAGTGATATCTAGAGCATCTTTCAGTGGCAAAGTTGTACTTTCCAACGGAGAACAGCTTATAGCATAAAACCAAAACGCGTGTTACATGAGCAAGGGAAACTGCAAGAGTGGGGCACCTTAGCAATGGAGGAAGCTTCTGTTTCATCTAATTCATTGATTATATTTTCAATGCCCGTTAAGTGGTCGTTATATTATACGGCAGCAGAGTAAGAATCTGCTCAGGTGAGAGAGGGGTTGCCGGTATTTTCTCTTTGAACAATTGTGCAGGTGTTGGGGCTTTTAAGAAAACTTTGGCCGAAGAGCTTCGCAGGGGCAGAATTCGAAGCTCGGTTGTACTGATTTATCCACACACCTCCTCCTTATCAACATGAATGTCATTTTAAGGATGCACTTCACTTGTTTTATTTATTTACTCTCGAATATGACCTTCCAAATTAACTTTGAAAATCGAAAAATATCATTCCTTGTTTCAAAAAGGAAGTAGTTATTTGGGTTATTTTAGGTGTCAAACCCTCATTTAAGTTGGTTTTAGATGAAATAAGGTTAAAACCTAAACGTCCGGGCCCTAGTTATCACAAACCTGCTCGGAGAACAGCTCCTCTTGTTGCACCAGAAACGCACGTGCTAACTCACACACTCAATTGTTCCACTGGATATACTGACTTGCTTCGCCAGACTTCTTCACCTAGTAGACTCACTCTGGAACACCGCAAGGCTGACTCACTTATATAGTCAAATGAACTTCAGAGAACTTTCCAGATATTGAAATATCTAGAAGATACTACTCTCTGGCGATAGCGTTTATCGAGTTTACTCTGGATGAGCGTGCATCGGATAAGCTTGCAATTTCGATTGTTCGGTGCCGATCTATTTAGTCATGCCACTTCGTCACAAGTGCATACAGTTTTATGGAGAGTTTTGCTACCAATTCCAATGTAACGCTTTCGGCAGCTTCCGGAACTACGTCCGGCTCTTGGGGTTCAATTTTATTCCACAATAATATCTTCTAACATTTTTCGATTATTCAGGTCAGACATAAACAAACAATACGGATCAAAGAAGGTATACGACAGGCTACACAAGGAACAGGTTAACTGGACAACACATTGCATTAGGAAGTATAATGAGATCGCTAAGAGATATTTATCAGGTAAAAGCTAATCAAACCAGGTCGATTTATTTTGGTTAGTATGTATTTCATTTCCTGGGTGTGTTCAATGCGTAATTTACCAGTAACGGGGGCGACAGTGGTGAAATTTCGACCTGATAACTGACTTCGTAATCTGTATATAACAGGTCAAAATATTTGGTACATCTGTGTGCCAAGAACTGAAGGGAAGATAAGTCGAACATACTATGGTCACCATATTGAAGTGTGACGTAAGTTATCAACTGCAGACAGAACCAGAAACAATGGGCGGAATTGCTCTGAACTCCGTTGAAACGTCACTCACGTCTATATTGGTATTGGGAGCAGAGTGGAATAATGGTCCCCAAAGGAGCAAACAACTCTTCGAAAACAGAAGAGGCTTGGACTTCGTTTTGGTTCACAGAAGAAAGTTTTGAGGCAGATCTCATTAGGGAGCTCTTGGGACTGGGCACGTACATGGTACTGAAAAAACAGAGGAATAAACGTGCACACAAAACGGCACAAAGGAGTTCTTTATTCTAAAGGCATTTATTGCAAACTTCTCCATTCAAATGAAGAATGACTTAAAGAATTGATTTATTAAAGAAAGAGCTAATTTCATCACTATCGTAGCATCCACTTTGTACAGGTGCGCCTAGAAATAGCAGGAAAACGTAAAAGAAGCTGCATACGTCCTTACCTTCCAAAGGCAAGCATAACTATAAATTGCTTCAAGGGTGCTGAGGCTCAATGGTCTTATAATGAGTACAGTTTTAATTATTATATTGCCGAACAAACACTTTTTAAAAAATAAAAAACCTAAATATTTAACAAGACCAGTTCGGAATGTAATCGCTTACAGAACAAAAGTTATGTCACGTTGCCGCCATTGCCATCTGCTGTAGGAACGTTGAGTGCGGGTGGGGCAATCTCTCCGTCTCGTTGTCTATTGGGTGGAGAGCGGGAAGACCCGGCCTTCCTGACGCCACTAACTGACTCACGAAAACGTCATAAACCAGGGTCCAATCATACCATTACAGCGCAAATACTGTTCTAGAACGTAATTCGAGAACATTCGACTTCTGGAACGATCTATTGCACCTGACAGGACTATATAAATGCCAATGCGAGGGCTGGTGGGGTAGAGTTTAGTTTTAGCGTTTTAGTGTGTGTTCGAGCTTCGAATGTCAGTCGACGTATACAACTCTATCGAGAGGAGTCGATGCAGTGGGGAGGTTCACAAATCAGTCAGTCGAGAGGTGTGAGCCGACAGAACGTGCAGAGAAGTATGGTACGTTTCAAGCTCCGTAGTGAAGAGACACATGGAACGGTGCAAGTGAAAAGTTCACGAGTCAGTAAACGCTGCTTCGTGGTGAGGAATCGGCTTTGCAGAGAAACAAGCAGTGAAGCCGTTAACGAGTGAGTATCGGAGTTGTGTTCAGAGTCAGCGTGAAGCTACGTCTAACAGGTCAACCTGTGTGTACGTCAAACTTGCAACATAAGTTGGTGCGTGCTAAAGGGACATAAAGAAACATTAAGGAGGCATCTTGAAGCTCTGTAATTGTGTAACAATTTTGGTAACAGATAAAGATGTTTGAGGTGAACTTCGTCTTGTCTTTTGTGTTTTTTGTCACAATGTGGTTATTATGTTCAAGACCGAAGTATCAAAAACCCGGGAAAGGTTTCGCTGCAATAACATGTGAGACTCGCATTCGGAAGTTCGAGGATTGATCCCCACGGCCAACCTTCCTATTAGTGCTGCTGCTCCGAGAGTTTCGCTGTTCCTTTTTAATTGTCGACGCTCTCACTGTTGTGGTTCTCAGCGTCTCATTCTATATTGGGCACTTTATTTTGCTCAGAGGCCTCTGCTTTTTCACATTGTTATGCGAATGCTGGGAAGGCTACTTATTCTGCTAGAATTTTCTGCCTCCTCATTTCACTTTACCTTTCAAGCTGTTTGCTTGTTTCAGGTCGTTAGTGTTGGCGGAAGTCTCGGCGTTACATGGAAAGGATGTTCTGCGATAATCTTGGCTCTCCGGATTAGGGAGTCTTCAAATCCTGAGGACCCCATTGAGATGTGTAAGAATACAGGGGTGTGGGGAGTCGGTTGTCGAGTTGCCACAGAGGTGTTTAAACCTGAAAATGTTGGGACCGTCCCTTCTGCTATCTTGCCTCTTAGATCCGGCCACTCTGTCTTCTCTCACTTTACTCCTCCTCCTCCTCCTCCTCCTCCTCCTCCTCCTCCTCCTCCTCCTCCTCCTCCTCCTCCTCCTCCTCCTCCTCCTCCTCCTCCTCCTCCTCCTCCTCCTCCTCCTCCTCCTCCTCCTCCTCCTCCTCCTCCTCCTCCTCCTCCTCCTCCTCCTCCTCCTCCTCCTCCTCCTCCTCCTCCTCCTCCTCCTCCTCCTCCTCCTCCAAAATAGGAATAAAAGAACTTCAGTAGGTCCAGAGGCTAGAGTCCCTCTACACACGTGGTCATATCTCATACCCAGGTGTCAACTACAATCTGTAGACAAGGATTTCTTAATATCGATTAGATATTCCAAACTAGATACCAACACGAGTAAACGTGGTCATTAAAGCATGGATTCTGAACGAGAGTTCTTCAGTTCAAATTGTACCAGGATCGTTCTTCCTGGTTCAGGAGTTTCCCAGGTTTTCCTTAGTTCTCATAATGAGGTACCCCAAAATTAGGCCTGGAACGCTTCATTCCTGAACTTCCTTGACCAACAATTTCATTATCATCACTGTCTGCTCCCTCTAGTGATTTATGTAACAACAGGGGGGGGTTAAAAGTTAAATGCGTTTATTGTTCAACAGTTATTTCAGTGTAGATATATTGGACGGATGGTTGAAGAAAGACAATTGCGACGGATTTTGGAGTAGATAACTGCAGGAAGAAGAAAAGGAGAGAAGACCAAGGGTTACAGGGATAGAGAAAGTCTTTAAATAAATTAGAAGGACAGAATTAGCAGATGGCGATTGAAAGGTTAGTATAATATAAAGTACATGAAGTCATGCAGAAGAGTAATTGGTTATAGGAAAACAAATGAGTATTGTAAATTTGTTCATTACTAATGAACTGTGTCAACTATTTCGATGTAATATAACATAATACTTTGTGGCAAATATTCATAAATCAAATCTTGGCCACAATGTATTAAGTACAATATTTGCAAGTAACTAACTCTATTTTATTTGAATAAAACAGCCCAAGTAAAAGGACGGCTGCTTAAAGAGAAAAAATTTGAAAATAAACCTTATGCACTTCTTTGCTCTTTCATAATTTACTAAAACTTCTTAAGGGCCATTCACAATAGAAACACAAACATTAGCGGGAGGACGCATACGTATGTTGTAACCATAAACATAGAAAAGCATTCATAATGGAAAAACGGAAACGTAATTATAGCCAATCGGAAATTATATGATTTAAAACGACTCCTAATCATGAAGTGACATTCATTCATGTTCAAAAAACAGCAGCCATTTACTCGGTGTACTATATTTGTAAAGAATGCGGTCGTTTCGGAAATGGTGGGTTCATCTCCTGAATCCAAGAAGAGTTTATTAGGGAAACTTTCATAATTTACTTTGTGAAATGAGAGATGATGATCCAGTTCAATTCCAAAGATACATGAGTATGAGTCCTACACAATTTGTTATCGCATTAAACCTAAACTTATTGTCCAGATATTATTTTTCAATGGTACGTCTTTATAAGATCTAACCGTTTTGTCATACAGACAAGCATGGAAAAAAGCTTTTCGTCAACAGCAGCCATTTTCCACTGTTTTATGATTGGTGGATTTATTCGTTCTACATAAACGCAAATGTAAAAGCTTTTTATTTGCAAGAATGTGGTTTGCGTCTGCGAAATAAGTTTCCGTTAACGTTTGCATTTTCATTGTGAATGACACTCATTAAATTAGCTGGTCGCAGGCTTTTGAGTTTATGTTACATTTACGTTTACATTTCGTTGTGAATGACCCTTTACTTGGCATAAGAAACATTTTATATTTTGAAGTATTCGGTAAATATTCTTAAGTCAAATTAGGAACCTTTGCTCCACTGCTTCTACTGTTTATCTTAGAGTTCTGGCAGGAAGTAATAACAATAATGTAGCGCTGTGTAATTTGAGGTTATGGTAATCTTAAAAATTTATTTAAACCTATAAGTCCTGAAGCTTTCCTGGCGACGAATATATTATAGATCTTCTCGGGAAACAAGTCTGGTGAAAAGACGATTTGAAATAGACGGATATGACACAAATATCAACAAAGACAGAATACTACCAATATTCGCATTACTGAACAAAAGACTGTTTCAATAAGTTAAATGTCAGGTCAGGAGATGGCGTGAGTGTAGAAATTAATTAGGTCAAAGAAACGTAACTACTTAACTTGATGATCAAGCTGTGTAGATCTGTGCTTCTTAGACGATTTCAAATCGTCTTTTCACGTGGCTTGTTTCCCGAGAAAATTTGGAATTAATTAAACCTATTTCTGTGTCTGGTCAAAATGAGCATAGATATTAATATACCGGGTGTCCATAAATGAATATCGGGGTTTTAACGCTTTATAACATTAATTTTATTAAACTTACAGTAATGAAATATATGTCACATGAAAGAGCAACTCAAACAGTTTTATTCGTTGGCACCAGTGCGCATGTGCGTGAAATGTTTACGCCGCGATCCGCTAGAAAGCGGTAGTAGCAAAGATGGCGACTAGTGAGCAGAAAGCGTTTTGTGTTTTGCAGTTTGCAAAGACCGAATCTGTAGTTACTGTGCAACGTGCGTTCCGCATTAAGTTCGGGTGTGATCCTCCAAGTGACAATAACATCCGTAGATGGTTTCATCAGTTTGAAGATACAGGCTGCCTTTGTAAACGGAAGAGCACGGGACGACCAAGAGTTAGCGAAGAGGATGTTGAGCGAGTGAGAGAGTCGTTCACTCGTAGCCCAAAGAAATCAGTTCGGAAGGCTGGTCGTGAATTAGAAATTGCTAAGTCGACTGTTTGGAAAGTTTTAAGGAAACGATTGCAACTACGTCCTTATCGTTTACAGTTGTTACAGGCTCTAAAGCCTGCAGACCATGGTTTACGTGCCAACTTCGCTAACGTAATGCTGTTTAATGACGATGAAGATTTTCTAGATCATGTTGTTTTCAGTGATGAATCGACCTTTCACCTCAGTGGACATGTTAACACTCATAATGCGCGGATATGGGGCTCAAAAAATCCTCATGAGGTCGTACAAGTGCAACGAGACTCCCCTAAAATCAATGTTTTTTGTGCTGTATCCCGGCGGAAAGTTTACGGACCTTTCTTTTTTGGTGAAGCTACTGTAACTGGTACTTCCTACCTTGATACACTAGAGCAATGGCTCTTCCCTCAGTTGGAACAATATGAACCAGAGAATTTCATTTTCCAGCAAGATGGCGCGCCACCTCACTGGCACAACGCAGTACGCGAATGGTTGAACGTAACTTTACCCGACCGCTGGATTGGCCGCAAGGGACCCAATGACAGAGCTTGCTATGCGTGGCCTCCACGTTCACCCGACCTAACGCCATGCGATTTCTACCTTTGGGGTTTCATCAAGGATCGTGTGTATGTACCTCCATTACCAGCTGACCTCCATGAATTACAAAACAGGATTGAAGCAGCTGTTGCAACAATTACTGAAGACACACTGCTCAACGTCTGGGAAGAACTCAGCTATAGACTTGATGTGTGCCGTGTGACAAATGGTGCTCACATAGAACACTTGTAAGCTCGTATATAAAACTGTTTGAGTTGCTCTTTCATGTGACATATATTTCATTACTGTAAGTTTAATAAAATTAATGTTATAAAGCGTTAAAACCCCGATATTCATTTATGGACACCCTGTATAAGTTTTAAATTGTAAAAGGAAGTGAAATAAATGTTACATTGTTTGATACACGGTGAGCAATGCTTGACGCCACCGCGGGAGTGGCCGCTATTTCCGCGGAGAGAATATTTTCCTTCAGGCGCATGAGGCTTTATGAGTTGAAACCTTGCGCAAGCAGGACATATATGGAAACACTATACAGTGCACTGAGTAAAATTACATCAAGTGAAATGGAGCAATACAAATATTTTATTCACAAAAAATATTGATAGAAGGTTAATTTGTGCTTATAAAATCAGCGCGAGCTATAAGGAACATTCACGTTCCGAGCCGGAGTACTATTCATCGATTAGTAAATACATTTCGTGAAACGTAGAGTGTTTTTATAAGTGACGCAGACAACAGTGTATAATACTCTCAGAAGAAACCGGATAAATTGGTCGTGACAGACAAAGGGTTTCTAGAAACTGTTCGTCGTTTTTCTCATCAAATGGGAATTTCTTATGGTTATGTTCGAACGGCAACAAAGCTACTAGGATTTAAACGCCATATAATTATTGTAGTGCAAGAACTTAAATCGGGTGATCCTGCAAAATTTATGCGGTTTTTAAATTTATTCTGAACAGCTGCAGGATAGAGTAATTGATCCTTAACTAATTTTATATTCGTATGAATCATGGTTCAACCTAAGAGGCCATGTTAAAACACAAAATAGCCGTTATTGGGGTTCTGGAAAGCTTAAGGTAGTATACACAAAGTAACTCCAAATGTTCGCAAAATGAGAGTATAATGCAGTACTCACTGAGAGAGAATAATAAGCCTGTTGAAACGATAAATGTTGCAAAGTATTTTCCGATCTCTTTATGAGCACTTAATTGAGACTGGACGTGTTATCGGGACCTTCTAGCATGACTTTGCGGCGGTACATGTAGCTAACTTCTCCTTAAAAGAAATTGACTATGTGTTTCAAGACAGTTGCACTAGCAAATTATGGCTCCTTCGTTTCCTCGGTGTTTATCTCTTGGGGGGGGGGGGGTATTTAAAGACAAAGTAAACAGAACCAATCCGCACAGTTTAGATAAACAATATTTGTCAGAAATTCCTATCATTTCTCAACGGGAACTGCAATGTAATGGGCAACTGTCAGCGAGTGTAAGGAATACTTAAAAAACTTGCTTGAGATACCCGAGTAATTTACTTTGGTATTTATGTCTATGTTGTATGTTAAGAAATTTGCGTTTCAAACCGTAGTATACAATCTTTCTGCCTCCCACACTGCCAACACAGCGGCCAGCTTCGCCTTCTGGTCACACGTTGCGAAATCGTTTGCGTTAAGGATTGCTCATCACGTAGTAAGGGTGTGAATAACGTATAACCATTTTTAATTTACATTAAATGTAATACTTGTTATTAATAATAGTAATTTATTATTGTGTTTCAAGCGAAGATGATTAAGAACGCAGTACGGGTAATGACCCAATATGTGAAGTGCAGTCTGTTGTAGAGCTTAAAAATAATGATATAAAAGTGAACCTTGTTTAGATGAATCTTATAATGGGCAATTGTGTATTCTTTATCAATTTTATGGTAATAGCTGCATCGTCTAGGCTACCCTAAAGTGAATTTGTTAATATATTTAATCTGTTTGATATTCTACATTTTATTTGTTTTTATTTCAAATAATATATGAAAACACTTTTTTTTTCAGAAAAAATTGTGAATGAACATTATCACCCTGTTCATAACACTGATGATGGAGAGAGGGATTCCGATTTCATTCCTGCATCTTCAAATGAATCTGATGCATGATTGGAATTGGACAACCTAGCGAACTCGGATATAGTGGCTTATTACTGTCAATAGAACAACATGTAAACAACTTCCTTTTACAGTTACAACGAAACGATCAAAATTCACCAGCAACAATTGCAAGATAAAAAGAGATTCAGATCTGGTCCATTACACAGAAAACCGTACGAAAATAAGAGTGAAATGTTATTATGCTCTTTTACCTTGCCGAGTTAATTATTATGCTAGATTTGATGCAATTGAACGCCAAGAACTATTTACTACACTTCGGTTGAGAAAGTCATAATCGTCGAGCGGATTAGCTAATAAGTTTAATTATGTCAAAATTCGAGGCTAAAACTCAAAGACGAACAGATATAACTGAAAAAGAGACTTAAGAGACTTACCTTTACCTATAATTTTAAAATTAGTGCTGAGCTCCAAATGATAAGTGGAATAGACATTTAGGAAAGCTCTTGGCACTGCCAAAAGATTTAACATAACAAAATGTTAAGTAATTCAGCGGAGTATCTACTACTGCCAATAGGCCTGCCTCGGTAGCGCAGATGGTAGCGTGTCTGCCTCACGTTCAGTAGGTTCCGAGTTCGAATCTCGATCAGGGTGAGTTACCTGGATAAGGTTTTTATCCGGGGTTTTCCCTTATCCTGATAGACGAATGTTGGGTAACTCTAAACTCCATGGTACCCGGACTCATTTGAGCATCATTTCACCCATTTCATTCATCGTCCGATATGACTTAACGTTGGAGGACGTAAATTATATAAAAAAAACTGCCAATAGAGCATGACACTCTCTGACCACTAAAGCGGCAGAGGAAAAACAAGTTGACATATACGTCATATAACCAAGCGAGATGGCTCCGCGGTAACGCTCAAGGTTCCCAATGAGTAAGTCCTGGGTTCGATCCCTTTGGGCTGCTCACTCTGATCACGGGGCCTTCCCTTTTCGGCAAGATGAACACTGGAGTGGCGTCTTATACTACAAATTTTCTATCTATAATTTCCTATCATTTTCTCTCCCTATTTCATGGTACAGGATGACTCGGAGCTGTGAGTCGGACGACGGTGGGAAGATGGCACAGTGGCTTGCGATTTGCAACTTATTCTCGTCTGCGCCAGGGGATAGCCATTCGAGCCTCCACTGTCGTGCCAAGATTTCCCGGACCCCAGAATTAGGGGTCAAACTAGGAAGTGTTTCTTCAAGACGTTGTGGTAAAGTATTAGTGACAGTTATAAGATACCCCATGCGGGGCTTACCTACAGAGCTGTGCGACGAGGTGGTTGAGGATGCTCAAAAAGGCCTCACCTGATTGCCAGCGTGACGACCCTGGTTTCAAGTTCAAGAATGACCCTCCCTGGTGGGATACATGGTTCCTTATATCGGTAAAATGAACTCTCCCAACATGGCGTACCTTGTGGAAAATAAGGCAAGCCAACACAAGCCAAACAAAAGTAGGTATTCAAATTGTTCTGTATCATTCTGGCTGACGCACAAGTGTCAGAGTGCAGCTCAACGCCGTGTACACCCGTACATAAGTAACAGGAAGCTTATGTCTTGATGGGCCATAGGAAGTGTACGTTGACCTATTCCCACGCATCAGCCAAGAGAGAGAATTTAGATAATTTAGAAAGTGCATAAGGGAGTCAATAATTAGGACATATTAATCGAAAATAAAGTTCTGAATTTCTGTATGTTTCCAAGCATCCCTCAACCATCCACGTGACAACATAAACAATATATATATGTATATATATTCCATAGACACTGTTGAGGGTATAGTACAGATGTATTTTTATATCTTGACAGATGGAGAGCGATGTGCAGTGGTATCTGGACGAGTCCATTTAAGAAGTTACAACTGGAGGGGAGAGCAGGTCAGTTGTGTATCAGTTACGAGCAAGTAAACAAGTGCAGAGCTACTCGGTAATACTACAGCTTGTTTCAAAATGTGCATGTCTCCTGGTTCCAAGAGAGCATTTAGAAATGACGCCTCCTAGCAGCACATTAGGAAATAAAGTGCTACATTTAAAAACACGAGAAGTAATAACCAATGTCTATAGATTGATAAAAAGGAACAATGATCTAGGTCAGCTACAAAAATCTGGGAAAGGGCATCTGAGGCAACAGTTGGTCTAAAACCAGTGATGAGTTATTAAGGAAAGAAAAGCCATTGGTGCTAGTGCAACAACGTCCGTCTCTATGCCCGAAAACAAACATTAAGAACATGCACAAAATCTAAGTTGGATGTCTTAATTCAGAAGCAGCTAGGTGAACTGTGAATAATTTTTAAAACACAGGAAAACAAGTGCAGAGGAAGAAAGTGCTTATGAAGCTTCAAAATTCTATTGACTTACAAGGCAGCGTCTGAACATGAAGAAGAATTCTTTTGAAGCTAGGATTTATATGAAAAAAAAAAAAAAAATGAAAAAAAAACACAAAGCTTGACAGACAAATTTTAATCGGACATCGTACCATATGGGCAAAAAGGCTTAAGTATTTACGACATATTCGGAGATATTGAAGTGAAGTTCATATAATTCATATGGATGAAACTTAAATGAATTCAGCACATACTAGACCAAATGCCTGGAGTGAAATTCGTTATAGGAACTCTGCAGCGATGTCGAAAGGCCGGCAGTTGGTTATCATGCATGCTGGAGGAGAACAGGTTTTTGTTCCAAACGCCTATGTACTATTTAAGATCCAACAAAAACGTGGAGATTACTACCATAGTAAGCATTATAACTTAGTTTGTAAGAGTTGCAATACTGGCTTCGAGAGTGAGATTTGCTTTTAGACAACTTATCCACGGCACTCTCCTCTCGTAATCTTACGCGTGTGACGCATTGTGGCGACAGATGCACTATCCCCAACCCCAGTTGCTACTCATCCCTACCGCGCAGGATTCCTGTCAAGATAAAATAATACATCTGTATTTTATATAAAAATCTATTTTAATGACGTGAATAGCGGTTTCAAAATGCCTCAGGGCACATGCAACGGAAATGATAAAATGCAAATAGAAACTCAAAAATTTTTAAACATGAAAAAGAAATATCTGATGTACTACACTTACATGACCTTCTCTATTCCTGTACAAACTACTTTTACGAGCGGTTATTCCATTATCTGTTTTATGTTGAATTGGACTGGATTGGTCGTAGGGCATTTGGCACCTAGACCAGACTGGTCTTTTATACCTATACCCCCAAGTGGGGTACCTCCGGGCGGGAGGATGAGGTGAGAGGAGACAGAGGGTGGCAGATACCAAATAGTTACTACAGTACAGAGGGTGGGGTCCTTCTACTTAACTAAATAGAAACTACCCGGCGGTCCAGCACAATCGTCATCTGACCTACCGTTGCCCCGAAACAGTCATGAGGCCGGTTCGGAGACCGGAGGCCACCCTGGGGATGTAATTCAGGGGATGTAATTAACCTACCCAACATTCGCCTAATGACCCCGGAAAATCCCCGAAAAATCCCTGGGTCAGGTAGGTTGGCCACAGGAATCGGACCCGGACCTCCCGAACGCGGACCACAGACTAAATTGCCTGAGCCATCCCGCTCGGTAGCTTCATGTTAATCGAGATATACGTTTGCACACACTGTTACTACTAAATTTTGTAGGTGCAAGGGGGTATTGGAATTCATTAGGCTTTAAGTGATATTCAAAGTTCTTAAGAGCTAGTTGTTACGTGATGGCTTCAAAATTCCATTCTCTTTATATGGCCAAGAGATAACTAAACGAATATTTGAGAAAAGTAAAAATATTTTAAAATTTAACGAAATATCAAGGTATAGCTCAGAAATAGTTCACTCCACAGAAACTCTTGATGTAAATTTTGTTTTTAACGACACTACATATTTGGGGTCGCAGGAATTTATCTCTCCCTTATGGTTTACCAGTTATGTAAAAACCATAAAGAATGAAGAGGTTTTTGAGCACATTCCCAGAAAATTGAAGGTATAGATTTCATTTGTCTTCAAGCTATTTTAAACTAATGATATTTTAATTAAAATCCCTAGAGCCATTTCTGGGAAAATCATAATTTAAAATAAATATTCCATATAAATAAGAAGAGGACAGGCTGGGCCGGTGGGTGTGCAGTTAGCTCACATCACACATCTCATGTTCGGCCAGGGTGCCAACAGCGCTTAAAATCTGCTCACTCCCGCAAAATCGGCCAGAAAAAAAAAGAAGTTATGGTACATACCAAATTCTTTCTAGGCAGTATCGGAACCTCAAAGATAAACTTCTACACTATATAACGTTCCACCCGCAACGCATCGCATGTCTTATAGGTATATATATTTCATATACAGAGTGCTTCAAAAGTTTACTGAACATTTTAAATAACAGAAAGAGAGACAGAATAGAGTAACTTTCGACTAGCAAACCATGCTCACAAACACGATCCCGAGTCAGTTTCAATGATATTATGTTAAACCTTAGTAAATTTAATTATGCACCGGGTTCAGAGTAATATCTACAGAAGATGTTCAAACACGCCATCACATTGAATACAGGCGTTGCACCGTCGAATAAAGCTTTGGTGCAGTCGCTTGAATATCCCAAGTATGTGGAAAAGCTGGCCAGATGCCACAATTATGTCGTCCACTGGTGTCTGATACACCACAGCTTTGATATGCCCTCCTCCCAAAGAAGTAATAAAGTGGTGTTTAATCCGAGGAACGGGATGCCATGCAAGTGGTCTTCCTTTTCCTTCCAACGTTCAGGATATTTGCGATGTTGTAAGTGCTGCACGTTAGCATCAAAATGTGGTGGCACTCTATCCAGTTGCATCCATGCTTGATGGTTTTCAGCAAGTGGTATATCTAACAACTCCAAAATAACTTGTTGCAGGTGCAGTGGATCATCCAGAAGCACTAGTAACCAGAATAGTTGTGCCATCTTGCCAACTTTTTCACATAGTATTCACGCGAGTGCACCAAAGCTTTATTCGACAGTGCAATGTCTGAATTCAATGTGATGGTGTTTGAACATCTTTTGTAATCTATTAAACTGGACCCTGTGCACTGTGTATTGTGGCTTGACAGAATATGATTAGCACTACCTCAGGATCGTGTTTGGGTGCATGGGTTGCTAGTCAAAAATTACTCTGTTCTGTCTACTCTTTCTGTTCCTTAAGTTTTAGTTAACTTTTGTAGCACTTTGTATAACTAGAAGTGGAGAGTTACCATAAAAACAATCCACTTCATTCAAGTATTGCGGTTTCCAAGGTCATTCGCATTTTCAAAGAATCCTAGAATATATGTTTGCGGTCCCGGTTTATCAGTGTTGTCTATTACTCATACTATAAGCTTCTGCTGTACCTGTCAAATATAAATGTCTAAGTTAATTTACAAGAATCAGCAAATGCATGGTGCAAACAAATTGCATAGAAATCTAACTTATTTTTTTCAGAACTGCACCACCTAATTTAAAGTTACGACACCACATTTCTTGACATCGAAGGCAGGCACAAATCTTTAATAGAAGACTTGGTATGGTGTTTTCCTGTTCCCAAGTAGAGTTTTGCTCACGTTTTCATTTCACTTGAGCACCTCTCTACTTTTACATTAGACCAAGGTAGAACTAGAAGTAAATTTCTAAATTGCTAAGTTCCCGAAATAAATTCTCTTTGCTTATATCCTTGTATTTAGGGATAGCTATCACATTCTGCCTAAAATGTTGATTTTTAGCCTGGAAGTTCTGCATCATATATATTCTCATCTCCATTGTACGGGAATAATGCTGTGCATGATCCTTCTTAAGCAGTTTTCAGGTGCTACAGATGATATTTTGCGAAATACTTATACCTTTTTTGGGGTTCAATAAAGTTGACGCAGACTTTTCGGATTTATACTTCTGTGTGCATGTTCATCTTCCCGTTGTTAAGCAGAATCATTTCTTGCTCTTCAAATGCAGAAACCAAATTTGGTTTGAGATGAAAGAGCTAATAGGCGTTTAATGAAAGCGGAAGCAGATCATCTCGGCATCCTTTTACGCGCATCACTTCTGCCCGAATTATCCAGGAGTAAGAAATTCCAATCGGCCAGAAATTGCTGAAAGTTGGCTGAGTAACAACTCCGTGTACAGCCATGTGAGCGTAGTACCTACATATCACCGGCCTGTATTCCGCTGATGTATAAGGTAGTCTGTGTTGACGTTTTTTTTTTAAACTTTGTGTAGTATTCTTGGAATATTGTGTATGGAAATTAATTGGTGCAATCACAAAGAAAAAAACTGACAAACGTTGTGAAGAAAAGAAAAATATAAATCAGAAGCAATAAATAACATCTCAGTTAGAGGCATTACGGTCACTTTTGAGGTGCAACTGATTTTACCAGCTAATTACCTCCTAGATTAGATTAGATTAGATTAGATTGATTTGCGTTGAGTAGGTTCACTTGTAGCCAGAAAAGGCTGTGAACATTGAACATGTCCAGAGGTATAAAGTTTAATAGCATATGCATGTACAAAAGTTAACATAAGACACGTATTATAGTATACAGACAGTATGAACAACAATATGGAAAACAAAGTAGGGATAATTATATATGATACAAAATGAAACACTTTTTAAACCAGCTTTCACTTGGCTTATGCTAGTACGACTCAATCTTTTTGCAATGGATACCATTCTTGTTATTTATTAAATGCATATACATTAAAAATAAACTTTCAACTTGTATAACATATTTATTAGTAATGATTTGTCATTGGAATAGTTAGATACTACTTATGGAGCTACAGAAGCATTATCAGGATAATTTGTCATTCAGATAATCTTGTACAGAATAAAAGGATTTTGAGCAAAGGTACTCTCTAACAGCTTTTTTAAAAGCACCAAAATTGTCAATTTTTTCTTTAAGAACATTAGGAAGTGCACCAAATATTTTGATAGTTTCATGATGCACACCTTTCTGGAAGCAAGAAAGTTTAGCACTGGGATAATGGATATTATACTTTTGTCTAGTGTTTATTTTGTGAATTACATTATTTGTTGCAAATAAGGCACGATTGCATACAAAGAATTTTAGGATCGAGAATATATACATGCAAGGAAGCATCTAAAAGGATCTTTACAGGAGCATCTGTTGTGGGTGTTAGTAATGATTCTTATAACCCCCTTTTGCAAAAGAAGAATTGTTTTACTTTCTACTGAGTTGCCCCAAAATTATATTCCATATTCCATAATAGAGTTAAAGTATGCATAATATACTAATTTAAGTGTGTCAATAGAACTCACATTAACCAACTCTCGGATAGCATAACAGGCAGAGCTGAGTTTAGGTAAGATATAATTTATGTGAGCTTTCCAATCTAAACATCTGTCCACCTGAAGGCCCAGAAATTTTATGCTGTCAATTTCTTCTAATAACATATCATTAATCCCGATTTCTATTTCAGTATGTGATGTAATAGAGAGGTTATAAATTTGACCACTTTTGTTTTGTCTAGATTCACAGATAGTTTGTTCGCTTTAAACCAGCATGACATACAGTTCAAAGCATAATTCATTTTAATTATACACTCGTTTAAATTTGTATCGCTCATATGTCTTATAAAGGTAAATTATCTGTTTATATTTATTCAGAAAGTAGATTTTCAGCTTTCTCAGACAGGAAATACCATCTAGAAAAAACATAACAAATAATAGTAAGTTTGAAAAGCAAATACAACACCAAAATATTATAATAAGGTATTTAGTAGTATTTAGTATTTAAATACTGCAACAGAAAAGTATAATGGCTTCTTGTTTTAAATCATGGAGAAGATACTGGAGTTGGTAATCGGTTCTTTATGGAATGGGACCGTTGCTGCTAGGTTTCTAATCAAATTTCTTTTGTTTGTATAAGAACATCACTTAATTATATATATTCTGACATATGTCTATGCCAAAATATGAATTCGCACATTGCACTCCTGAGTTATTCAAATTTAAAAGCTTCTGCCACGTTGCACTAAATTAATCACAAGTTTGATGTAAGTGGATACATATGGAGTGGGTATGATATTGCTCAGGAAATGACAGAGAAACAGTGTAAGACATCCATGAATATACATCATCCAAGTGAATAGTGTCAGTTTATTTAGGCAATGGGATATACATAAATGTTCTGGACATATGATGGGAGAAGCATTTCTATTTCACACAATTGCATCTAAAAACCCAAGGAAATTGGAATAATACGTCTGTATGGCATAATATGGAATATATGCATTATAGAAAGATGAGAATATGTGTGCTAAGCTCTTTAAGGCTTCTTTAGATGATAATGAACTTTTAAAAGTAATTTTTTTCGTTAGAAGAGGGTATACAAATCCAAGACTGAATTTTTCAATACAGTTTTCAGCACCTTCGCCAATAAGGAGAAAAAAGAGGACTTGATCAGTATTTTACATTTAATTGATCTACTATTCTGTGATTACTACAGAATACGTCAAAATAAAGATGTAGAAGATACTTGAATAAGTGCAAAAGTATTTCATAGATATGTTATACCGTGTTTTCTAGTTACAAAGGTATTGAATTATTATGAAGTTTCATTTATGGTTACACTTGTACACTGTCATCGAGATAGGATTTTGTCCAACCAGTTTTGTATATATTTAGTGGCTAGTTAATTTTGGTCTATAAAACCAGTCATGTACTTAATTAGTGCAAACTGATTTAAGTTATGGGAAATCTGTGTATACATTGATTCTTTTCTGGTAAGCTACATGTGTATTACACTTTGTAGTTAAAGGCAAGTAAATGAAATATAAGTTCATAGTAGTCTGCATGTCAGCACTAAACAAACATATTTCACTATTAAAAGCCTTTCTATCTGAAACGAAATGTTATGACTCAAATGCTTTTACACTGCGACCACAGATTTAATTAATCATGCTGGATAAGTCTGTTTTACGGGACACAATTTAAATGCATATTTATATTAATTCTGTGAGGTGGATTGGTTAAACTCTATCATACTTAAAATCAATAATGCTTTTTGAGGGTTTTAGGGACCTAACAGCGGCTATTTCTGGTGAAATTTCAATATCAGAGTTTTGTATGGTATACTATTCGTTCTTTACTTAATATAAGTAACCGTAAGGAGATTAAAATGATATCTACTGATAACTGATATTGGAAACTTCTAAAATCTAAAAATATGATTAATATCAGATACCATACGAAAATAATTTTATATCCGTACTCCTGAAGGAAATAACATTTAAGTACCTTTACGTGTATTCAGCTCCCTGTCCAGCCATCACGTGAATCCATTACTACATGTATCCTGAGGCAACATTAAAGCACATGGTCATAAAATTTGGAGTATCATGCGGAGCTGGGAATGGTGTTTGGAACATTTAGCGGCTTAATGCTGGCATTTATTTTCATTCCCCTGTCAGCGTTATCTTTGAGCGAGCCGATGTACAGATAAAACGACTTTCCTCCAAGCTGTAAATCTCGTTGCAATCGGAACAACGTGGTGTGGTCATATTATGAGTTGATCACAGCTCCCGAATTGTGCATCTAGCTTCCATACCGTTATCTTCCATTCTCGCCCACTGAACTTCATAAAGATAAGGATACGAGAAATTCTCCGGCATTTCGAATGTGCGAATTATGCTTCAGACAGACACAGCAAGTTTTATGGGTATTAAATCTCCACATTGTGGAAATATCGTGAACATATAAATTTACGTTTAGAGTGTGTGTACTATATCATATTATTATTTTCGAACTTTGCTACAAATAACTTATTTTTTAAGACATTTGGATTTTATTGGCATTCCGATATTATATTTAAAACTTAAGATTGATAAACTCTGTAACTGAAAAATATGGTAGTTAATATGAACCATAAGACATAGAAGCAAACCAGAACATTCAGGACTGATTAGTAATTAAAATTACACATTTTGGTACCACAGGCTTCCCGCAGTCAGTGACGGAATAGTGCTTTCTTAGTCACATCGACTTTGTTCGGCTACCTCGTTCCATTGACGAGATCATCCACGAAAAGTACGACATAGTTTAAGAATCAAAATCAAGGGTATTGATCGTTGCGATACCTAGCTGCCTGAGTGTGGCATTACCTGTGCTATAATATACTTTAAAGTTACAGAATGAGCAATTATTTAAGTCTGAATACGGCTCAGTTTTCAACATAAGAGTACTGGTGATTAACCGGTAGGTAAGTGCGATCCCGTCGCGAAGTAGAGTGGCAACTCTAATAGTGCATAGACGCAAGGTCTGAACGGAACGAACTTCATGTTTGGCCCGGCCCACCCACTCTGAACCAAGCCTGAGACCAAGCCTGGGCCCGAGCACGCTTGCCTAATTTTTTAAAGGTATAATTATTATTATTATTTAGACATTACACAAAGCACTGTACGAACTGGGGTTCAATTTAAGGGAATCAGGAATTTTCCCTGATATGGGCAATGGAAGCATTCATGTTTTTAGGACCTATTGAGTAACCAATTTACAGAAAAAGTGTTGAATGAGGTCCTGTAATCAGCATGCTGACGGCATACCGTCTTCTTGATTACAGTTTGGCCGGCCGTTCTCTGGGTCTGACATTTCTCGAGAGGGTGAAGTGGGCTATCGCCAGTTTTTTAGCGGGGTTTTCAAGCAGAGGAACATGCGTGTTTTAAACATTTCAAGCATTTGCAGATTTCACGAACCAGTAGCCATTTTATTATAATAGGGATAATAATAGGACTTACAGACATTAAAATCGGAATTCACGCTCGCACAAAATAGTAAACAAACTTTACCAGCGCAAGCTCCAAAAGCAACGGAAGCCACGTGGTCCAAATAAAATTAAACTGGCAACACGGTGTTGTATTGGGAAGTTACGCCTAGTAGCGACAATGCTGATTGTTGATTGCTGATTGCTTAGGCTTTCACGGCCGGCGTTAATCCAATAAAATGTATTTCCCGGGCTTGTGGGCCGTGGTCCAAAGGATGAAACTTCTCCTGACGTTTCGCTCATAACTCCGACGAGCATCTTCAGAGGATGATTCTAGCTCGGTACTTGTGGAATCATCCTCTGAAGAAGCTTGTCGGAGTTATAAGCGAAACGTCAGGAGAAGTTTCATCCTTTGGACCACGGCCCACAAGCCCGGGAAATTCATTTTATTGGACTGCCAGTACTACCAACAGAAGCAGTTAGTGCGTGTAAAAGTTTTGAAAGAAAGATTCGAATAGAATGGTGCTGTAGCGAATATCTTACATGGTAATGAAATTGCAAGTTGAATTTCAAAGCTTTAAAGATAATATAGTCTGATATTTTCATCTTAAAGATAGTTTTGAGGATATGTTTTCACTTGCTCAATTACTGTATGTTGGTACTATTAACCTTCCCCTTCCACCTCCTGCAATCGCAAAACGTCAAAGCCGGAGATCCAACGATCCAATTGCCGCTACAGTTACTGTGCTCTGGGCAGGATCGAGCGTGCGTAAACGGTGAGAGGTGAAGTTTGCAGCAACCGTGGTGTTGCCATCCAATCCGCAATTGACAAAATCGGGAATTCATTTTTTATTATTATTACTACAAGTTCCATTGGGATGAATTCGTACACGCTGAGATCATTATATTATTCCAGTAATCTTAACTTCGCAGACAAATATAATTTTTTTTCGTGATTAATTTTCCTTTACATTTTATAAAATATGCTCTGTTTTTTAAAAGTAAAATACTGTATGTTTAATACATTTTTAATGAGAATACCATGCATATATTGAATATGATAGATGCATTCCTTTCTTTGCTTTTATTTTCAAACTTGAGCAGAATAACCGTTTCTGAAGTTAAACCTGAATCATGTCCGGGTCAGCTTTCGACCGGAGCCCGTCACCATTGCACAAACACTTGAGCGTTCTGTTAATTTAGGAAGTTACTTATTCAAACATAGAGAAGCGTGAGGCGCAGGTTATACACGAAAGGAAAATTTTAGCACTGCGATATAAATAGATCTATTGTGGAGGAAGGAGGAAGGGATGAATTTTAGGAACCCCCAGGAGGCTACAGGCTGCAAAGAGCCAGGACACAGGGAGGCGCAGACGTCTCTGATACTTCTAGACTGGAAGACTCATCCCATTTGCTCGAACTGCCCGTGGAGACGACGAAGAACCGTCGACCAAGAAGAACTCTAGCGTCCAGGAGTAGTAGTCTTGCCTTTAAGTAAGCGTCCAAAGCATCTCTGGCAACGTAATGGAATGAGAAATACAAATGAAAGATAAGAAGGAAACGGTATGAACAGGAAGCGATGGAATGATGCGAAACCACTCAAGCATTCGTCCATCGACCAGGGAAAACTACGAAATGGTCGGGAATGGAACCCCAGACCTCAAGAGTATGAGCCTCATGCGTAATTGAGGAGCCATCTTCCTCAATGGTTTCGAACAAAATTAAAATATAAAAATAACCAATATGAATAGCATGTCCTTAATCTAACCCACCTAATTTACCCTGAAGTTTGATTATCAAAACAGTTGAATATATCGATGCTAGTTAAGCATTAAAACTGTATTTAATATTCCTTGTAGAATTGCCCAAAAATATCAGTACCAAGAGCCTTAAAATCAAAGAATGACTGACAGACCACAATATGGTAGTAGTTATATAAGTACAAATTTGCAAACTCTATATGAGCACAGATCTTTTTCCGAATTTTGTATTATAAAGTTAGTGTGACTTAAAACTCATTTTTGGTGACCTTTGTTGCTAAAATTTGCAATTGTGTGCATATGTGCAAAGAAAAGAGAAGGTTTAAATTAAGCAGTTCTAGAAAAGGATATTGCAGCATTTTCTGCAATCAATAGATTTGTCGAAGAGGACTTTCGGCTGCAAGATCCAGTCCTCACCTTTTGGAACGTTTTCTCAGAGGAAAGTATGTCGGGAAAATCTTTGGGTTATGTGAATTGGACCTTATTACTGTTTATAGCACAATTTCAGCGCGCACAAGCCATTTTTTGGCGATTTTATTAAAATACATTCCCCATAATTATATAGTGTAAAATATTAGCGTGAGCCACAGCTCACAACCATCAGCTGAGTACACAAGAGACATTCTGAATGTTGGGAATTCGAAGGAGCAGCTTTGGCACATGTGACAGTTGGCACTACCTGGTTCCCTTGCTGATTCCCTTATTACGTATTCTGTTTTATCCCATGTGGCAATGACAACACTAGTTGTGCACAAGCTTGGACAATGTGCTTGTAGTTTGAGGGCTTGGTGTAAGTTTCTCTATATCTGCATTTATTATGCTCTCTGCTAGTTTTGTGATGCTGTATCTGACGATGTTTGTAATGGCTTATCATTCCCAACGTTATGCAAATTTGTTTGCACAAAGCTCGTTTACACAGCTGTAAATGAACCCATAGCCCTCCAGTTAAGCGCTGACTTGAATCTTAGGTTACAAACAGCTATGATGGCGCTAACTTGGTTATGTGCATATTTACCTTTGTTTCTCTGTGAGGCAAACGCGCAAACGTATCACGATGGTATAAACACTGTTTGGGCGAGTTTGTTGGTGTTGGAATAAGAAGCAGAGGAATTATATATGTATTATATAATAACGTAAGTGTTTTGAATCCTAGAAGTTTAGAAATTTTGTAAAGCTAGTAGGTAAATAAATGGGGTGTAATTGAGGTAACGTTAATCATTTTAATCGTTGCTGCTAGCTATAAACCATTTGTTTTATAAACACATTCTTCTTTCTTTAAGTGTAGTAATACATTTCTTCTTTTTCCTCATTTTGGCCTGTCCTGGTCTCACTTCCACCTTAATATTCGTCTTCCTATCAAACTTTTTCCTCTCGATTTGTATTCTAATACCCTTTTTGGTGGTTCAGTTGAATCCATTGAGATAGTCGTTCCATTTGTGTTTATTATTACTTTTGATATCTCCTATATTATCAATCTTTAAATCTTCTCCTATTTCTTCATTAGTTAGTATATCCATCTTGTTTCTGCTTTAAATGCTCTAAAAATTTCATTTCAGCTGCTTGAATATGACTTTTATCTTTCTATTGTGACTTTGTGGGTTCGTAGAATTGAAAACCCAATTTGCCGAAATTCTAAATGTTCTTTATTTACGTAGAAACACTCTGCGTAGCAGCAGAATTACATCACATATCACAATCGACAACACCAAGGTCGATGACAATAACAAAACAGCTTACTCCACTTCCACTGCTGACAACACTCTTGTGTTATTCAAGATAATTTCAATTTTGCATCTGCTTGATTATATGTCTTTCACCATTATTTGAACTCTTATTGGTTGTTTTCCTGAAAATGCCACCACTTCGTTTTATCTACTCCGGCATTTATTCTGTCCGGCTTATTACCTGGAATTGGAAAATCATGTAAGCAAGTATGCACCGCGTGTGTTAGAGTCATTAAGCAGGATAAACAGCTCGATACATTTAATCAGACATTTCCGAGAGAGGGAAAGCATAATCTTATTAATGGCTGGTATGAACTACAAACCTAAACAGAGTGGAATGGCTGCCTATAGATTATAGATTCCATAAACCACAGAAAGATCTGGAAGAATACGTCGAAAAGAACATGTTTGAGGTTTAAAAGTCTGTAAAAAGTAGATAAAAAGAAAAAAGAAAACGCTTTTATATATAATGGTACCTATATATGCCAACAAAACCATTTCCCATGAATCAGCTGTGCAGAGCAGAATGCACTCTGTGATGTCGTTACGAATGGGTTGTTGGATTAGGGGAACAATATTACCGAATTAGTGGCACTTCGTGCCTAAAGAGAGTTTCAAGGAAATGTTTAATGAAAGCAACTAAAATTGAAACAAACCCGCTTAAATTTGAATTAAACTATAAAGGGAACATGCATTTAAATTAAAATTATTATTTAATTTTTATTCAACCAAATAGCCGTACCAATTTGTAACTTCCAGGTATAAAAGAGACACTGCTTGTCAAAGTATTAACTGAGAGAAATAAAACGGAAATGAGTGGTTTTATGTTTAAAGGAGCAATAAAAGTATATTATTTTTAAACATGTAATAAACGACGTTAACGCTAAAGTATTTTATTTTTAATTTAACACATAAAGACAGGAAATAAAGGCGATACACAAGGAAATATGAATGTATGGTACAGGCGCGGCTCTGGACGAATTAATAAGTGACTCGGAAAATTGGCTAGCCTAAATTCGCAAAATCACTATCGCAAAAACCGATTTTATGCTGAAATAGTGGTTTTGAATTTCGATGGGGCTTCCCTCTATATATGAATTCAAAAGTTCCATAAATTACCTTTATTTAAAGAGTACTCGCTTTCATTATCTCTACTAAATGCCACTTCTTGTCTACTTCCCTAATGGTATATTGCACGAAAAGCCTGTTAAGCTTAACGTTGAAGCTAAAAAGATGTTCACGCAAAGAGTTCCATTTGACGCGGGACAGTTTGTAACAAATAATATGGGTAGCTCAGGGTTAAGCAATGAGGTTTCCCCCAGGGTATGCGTGGATATGTATGAGAAGGATGGTTTTAATGACACTGGAATGCCCGTTTCAAACTGATTTGATGACTGCTTCTTTTTATCATAACATCAAACTCGAAGTTGCCGACCAAGGGTTACCAATATCACTGTTTAGAGTGACTGTATGTGCAATGCTTATTACTCAATCAAAATTAATTTTTTCTTCACGTACATATGAACCGACAAATATATTCTCTCATCACCTCTGGTCTCCTTTTACCAAGAGAGAAGAACAGGACTTTCTTAACCGGCTCCAAGCCACGAACTGAGTGTCCTCACAGCTGCGCGTGGGTGTGTAACTTTCACTTCTGGAAGCCTTCCTGTCACACAAAGGTTCCCTTTGTAACTATTTTGTCCATTGTGATTATTAGTCTCGCTCATGCCATTATCAAGGGTCCGAAGAATATCCTTTTCAAACAAAGTCAAGTGCTATTCATTCAGGATTCTTACTAAGAAAACCCTTTTTCTCACGTGTCTTTTGTTAAACAACTCAACCAACTGCACCTGTTCGTGTCATAACAAATATACAATACTCCTTTGAAATCCATTACGATTCTTTACTCATTGCAATTCTTAATTTCGGTATCAACGTCCTCATTGTATTTTACAATATATAGACGTGAGCTTTCCCGAAGAGTGTGTGCAATTTTGTTAGTGTTTTTTCTCAAACCCTTCAATTCGACACAATTATGTTCCTCATACCAACGAGTCTTAAACTTCCTGGTGTATTTTGAAGATGCTCCGCCGCAAAGTGTTTCTAGACATAGAACTGATGTTGGCCTACCGACATTTATTACATTGCGCTTGTCATCATTTTTCCATAAAGAAAAAGAAAATGTTTGGAGAGTGAAACACACAAAGTCGTGTGTCGGATTCATTGTGAATCCCTTAAATATGAAAAATTAAACTCTTCGCATATCACACAATAATCACTGATCACAAAAAATTGCGGCTTTACATAAAATGCAAACTGTTATCTAATAAACAGCAGCACATGACACGCAGGCCTGGCTTCTAGCGGATTACCACTTCTACAAAGAGGGAGAAAGTCCTGTATTGTGTAGGCAAAACAAGATGATGCGGAATATCGGCTTCTATGAATCGAATCCGTAGCCATAGTAAGCAGCAATGCATTCTGCCCCTCCAACCTCTCCTTACAGACCGCATGTGTTACGGCCAACTTGGCCCTTTAATAACGAATCACTAGTCGGGAAATAAGCTAGCTGCATTATCGATGCGCGGGCGCCAAGAGAGCAGTTCCATTGCAAAATGTAATTTGGAGAACTTTTATAATTGAAAATTAAATGCTAGAACATAAAACATAACCATGTAAGTTACTCAAAAACAAGTAGGTGACCCGGCGATTCAAACGCATCAAGGAAGAACCGCCCCTGGTGTGATTGCGAGCGAGGAGAGATACCGAAACATGTGTATACCCAGTTATTCAGCCACTGTGGCAACACCAGAAGTTCAGCGTAAATTATTATTTAAAACTTCAATGGAGTTTAACTAATAATTTCAGCATATAGTAAATGAGGCTGATAAATTTGTAATAAACATTGTGTGATCTGACGACACACATCTAAACGGAACAGTCAGTCGTGATAATTGTGTTCACCAAGCACAAAAAATCCACACGTTCATGCCTAACTTATTCCTACAGTATCATCGAAGCGTATGGACTTTCCTGGACGAGAATCTGCAGGACATTGGATCGGACTAGGAGCTGGGTTTAAGCCGCTGACACACTCAACCGATTCAACACTTCTGGACTTATAGCTTTGGGGGAGCTTGAATTAAGAAATGTATTTCAGGAAGCCATATACGCTGGAGGCTCTTCGTCAAGAAATTGCAGCAGGTTGTATAGAAACATCAGTGGACACATTGAGCAACGTTAGTCAATCAACAAAGGTAGTGAAATGTGTTTTGGCTGCTAATGTGCAGAAAATTGAAGGTAAATGAGAAGTTGCTGTAAGCGCGATACATAATTCAATTTCGGTAATAACATAAATAAACCATTCATGTTCGTTAAATTATGGGACGAATAGGCGTTTTCTCTTGAGAAAATAATTTATCGTAGATACAGATAACCTTATGATTAAATATTTCGGATTCAGGGGTCCATAAGTTTTACTTGGGATCAAATATTAAGTAGAAATGCTTGGTAGAATGCAAAGCTTCCTTTTATAGATAAGGAATAGAGGCAGAAAGGGGATATTTATTTAGTTATGTATATAAACTAACAAGGGAACTATCACTATGCTCATATCTATATTTGCTTGAGCGTTTGATGGCATCATCTCTGCTCCATGTGGGACCTGTGCACTGAAAATATGCTGTGGAGTGAGACCGCAACGCACAAAACAGAAGCCTGAGGAGTGCCGTATGCAACTACTTGCAAGTAGCTTCTGGACATCCCTCGTTAGCTCTGTACCAGACTTCTTACGTATGTCACGTGTAGGATTAGGATTTCACTACAGAGGGAATTTAGTACGTAGGCCACCATGCTGTGCCCACTGTGCCTATGCCCGCAAGTGGGGTACTCCCCGGAGGAAGGATGAGGCGAGAGGAGAGAGAGGGTGGCCAGTCCAAGATGCCATGACAGTTTAGAGGGCAGGGTCCCTACAGTTTATTTAGATAGACACTTCCGGCGACAGGCGAAGACAACGGACACGCTCCCCTACTGCGGGACGGCAACGAGCTCAGCAGCCGAGCCCCAAAGTTCCTTGGCTGGCGGTGCCGAAATGGTCCCAGCAGAGCCGCGGAGACCGGCAACTGACCTACCGGAGGAGTAAGTAGTTTACCTCAGAGAATATCATCCTGCCATGCACCGCCGAGACACTTCTAGCCTGAAAGGGACCACAAGATGAGAGATGATATGAAATGATAATGGAGATGAAATGAAGGTACAGGAAATTCGGGGGATGTTATTAACCTACCCAGCATTCACCTAGTGACCCCGGAAACCCCCCGAAAAATACCCATGGATCAGGTAGGTCGAAAACGGGAATCGAACCCGGGCCTCCCGAATGTGGGCTACAGACGAAACCTCCTGAGCCATACCGCTTGGTCATGTGTAGACAGCTACCCACGGGGATAGGCAATCCACTCCGTTTATTATGCTTATATGTTCCTACGTTTTTTTTTATTTACGTCCGCTCCAACGTTAAGTTATATCGGACGGTGAATGAATTAGTTGAAATGATGCTCAAATGTGTCCAGGGTCCATGGAGCTTAGAGTTACCCGACATTCGCCTTGAAGGATAAGGGAAAACCCCGGAAAAAACCTTATCTAGGTAACTCACTCTGACCGAGATTCGAGCTCGGGACTTCTTGAACGTGAGGCAGACATGCTACCATCTATGTTACCGAGGCGGGCATGTTCCTACGTATTCTGGACTCTTTTTCGGGTACTTCCAGCTATACTCCTCAGCCAATTTTTCACACATCAAACTCTTAAACGAATATAGGTACGGGCATAGTGATAGTTCCCTTGTAAGCTTCTTACACATAAAAACTACAAGGAATATCGCTAAGTTCAGCCCAGGCTATTAACTTACCGTATTTTTCTTTTGTCTGTGGCGCAAGCGCTGAACTGCCTTTTTTTCTTTTTTATTTCCTTTTTAAACTAACTGTTTGTATGTCTTAAGTAATCTTTTTAAATATTTCTAAGGAAAGAAAGACTATTGAACAAGTGTATCCTAAGTTTTTTTTTCCTTTTTCCTTTTTTTCTTTTTTTATTATTTTTTTAATGACGGGAACGGCTACAGGGTAAGTTGTTTAGAAAATGTCTGGTTTTATTGGCTTGTACTGTGGGACAATAGAAAGGGTTCTATTTGCTTAAATGGTTATTAGATCTGCATTTGTTCCATGTGATAAATGTATGGCTCCAGAGAACGCAAGGCTTTCTTTCGTATATAGGTCCATCTCTGCTCCTTTAAAAACATACGTAAGTGCTTTCCTAGCGCAGTGTCTCCTCACCGTACTTTCAGCAGCCAATGTAGTGTACCAGCAACCAACCACACTGCAAAATTATGAAATTTCGTGGCTTTGAAGCGAAACTCCATGGCTGGGACACTTAGTAAAGATGAACGAAGAAAGATTACCTAAAAGAATATTTGAAGCAAGAGCGGAGGGGAAAAGAAGAATAGGAAGACCTAGGATGGAATGGAGACAATATATGGAAAGAGTGACAGTCGGACATGGGACGGCATTGAGAGGAATATACAGGTTGGCGCAGGATAGGATCGAATACAGAAAGTAGCTGAAGGAACCCGACGCCTAACGGCAGCAGGGAAAGCAAAAGAAGAAGCGAAACTCTAGTTGTACCAACTGTGATGCTGAATGCAAGCATTCTTCTGGACGATGTTTATGTGATGCGTCGCGAAGGGAGGTCCAAATCAAGTCAGCCCGCTGACAGTTGTACAAACGATGCTCAAGAGTATCATCTTCCACGCATATGCCACAGATCTTCGAATTTAGTCTCTAGGGCCGCCACATCCTCTCTGCAGTCAGAACCGTTTCATTAACAACTTCATAAACACTTCTCTCCAGATCGACGGAAGGTTACAGTTGGTTGCATTTGCCCAATCCAGACTATTTTGTTTCTACATTTCGTCGTTGAATACCTGGCTCCATCAAGTGACGATAGAGATTCTTGGTGGGCAAAAACTTCTCCAGTGGTTCCCCGGAATTTTCAAGAGCACGAAGCTTGGCGACCAAACGCTGAAATTCCCGTGTCGGTCTCGCTACGGTATGTAACTTTTCATACCAAAACTTCTTGTCAATCGGAGAGTCACTGCCAAGTAATGAGGACAATCCTGTCTTTCCCAACAGTGCCAGACACTTGTTGTCAACATCCACTAGACCACAACCACCTTTCCTTAGAGGAAGACGGAATTGTGCGTGAGCTACTCTATATGCTTTCCCCGTCTACAGGAAGTATCCAAGCAGAGTCTCAAAACGTTGGGCGAACTGCTTAGGGAGCGGCAAAATCTGCGCCACATACCGCAGTTTACTCAGGGCATAGGTTTTGAATGTACCAAACGCGTTGCAACAACGTCAGATTTCGAGAGAAACCTTCATGTAATTTGAAACGCGCGTTGAGCCTCTGGGTCCAATCCAGAGAAATCATCTGTGTTATGGTAGAGGTAAACATAACTCCTAGTATAGTGGTCTGTGTAGCCAACTCCATGTGCAGCAGTGTTGGTGGATGTTCCCAGGTGCCAAGTGGAAGGATTTATGCTTTTTGGGCGTTGAGTTGAGCTCCCGAAATGCGACTGTAGGTCACAATTGCCGTGGATATGTCCTCCATATCCTTGTGATCTTTGGCCAAGTCCGTCACGTCATCCGCGTAAGCCATTACTTTAAGGCGTTCCCCAGCTATAGGAAAACCTTGCAGTCCATATAGTAGCATCTGGAGTAACGGATTGAGTGTCAAGGCAAAGAGTCCCATAAATAAGGGACACCCCTGCCTGACTGATTGTCGTATTGGAATAGGTGTCGACAAAAAGCCGTTACAAAGTATTCTTGACGACGCTTGTTGATAAGGCCCTTGAATCGCCGCTATCATTTGTTGAGGTACCCCAGCTGCGCGCAAACACCACCAGATATACCAATGTTGAACTCCATCAAAAGCTCTATGAAACTCCAGATTAACTAATGCTATGGTGATCCTCCAGATGGACGACCGCATCTCTTAATTCCGTAAGGACACCAACAATATTCTTGCATTGATGAGCTGTTTGATCAACATGCAGCACCTCCTCATACGCTGCTTTTAGTCTGCTGGCCAAAAGCTTCGCACAGATTTTGTAATCTGAATTCAGCAGTGTTATTGGACCAAATTCCATCGCTGCCTGGGGGCAGTGTTTCCGCGAGAGTAAATTTATAATTCCATCCCCGAAATATTCTGGAAACCAGCCTCCGTCCCATAATGCCTATGGCACTGTAACAAACTCAGCCTTAATAATCGGCCAGAATGGTAGATGAAATTCATAAGAAAGACCATCCCGTCCAGGCGCCGTATTGCGGTTCAAATTTTGCACCACCTGATGTACCTCTCGTTCCGTTATGGGACCTTGTAGAGTCTCCTCCGTGAACTGACTACTCTGAGCCACGGTGCTACTCATACCCCCGAGCTAGCCATGGGTTCCGCTTGAGCCTCGCCAAATAGGCGCTGGTATTGCTCCTAAAGATAAGGCAGTAACTAGCGTGTCCCATGTAACGCTACACCAGTAGCAGCGTCAGTGAGCGATGAAATGTACTTGGCCTGTCCATGGGTGCGTACCTTGGCAAATGAATAAAAAGAGGCCTGTTCATCGGAGAGAGCGTGCGTCAAGGGAGACCGAATGGTTCAACTCTGCAGCATTTGATCTTGTTTGCCTTTAATTATTTCCTTTATTCTTCTGATAGCCAGAGCGACCTCGACACCTCGATTCTGCTGCTCATATAGATTCCAAAGCACCTCATTATAAAATTGCAACACCTCTCTTCTTTCACGGCCTTCTCAAAACTAACTGTTTTGAAGAACGCTTTGATGCCCGGTTTTGCTGTAACGGACCACCATTCTGCTTTTCGGTGGGCACGGCGATACGAGGATTTTAAAGCTGCCCATCTTGTAGCAAAACGCAATTGACAGTCCTGACCCTTAAACAGGGTTGAATTGATTTTCCTGTAACTCCTTCCAATATCTCGACTTGGAGCTGTGAGTTGCAGAGCACACGTAATGGCGTGGTGGTCACTAAAGGCAACGGGATGAATACCAATGCGCTGGAAACATGGAATCAATGTATCAGATAAATAAAGACGATCCAGTCGGGATGCTGAGGCGCCTCGGAAAAACGTGAACTGCACAGTATTATCATGCTGCAGCTCCCAGGCATCACGTAGATGTAATTGAGTTACTAACTGCAGAAGCCTCGGGCTGAGATTGGCAGCACCTTTCTGACCCTTAACCTGAAGCGTACAATTTAAATCCCCTGCAATGATACCCTCTTTACCGGATAGTAAATGGGCTGTCAAAGCCTGTTGAAAGAAGTGCTCACGTTCGTGTCGTCGATTGGAACCGGAGGGAGCATAAACGTTAATCAGAGCAATGTTTTCCAGTACAGACGATACGACGCTCCCCGAGGGATGTAACTGAAAGTCAGAACACCGGACACCACGGCGATAGAGCAGAGCAGTGCCTCTCCCTTCCGGGCCCAAGCTAACCACATAATCATAATTATACAGAGCTGCCAAATTATGAGTGTTAACCTCCTGCAAGAAACACACATCCACGTCATGCGTCGTGAGGAACTGATGTAACAATTTTTGATTACGTAGATTTCTAATGCCGTTAACATTGATAGTAGCCAATATTTGAATGCCAGGTAAAGTAGTGAAGAGATTCCAGAAATACAAGGCAAGCAGAAACCAGTGCAGATGTATGATGATGCTTCGGACAAACTATTGAGTACCTGAAACTTTAGCTAGCGCATCCGGTGATTTGAGACCAGGGTCTCTGGAAGAAAGCACCACTCGCATGTTGTCCTGGACTACCAGTTGAGTCTACTGTCACAGGCACTGATTGCAATGCATATCCCTGAATATTCCCGGACACCCACTCCATTTCAGTTTTATCGCCGTCTTGTAGTGTCGACTTGTCAACACTCGACATGGCAGAAGGTGCGTCCTGCTGAACTAAAGCACTCCATTCTACAGGAGACTGGGCGGTTTTCGATTTCTTCGCTTTTTTCGTGAATTGGCACCAGCAGATGTATGGGTAGAATGGAGGGTGGTCGCTGCACCAATCTTACGCTTCTCCGTCACAAGAGCTCTCGCCTTCGTGCAAACGGGTGACGTCATCTCCTCACGGCACTTCTCGGATACCGTTGGTTTCGGATCCGTTTGTAGTTGACTGTCTCTTGTACCGGCGGACACCGGGTACATATGTGTTGCTTCTGGCAGCTGATGCGACTGGTTCACACTTTCCTGCACGGAGATTTCTTGCTGTGGTTCCAGTAGCTCCCTGCGCAAAAGTGGTGGTACAGGTAAGACAGTCTTTCTATTGGATCATTTTACTTTGAAGTGCGTGGTTTCCCCACATACATAGCAGGTTTTCACCTCACCAGCGTAACTCACTGTAACACGATAGTCCACAACCATAATGGTGTTAGGAATCGTGGTTTTAAGAGCCATTATTCACTGGTATTTTATACGCATTGCCCCATTGCTCTCTCCGAAGTTCATACACTTTGCCATAATGCTCCAATTTTTGTCGTAATACCACATTCGGTATCTCCGGCGGTAGATAAAACACACGCACCGTGGTGGTATTGCCGGTGGTCCTTTCGACCGTAACTATTGTACGCTCCCCGTTCGCATAGGTAAACACAGCGGTACCAGCAAACTTTTCTATCAGCCGCTCCATTAGCACCACCGAAATGAGCTTTATATACATCGCTCGATCCCGCGCAATTAGCTGCAGCGTATCCACCTGGTCAGCAGTAAGCTTCAAGGTATCCGCTACAAACTCATGAACTTCCAATGCCGTTGGCCTCATCGCAGTGATCTCAAATTTCACTCGCAGAGTATTTATCCTGCCGTAGATTTCCATGCTAACAGTAGCACTATTACCGAATAAACACAAAAGCAAATCTGGCCTCAAGCTTTAGACACGCTGAGGCACAAAGGAAAGAATAAGAGGAAATAAAATAACTGAGAGTCGTTGAGTACAAACGCAGTAATTCGACCGCTGACAGTCACAGCACAGTAGGTAAACACCGGCGCCGTATGGCGTGGTAGGCTCGACCTTCACTGTGCGGCAGCTCAAGGTCGACTGATGTCATATACATTATACAGCGTCTACTGCTACACGTTAATTTCCCTTGAAATTATACTTTATTTACATTTGTTTTTAATCACTAATTTCATTTCTTTTTAACTACACATACAAATTGTCCAGCTTTCACAAGGTCATTACTAAAAATACTAATTAATGCATTCTTTCTATCCATTTTGAGCCATTTCTTATTTATATATTCTTTTCTTCATAACTCAGTCCTTTCACACTCATTTCTTTTCTCCCGCATAATGGGCACTGTAACTCTGGAAAACCTAAAGGAATATGTGGGCTAAATAATCTTCCTAAAGTCAAGAAGACGTTTTGGCCAAAAAGTGAGAGATAATAGATGTGTACATACTTTGCTTTCTGAATGAAGTAATTTCTTACCTCTGCTTAAGCCTTTTGATTCAGATTTATTTTTGGCTTAATTTGGTTTTGTATGCTAGGTGGTGAGTATTTATACCCTGAGCCATTTACCTTATCTGATGTCGAATTCAAAGCTTCATTCTTAAAGAATTTTGTTATTAGCCAGGATTTTAATGCAGGAGGTTATGTTAAATTGATCTTTACTGCAATCCTTCAAAATCTGCTGAAGTGCGCAGTGGACACGTAAAACAAACGACGACTGACATGCGTGGGTGTTGATGAAACTTTTATACCGCTGCAGTAGAACAAACTCTGAGTTCATTATACGAAACTAAGAAAAATGTAACAACATTTGTATTTTGTTTTTTTATTTAATTTAGGATAAGTCAGTATCAATACATTTCAGGAAACATAATATATGTGTACACTAACATGCATAAAGGTGGTTTACTCCCTTGATCGCAATAATATTTTTACTTCCATGAAGTTTATAATTTCAAGTAACCAACCTTTGACTCCAGCCAGATGTTATCAGTTCTCTATGGGACTGGGCTGAAAAACAATTCAGAGACAAATTTGAAGCATTAAACGATGTTATGATCGATGTAAAATGAATGGATTGTTAGATTATGGCCTCTATGAAAGAATTCACTACGATTGGTACAAAAAGAAATGGAAAATGACATGACATAATTCGAACTTCTGCAGGAAGACGTGAATCATCATTTGAATGTGTCAAACTGAAGGACAGCAACGACAATTTCAATGACATGGAACCGAAGACAAATATTTTTCTGTTACTGTCTTATATCTCTCCCCATAAATTCAACGAAGTTTTGCGGTAACGACACTCTGTTAGTGAGAACATGTAACGTATGATCTTAACCCTTCGGTAAGTCGGCCATGCTTTTGGAGGGTGAAATTACTCTTCCAATCCAGGGCCTAGAAATCATTCTCGGGGAACAGAGCAGTTCACACTGACCGATGGTAGAGGTACATTTGTCATTATAACCGTATGCGTTCCATCATGGGATAATTTTAATAAATGGCAGTATACAGCAAAGCTGATTGTCAGAAGTGAGCATTTATCAGATTTCTAACAAAAAAAGTAATGACGCCATGGAACACCTTCGGGAAGGAAATTGTTAACAACGATAATTTTAACACAAACAATCTAACGATTTTTCTGTATGTAGTAGATGTAAGAGTAACTTTTGCTAAAGTTCCCCTTCGAGTTTACCTAGACGCATACGTTTTTACTCTTTACTCGACAGATTCAAGTGCTTCGCACTTAGGAAAGCTGTTGTGGTCGGCCGTATTTACTCGAGAAACCTGCTTTCTTGTCAAACTCTCCTGCTTCTGGAAAACCTCTTCTAACTTTGCCCCACTGCACTACAGAACCTCGGAACCTTATAGAAAATACGAGAATATCAGACGAATTTTCTTTAACTTATTTACAGTATGTTTTAGGTTTTCTGTTCAGAATTTGGTTTCATTCAATTAAATGCATTTATACGTATTGCCAATATTGAACAGTTCGTTTCGTGTTCGATTCATGTCCAGCAGCCACCATGATCATGATGTTTTATGATTTTCTCAGGTAGGTAAGCGAATCACGGATGGATTATATACAAGTTTTACTTTCCGTCGTTTCTTCTAATTTCGTTGGTTATTATCTTTCTGGATAGCAGGCGTCGTTGCAGTGGTCTCTGTCTGCAACATGTGTTGTAGATTTGCTTTGGGGAGACATGTGTTGTTGCTGTACCCGAACATGCCTGAAGGTAGGAACGTGCGTCAAAAGAACGGCTAGAAAATTTAGGGTGTCTACCTCCATCAGATCTGGCCAGTCCTTCGCCTCATTACTTCTTTCCGAAGGTTTAGTAGACGTAATAGGCATAACCCTAGGCGCAATTCTAAAATCTTTCTTCATTTCCAAATCCTATCCTTGGCTAGTTTAGCAATGCTACAGCAAACCTGCTTTTGGAACCATCAAAGTAAGTAGACCAGGTAATTACTTATGGTTAGACACACTATAACGCAGCGTTGTCACTTTACCCAGTTCCTCTGTCAAATATACTGGTTTCGGTTACTAGGAAAAACATTGTATACTTTATAGTAGTTTTAAAAGTAATGTCTACGTAATAATAAAAGCATATATTTCTTTCATGATGATTTCAAACATAAACCGTCTGCTTTATTAAGAGACAGACAGAGGGAGGGAGAGAGAGGGATAGAGAGAGAAGAAAGCAGGAAGAAAAAGTAAGAGGATGGAAGTTCCACTTTACAAATGTAAAACAACAATGCTTGCAGCTTGGTATTGTGTACTACACATTTGGGTAAACAAAACTCTAAACTTCTGCAAGAAATAACTGAAGCAGTCTGAAGTCAGTCATTTTCTAAGTCCAGTAATTATAATGTACACTCGTACTTAAATCCGGAAAATTCACGATGAAATCATAAGTAAATTACTACTTATTTCTTTCCTACGTTTTTAGTAAGTGCTTGCAATTTTCCTTGTTTCCCATCCTGTTTACCCACATAGTCAGAAACATCAGTCCCTGGGCGCGATTCCAACCCACAAAACTCTGCGCCAAGAAATGCCCAGGCGAGGTACTTTAGTGAGCACGGCTCTTTGGACCAAGAGAATTTTGGAGGCTGTCTAGCAGGTTTCTAATGGCAAGTTTTGGCAACCATGTCCTAATGTACAAACTGCTCCACTGGTAAAGTGGATTTAAGTACAGTATTAATAGTATTAAAGTAGCGATATCTAGGTAACTGTATCTTTAACCGTAACTTCTTTGTTGATCTTCAGTGCTAAGGTAGAAGATATTTTATAGATTCCTGAATAAGATAAACCAGTCTACAAGACCAATTATGTAGAATAAAATACAATATTGATCTCTAAATTAATAAAAAAATACATAGTAGAACAATAACAATATAAATCGGATTGCTAACATTTGAAATGTTATAATTGTTCTTCCATTAACTTAATCTATAAAACACTACACAAAGATGCTAGGATCCCTTGGGCCCATAGACTCAAAGTCTATTTACTTCTAATTTCTATCGGCTACTATTAACTCTCTTCCTTCAGCTCCTTATTGATATTTCTCAGCTATTTCTGGCTCACTAAATCCAGAAGTTTTCATATTTGATATCTTCTCTCTCGTTTTTACATTTATCTTATGCCAATTTCTTTCGATAGATCTAAGCAGTCTTTTACCAATTTTTTCTTAGAATCCTAATTACCTCACAATCTAGAATTATGTGTTAGTCAACATCATATCGGTTAAAGAATTGGAATTTTTCTACATCATCCCTTGCTCTTAATCCTTTTAACTTAAGCACCCTTGTTCTAACCCACACAAAGCTTTGCGCTACCGATTTGTCACATATGTCCAGATATTTTTCTCTATTCCAAATGATGTTCAGTCCTCATACGTAACAACGGTTTGAGCGATAATATTTGCCTTTCAATATCTTCAATTCTTTATTTAATTTCCTTCCATAAACCTTTTGTTAACATTTGCCTATCTCTCTAAATATCCCCACAACCAATTTTAAACAGAGCTTCCTTTGTGCTATTAGAACAAGTATAACCTATATTACGTCATTTATGAAATTCGAAACAATGGATAAGATTATAGTTATGTAAATTGCAATAGGCTGCTCAAATGGTTACCCTGGCTTTATTTCTGTTAATACAAGCATCTCAGATAACGCACTGATTATTCTCCAGTCTGATTTTTAAAAGAAGTTAGGCGAAGGTCATCTGTTTCGCATTGTTGCCTGGCAGGTCTCCTTTCTTTATTCTCTGAACACTCGAAACATGAACAAGGGTTCGAGTTATCTCACCTAAACAAAATCATGCACAGTTAATCTGTATTAGCCTACTTTAAAAAATAAGTTGTTCAGACATTCACTGCGTTGTAGGGTCTTCACATATGACTTACTTCAAATAATTTCTGCACTATGTAAGTGATATTTCATACTTACCGTTCTTGTTGCTATGCATTAAGTTGACGTTCCCGCACAGTGCGGAAAGTATTTCTCCATGGAAACACATATAGGCGATGCACGTTCTAAAATCCAACATTTATCTTCAATTATATTTATTAATATTTCAGTTAATATCTTATTTACTAAAATTCAGATTGATATCAATGCACACAGTAAAAAAAATAATATGCAATACACATGACATTGTGGTAAGCACATAATGGAACCTCGAGAATTGAAAAAACTCGGTGCAAGCGGCTCGTTTTTTTTTCAAACTTATCCTCGTTCCGTATTAAGTATTTGCCACATTAGTATCGCAATTTACTATTATCAACGACTTTGTTAGTTGACATGGTCATATCAATGCCACCGATATGCCGGAATTTTGACCCACAGGAATTCTTTAAAGTGCAAGCATATCTACTGACATGGGACTGTCGCTTTTGGACAAAAGGAATGAGCTGTTCATTGATAAGGAGCAAACTCTCGTCTTCCTGTTGGGAGAATTCTCTAAGAGAACAGACAAATTCTCTAGCTTGACTATGTAATGTAACAGCCCGACCTTTGCCTTGGGCCATGATTCCTCGGTCCACCTCTAATCCTACCGTCACTACGTCTTGCTTCCATAAAAACGTATTTTCATTACATTTTAACAAAGTAGACTAACAATACACAGCGCAACTGATTACTCAAGCAAACTCTATTTCCCGCATACAATTGGCGACAACTGACCTAAATGACGCTGCCACGATCATCTGCGTCGCCGATATGCGAGAATTATTTCCAGTAGTTCTTTCGTATGCTAATAAATCTACTGACATGATGCTGTCCCTTTTAAGCACACTTAAATGAACCCGCAACCTCGGCATTAGTATACCAGCTCCTGACCAAAGCAGCCTTTCAGCACGATACTGAAGTGCGAAGCATCATTTGCCATTTTAACTAAAGGTGGGCTTTACGTAAAGGTTTGTACATTCAAGCCACCCTAGTTTGATATAATGGAGTTCAGATCAAACAGAGGTTTATTCCAAAATCTGAAAACCCCAAAAGCTTTAATCAATGATTTTTTTTCGGCGAAAACGATGACCGTCACCACTGACCTATCTGTGGAATACTTCTTTTAATTTCTAGCAGAGAAAGTATTTTATTCAAACCAAAAAATGGACAAGAGGATTTCACTAGAAACTCACGTTTTCAAATCCGATGGGGAAGGAAAGGTCGTTCGCGTCCGAAGGAAGAACATAACTAAAAAGCTAAATCTCTCATAAATCCCGAACTTTGTGTTTAAATTCAGAGCTTACAAGGATGCAACAGGAATGACTTCAACAAAATACTTGCACACAAACTACATTTTACTTTAAAAAACTGTCCTTATTTTTAATCTCCTCAAGAATGGCTAAGCAATTTAATTGAAATGCTTTAAGATATATGCATGGAAACAGTATTTAGGTGGCAGTCAGTTTAGTGGTTCATATTGTGAGGGTTACTTCATTTTTTTCAAGTATTTGGGACTTTGTTCTGGATTGTTCTGAAAAAAGTAATTTGTATAAAATAGGATGTGAAACTGGGTAGGCCACAGAATGATACAATTTACATAATGGTGTTCTTATTGGTCATTAAAATAATGTAATTACGTATTTTTGTGACGTGGACCAATAGGATAGAAGTAATTTAGATGTTCTAGAAACATAGTGCGCAGCGAATCCACAATACGCAGATAGTTTGGCGTCATTCTGTACAAGATCACCGTCGTAGTAAGACGTGCTTTTTTGGTGTCATTCTGCTCGTCTGCAGAAACTTAAAGAGTAACGATGCAACAATAATCATTTTATGAAAGGACACAATCTACGAAGTTTAAAATTGTAATAAATTATATTAATGGTTTTGCGGAATAAATTACAAGCTATTTAAAGGAGAGGAATTGTAGCCCGCCTTGGTAGCGTGGTGATAGCATGTGTGCCTCACGTTCAAGAAGTCCCGAGTTCGAAGGTAGCTGGATAAGGTTTTTTCCCGGGTTTTCCCTTATCATAAAAGGCGAATGTCAGGTAACTCTAGTAAGATCTATGGATCCTGGGCTCATTTGAGCATCATTTCACCCATTCCATTCATCTACCGATTTGACTTAACGTTGGAGGACGTAAATTGCAAAAGAAAAGAGGAATTGTTGTTATTTTCCTAACATAACAGCAGTCCGATACCACGACCAGAGATAAGACTCATTGTTCCAAAGCGCCGAGGCATACATCTACAAGAATTATACCAAATCGTCACCAAAGTTGAGGGTAATTAATTAATCTATCATCCCACGCGCATTTTGCACAATTATTCCTTTGCAATATAACACAACCAATAATACAGAATAACACAACCAAAAAAGGTAGATTGCGCAATAAATTATTCGGAATACAATTTTTGTGGTGTTAATTACTTCCAAGATACTGGTTAACGCTGATATGAATTTACTGATATTTGATACTTCTTTTAAAGTGCTATTTTGTTATTCGTTAGTGTAGCAAAAGGTAGACCTACAATGCCAACATAGAGCTGCAACTTTTAATTTATTCTTTTGTACCTACAGCGAAATGTGTAATGAGACTGCAAATTTTTATCTTGACTAATGTGGAAGTGGGTAGAAAAATTCAATTTTGTCTTAATGACTCTTAGAAGAAAGGGTAAAGAGATTAATGTGAACATAACCCTAATGTCCAATTTCACCAACAGATGTTAAAATCGACGTTAACAAATGTAACGTAACAATTGTCACAGCGTTAAAACTAATGTTAAATTTCTTGCATTTCACCAACCTGTTTTCTTAAAATGTTAACAAACCTGTGTTAACGCCAAGAAACTTGTAAATATCTCAGTTATAGAAGGCTATGGATGATTTTCTGAACGTACTCCGATGCGCTTTTGTTTTCATTTTCGTCTGCACAAATGGCGGATGAACAAAACCATAAACAAAACCGTGAGACAAAATTCTCATCGACGGAGAAAGAATTGTTAATTGAAATGGTAACAAAGTGTAAGGATATCGTGGAAAATAAGAGGACGGATGCACTGAATGTAAAAGAAAAAGATGTCGCGGTGAAAATATTGGAAAGGAATTTAATTCAAATGCATGTGTCACTACTACAAGCACCAAACAACTTGTCAGTATTACGTAAATTTAAAACGAGGTGCGAAGAACAAGTGCCTTAAACGTTTCAAGACGGGAGGTGAACACTGTATTATCCACATAATTCAGTGAATTATAAAATCGAAAAGTTATTAATACTTGAAGCAAAGGCGAGATCGGCATATTCCTTTCGATGTATATTCTAACTCATTATTAAGTAAATTTAAAACGAGGTGCGAAGAAGGACAAGTGGCTTAAACGTTTCAAGACGGCAGGTGGACAGTGTACTATCCTCATAATTCAGTGAATTATAAAATAGCAAGGTTAGTAATACTTGAAGCTAAGGCAAAATAGTCATATTCCTTTCGATGCATGTTCTAACTCAGTATTACGTAAATTTAAAACGAGGAGCGAAGAAGGGCAAGTGACTTGAACGTTTCAAGACGGGAGGTGGACAACGTATTATCCACATAATTCAGTGAATTATAAATTCGCAAGGTTATTGATACTTGAAGCAAAGGCGAGATCGCCATATTCCTTTCGATGCATGTTCTAACCTCTCTTGTACTTCCGCAGTAAACTCCATAGCAACATTTTTCGACAGTCTATACCTCCGTAAATCAATTTTCTTCGGATAGTTCCTCAAAATCATTTCTCCTCATAGGCCGTACTGCATTATGAATGCCATTTAGACGGTCTTAAATATAGCAAATCGACATCAACAGCTGAGTTCATGCTCGCCATCTTGACTATTTACAATTGTTAAGGACTTAACGTTAGAAATTCGGCTTGTTAGTTTAACACGAAATTTAATACGAGTGTTAGGCTAACACTTGTTGCTGAAATGCAATTTTTGTTTTAACTATTGCTAAACTCGTGTTAAGTCTTTAACATTTGTTCGTGAAATCGGGCATAAGTATGTATATATGTATATATACAGAGATAAAATTCATTTACTGAAATTTTCCCTTCCCATTTCTATGGCTCGTATCCTGTCTACCCCTGCGCATTCCTCCCATCATCTTTTTCACTCTTTTCCAACGGCAAAGCCCAGAGCTTCATCTGGGGGCTAAAATATTCCCTAGCACCAAAGAGCTAACCTTGATATGCCTGTAATAAGCTGAGTATTTCCTTTTCGAAGGTTTTAGGATAACATAAACGATGCAAAAAAGAATAGGTGTGTAATATGTTTTCATTACCATTATTGTATGACTAGTGATATCTAAGACCACATCTGGGTTAAAAATTAAGACAAAAGATTTGCACCATAGATGTAAATGACTCTATATCTCTATATAGACTCTATATCTCTACAATATCTCTAATAGACACATGTTTTCTAGGCTTTGGTTTCTGTGGGAGAGGGTTCAATCCCAAGGAGGGGGATGACATTTCCTGCATTGAAACACTTAGCTTTGCTTAATTTGGAAGTGACGTAATGCTGGTGGTAAGTGCATTAGATTTACATCACGTAAAAACTGATAAATAGGCTCATAAGCCTAAGGAATAGTATTCCGAAGTTGTGAACAGATTTGACTCTACCCGCTACTAGCACACTCACATACATGAACATTATATGAAGACATTTTTCTAATTAGGTGTCACGAAAGCAGGAGAAGTAAAGCAATGAGTTGGCATCTTGAGAGTACTGTTATCCAGGCCTGCTATAACCAAAATTAAGAAGTATTTTATATCCAATATAGAATGTGCTCCTGAGAAGCTCTACAGTTAATGATTGTTCATATATAAAAATCTCTATTTTGACAGATGGTCCATCTAGGACGCACAGATGCCGCCACAGTGGACGAAACTAAACCACACTGCAGGCGATGACGATGACGATGAAAACAAGAACTCGGTAATATATAATGGAACTATATAAATAGTTACAAAACCTATTTGCCCTCTACAGCAAGCTTACTGGCCTCATCTCGGGTCAGCGTTACTCTAATGACAATCCGGCCAGACGCTTTGGAAAAGGAAAATGTAGTCCTGGTAGTTTTCAGTTTTTGTTCGGTCCTCCTGGAAATGTAGGACTAATATAAATTGGCACTGTTAGGTATATTTGGCGTTATACGTGCTCGGTTTAGAAAACACAACTGCAAGAGAAAAAGATGGGAATATATTTCTCAAAACACTGCTTTACGTGAAATCATGTCAAATTATTAGGTGGAATGCAACACCTACTCTATCTGTTAAGTACTGTTTGCCCAGGACAAGAAGGCAAGCTATAGGAATGTGTAACGTAATCACTCTTTCTGTATCCTCGGTGTTTATGCTCGCCTTCAAAGTATGACACGGATGGAAGACTCGTTTAAAATACACAACTGTTGTCACATAATTCACCTATACATAATACATATCGCTGCATTTATTGCAACAAACATTAGATCTGGCAGCATGGGTGACTCATATGCACTCTAATACTCTTAAGTTTACCTAGTAAACAGATCCGCTCCTCTGCCCTTCATTCCTCTCTAGTCTTCTTGTCGTGGGCATACAGCAGTATAGAAGGATACAAAGGGCAAGTCTATAATGTGCAATTAATTTAAAACTTCCTGCAAATGTTGGAATTTTTATTAATAATTTATACTAACGCGTATAATTGGCTAAGAAATTCACTTCAATTAAATTTGTGCGAGGACGCGTGTGTCTATGTATGTTTATTGCTTTTTAATGCAACAATTGGCAAAGCAAGTAATAATGCAGTCTGATATGTACAAACCCATTTAGAAAATAGGCTATTTGTCATCTCAATTACTTTCTCCTAAATGTAAGGATTTCTAATGGTTACAAAATAATATAACCAAAATATCTCGCTTATTTTTAGTTTTGAACTAATTTTACAAAGATAAATAGAAACAAACAATTGTGTATTAGCAATATGTTCGGTCAATTTTAATATGCTAAATATTTATGAGGTTATTATTAAAGTTCTAATTACAGACGGTGTGTATAGAAGAGCAATTGATTTTCAATGATTGAGATCAATAAAACTGGGTACTAGTCAGGTATTTACCTCAGAATGAATTTGAGCACGCCTAATGCTTTAACAGGGAAAATATAACCCAGGAAAATTTGATGTTTTGCTGGCATGTCAGCATGGTAACTAATTTGGTTACAATAGTGGCACCATATATCGAAGATCCGTGGTACAAATATCGTATATGCAACTGGATTAGTTTCATTGTAAGTTTAACCTACACACGAAATGTATGGAGAAAAGTTAGTTATCACTGATTGAATGAAGTTAAGCAATTCAAGTTGCATCCAACATCAATACGCTTTTCTTCTTCTTTCCTTGATAAAACATATGCTATGTAACTTTGCCCCGTCTCTCTTAACTGTCACGTGCACCAGTCACCTCTCATTGTCTGCTGTTGCTAAATAGCTAAATTTATTTTTCATAAAAATACGAAACAAAGTATATCACGTAACAGACTTAATACATTGGAATTAGTGTTGTTATAGTTTTACGTCCTCCAACTTTAAGTCATTTTGGACGATGAATGGAATGGGTGAAATGATGCTCAAATGAGCCCAGGGTCCATGGAGCTTAGAGTTACCCGACATTCGTCTTTCAGGATAAGGGAAAACCCTGGGAAAATCTTATACAGGTAACTCACCCTGATCGAGATTCGAACTCGGGACCTCTTGAACGTGAGGCAGACACTACCACCATGCTACCGAGGCGGGCTGGAATTCATGTGGGTAAGTTATCAACGCCCTCTAAGGATGACAAAGATGCGTGCATTTATCCTGAATGAGTGTTTTTATGGTCTTTATCGCTTACCCTGCATAGCATCGCGCTTGTCTTTCATACATGGCCATTCAAAAATATACGATTAGCCAATCAATGGAAAGGAGAAGGAAATGGAGCGCAGAATACCACTCAACGGGAAAGATTGCACGAAACAGAGCACTAACTTAACTTTTAGCGGCGCAAAACCACTGTATCCTCTGCTACATCTTAGTGAGCTATACAACCTGTCTGAAGAATGAATGACAAGGCCAAGGGTGGAATTTTGCGTAATCACAAGTAGATAAGCGGCATTACATCACCATTCCTGGTACAGCCATGTAACGTCCGGAAATACTGAATGCAGCAGTTGAGGCTCATACAGTGGATGGGTTACAATCAAATAAAAATGCAAACACCGCTGTGGAAAGTCATACGCTCACGGAGTAGAAAATCAACATTCCATATGTTACATTTTGATGTTGGCCATGGTCAAGTGGTTAGACCGCTTGGCTCTCACCAAGGTGGCCCGGATTCGATCCCAGGCGACCGCGAAGTAAGATTTGTGCTGGACAACACGGTGCTGGGGCGGGTTTTCTTCGGGTACTCCGGTTTCCTCCCCAGCATTCCACCAATTGCTCCATCATAATCTATCCTATCATTTCATTTCGCCCTTATTCTGTCATCCACTTACCTCACGCTCATACTAGGCATCGGGCTGATCACCCATCCTGGATTCTCTCTCTCTCTCTCTCTCTCTCTCTCTCTCTCTCTCTCTCTCTCTCTCTCTCTCTCTCCACTGTTCCAGAGATTCTCTTCCTCAACCTGCATAAGGGTTAAGAGGAATAACCTGACAACATGTATTGGTATAAGAGGGCGGTTAAGGAAGAGGAAAAGGTGCTACAGTTTGTAAAGTAGAGGAACCTAAAGGTCTAATTATTCCGCTAAATAATGCTGTAAAATGATAGCAACGGCAGTGGGGAAAGGTGAACGAACTGTGAATAATGTAGTGAACGAGGTTCAAAATTCAAAACGTAAGGTAGAAAGAGAGAGAAAGAGAGGGAAGGAGGGAGAGCCTTTCAACAGCTGGTAAACATCGCCAACCTCCAAAACGGTTCAAACTCTATGAGTTTGAAAAATGCGATGAGCGCGAAACTTTTATTGAGTTTTACGAACAGAGAAGAGAAGTGCGTAAACTTATGAATGCTGTTAAAGAAATGATCCCTTTTGAATGTAAGAAGGAAACATTCTGAAGAATACCTAAAGGAATGGGATATCGATTTCAGAAGAAAATAAAATTGCGTCGTGTTACGTACACTGAGCTGATGTTCTGATGGTCAGACTGTACCCCACTATATTCATGCTTTCTCTGAGCTCTCTAAACGGAGGCATGCTACACTATTATGTGTTTCAAATGGGATGATGTTTGTCTTTGTAGGCTACTAGGTGAGCAACCAGTCGGACTCCTGTAGTGTTTTCATATTGCACTCCCCGTAAGCGGTCTGTGACGTACGCCGACCTAATCCATCTCTAATAAGTACTATTTGCGCTAACAAAATAATTCAGATTTGGCAAGAACTGATCCACGAGGAAGGTATAGAGTAGTGTATCCAACATAACCATAAAACCCCCATTTTTTAGCTTAAGTAGTTTCCCTAATACAAATATGCAAATAAAACACCTTTATATTGCAATAATGCATCGCAACGTATACACTATAATGAATATCATTATTGGTTGGCATATATGCGTGTTCGTATGTTTGTAATTATTCAGAACGGAAATGTAAACGTTTGAGATGACGTGATAGAAGAATTACTTTGAATAAGCCATACACTTTTTACTGGCGTGCAGAATGCTGCATCTGCGAAACGTAAGCCGTCACAATATATGTTTGTTTATGAAGAGTACGTAATATATGTTTACTCTAGAGAGTTCAAAGCAGTGCTATTACTTCCGTTTAAAAACCAGGGAAAAGTGTATCAGCTGGATCAACTTGTAATTGAAATGAAACACGAGTAATCCGCCTTCTCCCTTATCACTGCTAGTACAATCCAATTGAGTTAATGCGCTCAGATTATGTTGCAGACAGGAATAATACTTTTAAACAGACGGACGTCGAACGACTTATTCACGAAGAAGTTGATAAGGTAACAGAAAACTGGAGAATCTGCGTAAGACATCCAGATAAACTACCAGAAGACGACTTTTGGGAAGAAATAGCACGTAAAGATATTTTGGAGCCTATCATCATAAACTTACAATACTCGGACGATAAAGATAATGACAATGACGAATTGCCTTTGGACGCAAGTGACATTTACAGCTATATGGATGAGCCACTGGCAGTTTCTTTGAATTAGAAAAATAGGTAATTCATAAACTATAATTACAATTATAGTATTTAAAACATATGTGTAGTGTGCGAATATCCATGTGGCAACAACTGCATTATCATAAAACTTCGGAAAATTCAGTTTGCGTTCCTTATGTGTAGTTCCGTAGTGGCGGTAATGAGTAGCTACGTTGAGTGCGCTAACGCATCTCATTCGCCACAGGCCAGAACTCTTCCCATTTGAAACACATAATAGATATGCTCACTTTCTTCTCGGACAGCCAGCCAGGAGAAAAGATGATTTGATATCAACGTTTCGGGAGTGTGCATCTCTCCCATCATCAGGATATTTATAAAACATTATAACCTCAATTGAAATACTGGATATAACACAACTATAAACATCTTTTCACCTGGCTGGCTGCCCGAGAAGAAAGTGAGGGTATTCGTCGCCAGGAAAGCTGCAGGTCCTATTTTACATAATGGATACCTTCCCAAACAAATGCATCCATTCTCAAACAGTAATATAGTGTGCTATCGCTACTATTATGTGTTTCAAATGGGAAGAGCTTTCGCCAGTAGCGAATCAGATGCGTTAGAGCCTTCAGCGTTGCCACCTCGTTATCCCCACTCATTTTATATTTCCCTCTCACTCGCACACTTCAAGTCTTCTTGGCGCTAGACACAATTGAACGCATACTGAATTTTGCAAAGTTTTATAATAATGCAGTTGTTGAAATCACAATTGCAACATAGATATTCGTATATTACACAAATGTTTTAAATATTTAGTTTAAAATTAATTATAATTTATGAATTACTTATTTTTCTAATCCAACGAAAATACCAGTGGTGCATCCGTATAGCTGTGAGTGTTACTTACGTTAAGAGATAATTCGTCATTGTCATTGTCTTCATCGTCTGAGTACTGCAAATATATGATGATAGGTTCAAAAATTTCGTATGTGCTATTTCCTTCCTGCTGTCTCACGCAGTTTTTGCAGTCATGTTGTGTTCCTTGTCTATTTCTTCGTGAATAGGTCGTTCAACGTCAGTCAGTTTAAAAATTTTATTTCTGTTTGCAACATAATTTGAGCCCACATTAACTCAATTGTATTGTTCTGGCAGTAGTAAGGGGGAAAGGGATCGTGTCCCATTGATCCAGGCGATACACTTTTTCATGTCCGAGTAACTGAGTAATGCTGATTTGAACTCTCTAGAGTAAATAGAGATTACGAACTATTCATAAACAAAGATCTAATGTGACCAGACATGTTCTACCAGACCAGCAGGAAGTGTATTGTTTCCTCTAATCGAATTTAACAAACACCTTGGCTTATTCAAGGTACATATTTCTTTTATCACGTCATGTCAAATGTTTACGTTTCAGTTCTGAGTAATTTCAAATATACGTTCATGCATACATGCCAACCAATAATGATATTCAGCACAATGCTTATGTCGCAATGTATTGTTATAATACAATGGTATCTATTTTATTTATTTGTATTAGGAAAACTATTAGAGATAAAAATATGGGGTTTTTAAGGTTATGTTAAATACATTACTCTCTCCTTCCTCATGTATCAGTTTCTGCAAAATCTGAATTTTTGTCTTAGCCCGAATAGTATTTATTTGAGATTGATTACTTTGGCGCTCGTCACACACCAGATGGGGGAATATAATACGACAACACCGCAGGACACCCATTGGTTGCTCACTTAGTAACGTTCAAGGACAAACATCATTCCATTTGAAAGCTACATATATTACGTCCTTTAGATCCAAGAGCTGCTGCCGTCAGACTAAAAGCTTTTCATTAGATCCTCGAAGACTTTATAAGGCCAAATGTAGCGAGTATTAGACTGCCAAAAAGAGACATTCTATTCATTAAGCCATAACCAAAACGCTTAATTAGCTCCCATACTATATGCTTTTCTCTTTTAGCCCTCAGAGCGTATGTAGCTGTTGTATGTAAAAACTCAGCATACAACAAAAACGTCCCAAGATTAATTTAAACGTTACAGTGGTTTGATACTGAATGTAGCGGTTGGGGAAAAAGGTTTGAGGCGCCAATCTCGCTGCTCTGCGTGAACGCTGCGCTCCCTACAAATCAAACGCCGAGTTTTCACCTTTTACTTTTTTCTGTGAAAGTGAAAGCCTACTGTTGATTTTTTCAGTTAGCGATGGCAAGCGCTATTGAGGTATTGCGTAAAAGCACAGTGGCATAAAGCAAGGCTTGGGGAATGAATTATATATCAGCTGAAGGAACAGACTGATGTTTTAGAAGGATATATTTGGACGACAAAATAAAATAGGCAGCAGCAATAAACTAAAACTTAAAAACTGAATGACGAAAATAAATGTTAAGTCCTGTTTAGCTTTTATGCAGCGTAATAAATCTCTCTTTCCCTCTCACTCTCTCTTTATATATGTATATGTATATATGTATATATACACACATTTTACCAAATAGTGATGTTTGAAGAAATGTTTAAAAATTAATCGTGTACCATTCACATGACCTTCTCTACATGCTCATCTGTAATATAATCTTATTATTCAATTTCCCATCAATCCAGACACACTTTCAATTCCATTCAATCATTTCATTGTAAGTATAACAAGAGTACAATACATAATGATGGAGTAAGATTTCATTAAACACTACATCACCATGTGATAGCTTGAAATTCCACGTTATTTCCATAACGAGACACAAAGAAAGAATACAAATGAATAGCGATATCCCAGCTAAGAAATGAACAATTATCTGAAAAGTGAAACCAATAACAAGTAATATCTCATAAATGGTCAACTCCAGAAACAAAAATATGACATATGAGTGCATTGTTTATGCACGTTTCAATCTATTCTTAGTGTAAGGAAAGCGACCGCTGCTTTTAGAAGTACATGGTAAAGTTACGGTTTGTAGAAATGTTTATTGTTGAATTCCTAAAAAACTCGAGTGTCCGTTTCGTTTTATTTTATCGTTGCAGTAGAGTGACAGAACAATGTCTATCTAATGAAACAATATTTCTTTGAATTTCTCTTTCCCTTATTGCTAGTGTCATTTCACGCACAATATAGTCACCGTGTGTTATTTTTCTGCTACTGCCACAAGCCGTAGTCGGGCGCGTAACAGGAGGGAAAGAGACACAGAGAGAGGCTCCGGAACGTTGTTCACACGGTGAAACTGCCCCTTCTTAAGGCTGGTCGTCCCGAACAGCACCATCGTAACGAGCCAGACGATCCAGATGTACTACCAACATGTTTCCTTGGGGCATCTTCTGGAAGCAGTATACTACTTGGACAGCTGCGGCACGCTCCTTCTCTTCCACCCTTGTGCATTGGCCGCACTCGTCGGGATATGGTGTCTGCGTTGGCGTGGCTCTTCCCTCTACGTTGTTAACGCGGTTCGCCAGATCTTCGACGCGCTCGTCCACTTGACCCATCCGCTTGCCCAGCTCCGTGACGTCATCCCTCACGCCGGCCAATTGCTCTTCAAATTTGGAGGTGAGGGCCTCGTTTGCAGCCTTCATTTCTGTGGCCAGGCTGTCGTTCACCGCTTTCATTTCCGTGGTTTTTGGGCCTTCATTTCGGTTATCGTCGCAGCGAGGTTGTCATTCCCTGTCTTCAGTTTTTCAGCTCTTCTAAAATCTTCGCCTATGCGGCTTCCGCCGTCGTTATCCCACTGCTGACACCAATTGTGATTGCGATGGTCACTTAGATTCGGTATCTGGTTTGCAGAAGTTTAGTACAATTTTTGCTGCAGTAGACAGACGCGAAATTGACAATCAGCTGTCTTCGAGGCTGATTACGTGTTTTGCTGCACGAAAACAAATGAAAGAAATCACTGCGGTACACTTCAACCATCGACTGTTGCAATAACCAACAAACAACTGCCGCTCCTAACACTTGGGGAGTATTTATACCTCCCCAGCCATTGTTTCTAGAAAGTCGCAGACCTTTCGGGAGCTTTAGCGGCATCAACAATGTGCAGAAGTTTCTGGAGCCTCTGTCTGTCTGTTTCTCTCCTCTCACGCGCCCGGTTCCGGCTTGTGGCGGCAGAAAAACAATGCTATATGGTGAAAATATGTTTATAATGTTTAAATAAAATGTGGGATGTCTCAAGGGGACACGATTTACTTTCTTCGCTTACATATGGGTCGACAATATAATCGTAACATTCATCCACATTTTCTCCTGAAGCTAAACGGGCACCAAGTCATAATTTCATGGTGATAAAGATGTGTAAGGGATGGCTGAATATTGACTCTAATCAGTGTGCAGTGACTTTAACCTGTAGGTATTTTGTTACTGGTGAGAGTGAAATAGAAAAACAGTTGACGTACCGGTTTGTACTGCCATTTCTTGATGAATACGTTTTTGAAGGTGTAACTTTACCTATTTTAAACATATGGTATCTTAATGGAAAGAGAGCACCAAGGTAAACAAACCAGCTTGTATGAAAGTAGTTCAGAGTGCCACCATTTACAAAATGGTAGGTGGGTAGTCAGGCAGGCAGGTAGGTAGGTCGGTAGGCGGGCAGACAGGGAGGTTTGGTGGGTGGTTAGTTAGATCAATAGATACATAGATATATAATATAAATAAAATAAAATAAGTTGCGGCCAGATGCAACTGATTATGCAAAAGTGGAAAGATGACTACCCGGATGTCTGGAACTGACGAACCAGCTTCATCTACTGATGCCAGTTCCATTAGGAGATGGATACCAGTAGGAGGATGCTTTGGATATCAGTTGCAGAAGATGAAATTTTAAAACTGTAGGAAACAGTCTTTCATAGCTTGTTATAAGAATTAAAGCTGTAGTATAAATGCAGATTTGATTTATATTGTTGAAGTAGAAGTAAAGTACAAAAAAGACTGTTTTAGATAGATTATATTTGTAAGGTTACTAGAATCCATTAGTCTTTAGGTTTAGTTAGTTCGTTAAGGTAGAAAATAGATTATATCTGCAAAATTTGTAAATTGTTCTATGAAATCTGATTTAGAAGTTAATAAAGTTAAAAATAAAGTTTGCATAATAAGGCCTGGTATAGATTCCAGAAACCGGGCTATTAGATATGCCGATTTTATTCTATTTTATTTACATAGATATATGGATAATTCTGGAGAGCATTTTCCTGCTTCAAATAACAACAAAATATATATTGCATTTTTACAAAAAATGTGCTTTAAACGTCGTGCTGTAAAAATCGGTGGCTGTAATCGTCCCATATTGTATAGCGGGTAATGGAGTAGATAAAAGGAAACTTTGATATCAGTACACGTGATTGTAATATATTTTCTGTGATGGTTTTGATGGGATCTGTCACACTTTTCCCGCCTCTATAGTTTGGTGGTACCATGTCTGTCTTACAACCTAGACGTTCCGAACTCTAATTTCTGTCAGGGTGAGCTAATTGGATGATTTTCTTCCGTGGTTTTCCCTTAGCCTTTAAGATGAATGTCGGGTACCTCTAAGCTCTATGAGCCCAGAGCTCATTTGAGCATCGTTTTACCATTTCGTTCATCAGTCGATAACGCCAATAAAAACAATGTTACTTCTTGCCTCTTAGAACATTAGACGCCGTCTAGATCTCGGAGAGAAGTCGTTAAGGATTTGGGCAAGGAAAGGTGGAGGCGATAGTAAGCGAAGAGTGGTCAACTCTGAAAATATCGGGCACAGCGCAGTGGGTTCTCTAACGTTTTCAGGTTGAGCACAGTGAGCGACTCTTCGATGACCTTAATCCTCAGGAATAGATTTGTGCATAACGTCTCATGCTAGGAAGAGATATGTTTCTGTTTAAAAGACTTTCACCATATGCACAGCACACACTATAGACAAACGTGCCAACCTCTACAAACCTCAAAAGTAATAAAATGAGGCGAACAGTACTGTTGATTATGGTTAGAAAAGTATGGAGTGTTTATTAGTCTTAAAAATATTTGATTTTGAGACTAATAATTTAATTCTTGCCTGGAGGTCATTAGCGAGTTCCTTGCTCAGCTCAGGTATTTGATGTGCTAGTGAATTCAATCGACCGGAGAACCATTAGCTTAAAGGTAATTTCCTGAAACGTCAGTGTCAGGCTGTTGCCAAGGTGCCAACAGAATATCCCGAGAATCACAGAGATAATCGAATTCTAGGAATTTTAGCCTGGCGCTTGGTAACAGAGTTTGAAGGAGTATGGAGACGATGGAATTCTTGCGATTATAGCTTGGCGCTTGGTAACAGAGCTTCAAATACAAGTTAGCATAACATTATTTTGGTAACATTATCTAGAAGTATTTTTAAGGGTAGGTATACAGAGGGACTTCAGTTAACAGCAGAGCCTGTTAACATTTTTATCTTACATACAAAGTGTTGCAGTGTTATAGAAGTGTCTTTTGTGCTCCAATTGTCCGCATCCCCGCAGCCCGCACACAAATTATGCAGATTTGACGGTAACTTAGCTCATCATTTCTGCAACTACGCCAATATACACTTCTCATTATTATTATTATTATTATTATTATTATTATTATTATTATTATTATTATTATTATTATTATTATTATTATTATTATTATTATTATTATTATTATTATTATTATTATTATTATTATTATTATTATTATTATTATTATTATTATTATTATTATTATTATTATTATTATTATTATTATTATTATTATTATTATTATTATTATTATTATTATTATTATTATTATTATTATTATTATTATTATTATTATTATTATTATTATTATTATTATTATTATTATTATTATTATTATTATTATTATTATTATTATTATTATTATTATTATTATTATTATTATTATTATTATTATTATTATTATTATTATTATTATTATTATTATTATTATTATTATTATTATTATTATTATTATTATTATTATTATTATTATTATTATTATTATTATTATTATTATTATTATTATTATTATTATTATTATTATTATTATTATTATTATTATTATTATTATTATTATTATTATTATTATTATTATTATTATTATTATTATTATTATTATTATTATTATTATTATTATTATTATTATTATTATTATTATTATTATTATTATTATTATTATTATTATTATTATTATTATTATTATTATTATTATTATTATTATTATTATTATTATTATTATTATTATTATTATTATTATTATTATTATTATTATTATTATTATTATTATTATTATTATTATTATTATTATTATTATTATTATTATTATTATTATTATTATTATTATTATTATTATTATTATTATTATTATTATTATTATTATTATTATTATTATTATGGAAAAAGTAATTATCTTTATAGTGTTAAGTCTTGAAACATCAGAAGGTAGCATCTATAAGTTCAATAGTCATTATTTCAAGTGTTGTAATTCAGAAACAGTTTAATTGTCAGTTGCTAACTCATTTCAAATATATCCTTGTCACCAATCAATTAGTCTCCAATAAATGTATTGCCAACTTAACTGGTTCTGCTTATTCTCATATCCGTAGATAAAACATGTCGTAGTTCTTTATTGAAACATTTGGCAGTTACACGCAGAAGTTAGAAAATGGAAATGCATCGAAAGGTGTTGAACATCATCGTCATGAAAGGTTAATGATATTTCATTAGAATTTGAAGAAAAAATAACAAAAAACCGCACGAAGAAACCAGTAAAAGAGCATGCATATATGCACACGCTAAGTTTTGTAAACCAAACTTCATACATACCCCTGCAGCACTAATGTTCTCCCTCCCACCCTACTTCCATTTCTTTACAGTCTGAATTCAGGTCCATTATGCGTTGTTTCACCCTTCTTTCAGCAAGATGCAGTAAATCTTATTCTTTAGTCTGTGACCTCACAATTGCTTTCTCGTCAGCCGTTCTGTATTACTGGAATTACCAAGTGTGAATATTTTGCAAGTAAACAGTACATCCCAGCATTTTCCTACCGACCAGGAAAAATCACGAGGTGTCCCAAGGTCAGGATGACTGATCGAAAGAGAATCGAAAGTGAGTACTCCCGAATGTGGGCTTTAGGCACCGTCGCTTGAGACCTCCCATTTGATCCATGTTCTGTATCAATTGTTAAATGAAGTACGGGTGGTTGAAGAATAATATGCTCTGTTTGCTCATGTACGTAACAGATAAACCACTTTTGTTACTATTTAACTGACCTAAACGATTTAAAGGGAGACACTAGAATTACGTTTATATGAGGAAACGTAAAAACCAATTTCCTTGCATAAACGGAATAGTTTTAACAGACTATTTGGAATAAAAATGACATATGGTGCGGAATTATGGAGGACTAACAAGATAAGAAAACATGTTGAACACACATACGAACAGCTTTGTAAAGAGGTATTAGGTTTGAATAAGTCCGCGCCAAATGGAGTAGCTAGGGTGGAACTGGGAAGAACCTGCAAAAGTGGGGAAATTATAGAAAGCTGCTTAAACATTGGCACAGCTTGCACCTGATCATTGCACCTGATCACTTCTAAAGACTCATCTACTTCGTGCTAACTACTACTCCCCCCAGCTCCTGAGCTATACTGGTGATCTCCAGCTCGTTAGACTACCAGCCTTGCTGCCTAGTTACATCTAGTCTCTTACGAGTTCCGTTGCTGAGCGCTAGAAAGCGCTGCTTTCGCCTGAAGAGGGAGCCAAAAGCTTGGACAATTGCTTGTCGCTGCACCGGGGGCATCGGCCTGGACTTTTCGTCTGGGAGGCTCCGGTATAAGAAAGAGGACTTCTGACATGGATCTCGGACACTGAACATTGCATCTGCACTTCGTCGCTCCGTACGTAGGAACATTGGGGACAACATTGTTTGGCTTCGCTTCATTATGTAAGTTCTGAATAAACCTTCTAAATTTCTATTCCAAATATTCCCTTGTGTTTCTCGCGTCAATTAAGACATATTTCGTGGAGTTAGTGCACTTTAAATAACAAAAGAAACCCTAAATACTTTCAATGCAGTTAAAAAAATAATAATATACAACCTGTGGCAAGGATAATTAATTGACATGTTGCTAAAAATTTGAAGAAAAGAGAAATTGTATATTGTTATATTTGAAATTTTAAGAGTATAAAGATATGGTCAAAACATCTAATTTTGAAATACTTTGTGCCTTTCCTTAACTATCCTACACGGAGCTCTGGTAGTTTAACGCTTCCACGTTTTAAGTCATGCCAGGAAACGGTACAAACTGTATAAGGAAGAATGATGATATTTTAAAGATCTGTTTAGAACAACAGAAGAATCAACATGTAAGCATATTTGGAGGTCGGAGCTAGAGAGAACGATGAATATAATAGGGATGGAGGCTATCTGCAAGGAGTCAGAAAGAAATGTAAAATGTTTTTGGATAATGATTAAAACCAGGGTAGACAATGTTGACAGACAAGTGACATGGGGAAACTTGATCAGTAGGAAATCACTAAATGTATACCTGAAAATGAAGAGAGAATGGGGAAGGGAAACATATTGACCTGTGTGACAGGGAGGGTTTAGCTTGGTAAAGGACAGGAGTCATATTTAGAGATGCTTCATCCAAGGAATGCATTTTATGCGGAAATAAAATAAGCATGGAGCATTACATAATGGAAGGCAAAGAAATAGAAGACTGGAGAAAATTAATGTGGGATAAGAACTGGGATAATAAAGCGACTTACACCCGCCTCGGTAGCGTAAATGGTAGCGAGCCTGCCTCACGTTCAAGAAGTCCCGAGTTCGAATCTCGGTCAGGGTGAGTTACCTGGATAAGGTTTTTCCCGGGATTTCCCCTTATCCTTAAAGACGAATGTCGCGTAGTTATACGCTCCATGGACCCTGGACACATTTGAGCATCATTCCACCCATTTTATTCACGGTCCGATATGACTTAACGTTGGAGGACGTAAAATTACAAAAAAGCGGATCGTCGGGCCCGCTACAATAGTGCTGTTCGGGACGACCAGCCTTGAGGAGGGAGCAGTGTCGCGGCAGCGGGCATAAAAGTTTCGGCGCAAATAGGTAACAGACGGATAGTGTTTCACGGAGATAAAGAGCTTGCATAAGCAGATAAACATAGCGCCGGAGATAAAGGATTTGCCGGCACATATTAAGTTATGCTTATGATGTCTTTGTTTGTTCCAGAAATCTACGAAAATTTATCAATGAGCTATTTAAGCAGGCGACGACTTGCCAAGAGGGAGTCGTGAACAGTAGAAAACAGCTGTAGAGTGTTGTTGTAACCAGAGCTGAGGTAATGAGAACGATGCGGTCATCGAACTTGGCAAGTTGTACTGTGTATGTGACGTAATGCTGCTACTGTGAGTGTCTTTCTACGAAAATAAAGAACGTTTTGAACTTCCGCAACTTGGACTTTTAATTATACGAACCCACAAGGACACAATACCTACACAATGGCAAGCTGTTGTTGATGTGATACATCAGTCGTCTCATCAACCATAATTAGCTTGAGTGATTTCTTCTTTAAAAATATCTTGACATATTTCAAGCATACATTCTAGTAATTTATTCTGAGTTTATTTTGACGTATACTTTGATACCTTACTCTTCTACAAATTTTCCCTAACAGCACCGTCGATACTACTAATTAAGCCTATTAAACCAAGGAATGCTCCTGGGTTTTCAGAATTATCTGAGTCATCAGGTCCTCTTAGGGCTATCTCAAAGTCTCCACAGAACTTCAAGCAATCAATCACTTTCGACAAAATATAGCGGTTTAATTCCATTTGTTCATTATACGTTTGCAAAGAGTCATGATAGGCTCCACTGAGCTGCACAGAAATATTCACACTGCCAGGAGCACTTAGATTCAACAAATTATTAAGACCTTTTGATTTTCATAATGTTTTTTTAATATAGTCTTTCAAGTGCCCAAGATCTTTTACACCACTTTTGCAACACATACCGTGATTACCGAAAATTAGACATAGAAAGCAAAACAAAGTATTTCTTACGTCACAGCCACAAATCCAATGATGCTCTTTATACCCCTTATTATTAAAACATCCTTTGCATGTTTGGTCTTTGTTTTTCTTCACTGTTTGTGTAATATTCAGAACTGCAGTTGGTTGATCTAATCCTTTTATTTCATTTTTTTTCTTCCAGGTTCTCATGGAAAAAGGATGTTTCAGAAGTGATCCATGGAGTTAATATTAGCGTCATGTCACTGCGTTTCACGCTACGGTACTATAAACGTCATTTACAACACTGATTGTATTAAAATACTATTAATATACTTCAAAATCGTTTATTAATCTAGTCACATTATCTGACAGAAACACGGAAAAGATAAACGTAATACAATAATTTCCAAAGAAGTTATTCACAAAACGAACACCATATTTGCCTCTGTTCCCACATTGAAAATCAATGCCAACTGACGAGTGCACTACTACTACTGAACCGATCGCACGCTTGGAAACCTAATTATGGTACTTCACGCAGGGAAATAGGAAGGAGGAAGACACTGGCGATGCCCGTGACTATACTCTGAGCGTTACCTCATGTATTCGCACGTCGCATAAGCAGCGTGGGCAACTGATCACTGCGCACTATTGCAACAATAGGCGTGCCAAAATTGTTTCTAACAAAACGAAGTTTACGCTTCATTGCAGCAGTACTAACTTTGTTTCTAACAAATTATGCTGTTTATGTCTAGAAATAAACTAAAACACTGAATGGAATCAGCGTGCTACAGCACGGTAGCCCGTATTAAAACATGGCCACTGATTCTACAGTATGGACCGAGCTATCACCCGAGGCCACTCACACTACAAGCGCATGTGAGGCACTTCACAGAAAATTCAACGGTTTGTTTTACAGTTCGCATCCAAACATATACAAATTCATTTCGGTTTTAAAACGTATTCAGTTGGAAACATAACTGCAATTTAACGGCAGGCACCTGCAACCCGCTGGAAAAAATCTAATTACAAAACAAAGAAAAGAAAATACAAAATTACATAAAGCAATACAGAGAAAGACAAATATCACGTATTTCCCATTTGAATGTACTGCCCACATAACAACCTGAAAGCAAATTTTAACCCAGAAGTTTTGAGAATTGTAATCATTTTGAAGTGGTAATTTTTAATAATACCACACGTACCTGTCTGTAAGTGGGACGGAAAATTGTTTCATTTAATATTTTAATTCTTTCAATCGTAGAGTATGTCTCACCACGTTAACATGGTACCAACCTAAGAACAAAAATACACATATTAGTTTCGAATTATTGGCGCAAACGCGTTATCCTTACACAGCAATACATAGTGGTGCAAATCCATGTGCCCAAAATGTGGTGGCCCGGTTAATTTCTACAAATCTGTTCATTGTTAAACCTGTTTATCTGGTGACCGTGGTCAGACTCACACACAGTCAGTTGTCAGCAGGATGGCAATGCATACATGCCTGCACCACTATGCAGAGGGAGAAAAGTAATCCCTAACTTGTGGTGAGTGGTTATAAATTGTTAAACGTTACATACATGTGAAGAACAAGCGCCATGGCGCTGCGTCAATCATGTTGTCTATCTCGATTTGAGAAAAGAAGGCGTTGAGGAATGTTGCAAGCTGTGGTGTGTGTCCCTCATTTCGGCTCCATTATGTGGCAGGGGTTTGATTCCTTGGGTCGTCAGCCTCACCAGTGATAATTTGAAAATATCGATGTCCTCAGCTGCTCTCGGAGTTATCCTAACATTCACGAATATAGAATCTGTAGCAAGGAACTCTTGATTCAGGGCGTTTTGGGTGGATCAATTAGGGTACTTGAAAAGAAACACAGTTTACTTCTCTTGTGACGATTGGTTGTATTTCAATTATTCTCGAAATACATGGTAATTAGACGAACTCTGAATGGTAGGCTTCGCGCTGGCGTGGTTGTACTCCCGTGTCTATAACACGACTCATCGGATTGGCACCCAGCTACTAACTACCTTTAATTGAACGCGAATTAGTTTACTCGTCCGTTCAGTTCGGCCCACAGTAGCCAAATAACCTTAATGAACGTGATTTCTGTACGCGTGCTATCGCACGACGGTTCAGGCTGGCCTTAGTCACCAACTGCTTTGGATATATATTTGTTTCCCAGATAGGTCATATGACACTTCGCTTTGCCCTTCAGTTCATTATTTTTAATTAGTTGGTCGGTAGAACGCATATGGAGTCCCATTTAGGAGAACCTCACTTTAGACCACCTAAGATTTCCCCTTCCTGTCAAAACTATGCTTGAAAATAAACACCGGGTGCGACCCTTAAAATTTATGGTTGCGGCCGGTCTTCCTAGGGGAGAAAAACTCCTACCGCTTCAGAATCTGCAACAAACTTGACAATGCACACAAGATATTTGTTTCAATACATGTATATATTCGTTTAACATTCAATTAATCTGCCATATATTCCTTAACAGTTAATTAATCAACTCGAGGAAAAGAGTACCGTTTCAGGAAGGAGCCATTTTTACAGGAAACCATGCACGAATATTAAAATAGGCATACCACGAGATTGCAATACATTATGAAGGTCTCGTAAAGAATACAAATTATCACAATAACAGAAAGAATTTAAGTTTTTTTACTTTTATTGTTTTGACGATTGACCAAGATAACATCTTTAACCATACCAACCAATATCATGTTTGCACAGTCCCAAGTGTGTACAAAGTGAGGGGTAAGTATCATCTTGTAATTTTGAAATTATTTTAATTATAATAATCGCAACTTTACAGGAATTCACTTAACTTATAATTTTTTAGGACTTCATATGTCACTTTATAGGAATTCACGTATCTAAATTCTACTAACCTCGAATTTGTACGAGGGGCACATATTTTGAACCTTGGCAAGCCTGAATGTAGTAGGTGCCATCTGACGTTTCCATTGGAAATTTTGACATTGTTGACTATAATCTACTTCAGATATTTTGTCAACAGAGCTTAATTTGTTTTGTTTTCATTAACTTGAAAACTGTGTCTTAACAAAACATGCAATTAAGTCGTGAAAATATTCGTACTCGTGAAAATGTGAAATATTCGATATATTACGAACTTCGTCGTGTATTATCAACTAAGTTCCACATCTGGCGACAAAGCTCCATTCTTTGCCTCTGTGAAACGCTGGTATAACGAATTTAAACGTGACCGCGGTTTCCGCAATGTGAAGTTCGTGAAGGTCGTCCAAAATCAGGGGTTGTGCCAGAAAACATTGATGATGTGCAAAAACTAAAAATGCTAGATTGTCTCGAGATCGAGGTAGTCCTAGGCATTAGTTGCACCAGCATATAAAAATATTGCATGATTATATAGCCATAAAAAACCTTTGCTCTCGTTGGATCCTACATAATTTGATGTAGCCTCAAAAAGATGCTCATGTCGATTGGTGTACAAAAATGCTCAAGAAATACAATGGTGGTGCCTCAAAAGACGTATATAAGATTGTACCAGGTGACAAATCATGGATCTATGCCTATGAGCTGGAACGTTAACAGCAGTCGACTATGGTTGTTTCAAGATTTAGCAAATCCAACAAAAGTTGTTCGCACTCGAAGGAGTACGAAGCAAATGGTCACCTGCTTTTTAATCAAAACTGGCTACCTGACAACAGTGACTAAGGAGAGGAACGTAAAACGGTCAATGCCGGATGGTACACAATCATTTGTTTGCCGGAAGTCTTTGGTGAAGCAAGGAAAACCAACAAGAGCCGTAGGATCCTTCTTCATGAGCAAGCGCACGTACATCTCGTCTAACAACAAAATGTTTGAAGGCTCAAAAAATTAAATTGATGGGTCATCCGCCATACAGTCGTGATTTGGCATCCAATGACTACTTTTTGTTCCCGAGCATCAAGAATAAATTGCATGGACTACGATTTTCGTTGGGAGAAGAAGCCGTAGGTGTCTCCAGAAGAACGGAATAAATGCTTTGACAAATGGTTCAAGTGGATGCAAAAGTGTATTGATCATAAAAGAGAATACTTTGAAAAAGGATAAAGCAGTTTTCAATCAGAAATCACTGTGTTTTAATTATTAGACTAAAATTATATATAGTGCCCCTCGTACATAGGAATTCACATTCCCGGTTTATAGTATATGTATGCAGTAATGTATAAACGAATTTCTACTGGAAAATTACATTTGTACAATTAAAGGTTTATCACTTCAATATTTTAGTCATGATCCACCGTAAAGGGAGATAGCCGAGATAACGTTTAGAAACACAAATTTGTAGTGTAAGACTCTGAATCAGAACTCTACGCTGTTTTTCGTGTTTCTATGTTGCTTCCAGCAGGATAGAGAAAGTGCGGTCATAACTGGGGCTTCATTCCGCAGTCTCATCTTTAAACGGGGAGAGGGTCGCAAATAACTGCGGTTTATATTCTAACATTCTAGCTCCTTGATAAGTGTGGCCAGCAAGGGTAGGTTTTACAACCGGAGATTGGAGGGTTTGGCTTGGTCCTCCAAGTTTTTATAGGGTAGTCTCTCACAGTCGTTGCTATCCGTGCATGGAACCGAGTCTAAATATTTGAGAGCTCTGACGTGTCGAGGTTCTCGCAGGTTCTTACTCTGAAGGATTCAACATCTGAAATACTGCCTCCAGACGAGCATGTTAGTCGGTGAAAATGTTGGAGTTGCAAACTGTTTTATTAAACATTTAACGGAGAAAGAAATGAATGTTAATTGCTAGCGCAAAAAAAGAGAAACTGATTAACCGGAAACAATATACCAATGACTTTTAGTTCCTAAACCTTCCTTCAATGTTCATGAAGATTGGAAGGCCTTTTAATCTTATTTAAATAAGAAAAATAATATAATCTGGGATTTTGGAGTTAAGCATTATTTACGTTGTTGGTCTAGATCAGACTCTACCTAAACTAAAGAGCCTAATTTCCTAAACCTGTACGTTACATATAGGTAATATCTTATACAATAGAGGGGGCCCACCTCGGTAGCGTAGATGGTAGCAAGTTTGCCTCACGTTCAAGAGGTCCCGAGTTCGAATCTCTGTCAGGGTGAGTAACCTGGATAAGGTTTTCCCTTATCCTAAAAGACGAATGTCAGGTAACTCTAAGCTCTACGGACCCTGGGCTCATTTGAGCATAATTTCACCCGTTCCATTCATCGTCCGATATGACGTAACGTTGGAGGACGCTAATTACAAAAAAAAAAACAATACAGGGGGACACCTCGTTCACTGTGATCTGGCATACAACTATTGTGAATGCCACTCCACTGGAAGAAAGGATGAGGTGAAGGAACCACAGTAGACTACAGGCTGTAGGGAGACCGGCCACAGGGATGTGCGGATTGATCACACAGGTGGAGTTACCTGGAAGGGCAATGAACGACCTGTCAACCAACCATCTACGGGGTTACGCAATCTCGACATCTCTCTGGCACTGCCAGCACCACGAAACCTAAAAGCACACCTGAAAATGAGAGGAAAATGGAATATAAAAAAAAACTTTGAGAGAAGAAATCATAAACAAGGTTCTTCTTATTCTTATTCTGTGATCATGTGGGCGGTCGTTTACTTCTAGACGTTTGGCTTTTAATCATTTGATCCCGCACACATTCACACTCTAATTCGTACTTCCAGACTCTCGGGAAGATGGGGAATTATCTTCGTTTTAGAAAAATCTCCATCAGGCGGGAATCGAACCCGAGACCTCTAGCACGGTAGAAAGATGCTCTTCTGATTCAGATACGGTGACAGCCTTTCGATGTTTTGTATTCATTTAGGTCTGTAATTCAATATTTTATTTGGATATCCTTCCTAATCTTTTCTACCTGTCTGTTCTAGGCACTTTTGTCTGTTATGTACCACCTCTTCCTTTACGTTTAAGATCTGTAATTGATTTCTTATACCGTCATTCTGTTTTGTGCCTCTTCTAGTGACTGCCACAACTTATCTTGAAAATCTCATTTCCGTCGCCTATAATCTGCTTTTATCTTTGCTTCTCTCTGTCCAAGTTTAGCTACTGCACAGACATATTAACACTACCATGGTTTTATAGAATTTCATCATTGTATTCTTTGTTACATTTTTAAATTATTTTAATTTTTCCACATATTTTTCAAAATCTTTCAACTTTAATTCCAATATCCACTGCTTTAATGTATGATACTATAGATCCTAACAATGTAAGTGTATTTTATTTGTTCTATTATGTTATTGCCTAATATAACTGTATATCTTAATGGACGATTTCCTTGAAATGCCATGGACAAGTGAGATGTCAAAATCGCAATCAGAATTATTTTATGTATCTCAAGTAGTGCTCTTTGTAGCCTATCTTCATTATCACTCCATATAGGACTGTCATTACAAAATTGCTCCTATTAGTATCAGAAGTTATATTTCAAATATTTAGCCGCCGTTTCCTTCTCGGATGATGGAGAACAATCTTATCTCACTCCGGTATTAATAGCTCCTGTCTTGAAATTCCCAATTTTTGTTTGACACATATATTTGTACCCTTATATTTTTAATTAAATATTTCAATACTATCATTTGGTATTCCTCTGATAACTGGATATCTGGAATAGTTCGGAGGGGATTCGCTTATTGTACCTATACCCCCAAATGGGGCATCCTCGTGGAGAAATGATGAGGCGGGAGGTGACACATAGCGGCCGTACCAAAAATTCACGACATTCCAGAGGGCAGGGTTCCTACATTTCACTTAAATGAAAACTTTCCCCGGCAGGCAAGGACAACGGACATCTCATCGTACTGTGGTTAGGAAACTGTCCCACCACGAGACCTGCATTCGGAGATCAGCTACCGTCCTACTGGCGGAGGAATTGTTTCAACCAGAGCACATGATCCTGCCATGCACCGCCGAGACACCCGCCAATACTTCGAGCCTGAAAGAGACCAACAGATTAAAGATGATATAAAATAATAATGCAGGTGAAATAGGGGGACAGGAAACTCGCGGGATGTAACCAACCTACCCAGCATTCGCCAGGAAAACCCTCGAAAAAGCCCACGGGTCAGGTAGTACAGCTAAGGAAATCAAACCCGGACCTCACGAATGTGGGCCACAGAGGAAACCACATGAGCCATCTCGCTCAACATTCCTCTCGTAGTCATCTATAATAGTTTTGTTCGTTTAACTTCATCAAAAGCCTTTCATTTGGAGCTGATTAGTAGCCCTGGCTGGGGTACGGACGCTGCACAGGTTAAACTTAGTGAAGGGGCTGCCATCTTCTGCCTGTAGGCATGCACAATAAATTGTTCGGAGTATCACTCTAGATGCGTTGCTTTCACCACAGCTATCGAGTACGGTCCACCTTTGTGAGTCAATCTTGGCTTCTACTCGCCTCTTGCCATTCAGTGAGCTAGTAAACCTGAGTACACTGTTATGGCCGTCTGCTTCATTGGGTATTCAGCCCTTCTACTACGACAAGGCGAGACTCTCAGAAATAAGTCGTGGGTAACAGCTAGGTGTTTGCTCATGCTTATATCACAGTTTTCTTGTCCACCATTTCCTGTTCTCTTCATTCCCTTTTCATACATTTTGGGCTTGTACGAACAGGTGAAGGTGTTCGGCTGGTTGCGGCTAGACTGTCGTTATGTCCTCTGTAAGGGTTTCGTCTTCAGCGACGCTCCGATAGGATACCCTCCATTCACCCGGCCGACGATGTAAGCTTAGGGAGGTGATCACCGGCAGTCTTACATGACTTCTCTGGATTTCTCTGCAGTAAATCTGCCGGGAGCCACCTTTATCGCACGGCCTTGCTTGTCTCCAGGAGGTGGATACTCTGTCGTTGCGGAGATGGACATCGTCGTATGCAATCTTACTGCAAAGCTAAGGGTCTCATCCTTTTAGTGCCAGTCTTTTATCCGGATCTAATCGTCATTCGGGCCTCCGTAGAAGTACAAAGGGCCTTAAGGACGCATGTGTACTGCTTTTTCAAGGTTTTAGGAACTCCCCTGTTAAACATAGCTTCAATTTTACATAAAAATATAGACATCGTTGATGCAAAATGCATGTGAAGCAATTAACTTCCGAGATATTCCTTGTTTTTAGTTTCAAATTTAAAGTACTTATTATTTTTCTCAAATATCAATATCTTATTTGTTTTTCATCTTCTTGTTATATAAAGAGAATCTTAAACGCAGAGTTGAACCAGCAACCACAGATCAAAGACACGACACAATTAAGCCACAAGATTAAAATGCAAACGGGGGAGCTACGTGGCAAGACTACCAGACAATAGCTGGACGTACAAGGCCACCATGTGGGATCCCCAAAGAGGAAAACGACTACAAGGAAGCCCGAAACGCAGATGGGCAGACATCTTCAAGGAGCATGCACCTCAGCAGTGGCCAAGGGTAACAAAAGAAAGAACAGACTGGAAATCCCTGCAGAAGCATCTGTGGAGGGGCTAATTATGAATACTGTAAATATAGAACAGTGTTGCCAAATAGTGATTAGTGTAAATACGGGGTAGCGGTGACTAAATAGTGAAAAGTGTACATATAGAATAGTAACAGCTAAATAGTAAATAGTGAGAAAACTGGATAGTAGTTACTTAAGAAGGAATAGTATAAACACTAAATAGCGTCATTACTAGGAAATGACTAAATAGTCCACCGCATAATAACACAAAAGTGACAATAAACATGTCAAACGCCTAACGTGGAATAGCTCACCACGTTAAAATAGATGAACTTTCCCTATCTGATAGAAGGCCTTTGCCCTTCACGGGGTTTTAGGGTATTTTCATTTTCACTTCATATAAAGGGAACAAAATTTCAAAGACATCGCATAGCGGCCAGCTCTTGCAAGATTTGATCACCATTCAAAGTCTGCTGTATTCTGGTATTTCCCGTATATCTACAAGAAGATCAGCAATAAAATAATATCCATAAACATTTATTTCAATGAACACGAAGTGAATATAGGAATAAGCGTTTTTGAAAATAGTTGGTAAAAGAGGAGAGTAAGTCATGTGAGTGCACCCCAACATATTTTAGAAATTTTAACAATGTTAAAAAACTTAGAAGTTTTCAAGTAATCGAACGCTGTAGCGGAGGGTTTTGTCGTTAATCCTCGTGTGCTGTTCTTAAACGATGCCTGAAAGAAGTGTAAAATGTGGTAGGTCTGCCTTACTGTCTCTCTTTCACACACAAAGGTCTTTAGGATTCATCAACCTCAGAAGGTGTATTTCCAATGAAATTTTATTATAAAATCCACTTACCTTAAGGCTGAGCGCTGCCTGGGTTGTTTTGATTCTGACGATAGAATGAAATGTCGATATTTTATTTCAATTTCTACCTGAGCGCTATTTACTGAATCCTTTTGTATCTTCTTGTCCTCTGCATTTTATTCTTATGTCACAGAGTTGCGATTTAGCGTACTCTGACTTTATCTTTAATAGCGATAATGTGAATAGTAATTCTTCTGACATTTGAAGGTAGAGTTTCTGCATTTTAAGAGGCTATCTTGGACACATGCTCTCTTATTATGCGTTTCATCACTCTACACTGGCAGAAAACTGTGAAATAAATGCTAGCTGTAAACGTATACACAGTAAATGAAATACAAAACTCAAAAGTGTGCATATGAAGTCTACCCGCGTGAAGAAACCAGGGAGACACCGGAGCAACTTCATAGAGCTTTCCATTAAGGCAATACCTTTAATTTGTTGTCCTACATAAGTCTAAACGATATTCACGTTCTTCCCACAAACACTTAAGAACGTCTGGTTAATGGAGTGAACGTCTGTGATGATTTGCTTTAAATGTTTAATGTCGTTGGTATGTTCCCTATACACATGATATTTGAGATAAACCCAGAAATAAAAAACCAGAATCGTGGTAGCCATGTCTTGACACAACGCCTGCCTATCCACCTCTGGGGGAATGTGTCCAGAAACTCACGAACAGTGTCGCCGTAATATGGAGGAGCACCTTCAGGTTGAAACACGACATCTTCTGGAAATTGTAGCGCTGCATACAATTCCAACATGTTAACTTGACTGCAGCCACACTCTGCTCCGCAAAGAAAAATGGTCGTATCACTTTATCTTGCATCAGGCCACACTGGACGTTCACTTTGGGGCTATTACGTTCGTACTTAACGCAGGCATGAGGATTTTCAGCAGTCCATATTCGGACGTTACGGCGATGACCATATCCACTAGCATGGAATGTCACCTCATCGCTAAGCACAATCTTCTGTAGAAATCGGTTATCATTGTCAGCCTCATGAAGCACATCTGTAGCAAACGCGAATTGTTTGGGTCTATCCGTCGGTTTGATAGCTTGGAACAGATGCATTCTGCAATCCCAATCTTTTTAGGTAGATTAGGTAAGTATATTTGTAAGGTTACTGGAATCCAGTAACATGTAGGCTTAGTTAAGATAGCAAGCAGATTATATCTGCAATATTTGTAAATTATTTACTATAGTTCGATTTGAAAATTGAATAAAGGTGGAAACAAAGTTTGCATAATAAGGCCTAGTATAGATTCCAGAAACCGGGCTATTAGATATGCAGATTTTCTTATCTTTTTTCTTTTATTATATCAGTGACTTCAAGTTTCCAAAGTTAACTGGCAAGTTATTGCGTAGTCAAGCAGGGAAATCATTGCAAATATTCTCGACTTCATGAAACAAGGGGCAAAGGTGTAAAGATGAAGAAGTGATGCAGTGCATTCCAATATAAACATAGTTGATGTTAATTGCCATATACAACCCTCCAGAACGCAGCTGACCAGCCACCTGGTTATAAGGTAACCAACTGGCTTAGTAGCCGTCATTAAGATTTGTGGCTGACATTGCCGATCACCAGTCTCACGCGGCGTACATACCTGCGGAACTCGATGTCAGGACTCATCCTTAGGTCTGCCGTCTACCTTCTCATTGCCTCTGACTGCTGTGATCTGCATTCTTCTGCATGGATTCTGGTTCGGTAGGAAGAGATAGCACAACTCAGCAGAACACACGATTTTGCTAAAAATTATACTTTATTCGGTTTCCTTAACAATAGACGTGGGACCGGGCGCTTTAATCGACTGTGGCCACGTAGAGTTAAGGGTGACAGCGTGTAGAGTTTGTTATGACGCGGTACATGGTAAAGAAGTAGCAAGTAAAAAAGCAAGTGAAAAAACGAAAATGCAAATGAACAAATGGTAAATGATTCCGATATATTTTCTATCCTCGTATATATACATACATACACACATACATACATACATACATACATACATACATACATACATACATACATACATACATACATACATACATACATACATACATACATACATACATACATACATACATACATACATACATACATACATACATACATACATACATACATACATACATACATACATACATACATACATACATACATACATACATACATACATACATACATACATACATACATACATACATACATACATACATACATACATACATACATACATACATACATACATACATACATACATACATACATACATACATACATACATACATACATACATACATACATACATACATACATACATACATACATACATACATACATACATACATACATACATACATACATACATACATACATACATACATACATACATACATACATACATACATACATACATACATACATACATACATACATACATACATACATACATACATACATACATACATACATACATACATACATACATACATACATACATACATACATACATACATACATACATACATACATACACTCCTGTTATCAAGCAACACTTAGGCGGCTAAAAGACAATACCGACTATTAAAATGGATAGATACAGATTAACATGTTTTCAGGTTAACTTGAAACATTCAAGGATTGCGACTGCTAATTTGGTACAGCTTGTGAATGAAAAAGCTATAGATATAGTATTTATTCAGGAGCCCTACTTGATTAACAATAAACCAGCAGGTGTACCATTACATTTTAGAATATATACAGTTGGTACTACGGGTAAACGAGCAGCAATATTTATAAACAACAAAAATATTGACATAACTACCATTGGTCAGCTTTCCGACAGTGATTGTGTCGTTATACAGGTTGTATATAATAAGAAAACATTTTTTGCAGCTTGTATGTACTTTGATGGGCACTTGAATATAGAAGATGACATTAACAAGATTGAAAATATTCTCCAGCATATTAAAGGAAAGGGTCTGATAATACTAGCAGATAGTAACGCCAGAAACACTCTTTGGCATGATATAATAACTAATCAGCGTGGTAGAATATTTGAAGAATTCATTACAGCAACAAATTTACATATCATGAATGAAAACAACGGCTTGCCAACTTTTGAATCCCAAACTGGAAGGAGTTGGGTCGATTTGACTATCGTTAATGACAAACTCCTTAGAGATGTAAGGGAATGGACCGTTGGAGAGCAAGAAAGCTGCTCTGATCATAAGATAATATCGTTCACAATAGGAAATGCAATCAAAACCCAAACTCGTACATTAAAGGGAATTAAATATATAACTAGACCAGAAAATTATAAGACATTTGAGGAAACGTTGCCACGAAAGCTGACCAAAAATTTTAATTGTCTGGGCAATGGACAGAGTGTGGATGAACAGCTCGCCCATAAAGTAAAAGAAAATAATGTTGAATATACAATTGAAATGTTCTACAATAGTATGGAAGCTGCATGCAGGGAAGCGTTTAGAGTAAGCAGGGGTAAGAAGCAGGCAATTAAAGGCAAATCAGTTCCCTGGTGGACCATTGAACTAACCATATTGAGGAAAAAGGTAAATGCATTAAGACGACGATATCAACGAACTATTAATAATGAGCAGTTAAGAGAAGAAAGAAGGAATCAGTACTTGGAAGGTAATCGGCAATACCAAAGGAAAATAAATGACGAAAAGTTTAAATCCTGGAGGGAATTTTGTAATGTAACTGATGGGACTAATCCTTGGACTGTAGTCTATAAGATCGCAGCCAATAAAATAAGATATCAGAATTCACTTACTACATTGCAAAGAGAAGATGGAACCTACACTGAAGATATACCAAGCACATTAAAGTATATGCTGGAGAACTTCATTCCGGAGGATAGGGTACAAGATGATACTGAACGACAAAAAGATCTAAGGAGGCTTGCAGAGGAAGTAATTAGTACCCCAGATGACAAGGAATTTACACCTAATGAAATTTGGGTTGTATTAAAAAATTTCAATCCAAAAAAGTCACCGGGAGAAGATGGAATATCTAGTGATATTCTGTTAAATGCTTTTAAAATGTTCCCATATTTCTTTACAGCAATATATAATCAATGTCTTATGGAAGGAATTTTTCCAGAAAGATGGAAGCGTTCATCTATAGTTCCTATAGTAAAGCCAGGCAAAGAAGATAGTGTAACGATAACAAAATATCGACCAATCAGCTTGTTGAACATATGCGGTAAAGTTTTAGAAAAGTTAATGATAAATAGGATTGAATATCATATTAACACGAGAAACCTTTACAGTACAAGACAATTTGGATTTAAAGCTCAGAAAAGCACGACAGATGCAGCAATGGCGCTGAAGGTATTCATTGAAGATGAGCTAAAATCTTTTGGTTATGTTGTTTTGGTGAGTTTGGACGTGAAAGGAGCTTTTGATGCATGTTGGTGGCCTAGTGTCTTAAATAACTTAAGAGAGATGAAGTGCCCAAGAAATTTGTACCAACTTACAAAGGATTATTTTAAAAATAGGAAAGCAACTCTCTCTACGAATGAATTCAGGACTGAAGTACAGGTCCAGCGAGGCTGTCCGCAAGGATCTTGTTGTGGGCCTGGACTTTGGAATATACTATATAACTCTTTGCTAAAATTGGAATTTACAACGCGGACAGAGGTAATAGCATTTGCTGATGATTTACTTGTCATGACAAAAGGAAAAAGTATATTAGATGCTGAAAATTTTTCAAATCAGGACATAAAGAAAATTGAGTTATGGGCTAAAGAAAATAAAATCCAGTTAAACGACTCAAAATCAAAAGTTTTGGTAATATAAAAGAAGAAAACTAATCATAATGAAGCAATCAGCATATATCTGAACAATAAAACTCTGGAACAAGTGGATGTTATTAAATATCTTGGTATTTACATTGATAGGAAGTTTAGCTTTGATCACCACATAGATCAAGTACATGACAAAGCACTACGACTTCTGCATAATCTTTCCAAGTGCGCAAAACTCACTTGGGGACTGGGAAATAAGGCGCTAGAAACTATTTATAAAGGCGCAATAGAACCTATTTTAACTTATGGTGCTCCTGTGTGGGGATTTGCCCTAGAAAAGCAGAAGAACATTAAAAAATTCGAGAGGATTCAGAGATTGTTCAATATAAAAATGACGAAGGCATATAGGACAATTTCTTATGATGCATCTTGTGTTATTGCCGGCATCCAGCCAATTGGTATAACAATACAAGGCAAAATAAAACTGTATAATGATATACACAGTGAACGTGACTATGATGCACCCCTACCACCAAGCGTCTGGAACCATCCAGCAGAACGACCTCATATAAAAGCAGTTGAGGATGATGGGGCATACGTCTTTCAAATTTTTACGGATGGGAGTAAATCAGATGAAAAAGTCGGGGCTGCTGTAGTTCTGTACAAGCACAATACTGTAATTCGGCAACTGCAATTCAGGCTGGATGGAAGGTGTTCAAACAATCAGGCCGAACAACTGGCTATTTTGAAAGCACTTGAAGAGCTACAAAACATGGCAAATACGCTGAACAAAGAGAAGACTGTAGCCATATTTACAGATAGTCAGGTGGCACTATCCACCTTACAAAACAACAATAAACACAATTATATTCCTGAGGAGACACTTAATAGACTAGGAACTTTAGAAAGAAATCAGTGGACAATACACTTTAGTTGGGTGAAAGCACATGCAGGAGTTACTGGTAACGTGCTAGCAGACATATTAGCAAAATCAGCTGCTGAAGACATCGAAATAAAGACTATTTGCAACAAGGTACCAAAATCTTCTTTGAAAACTGAAATAGAGAGGGCAGGACATCTACAGTGGCAACAGAGATGGAGCAGTACAAGTAAAGGAGCCCTTACCAAATCATTCTTCCCTTTGATAAAGGATCGTCTTAAGACAAAACTACCATTAACAGCGACATTCACTGCAATGGTATCAGGACATGGAAAAACTAAAGCTTACTTGTATAGATTTCATATCATAGATGATCCCCAATGCACCTGCAATAGCCCACAGCAGACCGCAAACCACCTCATTTATGAATGTAGAGACACAAAACATCAGAGGGACAAGTTGATTGAAGAAGTACACAAGAATGGAGGAAATTGGCCAGTGTCAAACCAAAACCTTATAAATAAACATTTGAAACCTTTTTGTATATATGTTAATTCAATTGACTTGTAAACAATTTTTATCTTAAAACAATACGTGAATTGAACATTTAAATTCTAATATTTAAAAAACTATTGTAAAATAATATCAAAATGTGATTACTATTTATAATGTATCTATGTAATTAAATGCATGTAATGTTACTCCGTAACGGGGCATGCTGTTAAAGTTCAATAAAAAAAAATACATACATACATACATACATACATACATACATACATACATACATACATACATACATACATACATACATACATACATACATACATACATACATACATACATACATACATACATACATACATACATACATACATACATACATACATACATACATACATACATACATACATACATACATACATACATACATACATACATACATACATACATACATACATACATACATACATACATACATACATACATACATACATACATACATACATACATACATACATACATACATACATACATACATACATACATACATACATACATACATACATACATACATACATACATACATACATACATACATACATACATACATACATACATACATACATACATACATACATACATACATACATACATACATACATACATACATACATACATACATACATACATACATACATACATACATACATACATACATACATACATACATACATACATACATACATACATACATACATACATACATACATACATACATACATACATACATACATACATACATACATACATACATACATACATACATACATACATACATACATACATACATACATACATACATACATACATACATACATACATACATACATACATACATACATACATACATACATACATACATACATACATACATACATACATACATACATACATACATACATACATACATACATACATACATACATACATACATACATACATACATACATACATACATACATACATACATACATACATACATACATACATACATACATACATACATACATACATACATACATACATACATACATACATACATACATACATACATACATACATACATACATACATACATACATACATACATACATACATACATACATACATACATACATACATACATACATACATACATACATACATACATACATACATACATACATACATACATACATACATACATACATACATACATACATACATACATACATACATACATACATACATACATACATACATACATACATACATACATACATACATACATACATACATACATACATACATACATACATACATACATACATACATACATACATACATACATACATACATACATACATACATACATACATACATACATACATACATACATACATACATACATACATACATACATACATACATACATACATACATACATACATACATACATACATACATACATACATACATACATACATACATACATACATACATACATACATACATACATACATACATACATACATACATACATACATACATACATACATACATACATACATACATACATACATACATACATACATACATACATACATACATACATACATACATACATACATACATACATACATACATACATACATACATACGAGGGTGGACCCAAAAGAAACCGGACTCCGAGTGCGCTTCCGATCGTAGACGTAGTGCAGGTTTCTCACGCTAGATCGTGTTGGTAGAGACCATGAAACTGCTGTGCAGACGGCGTCAGTGTAGAGCTGAACGTGCAAGTGTGGTATTGTGTTTCTCTGACTGTTGGCGGGTTACCTCTGCGAAGTCATTATGGCAACTTTAAAAGAACAAAGAGTGTGTGGGAAATTTTGTTTCCTGCTTAAAGAAACTGCAACGGAGATACACCAACTGCTTCAGGAAGCTTTCCAGGAGGATGCACACAGGTTTTGGAGAGGTTTGGTCGCTTTAAACGTGGTGAGATGTGTGTTGAAGATCAAGCTCGTTCTGGACGCCCTTCAACATCGTGAAATGAGGAGAACACTGAAAAGGTCTGCCAAAAGATCAAGGAAGATCATCGCCAAACGATCCACCAAATTTCAGCAGCGACAGGTATCAGCTGGAGCTCGTGCCAGCGGATTTTGAGGGAGGATTTGCACATGAGACGTGTTGCTCCTAAATTTGTTCCGCGCCTTCTCACACAGGAAGCACAAAACCATCCGCATGAATGTGTGTCAGGACTTGAAAACAAAGATTGCACGTGATTCAAACTTCTTGAACAAAGTCATTACAGGGGAGGTGAATTGAGAGCTAGTCTGGTAAACATCCGCCCCTTTACGAAATCGCTTGCCAGTGTGCAAGGTGTTTGTAATTTGCCCAGGTTCACGATATGCAATATGACACCGAAAATTACATTATAAATTCACAAAAAAGACAAAAGTACCTGAAATTCTCGAATCAATACAACTTTGAACCATCTGATATAATTATTGATAATGAACTTATTATAAACATTTAACTAAGGAATTTAAGCTTTAAGATAAAAGTTCCGATTTTAGATTTTAACACGTATAGATCAATTCCGCCAATTATAACATGAGGCACTCTTTCCAAGATAATTGGAAAATTCCAGCTCTGCCTTTCAGCAATACAACAACAGCACTCTTTTCAAAATATGTTAACTGAGCTGGTGATACATTAAAACTGCAATTTCTTAATAAAACCGATATAATATAGTTCTAGAGTTACTTCCCGGCTAATATTTTATTATTCTTGTGTAGTTATTCCAGACTTCGAACGACAATTCTACACAGTCTAAAAGAAAATAGTGGTTTAGAATTTCCAGGAATCTTCTTTATGGAGGAATGATTTGAGTCACAATTCCCTTGTGTAGCTGCCTTGTTATTTCCTCGTCGTTACGAATGTCATTATGGAGTCTGTGTAACTCAAGAATCCAAAAGGAGCAAGGTGTCGTTTGTGACATCAGTTGGCCGATGCTTATTCTGTACGCTTTACACGTTAGAGCAACAGTGTATTGAATACAAGCTTTGAAGCATTATTTTGCGACACATTTAAGCTAGTGGAATGAATGTATGTTTTTATACACTAAACACTATTTCTTTAAAACCAAAGAGTAGGCTTCAGGAACGGTAGCTTGAATGTTTCCATTATAAAGCAAAATACATTCAAGAGTTTTTGATAAGATGCTATGAAATACCTCAACTCTTTGGAATTATTAACTTTAAAGCGACACTTTTGTGCATCTTCTAGGGCAGATGTAGTTAGCAGATTTTAATACATATAGAAATATATAAATATAAAATATAAACCTAATAATATTTATATTATTTCACATTTTATGCAATAAAGTTGAATTTATAAGCTGTTGCGCATTTCTAACCAATGATAAGCGCACAGTTGATGAATATTACAATGAATATTATATGAATATTATGATGAATATTACGAAAAATGTTCAAAAGATATAATTTGGAATTGCAAAAAATTCTGACGTGGTTCGCGAAAACGGATTTCAGTTTTGCAATAAGTGTGAAAATGTGATTCAGAAGCATTCATTCATTTAAAAAAAATAAACTCCATGCAGAACGGTGTAATAACCAAAACAGTTTCATCTTGCCCGCCTTATTAGAGTGGTGGTAGTATGTCTGCCTCACGTTCAAGAGGTCCCGAGTTCAAATCTCGGTCAGGGTGAGTTACCTGGATAAGGTAACGTTTTCCCTTATCCCTCAAGACGAATGTCCGGTAACTCTAAGCTCCGTGGTCCCTGGACTCATTTGAGCATCATTTCATCCAATTCATTCACCGTCCGATATGACTTAACGTTGGAGGACGTAAATTACAAAAAAAAGTTTCATCTTATAGTTATTAACTACTATTTGTTCAGCGCAAACGAATCAAACTTTTAAAACAAAATATTTATTTTCCTTCACAGTTTTAGTCAACCTTAAATGTGTTTAGGCTCATCTGCCTGTCGTTAAAAATTGAAAATTTATTTGAAAATACACAATATTTCCTGTACTGCTTGGAACGCTCGCAGCGACATCGGAAACTGAGCGTGCATTCTAGGTTTTACACGTCAAGTACGATTTTTCTATCCACCTGGAACGAAATCGTACTGCTGTAAAACCTCTGCATTTTAATGTTTTCTGAAAAATGTTGAAGGAATGGAAAAGAAATAACAATAAACATTTTGAATATACTCATCGATGTTTCCTTTCTCATTGCTTTCCGGCTACTTGAATACCTCCATTCATATACAAACCTACATATTTCAGAAGTGTTTTAATAATGTGAGGTTAGTTTAGATTTTTAAACGTTCAGTGTTGTGACCGGGACTCCGAACAACAATTCTGGTATTTCTGTGTCAAGCTACAAGCAGAGGATACCTTAATGTGCGTCAACGCTTATTTTCTGCTTTAGATAATCATAAAAGATCTACTAGTGGTATTGTTTTTAGTATAAAGAGACTTTTATAACAAAGACGAGAGCTCAACTTAGAGGCTGACATAGCATTTGTGGACTTCTAAATAGCATTTGATTGTATAAATAGAAATTTATTATTGAACATAAGTGACAAAATGGGATATCCCCCTCATGTGGCAGAAATAATTAAATGTTTATCTAGAGACATAAACGTTATCATAAATACAAGCACGATAAAAACAGAAGAAATAAAGGTAAATCAAGGAGTAAGACAGGGAAGTAGCCTTTCTCCCAAACTATTTAATATATACTTGGACGATTTAATAAAAACTTTGAAAAAAAGCGGATGAAGGAATACAACTAAATAGAAATAAAAACTTAAATGTGATACTCCATGCTGATGATGTAGCAACAATACAAGAAAATGAAGAAAGCCTTCAACGTTTTATGTATAAAATGTATTTACTGGGAAAAGAATACAATATAAATATATCCACAAAGGAAACGAAGATTATGGCACATCGAGGAAAATATCCTGTAAGATCAAAAATAAGCATTGAAAATAAATGCCTGGAAGAGCTTTCGAATATCAACTATTTGGGCTGTGATGTAAGCTTTGATTTAGATAAAGACATTGAAAACAAGTAAACAAATTTCAGCAGATATATGGAACTGTAGAAAGAACACTGAAATACAAAGCAAGGAAGAAACACAGTTAAAATGTTATAAAACGATGGAAGTTCCAGTGTCATGTATGGAAGTGAGTCCTGGATTGTAAAAGAAAGAGATAAAATTAAGATACAGGCAGCAGAAATGAGATTCTTAAGAAGAGTTAATGTACTAGACGAGATGTGTTAAGAAATGAAAGTATTCGAGAGGAACTAGGCATATAGAAATTGCAGGACAAAATAAAAGGAAATATACAGAACTGGAAAGAACATATGTCACCTAATTATCGGAAGACACGGCCAGCTAGCAGCAGGGTAGGGCCAGACGCTCACGCCTACCCATTTGTTTCGTGTCGCTAACTGAAGGGATTGCAGGCCACTGTGCCGTCTCTTTCCCCTCCCCCTGCCGTCTCGAACCTTCGTGATGATTCACCGAATCGCGAGTCTTCGAGAAACAGCGATATTCCTATAAAAAGGGGCTGCAGTTGGCGAGTGAGTTCAGTTCTTGGCTAGCAGCTGTGAGGAGCGCCGAGTGAGCAAACGGACTGGGAGACGGTGTACGTGTATCAGAGGAGTTGTACGTGATCGTGAGGTGGAATGGACCTGTGACAGACGAACGGGTGAATTGTAATTGTGTGCGCTAAGTAATTCTATGTAATCGGCAAGTGTTCCAACTGTGAGTTTGTGCAATTGGACTTTTAATTTCACGAACCCACAAAGTCACAATATGAATAGAATGGACGAAGAAAGAGTACCGGTTTTAATAGGATACAATCATCGTGGAAAAAGAGATGTAGGACGCCCTAAAAAGATAGGAATAGCTGATAGAATGTGAAGATGGAACAGGCAGAAATGCTTAATCCCTGAAGTGAAGAAGAAGAAGATAATCGAAAATCTTCAAGGTTATTGGAATTATTTTGAGACAAAGTAGCTTAAAAGCATTTTGCAATATTTTTAACTTCTAGGCTTTATTGCTAACCACACTATTAGGTCTGATTAATGTTCTGGTAGCCGTACTTTCACATGTGAAACAATGTGATTTAACTTTGTCCTGCACACTACTAACATGAAAGAGTGATCATAATGACTAGATGTGAACATTCGAATGGGTAGGTAAGATAACAGGGGAGAAATATATTTCTTGAGAGGGGAATGGAAGATATAAGAAATATAAGAGGTATAGGATATGAAGGGATGAAAAGGTAAATAGCGGACAGAAAAATGAGATGATATTAGATTATATAAGTAACCAGTGAGCGTAAAGTAATCTTTGAAGAACACGGCAAATGGGGTAAAAGTATGTGACGAAAGTGCAAAGCAAAACATGGGGTGATGGGTGTTGAAGTGTAGTAATTAAATGAATAACGGTTCACTTTGATCAGGAAGGAAATGCAAAAGAAAGGCAATAAAGTGGTAAGTGTAAAAATACAAAAATCTATTGATAAGCCTAAAAAAATTAATTAGAAATTAGTGAAAGTATGAGTTAGAAAATAACATTTTAAAACCAGGTAGTAAACATTAGTTAGGAAAGATTACATTTTGAAAAACTGATGTCGTGTTGACAAAGCGTATCAGAAAAAATTGAGTAATAAAAGCGAAGCGGTGGAAATAAGTTGAGATGGAGGGAAAGTAAATAAAGAGTGGAGATAAAAATATATATCAAAGGAGGGAGTGGAAGCAAGATAAATTAGAAAAAAAAGTATAGGAATTGAATGCACCCAAATGGAAACTGGTGAGGGGAAAGGTTCACCAAACATAATATAACCACGGTGTTAAGCTATATGGGACCTGAAGGTAAATGTAAAGTACTTCGATTAAAAGAAAATTGCAATATGCATAAATGTAAATGCAACCAATGTAGTTAATAATAACTATATAGCAATGTTTAATTCTTCGCTATGCTCTCCTGCAATGGTAAAGCCTATTCACGTTATAATTCTTTCATACGTTGCTGCAATTTAAGTGCAAAGCGTTAGGGAAGAAGCTGGAATAAAATGAGAGAATGCAAAACTGTAGCTGGCCAGTCTCGAACCGCCAAGGGCGAACTCTTCTCGCTCTGGAAAGCTGGGTTTAACTGTGTCGGAATCAAAGGCTTACACTGCGATATGTTTGTGCAGGGAATGATATGCCCACAAGATCGCAGTGCGTTATCAGGGATAAAATAGCTTAGAAAGGTTAGGGCCATTTAGAGCCAGGTTTCCAACCCAAGTAGAGTAACGCGTAAAAACAAAGTTATGCAGCAATGTCTGTCTTACCTGGGATTACATTAATAGTTTATATAAGTACTGGGTTAAAATAAGGATGGAATGATTTGCCAAGGTTCGAAGTAGTTACTTTTCACAACAGACGATGAATGAAGTTGGTGAAATGGAGTTCAAATGAACCCAGGGTCCATAGAGCTTAGATGTACCCGACAATCATCTTTCAGGATAACGGAAAATCCCGAAACAATCTAATCCAGGTAACTCACCCTGACCGAGATTCGGGACCTCTTGAACGTGAGGCAGACACACTACCATCTACGCTGCAGAGGAGGGCTTCCCAATTCGTCAATTAGGTAGCTTTCTAAAGTTGTATGGTATCCGATAGTTTTTCCAAGCAGAACTAAATTGAAAGTGTACAAAGTTGTGTCCTGATTGACCAAGCAATATATCTTTACTAATAAGAGCATCACCATGCCATAACTGGCCAAAAGCAGGCCAGAGCCTGCAAACGTGACTGCCAGTTTTACGCCCACATACGCATGCAAAGTTGGGAGATTGTCCAACCGATACGGAGAGGAGATGCGGTCAGCTTCAAGGCACCCCTAGCCGGAAAGTTGGTTTTCTAGATCAGCTTTCGCTACCTAGCATAGCTCCTTAATTTCCTGAGCGGACCTAATTGAGCACCAGTCCTGTACACAGGACTTAAAACCCGCACCTTCCAGGGGTGAGATCGATTCCGGGCGCATTTCGTGGAGGGGAACAACAGCACAACTCGCTAGCGCACTACACCACGGCGCAGGACTATAGTCTGTCATCTTTAGGTTTTTAGCATAAAATAAATTTTGAGAGTTCTCCATCAGTAAGTATTACAAGATGGCAAGTCCCTAAATCACGGGGTATACAGGGTATTGCTGACAAGTCTGGTCTCAAGAAACACTCGACTGATAAGGGCCATTCTCTTCTTGAACATGAAATGTGGCGCCATCTTGTTGAAAGGTGCTATACTCCTCTTCATTTTCTGTTTATTCTGAACAGAAAGACTCAAACGCTAAACACACACACACACACACACACACACACACACACACACACACACACACACACACACACACACACACACACCGCCACCACCACCATTAATATATCAATGGAAAAACGTCTAGTACCCTAGTTATTTTTACTTTTTCCCTTCTGGGATGAATTATATAAAGCCACAAATTTTCATTTTTTCCATTTCAAATGGTTATGTTTCAGAGTCAAATGATACGGCGAGTGGATGGCGAGGGAGGTGAACGTGGATGGAGTGTGCTTTGTGTAAGTATCTGCCTTAGTGATGTGGAACCCGCTCTCAGAAAGATTTTCCGTAATCGAATGACTTAAAATATGTTAAAATATAGTTATTTTTTGTGCGTTTAGGAGTTGTATACCGTTTTAGGGTATTTCTCTGACATTTCTTTGAGATTTTATTATGATTACTTTGGCATGAATTTGGACAAACCAGTATATTTGGATTCTACAAACTAATAGAAAATGTAAGCTACCCTTATATTAAATTCATATTTTCAACCCGAACGTACGAATCAAAGTTCCTTGTCCTATCTAGATAAAACTTAATACTGTTATACCGGGTGTCCCACATAAAATTCATATGTCTCACTCTCTCAGTGCGTATGTCTGTTGATATTGAGAATCTATCTTCTTATGCATACAAATAACTTTGGACTCACGTCATTCATACTTGCGTTTACATGATTTCCTGTTGCTAAGAGTTGTACAGTCAAGTTTAATAGTAGTGATCGTGAATGTCGTGGAAGTTTTATCAGATAAATGGTGCAGTTTTTAACTGAAAAAATGAATTGATATTATGAAATGTTACATAAAGACAGGCTCCAGGATAGTAAAGAAATATATAAGGAGAAATATCATGGCAAGATACAGATATATGTGTGGAGCATAGTCCTGGTGCAAGAATTTATTTCATTGTCATTCCCATTTAATTGATTCCAAATTATTGATAGCCATGATTCCCAGTTAACTAATACTTAAAGGTTGATGCTGATGTGGACAAGCATGGCACTCCGCAGCACAACACAATGCAAAAGGTGCGTTCACCCACAAGCCTGCACAAATGCTTCTTTGCCCGCCTCTGTAGCCTAGATGGCGGCGTGTCTGTCTCACCCTCAAGAACTCCCGAGTTCTAACCTCGGTTAGGGATAAGGTTTACCTGGTTAATCATATCTGGGTAGGAGCGTCTGCTGTCTCAGTTTAGTGCACTGCTTATCTCACATCCGCTTTAACATTAGAAGTTTATTTGCCTCGACTTTCGAAATAAAACATTGTGGCCTTTTACCTCCCCCGCTGCGCCTGCTGATACTCTGTCTCGGGTATCAGCCACTCTGGATGTGACCTTAGCAGCCTGGATCCCGGTGGTCTGGTCGCCTAGTAGATTGCTCTATGAGTTGACTATTCTTTGCCCTGGCTAGTCATTAGAGCTGAGACCATGCTATCTACAGGGTATGCGTGAGATAGGTTGACGAAATAAAAACAACACAGTTCAGTGTATCAGCTTTACTATTCAGTTCGTTTCGTGCTCACAGTTCACCAGGAGTTGCCGCCGCGTTCAGATCGAATTACTCTAGATTTCCACTATCACGTTAAAACTATACTGAATTGCTGAAATCTATCACGATGGAATAAATTACTAGCACTGTTTTGAAAGTATACTTCGCCGCTTAATTCACTGCTGGGAGATCTTGTTCCCTTAATAAGATTCTCATTACTGATTGTACTTCTCGGCGCAATCCGACGTTTGTGTCCCCGGCAGGCAAAACACGTCTACACGGTATCACGTCTCAGACTAGAAGACCGACGCTAAAACCTAATATTCCTTACCAAAACAGATATAGCCTCGCCTCCAGCTGGATTTCTCTGAAAAACTCTAGCTAGCGAGCTACATCCACGCGGACATTTCCCCGAAATACTGGTTTGGGCCAAGTTTGGACCGGTCTACTAATGACCCAGGTAGCGACCCATCCCGTGATCACAGCCTTTCGACGGAACATTTTCATCCATATAGACCAGCAACTTTATTACATAGCTCTGGGTTAAAATACTTATTCGCATTCTAGTAATTGAATTTAAATGCTGTTGCTTCGTTTCATGAACTTATCCATCTGTAATATTCATTATCTTAAATTCTTTCACCTTACTTCCTCATTATAATTTAATTATCATTTTATTCATTGTTAAAATCGTATTCAATCATACGGCTGATAAATACGGCATCAACATCAATTTCTCTATGTTTGCTACTGCTTTTGTGTGGGTCATAACAGCAGTGAGCTTCCGGTTTTTCCCTTATACTGAATTACGAATGTTGGATATGTCTGAGCTATGTGGAGCCTGGACTCATTTGAGCATAATTTTACCCATTTCATTCATCGTCTGATATGACTTAAAGTTGGAGGACGTAAATTAAAAAAGAAAAAAAAAAAAAAAACAAGTACCTCTTCCGACGGGTGATCAGCAAGGTACTTTTGCAATGTATTGCTGCTCTCTAATTTCGAGATTTTATAAAAATAAAGGAAGTTCCCGATCATGGCATCGATTCTGGATTCCGGTCGTGCCATCGTATATGGAAATTGAGGTAACCTTGAGTGAATTGGGACAGGAAGGGAAAAGGGACAGTTTTGCGAAATATTTTCTCTACTTAAAAGGCAACCACACATAAGAATATCGTGACATCTTGCGTGTAGTGCAAGTACTTGAAGTATCAGAAATCGGTCCGTTTTCTGCAGATGGCAACATCATGAGTTGCAGATTAAGATAAGAAGGCGATTTATTCCTTACATCTAATGCTTTACTTTGTAAAAAACAATATTTCCCTGATTATTAATGATATTGCTCAGTGACAATGTACTGATACAAAAATGTCAAAACAGTCTCTTTCGACAATGGTTAAAGCGTTACCAACCTTTGAAAAATAAAAAAGCACTACTTTTCGACTTTACAGATACACTGAAACCACATATTGTGACCTTTTCAAGTATTTTTTTAATGGTCCCCTTTCTTAGCTTTCACTGTTCTTTAATATTCTGGCTCAACTTTCGCCGCAAGTTCGCTTAGCTCACTCTGTCACTTCACTAATGTAAACTGTTCCACTGTTCACAATCACTTCACTCTATTCCGCGACGTAGGGAAATGTGCCCGACGTAGCCATTTCTTACGGACGGGGTGTCGAACACAAGATGTCTCCAATCCAGTACAGTTACAGTATTTACTGCACTTGACCGCAGATGTCACCAACTCGCCTGGAGAACAGCACTTCTCAGCGCACCAGAAATATACATGCTGTCACTCACTCGCTCCCCGAGAATTGTTTCACCAGGCCTGCTCACTCTCTAACACCGCGCCAGATGGACTTGCTCTAAAACATTGCAATACTCACGTCGCCATACCCACTCTCGTACACACTGACTTCTTTTGTGAGAGCGCTAGCTTGGAATGCTCCAAAACGTTTAAAATTTCAGCATAACCAGAAGATGGTAGTTTTTTGGTAATAGTACTTATTCGGTTTATGCTGGGTGAGCGCGCTGCTTATCTTGTTTACGGCTCCAACTGCCCCATGCTGACCCTCCGATGACATTGTCCATAGTCACTGTATTACAATATTTTGTTGATTCCTTTAATATTTTATCGTAGATGGATTACGTAGTACGATAGAAGTTAATGTTACTGCATTTCGTCAGAAGGGAGGCGCACGTTAAGCAACGGAAGTTTTTGAAGACCTTTCTGTCTCCATTGTCGTTTACAATGTAATAATGTCGTTCCATTGAATATAAGCGGTATAGAAACTACATTTTGAACCATGGTGTGCTTTTATCTCCAAATATCCAAAGAAAAACAACAAACACATGCCCCAACCTCCTCAGAAAATATTCGCTTTTATAAAAGAGAAAAAATGAATAGAAGCGGAAGTTATAGCAAACAAGCGAGAAAATCGCTTTCAGGATTATTAACACGATGAGAACCAGGGGAAAAGAGGAGCGAGAAACCGATACAATGTGTCGGTTTTGTTTTGTGAAATACAGTGATCCCATATTATCGAAACAGGGATACTCGATTCAGTGCTAAGGGAGAGGAAGGGAGTGGCATGACGAAAAGTGTGTTTGGGCAGCGGGGAAGAAAATTTGTGTACGACGAATATATAGTCATAAGAAGAATGTTAAAAGATAAATGTGGCAACAAGCAGTATGTATTATCAGAAATAATGTTAATCGAAAGCTGACCGGATTCATCAATATGTTCGTACCAATTTATCCTTACTCTCTAGGGTAAATAGATACATCTAGTGCACCAACAAACATTTTAGGGCGTTCTCTGTGTGTCTTTTTCTGGGAAAAAGTTCTATATTCTAATATGTTGCTAAGAAATTTAGTAAAACCATGAAATAGAACGAATGTACGTTCTGCTGAAAATGGAACCAGTGTTTGATTTTTTTCCAATTCGCTACGACCTGTCGGTCAATCCATAGACTTTGGGTATCACCCTATAGAAGGCGTAACTAATGTTTCTAATTGTACACTTCTTTGTTTTCTTTTCAGGTTCCAATACAAGCAAAGTAGTGCATTTTTTTCTTTATCTACCATGTTCTTAAATGAAATAATTTTGGTGTATTGTAAGGTTAAAACTCTCACCTGGGTTCAATCCCAGGAGACCATATGTCAGATTGATGGTGCACAATGCAGCTCTGGAGCGGGTTTTCTCTGGGATATCCGTTTCCCCCGCCATCATTCTACCAGTTGCTCCATTATCATCTATGCTTTCATTCGGTTCGGCCTCATTCCGTTCATCTATTTCTCTCATTCTCTTTCCAGGCGCGGGCCGATCACCCATTCGGGATTTCTCTATCTGATCCAGAACTACGGTTTCTCAACTCAACGCCTAATGGCATAGAGGGTAGAGGACCAGATTAACGCAACACATCTCTAGGGGCTGTAACAAAGGAAGTTAAAGAAGAAGTAATCTTATAAATCGTAATATAAACACAAAATTATACTTTCTTTATAATGCACATAGTAAGTAGAGAAGGTATTGCACCACGGTAAAAAATTTGATAACAAGATATTTTTTCGGAAGTACCTTGAATACAAAAAATAATTTTAATAAAGAGGCCTTTGTGTGAATATCTCTATGGTTTTTGTGAATGTGTGTGTGTGTTTTTTTTGAACAGTATACAGGATACAGAAGTTTCAAGAACATTCCTCCATCTTTTACATTGGATATTTTTCGCAAAAGTTATATTTTGATACATGGCTATAACGAGTTTGTTTAAAGCACTTGGTATATACTAACATAACAAATAAAATGTATATCTTGATCTTTCTGGGTGCAGCATACCTTTCATTCGGAAGGAATTTTGAACAATCCTGTATACGTTGTAAAAGGTAAGCGATTGATGTAGGCACAGCACACAAATATGTATATATTACAGAAGCATTAGCATTTCCGAGATATCCTTTAATGTTTCGAATTGCTCGACACCTAGTCATTCTTTAGTCCTATCGATTTTCAGATGTTTCTTGCGATTGCAGGCCAGCTTCAGACGTTCAGTTCCTCGACATTTGACTATCTATATGTGTAAAGGTTTGTTCGACTAACATGTAGTGGAAAGAAAAATAGGTTTACATAAAAATAGCTCCTACATCGGCAAGTAATTAATGTTAGAGAATAGAGAAAGCCATGCCACTTTATCACATCCGAGTTTTTCTTTCATTTGTTTTCGTTGAATGCTAAGGCAATAACGTGCCTCCTCTCTGCTGACAGTTACAAACTACTGAAACTATTTCCTTTCTACTTTAGATACTACAAGTAAATGTGGGAATTTCAGCGCTCGATTTTCTTTTTTCTTTCGTTTAAAGCAAAAGGATGTGCTTCGGGTTTAGTTCATTTTGTTAGTTTGCTATGAATGCAATAGAGATCTGTGTTGGGAGCAAAATACCACTAAAAACTGATTACAATCTGATGCATTCGTGACCTCTATCGGAGTCTCTCTTATTAGACAAACATAAACTAACTCTTCAGTGTGATCAGTCACTCATCTGCAAGTTGAAGTGCACGGTTGCCAAATGTTTGTCCCCAAAGAGGGTTTCCAAAGTACTGTTAAGATAGGAGTGGGAAGCTCAGATATTTTCAGTATTCCTACTAATCGACATTTCTATCCTATTTAAAATAATTAAAACATTTGATTTGGGGTTGAATGTGAATAAGGGCTTCAGTTTAAATCATGTAATTTTGGAATGAATTACTTCTATACTTATTTTAGTGCCAGGTTTAATTTTAAATAACCATGCTAAAAAGTTACATCTTTAATGGAATGTTGTAATCTTAAGGGGAGAATAAATCCTTTTAGGGTCACAATTTCACAGCAATAAACGTTATGTGTACAATGAGACCAACGTGCATTAAGTACTGCAATGACGTCCTTACTATACCGAAGTTTTAAGTATAACAAATTATAAGTATTTGAAACATTATCTGTCACATTTTAATCCAAATTTCTCAGTTTCATAGTTTTGAAAGCAGACTTACATAAAAGTCTTCATATAAAGTCACAAATTTTATAGACCAATTAAAATATGTTTATTGTATGCATGAAGTTATTTTCAATTAAATACTTTGTAATCTACAGTTATAGATGCACATTTATATCTGACTTGCTGTCTTTCCCAGTATTACATTAGTACATTCTACAAGTACGCGGTTGCAAATAAGGATAGGGGGGATTTTTAAATGCCATAAATACTCATATAATTTGCATCTGTTGCTAATGAATTAGTGTCGAGCGTTTAGTTCAGAATAATCTAATAGTAACAGTTTGTAGATTAGGGGTTGGAAAGTATGAGTCCGGTAGAGCTTTACATTTTTCTAATAAGGATCTTGTCATTTGGGGAACATTTATTTCTCGTGAAATCTCTCTACCCAATTTTTGGGTGAAAGCCAAGGCTCTACCTAATAAGTACGTGGTAGAGAATTTATATACACAATTGTCAACTGCTGACACGATAGCTCTAGAGGCCTAAGACCTACCTCAAAATCGCGTCATTCTCTCCCTTCGTCCACAAAGAGTGCGGAAATGAGGCGGCTGTTTTTTCATCAGATAACTACTCAATTCTTCCCTTATGAGTGATTTGAAAAATTCATCCATTTTGCCAAAGTACAACTTATGAAAAAGGTCGTGATACTCCTATGCCGAAGAGAGGAGAAATGAGAAGTGGCGATAGTAATGGGGACTCGAAATGTTATCAAACCCCAAGGCAGTCACATACTATGAATTATACTTATCACACTGATAGCGTGTGGAACACTGATACCCATTTCCCTTATTATGCGAGTGGGTGGGTTAGTGCGATTGCACATTTTGCTTCAGGAATGGGGGAAGGACCGTCACGACGTTTTACACAAGCTGTAATTTTGTTGATTAGGGCAGGAGCAGATATGGGGTTCAGCTGTAGTGGAATTTGAAGTAAGGCTGAAAGTTTTATTTTAGGAAAACTGATAAGCAATAACACATTTTATTTTTAATCTAAAATGTCACCTTTCATAAAATTTTGAAATGTGAATTTATTTATGTTGCTTTTACACTGTATTTTATAGAGATAATACATAACAAAATTTTTGCTTTATTTCTATTAGATTGTTGTATGACAATCAAAGTTTAAGACATATAAATGGACAATGTTGAAATATAAAAATATTTTCTTGTTGAAGATCAGTAAAAGAAGGTTGTCGATTCCAGTTTGAAATTCTGGTATGAAGGTGCCTGGCCAAATAAATATCAAGTAAGGTATTCCAACTAGGTTTCTGATTACATATGTAATCAGTTAAGTCCGGAGGCGTGAGCGTTTTTTCATAGATATACTGCACAAGGTCTGTACTGCTATCGGTCGCACAAGTAAACAACTGCAGGCAGGTACAGTCTCACCATGACAACCACCACATTGCCGGAGGAAACAAAACAGTCGCTTTATACTACACCTTGACCTCCTTGACCTCGCGTCTGTATATACTTGTAAGATAATGCTTCACTAGTTCGCAGATTATTACGTCATGTTGTTTTTTACCTTTGCACATTTGATGCCCGTGTTGTACATCTGATGTCACTCATACTCTGTGTCCAGCTAACTTGTATCGCATTTGAGCGTACATCCCTCTGGCCATTAGTAATCAGTTATACGTGTTTTTCGGTCTCAATTCCTTGCTTTGCCCTGTAATATTACACACTACAGTTCAGACCATTAGGTTTCCAGGAGCTAAACTCAGCATTTAGATGAAACACCACATATTTCATTTCAGTATGTGACAAGTAGCTAACTGGGAAATGGATTAATTATAATTATTAGCGATGTTACAGTCACTCGAACCCCTATCAAATCATCGTCTGCTGATGAGGAGGGAACGGACTACTTGATGTGTAGGCTTTTGCCGTCCTCAAGGGGCATTGAGAGAGTTTAATAATTCCACTTATAACCTTGGATAGTCAAGATGCTAAATGGAGGCATTACGGAAACGCCGTTGTGCTTAATACATTGCTGAAGCAACAATTGAACTGAGTTGCACGGTAAGTGGCTATGAATTTAGATAACTCCACTGAAGGAATGGAAGAGCTAATATGATCCAAAATGATAATGAAACCCGACCATTAAAGATTGTTGCAATAAATGAAAAGTGTACTTTCGTAATAAATTAATGCTGGTATTATTTTCAACCGAGGGACATTGCGCACATGTTAGAATGTGCAGGTTTTTGAATTTAATCGCTGTCAAAGTCTTAAAGCTCGGCATGTTGTACATGGACACTTTCACTATAATTATATGCTTAGAATACTTAAGTTATACACTTGTTATTTTTATGAGTATACTAATTAATATAATATAAGAATAGTTTAAGATGGAATAAAATACTAACATACCATTCAAAATATTCATTAATATCTAAAACGGATTTTGGATAAGCCATTCATACATCCCCTGCTTGAAATGTTTCAACATACCTGTGCTTGTGCTCTGAGATAGTTTGTTAAATAGACATATCCATATCAGCAAACCAGATTCTAGGTTGTGTCAGTCTGACAGAATGTTTCACAAGAAATTATTTATCCTGGAGTAATTATGTACCTCTTCTCTCATCAGGCAGTAATGAATGTAAACATTAACAAGTTCAAATAGTTTAGTCTATAAACAAGTGTTTGAAGTCAGCAAGACAGATGATCGTCTCAGAAATACATAATGTAATTTTCTGTAACTTTGGTACTTTGATTAGGTATAGTAGTACTGTTTACCAGATGCAAGTAGCATACCTTGGCACTCTTTGAAGAAGTGGATAATATAATTCCATTAGTTTCCTTAGGAATATGATTTTGTAAGTGCTTAACTAAGTAAATATCTTTAAAGTTTGTTAGATTTAGATTATATTTTTACAGTGTGTATTCCAAAACTTTACAGTTTACAACTTTTGGCTACATTTATTTGTCTTTATCTTGTTACTACCTTGGCTTACATGGCACCCTGGTCTTCTGCTCTGCCAGGTAGTTCTTAACCTCCATGCCTCCTTGTTACTTAAATAGTCCCATTCTTCCCCATCATCTTCATTTCTTATATCCTTTACATTTCTGGCTCGTTTTTCTTATACTTTCTACAAGAACTCACCCATACTTCTTACTTTCTTTTCCTCCCTGCTCTTTAACATTTTTACAGCTACTATCCTCTTTTCTACTTTCTCCCATTTTTCCTCCCAAACCTTTTTACTCCACATTGCAAACTCCTCACATTCTGTTACATAGTGTTCTATGCTTTCTTTTTCCCCACACAATTCACAAATTCCCTTTTCCCCACCTCTTATTGCTCATAGAAACATTGTTCCTGTTCTCATCCAAGCTAACCCCTCTATCTCTTGCCTATTGCAGTAATCTTATGCTTCTCGTCCATAATTTCTTTTTATTTTCTTGTAAAATTGTAATGGTTTCATATTTTCTAGACTTCCCAAATTTCCTGTCTTTCTGTTTCTTCTATTCTGCATTTTACCAATTTACCCACATTGCTTGTATTTCTTTCTTTTAATCTCCATATATCCCCCATTCCGATTTTTTCCATAATTCCTCCTATCTCTGTCCACCAACTATTTGCGTTCACTAATTTTTTTGCTGTCTCATGCATAATTTCATAATTTCCCCTTCTTCTTTGGCCAAACACCTATACCAAAATTTTATTATTCTTTCCATTATTATTCCATATCTACTTGTCTTTCATAATTCTACTAAAGCTACTTCCCTAGGTGCTGATCTTGGTAAGCCTAGTAGCTCTTTACAAAACCTTATGTGGTTTTGGTCCACCGTTTTGTTTCCCTCTGTGCCCCCCCCCCCCAGATCTCCACTGCATATAACATTTTGAATTTAATTAGTGCTTCATACATTCTTTCTAACCACTTGGTTGTCATTTCTAGCTTGTATTTGCATATTCTTATACCATTCATTGCCGCCGTGCCTTTTGCTTCCAATTTTCTCCTGTGTGCTCCACACTTTCTATTGTTATTCAATCTCACTCCTAAGTATTCAAATTCATTGACCACTTCTACCCGTTTGCCATTTAGTACCCACTTTTCATCTTTTTTTAGTTTAAATCCCTTCTTGAAGACTATAACTTTCGACTTATTTATGTTTATTTTTATTCCCCACTCTTCACAGAATTTCTGGATTTCACTTATTGGCTTCTGCAATCCTACTACCGTTATAGATCCTACCATTAAGTCCTCTGCATATAGTAGTTCAGGAAGTCCTTTGTTTGCTATTATCGGTCAGTGCTGATTTCCTTCTTTAACCTTGTCTATTATTTCCTTTATAAATAAGTTAAATAAAATTGGAGTCATTTTACATCCTTGTCATAGGCCTATTTTTTGTTCTGTCATCTCCGTAATTATACTTTTTCCCTCCTTATACAAAACTTCACCCTTTCATAGAATTTCTCTACTTATTTATATATTTTCCACTTACCCCTTTCATCCTCAATTTCCAAACTAAAGTTTATCTGCTTATCGTATCAAAAGCTTTCTCAAAATCCGCAAAGAACATATGTACCCTTCCTCTCTGCTTGCTGAGAGTTAGCCTTTACTTTTAGAACATATAATTTGGAAAGTGGAATTCAAATCTACCATTTCTACATAATAAGTAGGTCTTTAAAGCCCAGTTGACTCACAGGTTTGAGTGCACCTCAGTTTAACAGGAGAAGTGTTTGTCAGATGGGAAGCTTAATGTCATATCCACATAGTAACTCGGTTAGTTATAAGAGCAATACGTTGAGCCAAAGATACATGGTTTAAACACCGAATATGGTACTAAATGTTTCAACATGATTCTATTTTTCCAGCTTACGCTAAACTAGGCAAGTGTGAGAATAGAAGTTTAGCTAACTTATATCATTTGTTTGAACAATATGTATAGTTTAATAGTCACTGGGATATAAATATAACTTTAAGGTTCTTCATATGGGAAAATGTTTACTCTCTTATTTATTTAATCAGAAAATTGTCGAAAATTCTTATAAACCCCAGCTTTTCCATTAATAAAGGTTATTGCTTATAAGAGGGACATGTTATATTAAGTGTGCTGATGCTAAAATTTTATAAATGTATACACGTTTGGTACAAAAATGTTTCTGGGTGTCACACAATTCCACGTTGGGACGCCAATTTGATGCAAATAATTTAATGACGAGCAAATAAGTTGGCGAGCAATGAGGTTTCTCTCAGGGTATGCGTGGATGTGTGTGAAAAGGAGATTTTAATAACACTGGAATGCCCATTTCCAACTTATTTATTTACTGCTTCTTCTTTTAAAACATCGAAATGAAAGTTGCCGACCAAGCGTTACCGATCTCTGTTTAGAGTTACTGACGGCAGAATGTTTATTACTCGATAAACTTTATTCGTTCCTCGTATATATGAACCGACAAATATTCAAGACAGAACCAGAGGACTGCCCTAATAGGCTTCACGCCTCAGATTGCTCTCATCGGCCTGACGCCGAAGACTCTTCTCATCGGCCGGACGCCGAAGACTCTTCTAATGGCTTCCTAGCCACGAACTGCCCACATCGGCTCCACGCCAAAGACTCTTCGAATGGCCAGAGATACGCGTGGGTGTATCACTTTCACTCTGAAAACTCCTTTTCAACCAAAGTCCCTTTGTGGCTGTTTTGTCGCCATTGTAAATGATCCAAAGAATTTCCTATTCATACAAGTCAAGTGAGCCCCTTTGGAAAACTGCTAAGGACGCTGTTTCTTACATTACTTTTGTTATAACAACTTTCCCCGCAACTCAACTGGCCTTGCCCTTGTCGTAACAAAGAACCAACATTCCTTTGACATCCATCATGATTCTTTTCTTCTGGCAAATCTTAATTTCGGTATCACAGTAGAGGAGTCAAGTTTAAAAAGTAGCTTCTGAGTATTAACATTGGTTTATTTTTCCGATTTTTCTCTCATTGCTTATACATTATTTAGCCAATGTCATGTTTTAATGTGTGGAAATACGTAGTGTCCATAAAGTCTCTCCAACATTACAAATTCCTATTAACTGAAAACTGTTAAAGTCAGACCTGTACACAGTTTGCCACCCTCAAAACATCTAAGCGATATTCAGTTTATCGCTCTACATTCTGCAGTATTTCATGTGTGATGCTAACAACAGCATCATTATGCTTCCTATCAAAGTATTCATATCTGGTAAAGGTTTTGCAGATAACCTGTCATTTACATAAAGGCAAAGAAAAAGTCTGTGGTGGTTTTGTCTGGGGATTGTGGTAGCCCGGGTTTTGGACCATTGCACTCCATCAGTCTGTTATGAAATGTGCTATTCAGAAGCTCTCTGACGTTTAATCCACAATGTGGCGGTGCTCCACAGAAGTTAGCTGATTTTGAGTTCTCAATAAAAATAAGGAACAAATGAACCCGTAATGCATTAAACCACACAATACATTTACTTTTAGGATATTTTCTCATGTTCCACGACGACATGAGGATTTTGTGTGCGCCATATTCTCACACTGTACCGGTTGACCTTCCCAGAAGTATGGAATATAGACTTGTCTTAGAAGCAGACAGGCCGCAGGTATTCATTATCGACATCAGTCCTCTGCAAAATATTCATAGCAAAAGCAGTACAGACAATCGGCGGGAGCGACCCACTAGCGAGAATAATCGAAGTCTGTCTACAGAGGAACATAAAGCTAATAAAGAACAACGTAGAAATTTCTGAAGACATAGTAGAGACAAACGGAATCATGCAAGGGGATCCCATGAGTCCCGCACTTTTCAACACCTACACAGCAGATATGAACAGAATAGTAGAGGAAGGATCGAAAACAGAGCTGATCCTATACTGGGACGACATGGTGATTGGAGCGGCAGAGAAGACTGTGCAAAGAGCGGTATAGAGACTGGAGATCTGGGCGGAGAAAAATAGCCTACAGATAAACGAAGAACAGACAGTACAAATGACCTTCGGAAAAGAGGGGAAGTCAACGCCCAAAGACAATATAGCATTACACAGAAAGCCCCTGCAAAAAGTAGGAAATTATAAATATCTAGAAATAACACTACAGACAATAACGGCGTCCTTTGATATACACATTCAAGAAAGAGCAGCAGCAGCAGCAGCAGCAACCAGGGTCTCTTACAACAATCCAAGTATAGCAAATTCATCAACTTGGACGGCAATGAGACTTTTCAAAATGACAGTAGCGCCAGTGATAACATATGGAATTAAAATCGTATGGGAAAAGCTGAAGTTCCGAGACCTGATCAGAATAGAAAGAATAAAAGCAATGCTCATGAAGAGGATTACCCGAGTTGGAAAAACAGTGCCATCCCGGATGGTATACGAAATGATGAGGGAGACCTACTTCATAGAAAACATACGATCACAATACTACCTACCACTAACAGAAGTTAGCAGGGCCCTAGTAAACACCAGGGAAAGGAAGAAAATTGAAATCGACTTCGACTTCCACACCTCACCTCACCAGCGATGATAGACGACAGATGGACCAGTGAGTGCAACACGCAGCGCCATGTCACGTCACGACACTCTCTATACGCGGATTTCACCACAAGATATGTGTAAACAACAAGTTTCACGAGCCAGACTGAAGGTGTTTATTGTGCGGCCAGAAGTGTAGTAGATATCACATCATAATATGTGAATCTGGACAAGTATAGACTATAGCAAAGACCGAATTGTGAAGTTAACCTAACGCTCAAACTTAAGTGTATATTTCTCTATAATAATAAAAAAGCAGTACGGACAGTGTGGTCATATGGCTTCACATTTATCTGCCCTTTTTAAGGATACAGATGAAGTCGCTTATGTAACACTTTATGCACTGTGGACCGTGGAATTCCCAGTTCACAAGATGCATGGCGAGTAGACTTGGAAGGGCTTTTTTGAAATGCTACTGCGCAATCTCAACCTCGCTTCTGTTAAGGTTAGACGTCCTGACCGTGGATGGGAGGTTATACTTCTAGTCTCCATAAACCTTGTGTACCAACCAACGATAGATTTGTAACCGGATGGCGCCTGTTTATATCACCGCCTAAGTCTCCTCTGAACAGTAATAAATAGGTGACCGTGTCTTATGGTACCATAAAACACATTGCACTTTCTCATGGTTTGAAGGCATGTTATATTATACCAGAAACAAATAAAACAAAACTTTAAGAGCTTGTCTGTCATCTTCCACAAGCCACATAACTCTAGCTGTAATAGTTTTAATTCCATAAGAAGTTGGGAATGTTGGAAATATTTTATGACACCCTTTATATGAACACAGTTTCATTATATATTTGACTACAAGTACACTCACAAAACAGATTGGGTATTTTTGAAAACTAGCCAAACCTTGCTAAGATATTTGCACTTAGATTCGTTTTAGGTCCGATGTCAGCAGATAATTCATTTTTCATGCGCAACTCTTCTCTCAAATTGTGAAATACACGTTAAAATGCCTCATTATTCAGGAAGTAGAGAGAACTTCGTTCTGTGATTCTGCAGAGCATGTCCTATACTTTATTAATTATTTCTGATGTAGGGGCGAATTTCGATCTTCTGCCGCCTGCGTCATTTTAAACTTTACGGAGTTTTGCATTCTACAGCTCCATTTGGAAATGGCTGAAAATAACAGTTCATGGTCCATAGAGCATTTTACATATAACGTGATTGTCCTAGTTTGCATTCATCGTTAGTAATTGTTTAATATACGCATGATATTCTGCATTTGTCATGTTTCCAGTGTGTAGGTACGTGTACACTGTAACAAACAGCGATGCCTACTATGATTTAACGAATTATACGTTTTTTTGTAGTTTACGTCCTCCAACGTTAAGTCATATCGGACGATGAATGGAATGGGTGGAATGATGCTCAAATGAGCCCAGGGTCCATAGAGCTTAGAGTCACCCGACATTCGTCTTTTAGGATAAGGGAAAACCCCAGAAAAACCTTATCCAGGTAACTCGCCCTGACCGAGATTCGAACTCGGGACCTCTTGAACGTGAGGCAGACACGCTGCCACCACGCTACCGAGGCGGGCACTATACGTTGAGGTAAAGATATTTCTGGAACGTCGACTGATTTTTAAAACAGATCTGCTTCAGAAAGATTGCTGTAATCTATGGGTCATTCCACGAGATTTTGAAATAATCCTTATAACAAATAAATATATTTACATAATTTAATTAATTATATAGTAATTATTAAGTAATAATAAATTTATCATAATAATGCCACTCATAATTTTGTGGATTATTAAGAAGTGAATTAGTTTACAAATGAGGGTGAAGCCTAAAATTCAAATATTTATATTCCTTTTATAAAGAGATTATTTTTTTTTCAAATTATGTAACAGAATTAAAACTTTATAAGAGTAACACATTTACAACTCACATTATAAGTTATTGTTACAAAACCCTAAAAATTACAACAAAAGAATATAGTTCATCAAGTCTTTAAAGAGCAGAAAAAGTAGTCCCACCCCTCTCTGGGGTTTCTCAATACATATTTTCAAAATAACTGGATATTTTGGAGAAGTCATCAGACATATCAAGTGAAACAGAAACAAATTGTCTAAAAATATCCAGACTTAAGATTTAGCAGTTTTATGGGTTTATGAATTATTTAAGACATGTGCCTTTCAATACAAATTTGGATATACAATTTAAATTAAAATCAAAAGCTTCATTTGGAAAGCAAATTAATCATAATAGATAATCGCATATATAAATGAGTTGCAAGCGTAGTTAAGGGAAAGGTAAACTGGGTATTATTCTTAGAAAGGTGTATTTACAAATTTTTGTTACCCCAGGAAAGATATAGCTTAAGTGTGGACGTCGTTTTATAGATAGGCTTAAAGTTTATCAGTAGTATTTCTCTCGCACTCTATTGTGACCAAAACGACAACACGAAGTTGCCCAATGCTAACTTACCACCATTTTCACTTTTTAAAAATACAGAATACTTTTACATAGCGCTATCTTCTTATGCCTTTGTTTCTAAACCAACTCATTCTGTTCGTAGCTCCTTGACGTTCACTGCTCGCACACAATAATAACCTTATACTGCTCTGCTTGATAAGACAAGACGAGACAAGACACTTAAACGGTTAATTAAAATTCTCAGGGCAGTATAAAGAAGAAATATGTAAAATAAAAATAGAGAAAAATGCAATGGAAAAGCACTGTTAAGGAACTGCAAATAATATACTTTAAAAATATTTATCTTTAGTGTAACTGAGTGGTTTTCACTTCGGCGCACTCGGACTGCCTCGTTACCCTCAATAGAGAAAATCTCATTGGGAAGAAATAATAGCAGTTGAAGTAATATCCGTATAATCTTGTATACTCCCAGTAATCAGCATACACAAGCTGTTAACAATAAAAACAAAGAAACTCAAAGCAGAGAAGGACATCATTTGACTGCGTTAATAATTCATGATAGTTGACATGAGAACAATGATTGTTACATTGTTATATGATCTTGTAAGCATCATATAAAATTAAACAACTGTATGAAGTTGAGTAGAAACTCTAATTTCAAGCTGAAGAGTAATATTTGTCATATCTCAAAGGTTGTTGTCTGTAAAGTTTGGTCGAATTTGATGCGCAGAAGTCTTTCAATATACTACACACAGATACACGTTCCGCCAAAAAGTAAATGAGGTCTTTTACTGGTTGTATGAGGATTAGGATTTGCATTGGGACTACTACGAAGGAGATTCGGCACCGAAATTGTACCTAAGCCCCATGTGGGGCATCCCCAGGAGGAGGTGAGAGGAGACAGAAGGCGGCCGACCCAAAAAGTCAGGACAGTGCAAAGGGCAAAGTCCTACTATTTACAAGTTGGAAACTGCCCCGACAGACCAGCACAACCGACATCCCACCCGCCGTGGTCCGGAAAGGGCCTACCAGGTCGGTCTGGAGACCAGAAACCATCCTACCGAAGGAGGAAGTGTTTACCAGGAGCATATCATCCTGCCATGCAGCGCCGAAACACCCGCTGACACTTTTACCGTGAAAGAGGCAATTAGATAAGAGATGATGTGAAATGATAATGCGGATACAGGACATCTGGGGTATGTAATTAACCTACCCAGGCGACCCAGGAAACCCCCGAAAAACCCGTGGGTCAGGCCGGCCTCGGGAATCGAACCCGGGCCTCCCGAATGTGGGCCACGGACAAAACCGCCTGAGCTATCCCACACGGTTGTATGAGGATATTGATTTATCAGTTGATTTGAATTACGGGTATATTGCAGCATGGTCTTTCGCTTGGCAGATATAGGCACTTCCATCACGATGGTTCTCTAGTTACCTTAACGATAGTGGCAAGGCTAAATAGGTGTATCACGTTTGAGTTCGAGCAGCGAAAATGCGATAAATTGGTTTATCATGCTTGATAATGCTGTTGAAGTGCAGCATCAGTGGAGGCGAGTGCTTGAAACTCCAATCCGCCTAACAGTTAAGCGCATTACTGGAAAGTTTGAGGAACGATAAGTGACACTCGCAAAGGTAGATGGGAAGGGCCATAGTTACAAATCCTGTTTCATCGGCTCACGTGTTGGAAAACCTTATTATTTCTCCACAGAAGTCCGTTAGGCAATGGGGGCGTGACGTGGGGATTGCAGTACAAGTGCGGACGAATTCCGAACGCTCTCAAGTGGAAGGAGTACCCAAGATTTCTACACGCGTTTACTGAAAATGATTTTTATTAACGAATGCAACTTTGCGAATAGTATCAGCAAATGGTAACAGATAGCGAACAATTTGTAATAAAGATGGTGTGTTCAGACGGGGTTCAGTTTTTAACTGAATACAACAATGAATCTACATAACTGCGTCTACTGGCCACCGGCAAACCCGCATGTTCATATGCATCAGGTGGTTAATCTAGCAGGGTCTGGACTTATCTAGGACTTAGTGGTGCCCTTTTTCTTTGATGCTACTCTCAGTGGTGTGTACCTGGAAATGTTACGCACTTTAATTTTACCACGTGTAGTTGCATTTTATGTACATGATGTAGCTCCATCACACTACCACCGAGTCTTCCTGGATGACAATCTGCATAGACATGGAACTACGGAAGGAGGTTCATTGAGTTGCCCAATGGCCGCTGGATCTAACCTCTATGGACTGCTAATTTGCGGTAACTATGTGCCAAATTGAAGATATTACTACATGCGAGATTGACATTTAATTGTAAACAAATATTGTTGATTCCTTGAAGTGTGTATATATTTGTTTCTGGCGGATATGCACACATACACCGAATATATTTATGAAGGATTAATAAGAGTACTATAGGATATCCTTATCCCCAAAGGTACTATTTTTATTATATACAGGATATTAATGAACTACACCGAAATAATTTCAGTGATTGTAGACGTGACCAATATAAGCAACTTGCGATTGACAATGCATGGTCTGCGGCTTAACATAATTCAGTTGTGTTGAACCTAATTGGCATCAGATGCTGATTATTTGGTATTTAAACAAGGTGGGTGAAATTATTGGATAAGAATGCCATTAAAACTGCTTCTCGAGTACAGGAATATCGATTCTTAGTAGCTCGTTATTGGCGTTCTCAAGATTTAATGCCACAAAGTTCTCTCAAATCTCGAACTTATCATCTGTCAGTGCGATACTGAACAGCGATTAACTCCGTCCTTGCATCATACAGCCTACTCTATGTGTGTTTCTGTAGCTGTTCTGGTGCCCTATCCGTAAATCGTGGTCTGGTGTTCCAAAGGTCATTTATTTGGTTTCTGCCTTATCGTTAACTTTTTACTTCGTCTTTTTAATACGTAAATTCTAATACGTGGAAATGGAGTGATTTGTAACTAGAGATGGTTAGTCAGTGCAATAATTCTACTGCTACACTTTCTCTGGGTCACCTCAAAACTCTGGTGTATAAAATACTTATTACCTCAGAAGAGGAACCTAACTGCCCGAATAATATCAGTACGTGTAGTTATTCGATAGACACAAGAAATTTTGGTTAGAGTAAGACAGACGTTCCTTCACCGCTGTCAACCTTGCATTGAAATAGCAGCTTCCCATTTCGAGCAGTTCCCATAAACCTGACGTAAAGGTGTATTTAATTTTACTTTATATAAGTTCGTCCACCCCTTAAACCACCTCCCATTTAGACGTACGGCATGTGAAAGTATTAAGCAGGATTCAACTTTTGTTAGAAATAATTGTAATTAATTGCCCTGACAAGGTGAAATTAAACCGTAAAATACATATATTCATACAAGAATTAAAAGCTTATACAAAGTATTAAAAGACCACCAAGCAAACAAAACAAAAATATATTCAGTATATATGTATTCTCGGGAAACAAGCCAGGTGAAAAAAGATTAGAAAACACAAATAAAAATGCCAAAAAAGTGAAAGAGACTCGAACTCCTGAAGCTTTCACGTGACAGATTATGTCATAACCTTTAAGCCAGAACGAATGCTCCGACGCGTCTCTCCATTTTCGTGTGTTGTGTACTCAGTGGTGTTTTTACCCTTTAATTTCAAGTCCTCCATCGTTAAGTCATATCGGACGGTGAATGAAATGGGTGAAATTATGCTCAAATGAGTCCGGGGTCCTTGGAACTTAGAGTTACTCGTCTTACAGGATAAGGGAAAACCCCGGAGAAAACCGTATCCAGGTAACTCACCCTGACCGAGATTCAAACTCGGGACCTCTTGAACGTGAGGCAGACATACTACCATCTACGCTACCGCGGCGGGCACAGACTGATATAAATATATATCTTTATCCCTTCCTTAACCAGCATTTTAGTCCCTCGGATATTAAATTCCCAACAGTTCTGAATTTATGAGCACAGGCCCCAGGCCAGAAACAAGAAAAGCACATTTATACAAAAATTATACCATTGTAGAAGAGCACCACTCACCACCTGCTGCCTGAGAGCCCACTTTACATCCAACTAACTCCAGAGTACCAAGCCACTCATGAGAAGGCTCGGCTCAAGCCTCCCAGCGCCAGCAAGCGACTAAAAAAGGAAACACGGCGACACCCTGCTAGAGTGCCCGGCCGGCAAGGTAGGTAGCGGTCGGCTCACCTGTATAAATTGTTTTGTGATGTGTGGATTTGACAGGTTATACACGGAAGTTATGAAATGGCCCCAAAATGCTACTCTGAAGAACAGATGCATTAACTTATTTTACACGAAGTTAAGATCCCATTTACTTTCACAAACATTTGTCTTTTACAAACAAAATATGTAATTAATGCGATCTCCCTTCCACTCCTTACACATTAATTTACTTTATCTACGGTTTGGTGTTCTCAACTGCAAACCCTTCTCTACATAAGGTTTGTTCAAGTCAATTTCTTTGTTCAATAATATGCAGCATGTACGCCATGTGTAGCACCAATCTTTTACAAGAGCTTTTGATGGAAACGTTGTCTACCTGCTTTCCGTCACATTGTTCTTTCTGTGATTTGAGTGCACTACGTGAACATTTGAACGGAAGTGCCTCATTCCACCACAGCAGCCAACTCGAATGTGCGACGATATCCCTTTGTTGATTTTCTGTCTGTCTCGCAGTCAATACTACTGGAGGAAGTCTTGGCTGCCTCCATTCACAACGCGGCCGTTAGCACCTCAAGGATGATCTCATACTTGTTGAATATTGGGCACTGTTTTATCCTGTGGTTGCCAACCCCATTAAAGGGTGAATATTCGGCGTCCTGAAACAACGTAGTACATAAAGATGTGTCTGGAACAGCTCTCCTAGCAGGTAATTCATTTGATTAAGGTAGTTGCCTGCAATGTACAAACACCATGTTTTCCAACATTCATATGTAAAATATACTGTTCTCTAAATTCAGGTTAAAACTGATCATCTGTGAAAAGTATATGCATAAACGATACCACCTTTGTTCGTCATTAACAAGGTGTATCAGCACAATACAGTGTTACCGGATCATTTCTCACAAAGGAACTATCACTGTACTCACACTGCTACGCACCTAAAAGTTTGATGGTTTAACGCCTGCTTTATATAAACCATGTGCACCGAAAGCTGCTGTGTAGTACAAAACTACGCCTGGAAAGTGTCGCATGCGACCACTAGCAAGTAGCTGTTGGACATCCCTCGTCAGCTCTGTGTCTGCTATGGGGGACAGAAATCCTAACGTGTGCTATTTGTGCACCGCTGTCGATCACGTGCCTACGTATTCTGGACTCATTTTCGGGTACTTCCAGCTATAATCCGCACCCACTATTCGGCACACAGGCCACACAGAGAGCAGAGATATACCATCAAACCCTCAAGCGCGCACAGGTGTGAGCATGGTGATAGTTCCCTTGCCAGCATATTTCATCAGGAATCATGAAGCGCCTATAGAACAGAAATAATATGAAGAAAGGCTTTAATAATGCCTTACTAAAGAAGTAAATTGGAAAGGCTTTTAGGAACTTAAAGGTAGCTTAGACTTTATAGTTTCCGTTATTTTAATGTTTGTAGTTTTACTTCACTGTGCTCAGAAAGAACTTGATTTTACAATGTATTTACGAGAGTTGAACCCATGGTGTCACTTTATCCTTTTGAATTCAAGAAACATTTTGTATCATTTAAAAAGTATGTACAAATGCTGGGTCAACTGGTTCAAAAATAAATGCACTTCTGTATCTGATTGCTGCTTGTGACGTATGGAGTTAATCATGGTGTAACTGGAAACTTATGTGGCTGCTTCTGAGATACTGAATCCGATAATTGGTTTACTGGGAAGGGGTGTGTTTACGCAGTATACATTGACCCAGGTGTTGGATAATATTGATGGATAACTGATACTGAAACCTAATGCTAAATATGGAAAACAGTTTTGCCTTGGTTAGTACTTTTTATCGCGAAAATTATTCTCGGTTTGCTTCCCTCACCACCTTCCTCTTTCTTTCATTCCTCGCCTCTCTACGTAATACTTATAAAATTCCAACTTCTAAACTATTAATTGTACACCAAACCGGATCTGTGAACTTAGCTTATTTTGCATTCTCATCTATCTAAATTTTCTAATAATAAATACAAAGAATTTAAAACCATCGGTCAATCTAGCAGATTTATGTGGAAGAGTATTAGTAACGGGCAATTAGCATTCCATCCAAATTCTGTAGATAATCAATCTTGAAGGGAGTATCAGTCTTTTAGATTCTGTCATGTAATATTCTACAAACTTAAAGAAAGTGAAAACTGTTTATCATTGACTTAAGTTACCAGGGTAAATGATTATACTGCTTGGAGATTATTCCTCATGACACCTAATGCATGCTATTGTGGGAGGCTTCATTGCAATTACTTTAATCAATTCTTGAGTGTGCCATAAAAGAAAACGTAATGTGCAGATTCTTGGAGCTTGTTTAAGAACATCCTGCCAATAAACATTTCTAGTTGTGACCGCTGGTGAAGCTACTATTTCAAATCTTAGTGTTTTGTGTGTAAATTACATTCCAGTTGATTGTCTCACGGCATATCAGTTAAGCTTTAATCCGTTAAAAATAAGTACTATTATTTAACTTTTGTGAGGTTCTGTAATGTTGATACATAATTTTAACGAAGAAATGCTCTTTGTGTCCCTGAAAAAGAAGCACAAATAAGAAATAGAAGAAAATTGATTACACTAGCCATTTTTAAAACACAGTCCCCCCATAACTGAGGCTATTTCTTTTATAACCTATTTTATTTAGTACTACAGAAACACTGAATTCATTTTCACGTATCTATAGATACTCCAACGTCATAATTAATCATTTTCAAGATGTTTAAACAAAGTAATATTCGTTTCCTGCAGTTTGATTTTCAGTTATTTACAGTGGTACAACAATTCAACCTTTAGGAGTTATTTAAGATACGATATTAATATCAAGAATGTAACCTAATGCTTAATGTATATTAGTGCAATAAAGTATTCATATTAAAAATAAATACAAATAAAATAGTATCATGTGATTTCCCTTAGGAAATGAATATTGCATATTCTCTGTCTATCTGAACTATGCGAAATTTTTATTGCTACCTAATAGAGGATCCAAACAAGGAAGTCTAAAAATCCAAAAGGGGGTTAAAGGCACAATATGAATTCACTAGCTTTTCAGTTCGGAAATGTTGTATTAATCTCTAAGCAATAAATGCATCTGAACCAAACTTTAATTGTAGATAACGATGGCAAACAAAAGTCTAATCTTTCACCCATGTGCTGCCCAACCACTATTATAACACAGCCTCATTCCTATATAATCAAAATCCTTTACCACCTCTAATTTTATTTATTTAAATACCACCTTTAATTTTTTCTTAACTTATCACCCTTCTTAAATACTACTATTTTTTATTTACATTGATTACTATTCCCCATTCGTTATAGTAACTGGTAATTTCATTTACTGCTCTCTGTAATCCTATCACTGTTATAGATGCTACTACCAAGTCATCTGCAAATAGTATTCCTGGTATTATCTTGTTCTTAATAATTGGATAATGATTGTTACTTTTCTCAATCCCTCTACTGTATCATCGATAAACAAATTAAACCACACAGTCTTAATCTCATTCTCTGTTCCACTAATTCCGTTATCCCATTCTTCTCAATTCTACTTCCAAACTTTATTTCCTCATAGATCTTGTCTAACCCAACAATAAGTTTCTTGCTGACTCCTTTCTTTTGCAATTTCCGCCATAGTGCTTCTCTCACTATTGTACAATTGAGGCATTAGTTAGGCATCTAGCTTTAATAAATGTATTTGTAAGGATATAATTAACACATTTCAACATTTTAAGGGAAGCTCTATGAGTAATCTTATAGAAGGGTTCATCGTGGGTGAGAGCAGTAATTGAATTAGATTTTCAAATACTGAGTATTTACCGAACCCTCAGATTTATGTTTCATTTTCAGTTTGTTCTGATCTCATTTGAAAATGTTTGGCATAAGAACAAAGAAATTCCCATATCTAACTTCCTATTGGTCTTAGGAAATGGCTTACTCTGTGATCATTCACAAAGGTCGAATGTCTTTATAAATAATCAACTACGTGATACAAAAGCAGAGTTGGTGGCAGATTGAATCAAGCCTCTTCTCCTACAGGAGAATCTATAATAGAAAATGAAAATCGCTAGTCGTTTTCAAACAAGCTCACTTGCCTTCAGGAACAACTTCAACTTTACATATACGAAACCGAAAATACATCTCTAATGCTCTTATATACAATAAAGTAAGACGCAGCGGTTTTCTAACACTTCCACGCCCATCGCGTTAAAAAAACCATTAGATTTAGAAGTAGAAACATATGGACTTTACAATTTACATTTGCAATACATTATACAGAAGCTTAAATCTCTTAAAGATTAGATTAGATTTATTTGCGTTCAGTATGTTTACTTGTAGCCAGAAAAGGCTGTGAACATTGAACATGTCCAGAGGTATAAAGTTCAATAGCATATATATTTACAAAAGTTAACATAAGACACATATTATAGTATACAGGCAATATGAACAACAATATGGAGAGCAAAGCAGGGATAATTATATATGATACAAAATGAAACACTTTTAAAACCAGCTTTCACTTGGCTTATGCCAGTACGTCTCAACCTTTCTGCAATGGATACCATTCATTGTTATTTATTAAATTCATGTACATTAAGAATAAACTTTCAACTTGCATCAAATATTTATTAGTAATGATTTGTCATTGGAATAGTTAGATACTACTTACTACTACTAGAACATGAGAAGTATTTGAATGTATTATTAGAAGTAGAAAACCCATTAAAAGTTTAGGTGAAATGAAATTATAACTATACAAAAACTAAGTGAAAGTTTACACAACTTTTATAAATTATATGATGTAAATGATTAGAAAAGTATATTTTGAAACATGTAAAGAAGTATGCTATGCGTAAAATTCTAATTTAAAACTCTGTGGCTAAACATTTAACTTTCAATGGAGAATTAAATCAAAGTTTTAATGCATTCAGATAACACTATTCGCAAAAGGTATGCAATTATTTTGTACCTATATATTACTATTTCTTACATATAAAAAACCATACGATGATAAAAGGTAAAGTATTGCGATTGGATAACAATTCAAGAAAGCTTTGGCGTCCGTGTTTACTGGCTGTTTACTGTTAATCCGATTGGTGCTTTATATGAACATATCATGATTTAATTGATGTAATTTTGCTTAATGGAGGTAAGGCACACTAATTCAATATCAGCATCTATATCACAGACCAATTCACGTTGTAAGACCTAATTTTCTTTTTCCCCAAGTAATTAGACTTGACTGTATAATCAATATTAATGTACAACACTATGAGCATAGCATCAAACTATTATGATATTACGAGATTCCTATGGGGCATTCACTGATGTAATATTGGCTGCACGTTTAATTAGTAGCACAGAGCGGTTAAGTGCGGCCATTTGATATCAAGCACTAAGCGCAATAATATCATGCTTAATGGTTAGGCGCTAATTAGCGCATGTTCACACTACATAGAATTCTGATAACTGAAATTCATGACAGCAGAAGGCTCAGTTTCGACACGGTTGCTCTTAAACGGTGAAAACATTTAGCGATCTCCTTAATTATGCTTTTTAAATAGGATAGAAGCATAAATGTAAGTATTATTTTAATTAATATCGTGATTTCTGGTTCACTTTTCACTCTCTAGTTAATAAAATACAAGAGACATAGTCAGTTTACTACCGTAGTAATTTATTACAGAGTGAGTTTTTCCAGTTAAATGTTTCTTTTCGGAGCCTTAAAACCACAAATACACTCAAATATTTGAATTCCATTTTACTTCAGAAAATTCGGCAGGTTTACTATTTATGTAAAGTTGAACAGATACCAAAAATCTGAATAAAATTGCAAAAGAACATCATACGTCAAAGCCTGAGGACGCAACCGAATAAAAAAATTAATTGTGTTCTTTGGTTGGCATGTGGTACACAGTAGGACAGCTCCAATGTTTTTACAGAACAAAGGAAAAGAATTCAAATTAAGTGAAGTATTGACAGAGACAAGAGGAAATGTGTCCAATACACAAGTGAAGTAAGCATAGAAGTTGTTTTAGAAACATTAGGCAAGGAAGATCGAAACTGAGACTGAATCAAAGACGAAAATAAGCGGTACAAGGACCAACTTGTACTGGTACAGTGCTGGTTAAGGTAGAGTAGCATAGAAAGCTTCAAACTGTTTGTGGTAGTTTTGCCTGTTAGTTGAAAACTATTTGATCAGTAGAGGTCTCAGGATTTAAGTGGTTTTAGAATATAAATTTGAATTTGGTCTAAAATGAACCTAGAAATATTCAGCTGCCCAATGTTCACTATACAGGACAAATTGATTTAGAAGAGTGTTATTCACGACTTGTAACCTCTTATGGAACTACAACAAACTGTTTGCAGTTAAGAGAAAGATGAGCGAAATTGTGGTTACACATTTTCTATTATTTAAAAAAAAAAAACTACTACGCATACTGTACTATCTATTTGACAAGGGACGCATTAAAGACTACACTTTAAGCATTATAATTCTTGATAAAACAGAAAATAATGAGCATATTAAACTTAGATTTGTTTAGGACAAGGCTAATTCTGAATAAATTTTAATTGCGTCCTTAAGACAAACCTGATTTTAATGCAAGGTTCACTGCTGATGCAACGTTCATATAGCACTCTTGCTATCTGTTTCACACAAATTACGTATTATCCTGGGATTATAATGCCCAATTATAATGCTTTTAAGCAGTGTAAATCTAGTGGCTTTAAGAATGGAGATGTGTTGTTTAAATAGAAAATGTTGAATGTTGAATTGAAAGGATTAAGGGGTTTAGTGACTATATATATAGCTGAAGGCAGGACGAGCAAAGCAATACGCTGCACGCGTTAGTCGTCAGTAATCTGGATCAACACTATACTGCTAATTTTGGAGCACTGTGATATCTATATCTCTTAAAATTATGTCTAAATATAGATATATGAACACAGCTTTCATGTACATCACAGTACCTTAATTCAAGTAAGTTAGTTAGTTACTAACACTCCCCACATGGCAACCTTGGCCTTCGGGGTAACCTCACCCCACCAAGTGATGACCGGACCCATTTCTCAGGTGGAGGCACCCAGAGGGCGGTGTCCATTACCTCCGATGATAGGGTGATAGTGAAGATGGCGGTGAGGTGAGAGGACCTACAGTTTTTACCGTGGACTCCGAACCACGTTGGGCATAGGGGATACTTCACGTGTGCTAGACAGAGGTGAAGGCGTGGATAGGGCCGACTTAAAATCGCCAACCCCAGAGTCGGGAATCGAACTCGGGACCCTTAGAACGGGAGCCGCGAACGAAACCACCGCGCTACCCCGGCGCCCTTAATTCAAGTAATAAATATGATTGCACTCTATCAAGTTAATTAAGTTTTATCCTCTATTATTCTGTTCCAGGGTACCTAGTTCCTCTGTTGCCAGTTTTTCATCCATTTAATGCGAACTAAACACATATTCAAGACACATTTATCCACTGTTGGTGTCCTTTTGACAAGCTTTATTCACAAAGACGTTCAAAGAGATAGCATCTTGCAGACACAACACCCATCACAGAAGTTCTCTCCTTTTTCTCTCCCTCTTATTTCATAAATGTTAGATGTTAAGCGAGAACGAAAGGGAGAAACGAAAGGAGGCAGTAAAGGAAAGGAACGTTTTCAAAAGAATCTTCTAATGAAACTTCAAAGAGATCAAATTATCATTTACTTTATAGGTGCTCCCTGTGTGGCCTGGTTGAGGTTGACAGATCACAAGAAGGGTGAATAAAATATATTTTATTATCCTTCAATAAACTCTTCCAAAACATGTTTGTGTACTTTATTTTCTCCTCCACTTCCTAAAATTTTATGCTTCAATAGCACCATTTTAACCACAGTTCAGTAATCACCTATTAGAACTAAATGAACAGCTCCTCTCAAAGTAAGGGCTACAGCAAGATTTGACATATTCAATAATTGATGCGAAGTTTCACTCAAAAGTATTCTCTAGAGACGCCTGGTAACTACTGATTTTGTTTCTCATAACAGTTTCCTGTAGAAGGGCGTACTTCATCCACTAGTCTGTTGCCCTTTTTACTACATTTTTAATAACATTTTGGAGTTATCGTATCCAAAAGTTAGAAAAGTTCATACATTTCTTCCCAGTGTGAGTGATGATTTATGCATAATGAGTGTGTAACTACTATGCTTTGGAACATAAAAGTGTCATTGTCATACAACGTTTTAACACATAGTTTCCACTACCTAAATGGGTTATGTCTAACAATCATGGGATGTTAATGGAAATTTGTTGTTCTTTCACACTAGCCGTGTGTAGGACGCACTATGAAAGGGTAGAGCCAGAATGAAAAATTCAATGCCATAGCCGGGATTTGAGCCACGGATTTTCTGGTTTCCGTCCAGCCGCACTACCATTGTGCTACTATGGCCAACGTGCCGATATGACATTGAACTCTCCATCTGACTTGTGTTTCTCCCGGTAAACCACTAGGAGTTCTCATAAACATATGAGACAACTACCTTGATGGCGACTTACTATGCATGGGATGTATTTATTTCAGGCAGTTTAATAGACAAAGAATTGTTAATGTGCAATTTTGTTTCTTTTTCTTCTTCTGTATTGCATCTAAATTTATACGGGCTGAGTAAAAAGTATGGAACAAGTCTTGTAACCTTGTTGTTATAGTTTTTTGAAGTGATATTTTTTTAGAAAAGCTAAATGATATAACATGTCTCATATTACTGTGTTTTTGAATAGGGCGTGACTTAAGGGCACTGGGAGGTCGATAGGTTTCTAAAGGTCAATTATTTTGTTTTTAATGTCAAAAAATTATATAATTCTGCAGCTTTAAAATGATATACATAACATAGATTGTTAGCTAGTATTAAAGTCCTTTAATTTGTCAATTTAAACATGGCGGCGTAATGATACGCCCACTTCCTGAGAATGGTGCTTAATCTTTTATCGTGATTTCCCAAAACTTTGATTTTTCATACTTTAAGTGCATGTTTCTCTAAAAATATAAAAGATATTGACACAAAATTTGTAGTGGTTATTTTTCAATGTTCCTTGAACACATTCGGCTAACATTTATATTCATGTTATTTATAAAATAGATGAAAACAAATATTCAGTCCTTGAAAATATTATCTATTTTTTACTCAAAACTAATTAATTTTTCATGTGCATAGTATAAACTATATGTAATTTTCATTTATCTGATATTATAAAACTGTATCTTAGGTTATTTAGGATAAAACTTGGTGCATGCGGCTTTAAATTCCTACAAGTAAAGTGCACCTGAAGTATAGGATGCAATATTTTTTTTCAGGACACACGGAGTGATTTATGCCCCTTTTCCATGGACATATGTGAACGTAATTTAAATATTATACAGCAGTTAAATGCACACATCCTTATAAAGTAATCATAAAGAATTTCAATTTCTGATAATGGTTAGTGTTCTATATATTCAAATTTAATATTGGTAATTAGTCTTGTCTGTGTAAAAATAACCTCCCAGTGCTCTTAAACCAAGAGAACACATTGATAACAAAATTAGTGGTGCTATTTTGTAACACGTAATGAATTCAGTTCAAAAGGTGCTCAAAATGGCCTCCATTTACTGCCAAAAATACCAAATTTAGTTAATGTTTCCAGCAATGCCGTTCACCTGATCAGCTGCATTTCTTGTCCAATTCTTCGCCTTAACTCTTCAACATCACTTGGTCGGTCATTGTGAACCCTTCACTTCAAGTATACCCACAAGTAAAAGTCTAAGGAGGTCAAATACTTGGCGGTATTTCAATTCGTTGTCTTTCTGTAAGTTGTGCCAATTACTTTTAGGAAAATTTTGCAATTAAGTAAGCACTGTTGTCCTTGTAAGTTTAGCTTTGGTCTATATTTGTTCAATCCAAAGCCACATTTTGAAGTCACCTACTGTATTGTTTCATTCAGATCCTACTCAATTTTAAGTAATGTTCTTCCTTAGCTCAGTACACATTATAACCACAGTATCAGGCAGCGATTAGGAGGCGGCAAATTAATCGAAGTCAAATAATTAAAAAAGAGATAAATTAATAGAAATGCTTTGCTAAACTAATATAACAATCTTGTTATAATAATATGAAATCAGAATGTTTAAAATAGCAGTTGACTTAAAGAATGAGAAGGTAAGAATATAATTTAATATAACATATATACTAGTATCCGGGCAAGAAAGAGAAGATATTCTTGTAAAAATCTGTACACGTCGGAGAGACAGGAAAGGAGGGCCGTTACTTTCTTTGTGTTAGTAAAAGTTCAATGTCTGAAGACAATTGTATTCTTTCAGCTAGGAATGTTTTGGGACAAAGAAATTTCAAAATGCAGTTGAGCATGAACGCTTAAGAGATTTACTTCGCTGATTTGATAGCGAAAAAATGAAATGTGTATTGTTTAACGCCCGCTTTTATTACATACGGTAGCGCAGGCGGTGACACTGATGATACATGTGATGAAGATGGAGCACCGGTGGAATAAATGTCGGGGGAACCTGGAGGTCCCAGAGAAAACCCGCCCCATCGCCGTGTTGTCCACCACAAATCTCACTTTGCGGTCGTCTGGAATCGAACTCAGGCCATCTTGGTGAGAGCCAAGCGGTCTAACCACTGAGCCAGGCGCTGCCATTTGATAACGATGTATACCGTTACAAACAACTCAAGGTAGGCGTACTCCAACTCAGGCTGGGCGGAACATCAGTGAGTGATATGAGTTTTGCAAACCAATGTGAAAATTCGGAATAAAATGAGAAACCAATAATAATGTAACATTTGAGGAGGGTGAGATAGTTTGGTCATGTGATAAAGTTAGAGAGGGGATCAGAATAAGGTTCGAACTGAATGGTGACGTAAGAAAAACTTTACTTACAAGTTGATACTATGACAGGAAGAACGTGTTTATGTGCATTAAGAAGAGAAGCGAAGATTTCGAAGTCTGAAAGGTGGTCATCGATCCAATTCGATAAAAAACATAGATTCAAGAATTAAACCAAATAATTATACAACAAAGTATTATTAATACGACTGAGTAGCCAACAACCACAAAAAATCCATTTCCTACAACCTTTCACCTAAGGATAACAGAACTCATAGCTCCATTTAAGCTCCAATTAGAACCCAATTAATTTAACGATGGTATGCGGGTTTGCCGCAACATGCAGTAAGGTCCTAATAAATTTAAATTTAAATTTGAAAGGGTGTTTGTACGTTCTAAGACTTGAGGACTGGGAGAATGCAGAATAAAGAAATACTGCCATTAAAACCTCAGGCCCTTTATTTGTAGTCATAGTTATATGAGGGCATGTTTCAACAGCGGGGTTACAGGCATTATTCCATACTTTTTATTCACTCAGTATGTTTATCAAACATCATTATTTTGATTGTTTTCCTTTAAATTTAAGTATGTCATACGTCACTAACATGGAATGTTTATGTATACCAACAAATGCAGCGTCCTTTAGGTGAGCAGATATCCCTTCATGCGCTATAACAGTTTCAGAACGGAAAGGTCTGCCAACTATTATACCAGTTCTGCGTACCACTGACACTCTTGTTACGGAGGTCAAAGCTAAATGTGAAGTTCTTGCAGACCACTTTGAAGGCACGTTCACACCAAACACACCTCGTGCTACCACCCCGAGTATAGATCAACGGCTTGACGCTTATCGACACCAACCAACTGTGCCCTGCAGAATCTAATTCACTAGTCCTGCTGAACTTAGGCATTTAATTCGCTCTCTTCCTCTTAAGAAATCACCGGAACACGACTTGATTCCCAATATTGTGTTGAAAAACCTGACAAAGAAGGCCCTAGCACATTTGTCTTCAATCCTGAACGCTTGTCTTCGACTTGGCTTTTTTCCTCACACCTGGAAATTGGCTCAAATCATTGTGTTTCACAAACCTAATAAACCTAAAAATCTCCCCGACAGCTATCGTCCGATAAGTTTGCTGCCTACCTTGTGCAAATTCTTCGAAAAGATTCTTCTTCGCCGTCTCGTTAAATATACCTCTGAAAACCGTATTATTCCACCCTTCCAATTTGGATTTCGTTCTAGACATTCTACCTCACACCAACTACTACGTTTAACACAAACAGTAATTCATGGTTTTGAGCAACGAAAGCACACAACCGCCCTGTTCCTCGACGTAGCATAGGCCTTTTATAAAGTCTAGCATGATGGGTTAACCTTCAAACTGTATAGCATTGGACTTCCACAGTATCTGCTCACTACCATTTGTAGTTTTCTATCAGGTCACACATTTACTGTTCGCATTGGTGGCACGGAGTCCTCTCAGTACCATATTACAGCAGGAGTTCCTCAGGGATCCATATTGGCCCCAATCTTATTTAGCATCTATACCTATGATCTTCCTGACTTGGCCCCCACCTCCATAGCCTTATACGCTGATGATACTGTTTTATATCATTCCGGCACAGATCTGCCTACAACTATTCACACGCTACAAACCTCACTTGACTGCCTCGTTGAATGGTTCGATACTTGGCGCATACGTCTTAACACTCAAAAGACGGCAGCTAAGATTTTTATCTTACGTTGCATCTCCAACTCTCCCGAATTGCGTATTAAGCATGAATCAATTCACTGGCTACCTTCTACCACCTCCCTCAAATACCTTGGAGTAATGCTGGACACTAAACTTACTTGGCGAGCCCATATTGATGGACTTATCTCGTTGGCATCAGGACGACTTTCAAAACTTGGCCCACTACTTCACAGACACGCTCCTCTTGGGATTGAATGCTCTCTGCTTCTCTACAAATCTCTTGTCCGGCCACTTATCACATATGCTTCACAGGTATGGGGTACGGCTAGCAACACTCATCTCCGAAGGCTGCAGGTCCTGCAAAATCGATTTCTGCGCATCGCTACGGATGCCCCTTGGTACGTAAGAAATCAACAACTGCATAAAGAACTTGGCCTCCTTCCTCTTCACCAGTACATACGTCAGATCGCCTCTCGCTTCTTCTCAAACCTGCCGGATGTTCCAGGAGCTGTGATGTACGACTTCGGCGTACGAACCCGCCAGCCCACACGTCTGAAGAGATGACTCCCACAGGATCTCCTCCTTAGTGACTCTGAATGAAAAAACTATGAATATTGTTTCACAATGACTGTTGTTCTTATCTCTCTGATTACTTGTTTTTTTATTAACAGTTTTTTTCTCTCTCTTGTTTCACAGTGTTAAGTAGATAATAGGAGCCAACTTGGTTTGCCTTACATGTTATTATATAGTCCATAAAGATTCAATTAGTTAACAAGGATCTGTAAAGCATACACTGCTGATCGATCATTGAATTAATTAAAAAAAAAGAATGGAAAGGGGTAAATCCGGTTAAACAGACGGCAGTGGCGAGACTGAAATTTGTTCTGAAGCGAGCGACGAGGGGCAGTTGCCAGGCTTGAACTAGCATAAGTAGTGCATAATAATAAACATGAACAGTGTAAACAACCGGAAACGTCTTAAGATTGTCAATTTATGTTACAAAATCTTTATTTTCGAGAGTAAACGCTCTTTTTAGATTGGTAAATATGTGAAGAATTTTTGACTTGTCCGTGAATAATAATAGCTGTCTTTACTTTCCAAGTTCTTAATTACAGTATGTAGGGAAAGCATTGCATTCCACCCACAAATTCGATTACGAGATTTCAGTAGAAATATGAACTTTGTGGTCCCTTAAATCCATAAAAGTATTTTTAAAAGAAGATACGCTTATGCGCGCGTGTGTTTGTGTGCCCGTGTTTCTATCAACAGGATAACTCAAGCACAAAAAGTATGTGAAATACCACACTTGATATTTTAGTTCAGCATCTTTCATGTACGAGACAAGATTTTCAAGAAACTTCGCCCACCAAGATATACTCTTTACATTCCCTCTTTACATAACTCCGGCAGCCTGTCTTGTATTACAAATAAGGTTTCGCCATTCTGTTCTACTCTAATTTCTATGATAAATAGGAATAAAGTACAAATATTTCCATTCAAATAAATATTTATATGCCTCTTTTAATTATTAGCTCGTAGCAAAAACGGTAAGTTGTATTATATTTATTCGGTGTTGAGTTACTTTGTGGAAATTCTGATTCTAATTCATTAGATGAATCATTTTCTTTTCATGTTTTATTTAACAACGAGTGAGTACAATTCTAATCTCTTCACACTGAATCCTACAGCAAACTAACAATAACAAAATGTAGGGGAAGAGGTAAAATACAAACGGAGAAGACTATAAGCTTAACTTACTATATGTCCGAGTCCGTGAGGAGGGAGTGTCGGATCCAGTTTTTCAACGTGTTCCAGAGCGTGCTAAGGCTTCTTTGAGTAGCCAGCCCGCTTCAATAACGTAGACGGTAGAGCGTCTGCCTCACGTTCAAAAGGTCCCGAGTTTGAATCTCGGTCAGGGTTAGTTATCTGGATAAGGTCATGTTTTGCCAGGATTTTCCCTTATCCTGAAAGGCGAAATTCGGGTAACTATATGCTCTATAGACCTCGGGCTCATTTGAGCATCATTTCACCCATTTTATTTATTGCTCGATATGACAAAATTGAAGGAAGTCAATTTAAAAAAAATTGAATAGCCACCAGAGTCATACATTTCGACACCGATCCACCCTGCGGACAGAAATGACCACAGCGCCGCCCCTTACGCAGAGAACATCAGTTGTAAAACGCAAATTCCACCACTGAGCTCGTTTGCGCTGTCCACAGCTGACCTGGAAATCTTGGTCTGAAATGATGTTGAAATGAAATGGAGGTACGGAAAGACGTGGAAAGGAAAGTAACCAGCCGAGCTTCAGGTAGAGACCAAGAAAACTCGCGAAACGAAACATCGCTAAGATTAGTCGATCCATGCAGAACGAAGCCGAGACCTACCGAATAGGAGTACCAAGATTTACCACCTCAGTCACCTCTCTCGATAAACAGAAGTTACATTACATTGAAAGCAACAAGATCGAGTTGACAATGCTCATAAAAGTCATTGTTTTGTGAATCATATGTTCATCAACTGTTATCCAAAAGGGAAATGCAATAGCGTGAAACTTCATAATTTACTCCAAGAACTGAGAACTAAGTGAGATATGCTGTGGCACTTCCACCTCACAGCTGATGGACGAGCTACACTTCTCTCTCGGTGTCAGCGTTGCCTACTCTAATGGTAAACATTCGCCTTGCCTTTGCAGATTAGAAGCCTTCCAGGTAACACCATATTTATTGTTAGCTCTCAGAAGCTGATGAGCGTTTCACTTCCGCCAACGAAATCCAAGAAATCACAAATGACAGATTGTTTCTGACTCCAAGTGGAGTGAAACACAACGTTGCAGCATCTCCTCAGTTTTCGCTCTATTCATTGTTGTTGACAGTGTTTTGCGTCTATACCTTAGATATGGATGTGGAGATCTCGGGTCACAGCTAGGTGTTTTTCAGTAGTGCGACCAGTTTTCGCCGGAGTCATAACGGTAAAACTAGAGCCAACAATATGATACATCGCTAGTGGAGCAGAGAAGGGTAGATAATAAACAGCAACAAGCCACATTTAGAAGTACTGACTAAATTGTACCAATAGACAATATGTAATGTGCTTCGGTACAAGGAATTAGCCTATGACCGAAATTGCTAAAGCACGCTCAAGCAAACAGAGAATCTGTGTGGAGGTTTTACTTAACATAAAAAAGGAAGTAGAACAGAGAGCCAAAGTTAAGCAAGGTTGATAACTTCATGTGAGATATAGTTGGTATGGAGGTCTTATATTAAAAAAAGAGGACGAGCATCAACAGCGTTGAGTTTTCTGAATGAACTTCAAACTATGTGTGGTTTCCCTTACAGAAAGAATGATAGGGTTACGGTTTCAATGTTGAAGAAGCTTGTGATTATAACATCAGACAATGCTTCATTTGTGAATGAAAACTGAAGGGACAGTAAGGAAGACGAGGAAGCACAAGGAGTTTGATATTGTCACGCCAACGAACATAACAATTTTGGCGCAAATAGATAACAAACGGCGGATAATGTTTCACGGTAATAAAGAGCTTGCATAAGCAGTTTACGATCACGCGGCTAGTGTACAGAAAGGAACTGATAGGCGGCTAGCGTTTACAAAGCGCCGACAATTAATGATAGCGCCGATAAACAAGAGACGGAGTGTTTATCACAGAGGTGAAAGACTTGCCGGCCCAGATAAGGTTTCACGTTTTCTGGAAGGAGATAGAATATTCGGATTCCGTCCTTAGATGCCTTGTTTATTCCAGAAACATCAAGTGATTGACAGAACAGTCTGGAATTCATGAATGGGTGTATAAATAGAAGCCATGGCTAGTGATGAGTCAGTTGTGTGCAACGAGAGTGTAGTTGTAACACGAGAGTCAGCTGTGGAATGTTGTAAACTGAACGCTGTTTGTTATTGTCATCGACCTTGGTAGACTGTGTATATGTGATGTAATGTTGTTACGTGAGAATTGAACAGCGTATTTCGACGGAAATATAGTACATTTAGAATTTCGGCAAATTGGACTTTTAATTCTACGAACCCACAAAGTCAAAATATTATTTGAATTATGTGGGGGTCTCTTTTCACCTAATAAGAAATCTTTCCAGTATTATTTTCCATCTTGGTCTTCTAAGAAGTAAACTTCCACGCATGGAGTGTAGACTCTCACTTGCAGCACAGTCCAAGCGTTGCTTTTCGCGCCACTGAATATCTTCCTCTTCTCACCTGGCTTTGCTACTACGTCTGTAAATCATTAGAGTTGTACAACAATACACAAGTAATTAGTGCACACGTGCGAGAAAACAATATGTCAAACAGATCTCTGGTGTGTTATACCGTCATACGTATTTACAGAATTAGATAATTAAGCTAGGAATCAGAAGAGCGTAAGTGACGTTACCCTTTACTGATCCCAAAACACAGATATCCACTTCTTCGAGACAGAAATACCACACTTGGTGTTTAAGTTCAGCTTCTTCCAAGTAGGTGACAAGAAGATTCTTAGTATACCCTTTACATGGACATTTTTCGAAAACTTGATTTTCTCAAAAATGACTCTATTTTATTTAAAATATGTGTTGAAAATATTTTCATGGAAATGATATTTATATCTTGGATTATCTTGGATGTCTTCATGACAAATTTAAATTATTAATTGGTAAGAAAAAAATTAATAAAGGACCCCTACATTCTGGGTAACCTTTTCATAACCCGGAAAACTTAAGAGATATACATCAATGTACACAAGAATGTCTATCTGGTTAAAGCGCACCCTTTGTGTCCGTTTTTTATGGAGTGAACAGCTTCGAAGGTACTCCATACTACGAGTGCTTGTCTGAAGTTTACAACACCCATACCTTTGCTCAAATGGAAAAACGATATTCATTTTTAACGTTTGTCCATACAAAGAGAACGGAATATCAGAGACATCACAAGCGACCAGCTGTTTAAACAGTTGATTATCGCATTCCCATATTAACGTTGCACCTTTAAGAATATTAGACATAAGATAACATTCATCTCGATTGAGATGAAGTAGAACATTTGTCAGAATAGTTTTACAAGAGTAGCGAAAGTCATGTGAGTGCAGCACATCAAATATTCTTCATCAGATTCTGTTTACAATGGTATTATCTAATATTACGAGCTATACTTGGACATTGCTAAGAGCCATAAAGAAAAACATGCAAACATTGAGTGCATGTTATGCTTCTGTGGCATTTGCTCGCTTTCTATTATTGCTGTTATTCTATTACTATTTATATTACTATTTCTGTTATTATTATTATTATTATTATTATTATTATTATTATTATTATTATTATTATTATTATTATTATTATTATTATTATTATTATTATTATTATTATTATTATTATTATTATTATTATTATTATTATTATTATTATTATTATTATTATTATTATTATTATTATTATTATTATTATTATTATTATTATTATTATTATTATTATTATTATTATTATTATTATTATTATTATTATTATTATTATTATTATTATTATTATTATTATTATTATTATTATTATTATTATTATTATTATTATTATTATTATTATTATTATTATTATTATTATTATTATTATTATTATTATTATTATTATTATTATTATTATTATTATTATTATTATTATTATTATTATTATTATTATTATTATTATTATTATTATTATTATTATTATTATTATTATTATTATTATTATTATTATTATTATTATTATTATTATTATTATTATTATTATTATTATTATTATTATTATTATTATTATTATTATTATTATTATTATTATTATTATTATTATTATTATTATTATTATTATTATTATTATTATTATTATTATTATTATTATTATTATTATTATTATTATTATTATTATTATTATTATTATTATTATTATTATTATTATTATTATTATTATTATTATTATTATTATCATTATTATTATCATTATTATCATTATTATCATTATTATCATTATTATCATTATTATCATTATTATCATTATTATCATTATTATCATTATTATCATTATTATCATTATTATCATTATTATCATTATTATCATTATTATCATTATTATCATTATTATCATCATTATCATTATTATCATCATTATTATTATTATCATCATTATTATTATCATCATCATTATTATCATCATCATTATTATCATCATCATTATTATTATTATCATTATTATTATTATCATTATCATTATTATTATTATTATTATTATTATTATTATTATTATTATTATTATTATTATTATTATTATTATTATTATTATTATTATTATTATTATTATTATTATTATTATTATTATTATTATTATTATTATTATTATTATTATTATTATTATTATTATTATTATTATTATTATTATTATTATTATTATTATTATTATTATTATTATTATTATTATTATTATTATTATTATTATTATTATTATTATTATTATTATTATTATTATTATTATTATTATTATTATTATTATTATTATTATTATTATTATTATTATTATTATTATTATTATTATTATTATTATTATTATTATTATTATTATTATTATTATTATTATTATTATTATTATTATTATTATTATTATTATTATTATTATTATTATTATTATTATTATTATTATTATTATTATTATTATTATTATTGATATTGAGATTATTATAGTCGTTATAATTGTTACAGTTAACTGAGTTCAATCTTTGTAGTAGGTCTAAACATTAAAGCGACAGATCTGCGCCTTTAGCTCAGAATAAACAGAATATGATACAATCTAAGGCCTCTAAAATTCTTTGGCTTTGTATGTAAACAATATTATCGAAATTATACTTAAGCCTGTTGCTTTATTTCATTAGATGCTATTTGAAGGTCATTATTATAGGCTAAATATGTGGCTATATTTATTAAATAACTGATGAAATATTGTTCGTAACACTATCTCTTGTGTCCCTTAGAGGTATTTGACATTTTAGCAGCATAGTGCAGGGAGGAATACGTTTACATAGCACTGCCTTGTATGGCCGATGAGTAACCGTCTCTCACGCATCAGGCCAAGACATCATACAAGGTTTGAATTCAAAGAAAGGAAAAGAATGGATCATTCAATGCTTGTAAGTATATAATCCTAGCGATCAAACTGCATCATACGACGAGTACATATATATAGGTCTAGTGTATTTCCTCTGAAATCTCAGAATTGAATTTTTGGGTAGAATGAAATACTTCCCCTAAATACTGTATGTACGTGGAGAATGTAAAAATAGCTGTGAGTAATTACATACAGGTAAAATAAAAATTTGTCAATAAATTGCCAATCTAAAAAGTAAGCCCATCGTTTTCTTCAAAATACACGGAAAATATTCTAAGACCTTTTCGGTTGTCTACACTGTCCCTGTCTATTATTATATACTACACACGCTAGTACAAACCTGGGAACTGCCTCTTTTCGTTCGTTGCAGGACAGAATTCGGTCACGCCACTGCCGTCCGTTCAATTGGAATTACCCTACTGCGTTTTACAACTGCTCTAACGCACGAAGAGATATCTATTTAGCTAAAACACGGGGCAGTTGAGCTACATGATATGCATATATATGACCAAATTCCATATTTATGCAACAAGAGACGAATGCAAGTAATTTTATAATTCCCATGAAGAAAATTCAAGTTCGCGTTGCAGCAGCAAAAAGGTGTTTCAGAATCCACAATTAAAAAGATAAAAATGAATGGAGTGATGTGCAAATAGGCACAGTATCTACCCTCGTACTCCAAAACGGAACAAAATCTGGCCGAAACCATCTATATTTTTAGACATTTTTGATATGTGTGTAGTATGTAGGACAGTACATAAATTATTTTACATTACTGAAAACAATGAAGTGTGCTAAACTTATTAATGTGCCTCAGATTTCCGTGCGAAAGCCGCGCCAAAACAAAAGCACTGTTATTGAAAGATTAAAAATGCTCGTGTGTTCCTTTTTACGGAATATTAAAAGAATCCGCTAAGAGGGTAGCCATATTACGTACACCAACGAAATGTACATTCACATCTCACACACAACAATTAAAGCACTGGGCGATGATAGTTCACATGGCGCCTATTTTCAATCCGTTCCCCAATTCTTTGGGGCATCGCTTTAACTTCACACCTCCCACCACTGCCACTGAGCTGATGGGATTAGCTTCTAAGTGAGCTACCTTAAATGCAGGGATTTCACCACCACCACCACCACCACCACCATCACCACCACCACCACCACCACCACCACCGCCACCACCACCGCCACCGCCATCGCCACCGCCACCACCACCGCCACCGCCACCGCCACCGCCACCGCCACCACCACCGCCACCACCACCACCACCACCACCACCATCGCCACCACCACCACCACCACCACCACCACCACCGCCACCACCACCGCCACCGCCACCGCCACCGCCACCGCCACCGCCACCGCCACCGCCACCACCACCACCACCACCACCATCACCACCATCACCACCACCACCACCACCACCACCACCACCGCCACCGCCACCGCCACCGCCACCGCCACCGCCACCGTCACCGCCACCGCCACCGCCACCGCCACCGCCACCGTCACCGCCACCGCCACCGCCACCGCCACCGCCACCGCCACCGCCACCGCCACCGCCACCGCCGCCGCCGCCGTCACCGTCACCGCCACCGCCACCGCCACCGCCACCACCACCACCACCGCCGCCGCCGCCACCGCCGCCACCGCCACCGCCACCACCACCACCACCACCACCGCCGCCGCCGCCACCGCCGCCGCCACCACCGCCACCACCACCACAACCACCACCACCGCCGCCGCCGCCGCCATGCTATTAATATAGCAGTCTGAGGCGCGTGTGGCTAGTTATTCAACTGTTAGTACGATTTAATTTTAACGTAAATTATGAAAAAAGAGGTACCAAACTGGATGAAACGAAGGCTTGAAGAAAGGCAGAAAATCAGGAAATGTGTAATAGTAACTGTTCTGTCACGCTTTCAATATGACTTCCCTTAATAGTTCTGTTTTGAAATATAATGAGACGACATTATTTTCCCTCTATATAAGCTTTTGGTAACTAAATGTATAATAAGATTTCACTTGTTTTTGAATATAGAGCTATTGCTAAGTGGATGTTTTCAACACTATTTCTACACAAGTGTTTATGTTACAATCAAGGCATTTGAAAAGAACTGCAGCAAAATTGTGAATAATCGATTGAACATTCTACAGCCTCTATCAGAGGTAAGTATTAGGAACAATAGAAAGTATAATGGGTCACATGAACCTCTATGGTTACATTATTTTTCTGACCTATTCTACACATATTTTAACCTAAGCTCCTGTTTCTGAACCCTTCGCCTTAGAAAAAGCATTACAAATAATCGATGGAAGGTATCTCAACAGGAATGTGGAAGGCAACAAAAATCAGTTGAATATTATGTTAGCTGTGATATTTCATGGGAACAAAACAATAATATGGCATTTCTCAAAATATGGGGAACTTTTGCCTTACATCCTTAAGTAGCGTCTGACCTTAGAATGCTTACATAGTCTCGAAACTGAATTCTGTATTAGAATGCAATACTTCACAACGATGAACGGCTCTCCATGAGGGAATTTAGTGTTGTTTTTTAGAGTTAAACTTTCATAGACCATATGAACACGAAGTTTCCCAGAGAGGTGGCTGCACGTCTGCTCATTTACCAATTATATGCATAAATATGCATGTTTTAAACGATCAGCACACGTTCAGAGAAGCCACACACTTCCCAAACCCCTTAAAGGGACTTATCTTCTCAGTTGGTCCAGGTTCTCTCAGAATAATTTAGCATGTTACAGAGAATTAATTAACTACCTCCTCATTAGTGAGGCTATAAACTGCAGACACTAAAGCTCATCTACTGTGGAAGAGAGAAAACAATTAAGACATTGATAGTAGAAAGATTTAAGCTCTCTCATTTCAAACATATAGGTAACCAATGATAGTAAAGTTTCCTGTGGTTATTAATATTATATTAAATTTGATGTGTGCTAATTTTAAACATGCAACATATTTAGTTTTGCGCAGTTCCATTTTTCCAGATAACTTTGGCCTCATGGCACACCACAGATATCGCCACAAAAGTAGGATTAGAACAGGATTCCATATTCAGCTCCCATTTAGCCTTCAACCTTCCTATATAAATAGCGCAGACAATGCTAACTATTCGGCAAAAACACAAGTGGTGCGACAAAGACAGATTCACGATCTGCTAGGTCGCCCTACCTGCCCTTACTACACTGGAGATAAGAGCATCGATCTGTAACGTTCGTTTGAAGTTCGTCCCCTCGTAACACAACCCCTGTTGTCGTTTGCGGAAGTTTTGCTTTGATTTTCAGAGTTAAACCACTTTATGTCTTTGGCATATCTCAATAGTTATTATAAATGAAATATACCTTAGTACATACGAGTAACAGCGAAGTATTCAACGAAAGAATGCCTTCAAAACAGGCTAGAAGGCTCTTATAAAAACGTAGAGTAGGACTTTTAAAGCCACATAGCTTTAGGACAACACAAAATTCTATTCACATATTCACTAGTGAAATACCAACAAGGTTAGGTAGAGTAAGTATTGCGATTTCGTTAAGGTGCTTGATAGCGCAGACCACAAACTTCAGCTGCAGATTTTTGTGAATTAATAATATATATTTAAGATTCTTTATTAACTATTCTCAAAATAAGAGCCAAAATATATAGAGCCAATAGCTGTAATTATAAGCTTTCGATTAGTTCTAAAGGTGTTCAATAGGTTACTATATTGAGTCCTGTTGGTTTCAATATTTTTGGATAACTAATTAACAGCATGTTAAAAGTGTGCATTTAGTAGATTGTTGCAGTGTACAAGATGGCTTTCACCAAATGGTTGGCAAAAATTATATAAATAATAGGAAACCTAATTTTGGGTATTAAACCTTAGTTATGAAATACTTAAAATAGTTGTAGATATTTAAACGCAGGTTAAAGTAATTTTATCTATGTGGAATACTACGAAGAATAGTGTACTACACTACACTTTAAAATAATTCTATGTCCCTATAGCCCTCACGTACCTAGAGCTATCAACCCGATTGTCGGCCTCACGCCAACTTAACTTGGCAGAAGCGGGTAATCATCTCTCCTATCGCGGCCTTCTTTTTATCATGGCAAGATTCAAAGATTAGATGCACTCCCATTATATCATACTAATAGTGGAAGCAGCATTATATTCCTAACAAGCCGGATATAAATAGAGATCAGTTGAGTGACAGCACTAACTAGAGTGAGCATTATTTAGGTATATTTTCTGACTCTGAAATTATAATTTGTTTTAGGGGTTTATGGGCAAATTTATACAGTACTATATTAGTGGTGTTAGGGCCTAATTTTTTGATGCAACGAAACACATAATTATTATCAAACTAAAGTTTGTGTGTTGAACATCCATGGGCTATCAACCTTCTAACAGTGTTTACTAATGTTAGGAAATAATCATGGTTATTATTGCTTTTTAGGATTGTCTTTTAGATGCCTCATATGTGTTGTGTACCGGAATATGTATCAAAACAGAGAACAGAAAAAATCACATGATGCTCTCATGTTCCCAATAGACGAAACTAGTAAGCAGTGGCGGTTTAAGAGCCCTCATAGGGAAGATTTTGTGCCCAGTAGAGCTGCAGTTGATGAATTAATATATTTGATCAGCTTTCTACCAGTATACTTCATGAAGATTCTGATACTAAGGAGAATGGTAAAATATTTATTGTTTCTGGAAGCAGATGTAAGTTTCCAAAGATGCATGTCCTTCAGTTTTTCAGAAACAGCCGTCCTATCTGACGTTAACACCCCTTTCCAAGAGAAAAGGCTCCAAAGACCCTAGAATTAAGGCATTAGGTAGTTTATTTCAGCTCAAAACATACAATACTTCGTTAAAATTCCAGTTAGTATTTTCCAATTATATTCTAAGTATAAACCTGTCAGCTGCAGATATTTACGGGCTAATAGTGGTATTGGCTCCCTGAAGTTTATCCCTTTTCTAGCCCTATGCGTCCTTGACTTGACTTGCGTCTTTTTTGCAACTTACGTCCTCCAACGTTAAGTCATATCGGATGATGAATGAAATGGGTGAAATGATGCTCAAATGAGTCCGCGGTCCATGGAGCTTAGAGTTACCCGACATTCGTCTTACAGGATAAGGGAAACCCCCGGAGAAACTTATCCACGTAACTCACCCTGACCGAGATTCGAACTCGGGACCTCTTGAACGTGAGGCAGACATGCTACCACCACGCTACCAAGGCGGGCAACTTGCGTTGTAACTTCCATTTTTCTATCTCTTAACTTTCTTACATTCTCATCCATTTATCGTTTATTTTATCTGCAAGCTTCCCCACCTCCCTTATTCTTTGCTCTTCGTTCCAAGTGAGGAGTTTTATAGTTACTACATAAGCACCTTTATTATCCCACTTGATATCCCATATTGATTTCCTCCAATTTTCTTTTTCTTTGCATTCCGCTACTTAATGTTATACAGTGCTCACAAAAATTAGAGGATATTGTAATATCATCTGAAAATGGTGCAATAATTGTATGAGATCATTTATTTTTTCAATGCTTTACTAACCGATAAAGCAGGCCAAGGTTCCAGAGAGCCCCTGATTAATGTTTGAATCAAATGACATGAATCAAGAGAGAATATGGCAAATAAAAAAACAACATTAACACTACAATAATCGTGGGCCATAAGTGAATATTTTTCTTCAGTATGGTGTATTGTCTCCTCGAATGGCGAGCACTGCTTCACCCTCATGTGACATTGAGGATCAATGAGATGATTAATGAGTTCTTGGGGATAATAATTTCTAGTTCATAAGAGCAATCCTTACCTGTGTAAAAGTTGTGGGAGGTGCTAGTCTGCCTACAAGCACCTGCCTAATGTCTATCAACCATACTCAATTGCATTTAAGTCCGTCGAGGACGCTGGCCACTGCATACGCTGGATGCCCTCCTCTTCCAGCATGTCGTCCACCAACCCCGCTCTCTAGGGACATGCATTATAGTACATAAACACAAAGGAAGGACCTATGGCACCAGCATACGGCACAACAAAAAATCCGAAGATCTCGTCTCTATACCTTGACGCGGTCAAAGTACCACCTAGGAAGATGAAGAGGTCTGTACGTCCCCCAAGCTGATTCCTGCCCACTATATCAACACACAACTGCCATGTGGAGATCTTTCTTGTACAAAGATTGGGTTGTTTCATGTCCCTCACTACCTCCAGATGAGAACACGTCGACGATCACATTTCACGTTGAATCGCGACTCATCAGAAAACAGAACTGAGCTTCATTCGACATGCCTCCACCCATGATGATCCTCCGTCCACTTTCCACGATCTCTACGGTGTTGTGGAGTTAACCTGGTACACACCATGGACCTACGGGTGTAGACGCCAAGTGCATGAAATTGGTTACAGAGAGTTTGGGTTGATACTACGCATCCTGTTGTTGTTAGAAGGGCACTTCTCGGAGCATTTGCATTCTGCTGTCTATTCCAGCGGGCTGTTAACCAGAGGTAACGATCATCCCTTGCTGTTGTTGCCCGTGGGTGATCTTGTCCTTTCTTTCTGTGAACAGTACCTGCTTAAAACGATTAAAAACTCTTGAGATCACATTTTGAGACACCCCATTGGCTGGAGTCACCTCTTGTTGTGTCTGTACAGCTTCCATGCATGCTATGGCCCTCCAAGTCATTGATTCAGGCAAATAACGTTGTGGAGGCATTGCTGTCCCTAAGTCATGTCATTTACTGACAACGGTTATGGAATGGCTCTGACCAACGCAACAAACCTACGTCGTTTGACCTTTTGACAGCAACAGCACAGACAGTACCCTCTGTTGTGTGGTGTTGTGCAAAGGCGACGCAAACACCTGTTTACCTTCTCTGGGAGTAAAAGAAAGCTATTGCATCTATTGCGGTACCGAAGCTTATAGCACATATAGCTTATGTAGGTGCACCACATATAGCTTAGTTTTTGAGTAGTATATGTTTAATTTCTATCCACATAAAATGCAATCCCTTGGTGAATTCGCTCTTAATATGGCTCCTTCCTTAACTAAGCTAAACCCACCCTCTCATATCTATCACCTAGATAAATAATTGTTTCCCTTCCCAATTTTTTCTTCATTTGGTTGGTTGGTTACCAACACGCCCCATATGGCAACCTTGGCCTTCGGGGTAACCTCGCCGCACAACGTGGTGTCTGGACCCATTTCTCAGATGGAGGTACCCAGAGCGCGGGTCCATTACCTCCAATGATAGGGTGATAGTGAGGATGACGGTGAGACAATTCTCTCTTAATTTTCAGATATATATTTTTGATTTCTTACTTATCAGGTTTCCCCATATCAACTGTCTGTCAATGTCCTCTACTCTATTCCTAATTATTTTCCAAAAGTCATTTGCATTTCTTTCTCACTCCTTGCCGATATCTTCCATTGGTCTATCCATCGTTCTCTCTAACTCCGACCACCAACTGTCCTTATGTGTTGAGCTTTTATGTTGTTATAAACAGATATTTAATAGATCATCATTGTTTTTATACAGTACCAGTATTTTAGTCTCTTTCTATAACTACCCCATTTCTGCAGGGTCTTTCCTGTTCCACCTTGGCTAATCCTTTTGGCGTTGATTTATTAAAACTAATACCTCTTTACAAAACTGTTCGTATGTGCATTCAACAAGCTTTCTAATCTTATTAGCCACCATAAATCCGCACCATATGTCATTACTATGTGTCATTCTTCATATATTCTTTCAGGCCACATTATTACTGACATATCTGGTAATTTGTATTTACAGCTCCTTACCCAAGATATCGCTATCTTCCTTTTCAATCTTATCTTTCACCCATGTGCTCCCCAACCTCTATTATAACACAGTCTCATTCTTATATAATCAAACGCCTTTACCACATCTAATTTTGTTTATTTAAATACAAAATTTCAATTTTTCTTCATTGATCACCCTTATTAAAGATTACTATTTTTACTTACTTACATTGATTACTATCCCCCATTCCTTATAGTAACTGGTAATTTCATTTACTGCTCTCTGTAATCCTATCACTGTTATAGATGCTTCTACCAAGTCATCCACAAATAGTATTCCTGGTATTACCCATCTTGTTCTTAATAATTGGATAATGATTGTTAGTTTTCTCAATCCCATCTGCTATATCATCGATAAACAAATTAAACAACACAGTCTTAATATCATTCTCTGTTCCACTAATTCCGTTATCCCATTCTTCTTAATTCTAGTTCCAAACTTTATTTCCTCATAGATCTTGTCTAACCCTACAGTAAGTTTCTTGCTGACTCTTTTCGTTTGTAATTTCCGCCTTAGTGCTTCTCTCACTATTGTACAACTGAGGCATTAGTTAAGCATCTAGCCTTAATAAATGTATTTGTAAGGATATAATTACCACATATCAACATTTTAAGGGATGCTCTATGAGTAATCTTATAGAAGGGTTTAATGTGGGTAAGAGCAGTAATTTAATTAGATTTTCAAATACTGAGTATTTACCTTAGACTCAGATTTATGTTTCAGTTTCAGTTTCTTCTGATCTCATAGAAAATGTTTGGCATAAGAACAAAGGAATTCCCGTATCTAACTTCCTATGGGTCTTAGGAATTGGCTTACTCTGTGACCATGCACAAAGGTAGAATGTATTTATAAATCGTCTACTATGTGCTAGAAAAGCAGAGTTGGTGGCAAATTGAATCGAGTCTCTTCTCCTACAGGAGAATCTACAATAGAAAATGAAAATCGCTCGTCGTTTTCAAACAAGTTCACTTGCCTTCAAAGAACAACTTCAAGTTTACGTATGCGAAACCGAAGAAACATATCTAATGCTCTTATACAGTCACGTTTAATGTACTTTATAAGTCCGACTGCGTACAATAAAGTAAGACACAGCGGTGTTCTAACACTTCCACACCTATCGCATTAAGAAAAAATTAACATTAAATTTAGAAGTAGAAAAATATGGACTTTACAATTTACATGTGCAATATATTATTTAGATCTCTTAAAGAACACGAGAATGCATTGAATGTATTGTTAGATGAGACATGTTTTTCCAAATTTAAGTTATAAAGGTTTTGCATATAGGTGCAAAGGTGTTGCACTATTAAAGATGTTACACATAGCAGATCTTTGAACGACAGTACAGTACAGGCATTTATACACAATTCCATACTTTCTTCTAAAAAGTACATAGTGGCTTAGTTCCTTGTAGCAAAGCTCGATTCCACAAATCTTCCTTATTTGACAGATAGGTTTGCCAAAATTTTTACAGAAGCAGGCCTCTCTCAGACAATAATCGGTAAACAGAAAAATATTTGAGACACTATGCAGCAGAATGTGAAAGCAAGCGTCACAAATCCCTTCAATACGGAGAAACGTTTAACATGCTATTTCACTCCGTTTTTTGTTTTATTCAAGTCAATAAGAAATATTTTGCTAACGGAAAAAGCATACCACGCTTTGGCCGAGCGGTTAGTCCGCTTGACTCTCACCAAAGCGGCCCGGGTTCGATTTTAGGCGACCACATGCGAGATTTGTGGTGGACATCACGGCGCAGGGGTGGGTTTTCTCGGGAATCTCCGGTTTCGCCCACCATCATCCCACCAATTGCTGCATTTTCATCTTCCCTTTCATTCATTTCGCCATCATCCGGTCACCTAATTCACTCACTCTCATACCAGGCATCAGGCAGATCACTCAACCTAGGTTCTTTATCTGATCCAGAGTTTCTGTTCCTCAACTCGACGCCTAAAGGCATAGGCGATAGAAGAAGAATCCCCTAACACCACGATAGTTGTAAAACTAAGGGAGTTGAAGAATAAGAAAGAACGTTTATAGTGTTATATGTTTCCTGATTTTGAAAGTGGCAATTTGCTAAAGGCTTGTGTATTCCGCTGTATAAGCATGTAAAATTAGCTCCAAACTTAAATAAGAAAGTTTCATTCCCAAAATCTTGCGTGAAGCAGAGTGTCAATCTTACTCAGAGATATTTTATGATGGAAAAATATGGTAGCCTTAAATGAGTTTTAAAACGTATTTGGCAGTAAAGAAATGTCAAAGACTGTTGAGTTTATTTCCATTAAAACAAATGATGGAAAATTGTAAATGTACAACAACCCTCGAATGGTGTAGACCTACGTGAACCTTTCGGCAATCCTATTCATTTAAAGGAAGACAACATATCCACTTTTTTGTGAAGCTTTTTGTAATGTATTTGTAAATGGGGAAAATACTTCATTACCGGGACCATCACAACAAAGTCACAATTTTGGCCTTTTGACATCAGGAACTCAGATTACTCTCAAAGACAATACTAAAGCCCTAATTGCAGTCTGTGACTATATAATTTCCCAAGAAAAATTTGCCCTGTTAGGAAAATATCAAACAGCGAATTTCGAAGGTAGGCTAATCAATATTTGTAAGTGAGTAGGGGAATTATCATAGCTCTGTGAGACAAACCTTAGAACCAGAAAGAAAATTAAAACGAATAAGCTTAATTACATTACACTCCTCATTAGTGGAGCTAGGAAGTTCGTCCTGATTTCCTTGAGCAGTGCAGTGTAAGAGCGGCCACGCATGGCTATACAACGCAGCGCTACTAGCAAGGGCAAAGTGCATCGTAGAATGTAACTCATTACTGCAAAACAGGTGTAACTGCATGACACAGAGCACGTTGGTAGGAATAAAGACTTTCGAATAACATATTTGTTGTGCTGCAAAGATGAGCAACTAAATTTGCTCTACAGCCACTGTATGTTTTCTAGAAGTGTAATTATTTATGTCCTTATTTACTTCGTTATTTACATTTACATTTACATTTCAGTGGGATACTTCAGCATACATGGAAAAAAGAGAAGCCAGATCGAGAAACTAAATTAGCTAAAACCACTAACGAACTTTCAACAGATTATCGGTCAACTAAATCTTGTTTTACGGGACATAGAATGAGCTTTTCATTTGAAAGGCTTCAGAGGTATATTACCCATTGTTTTTATTAACACGGCCGCAGATGATTAAATATGTAGTAAAATTCCTGCTTTTGCATTTTGTCCGGTAAGAGTCCTCAAATATTTAAGAAATTAAGTTTATTAATTGGATATTATTTTACATTCGATCAGGAAATGTTACAATCCGCGTAATAATTGCTTGGGTGTTGCTATGGTGTGCCTATTTAAATAATGAGATCAGCCAGAGACAAACCCGTATGTACTATATAAGAATTTGTATGTTGTACGTAATGATCTAAATAGATTTGCATTTACGAATGTCTCATAAGACATTTTTTATCTGGTCAACCGGTTTCAATGCCTCTCTGCTGTGCGTTTCTTATGTATAACTTGTTTGGATGCCGGGAGAAGGTCGGTCGCAACCTGCATAGGGAACGGCGACCGGTACGAACTTTCTAGCCCTGCTCATCAGTGTTGACCTTTCCATAAAATGTTTTCTAACATTAACGTATTGTAACCAAACGCGCTGCAGAAGGCAAAATAATTACAACCACTGAGGCGAGTTATATGAAATTAGGAAACATTCAATAGATTGCAAACTAAATGAACAGCCCTCCCAAGATATGTCTATTTATATTGCGGGATATGCTGCTTATAAAGTAAAAGAAACAATGTTTCGAAGTCTTGTCACGAATTTCTGGAATAAGACAGGAGCATGGAAATTATTATAGAAGACGAGAGAATTTTTAAATACTTATCTCTAATTGATAGAGGAGGTATAAAATGATCAAAATATTTTCTGCTAGAAGTAGTTCTGATGGTGCATAGAGTATTTGAGACATTAATTAATGAGAAATTTGATAGGCGGTATAGAAGTTATCATTAATGATAATTGAGGAGGTACTGGGTTTAGTGTTTTGCTTCGGTGACTGTAGCGTGTAAAGGGTGACGTTGTGCAAAACGATGTTACATTTATTTATTTGTGATTAATATTAATGTGTTTAAAATGATGAGAGTTTTGTTTTGAATTGGTATGAGTTATATGTGGCCATGACCGAATAAAGTAGATCACAAACAGTGAAGATGAAAGTTAATGTCCAATCTAGATAAATGGTAATATAATAAACTAAATAGAAAGGTAAAACAATAAAAGTAAATTGTTTTTAGGAATTTATATTTGGAAAATTAGAAAATTGTATAATTCAAAGTTAATGTATTGGCCATAGGAAAAAGTGATGTAGACTAGAATATTTAGTTATCATGTTAATAGGGAAAAGGTCAATAAGTGAAGAGCACAAGATGTCTTTTGTATGGTGACCTCAAAGGGAGCAGACGCGTGTGTGTGCTAACCATTGCATGAACTGTACTAATTATTCATCATCGATATAATGAAGTTTCGATGTAGTGCAACCTTATTTTCAGAAAACCAATGCTGGAAAAGCGAAGAAATCGCTAATGTGTAAAGACAACATAAATCTAAGAAAATGATTGTATTAGGATTGTAATAATTAGAATTGTATGAGAATATGTTTGATCGTCGTAGACGGTGTGAATTGCAGGGAGTTTAAAGTAAAGAGAAACTTGCAACCATTGTGTTTATTTCCTTAACATTGAGTTCTACAATCCAAATATCCGAGACCACGATCCAGAGAGGATCTCATGCAAACCGGAGCTACAAAGGACGACACATCGAGAACATCATCACTACGAGTACATCATCATCTCCCACCATCAACACATAGTAGTAACACATTTGTAGTAATACTGATACAAATAGAACTTCGAGAACGTCATCTCACCATCTTCCCATCGTCCGCCATAATTATTGCGGTTGCAAATTTTGCCACAACGTGATGCAGAACTTCGAGCACATCTTCTCATCAGCACCATCATCCTATCATCGTCGCCTATGGAATACCACTGCAAATGTCGCCACAACGTGGAACATCATCCCCAATGCAATTTCCGTTGCAGTTGGAAACATAAGTTTCTCTAGTTTCAGATATATTGTTAGACAACTATTGCCTATGTAGGAATGATTTCCTAGGTCATACGAAGATGGTCTGAAGTGTTCTCGCCTTCACCCAGAGATCGCCGCACTAATTGCATGATTTCTTTTTCTTACGTTACTACACATGTTAGTTCACCCTATGTAAAATTACAAGTCATTCCAAGGAATAGTTGACTGTATGCAGTTCTTTGAAACGGTGGAAATGCGCATCGCTTTGAAAATGGAGAATTTTGAGTATCGTACTATGATAAAATTCTTCGTAAAAGAAGGTTTAACACCTACAGCAAATACTTTTTTAATTATAAAAGAGTATGGTGACTCTTCTCCTTTAGTTTCCACAGTGGAGAAATGGATAGCCGATTTTAAACGTGACTAAGACAATCCACGTGAACGACGACCAAAAACTGTAATCACACCGGAAATCATTGAAAAAGTGCATGGCATGATTTTGGAATATCAGCGTAAAAAAGTGCGAGATATTGCTAATGTTCTTGGAATTTCCAAGGAACGTATTGGTCATATCTTGCATCATTAATTAAACATGAAAAAGCTTTGCGCAAGATGGGTGCCGCGTTTCCTCACTGTGGATAACAAACGGATTCGCACGACACTTTCTGAAAAGTGCTTGGCACATTTTCAGAAGAACAAACCAGAAGAGCCGTCTGTACGTCACAATGTATGAAACATGGTTTCAGCACTACACATCAGGATCCAAGCAGCAGTCGAGGAAGTGGACAGAAGCTGGTTCTTCAGTTCCAAAGAAGGCGAGGACATTGCCATCTTCGGGAAAGATCATGACGGCAGTGTTCTGGGATGCAAAAAAAAAAAAAAAAAAAAAAAAAAATGATTGGCTATCTCGAAAAAAGTAAAACCATTACTAAAGAGTACTACTCTCAACTTCTAACCAAACTGTTCCTAACAAACAAGTTTCCAACAAGTTTCTAACCAAACTGAGTGCAAGCATTCGTGAAAACAGACCCGTGTTAAAAAAGAAACAAACTGTTTTTCATTAGGACAACGCACCTGCCCAAAAAAGTGTTTTGGCAATGGGAATATTGAGAGACCTGCGCTATAAAGAGCTGGAAAATGCGACATATTACCCAGATTTGGCTTCCTCGGACTTCCATCTGTTTCCAAAACTGAAGAAATTCCTTAGCGTTTTTCGTCCAATGAAGAAGCAATTGCAGCTGCATATGGGTACTTTGCAGCATTTTCAGAGGAGCACTACAGAGAGAGAATAATGGCATTGGAATACCGCTGGACAAATGCATTGATATTAGAGGATATTATGTTGAAAAATAAAACTACTTTGAAAGCATGAAGTGTCGTTTTTCACTATTAGGCCGAGAAATTTTCAGACTACCCTCGTAAACAAAGTAATAACATACAATTGGTTCGCACATCAGCAGTGGCTAAGCCCCTTCTTTCCGAATTTGCGTACATGAAGCTACATTTCATATCTACAACTTCCAGGAAGGACAGCTACTGACAAGCAAATGCATGCAATTATTTGTATAAATATATTAAAACCCCCTGATTTATTTTTCAGCTTGCTTTCAAAAACTGTTACTACATTTATTCCATAGCACCTTTAGGACACAAGATACACCCTAGTGATGCCAGGTCCAGTTAAATGATTTACAGCGTATATTTGTGATCGTAGTAAATAGAAAAATCTTATAAACCCATTTAGATATACAAAACAAATGAAAATAATTCATTATCGCATGCCACATTTCACTGCCCTGCACTGCTTCTTTGTGGCACAGCGAGGAGCGGGCCATGAAATAGCGGAGGCCACGATCTTATACGAAGAAGTGATGGAGTCAGTATCACGCTTCCCGCAGACGGAATATTGCTCTTCTTAGTCAGAATCGCCTCCTATTGCAGCTTCTCACTTTTTCGTGATGTTGGTTGGGGATCGATCCTATACCACGTACTTAAAATCCGCTATCCCACCGGTGAAATCGAACTCGTTTGTATTCCGTGGCAAAGTACATTAGCCATAATGCCATTTAGCTGATTTAAAATAAAAGAGTTGAAAATACAAGAAAATGTTGCCACCGTGTCTGACTTATCGCAATGTGTATGCTAGGGAACCAATGAAATCAATATTTCCACATGAATTCTTATCGAAAGGGAAGGGAGCCGACTTTTAGCGTTTGTTTGGTTTTGCAGTACCCATTATGTGGTTTTGAACCACTGTACATAGAGAGTTAATTCAACATAATAGTGAACATAAAAAGGTTCATCCTGATTTTCAATAATTTTAGTTTATAAATTGTTGAAAAGTAACTGCTCTGTAAGTATCTGTAGGAATGTTTTCATAAAAGAACTTTCATTAAAAATAAGATAAGAAATTCGTGTAACATATACGCAAATTGAAGCTCAACTGAATAAAGATATATGCGAATATTCTAAGAAGTGTATTCTAGCATATTAATACATACACTCAAGTCATGGCAAAGTCGTTAAAACAGGATCGGAATGTGGTGTTTTCTGATATTCATTTAAATGGTTCCAATAGCTTGTGTCTTAAGGTATAGGGAACACATTAAACTGGACTAAAAATAATACTATAAGGAAAGTATACACCAAAATACCTTTTCGCGCACTAAAGGTACAGTGTAACAGAGAAATGTCATAAGAAACTTAGATTATCTAAATTCATTCTTGAACTTATCATTCTTTATTCGTGATACACCAAGTATGTCTTTGTTTAAAGAGTATAACGGAAATATGATCTTAATATGACCGCGCTTTCTATTTTTGTGTGACGATACTGACAATCATCGCTCTTTTCAAAGGTGAAGAGAGGGCCTATTTTGTTATGCTTTAGTTTCTTTTCTTTTTCCGTTTCTCGATTCTGTCAGCACAATGGTACGCTCTTCTAGGCCACCAATGAACTATTTAGCTTCCGCCAAAACTCCAGTATGTTCTTTGAAAATGCGAGTTCTATAAAATCTGCAACACTGAAGTTCTACTTCTTTTATCTTGATCTCTTACTGCTAGTTTATTGAGTAAGCGATAAGATCCAAATATCCTAAAAATGTATAAAACTATAGTCAGCGATGGACACACTAATGAAATGGGTGGACGAAATGACATCAAGATAAATGAAGAAAAGACTGAACTGGCAGTGTTCAGGAAATGAGGAAAACTCACCGGGGCATATAACATCAAATGCAAGGGCATCTTACTCAAGAGGGCACACAATTTCAAGTATTTAGGCATCACAATCCAGACAACGTGGTAAAGCTTCAGACTACAAATAACATCGAAGGCAGTAGCAACTAGAGCTATGAATGAAATCACGCAGATATCGATGAGCACAACTATGGACCTGTTTAGACTAAAGATACTACCCGTAACTAGGGCGAGTAAAAGCTAGACACCTGAAGACAGCTCTAGGAGTACCATAGAACTCAAGATCGAGTTTAGTGTACCAGCTTCCTAGGGCGACCTTCCTGATTGAGGATCTAAGATGCGAGCTAAAGCTTCCAGCAAGTGATACCTTCAAACAACTTCTACAAGACCTGAGTGAAAAGAAAAACATTATACCAGAAGATTTCTATGCAACGTGTGCGATGCAAGACAGGACTTAGGGCGGAAACATGAAATGCGGTACATAACGACGAGACTGGCAATCCAAGGTTTTCACCACAAGGTGTGTTGCAACAGGTTTTCCATAAACCAAATGATAATTGTGCGTACCTGTTGTGCCCGGAAATTTGTGACCTTTGCCATATCACTAATTGTAGGAACAGACAAATATCCACCGCAGCGTACAGCGAAGAAAAGTAATGTACTTACCGTCCTTTTGTGCGCATTTTAGCTTCATTATTGTGACTTTGTGGGTTCGATAAATTAAAAGTCCAATTGCACCACTCACAAATGTTCTTTATTTCCACCGAATTACAATCGGAGCACTTGCCGATTACACAGAATTACGAAATGCACACAATTACAATTCACCAATTCGTCTGTCACAGGTCCACTGCACGCAGTTACGTAAACTCCTCCAATGCACGTGCACAGTCCGTTCTCTCACTGGGCGCTCCTCACCGCTGCTCGACAAGAACTCAACTCACTCGCCAACCGCAGCCCCATTTTATAGGGATATCGCTGTTTCTCGAAGTCTCGCGATTCGGTGAATCAACCTGCAGATTCTAGACGTCAAGGAGGAGGAAAGAGATGGCTAACGATGTTTTTTCAAGCATCCCCCTCGTTACCGCTACAAGACAGATGGGTAGGCGTGGACGAATCTTTCCCTTCTGCTGCTGCTACCCTGCTGTCGACCGGTTCTATCGGGAGTTCCGACGTTCGGGCGACATTATTAAAAACGTATAATGCTTACTACTTTTATTCAGAAAAAATAATGAATGGATTTCTGAAAACCCACATTTCCTGGTTATTGGGGTTTGTAAAGTTTGCACAAAATTTAACCTGTATAAAAGCAATGTGAATTCGTGGACAAAGGAAGTTACTGGTTAAATGGTAGATGCATTAAAGATGAAGTCAATTCTAATGACAATTAATATTGGGTAATAGGCGTGAATGCGTGGTTTATGAAATTCAAAACTTACTTACAGTGATATAAAAAGCATGCTAAGTAGTGAACCAATTTAGGATATTTGTAATACATTACAAAGCATATGTAATTCAAATAATTTCCCATAAATATTGTTGTTCAATTGTTGTAAAAGACAACCTTTACTCCTATTCGAACCACATTTAATGTTCTATCATAATTCATTATATGATAAAATTTTAAAATTCCAGCATGGTAAACCACTCTACTCCATTTCAATTAAAAATAAAATAATGTGTTTTTCGAAAGCAGGAATATGAAATTTATTCCTACATTTCAGCCCTCTGTGACAGATGTTATTCTAATTATAGATTTTAGTTCGGTCTATGCGGATTTCATGTGAATCAGAGCTGCATCGTCAATTATGTTCATCACCATTTCATATTGGGAGCAGAAAATGTGAACATGTTAGCTCCACTAATAGAATTATAGTCGAACGCAGGCGAAATTAATCAACTTGCTCACTCGATGATGAAATTCTGTGGTAGTAGTGTCGTCGAATTCGACACATGTACCCGGCAAATGATAAAACATCCATTAACAAAACTGTAAACTAATATTTTACCACAAAAATAACTGGTTCATTTCTCTGGTGGATGTTTAAATGAATGTCAGACAGGTGTGGTGGTACATCAGATGAAATCCGCTTTGTTGGTATATCTGAAATGAATACATCATAATATATTCTTTATTTTAATTTCTCTGTGAAGCATGGTTATGGTTATTAGGAAGCAGGAGCGGATTTCGTACTTATATGTAGATTCATCTGCCTGTTGTATTTTGGAAAGCTGTAAGAGGAAAAGAGTAGAAAAACTGTTTTATGAACTGACTTCATCGAATACATAAATGTATTGATGTTAAAGGGGAATG
>CM060950.1:73391195-73408695 GCA_030765055.1 Mantis religiosa | reverse complement strand
TAAGATAGGCCCATTTTCCACTGGGCCCCTCAATTATTAATTCTTGTTGATGGAGATTATTTAATCCTCTTTAAATGACAATACCTTTGGGATTTCACGAACACTCGTTTCCAGAAACACATGTTTTAATTTAGCAATGAATTAAGCTAGTAAACAATGGAGGCATCTGTAATTACTGAGTGTTTAGAATTCATAAGAACTCTAGGAAAATGTTATTTATCCAATTAGAGGAGAATATTTCTCAAACATTCCTGCACAATGTGTTTCGTATAAATCGTTAATTAAAGAGTGAGAAAGAATGTAAAGGGGTTAAAATATTAAAACGTTTTTGCGCTGCACTCTAAATTAATAATGTTCCCAGAAATTTGTGAGTTCACTACATTAAAGTTTATGTTGAGGAATTTGTATCTTTTCCTGGAAAGGTTACATTCTATGTCAGTGTTTAATTAATGAACATCGATACCAGATCTCTCAATTGTATACACTTGCAAGAACCGTAATATTTTGATAATAAGTAATTATACTGCAGGATATGTTAAACAGAACCTAAGTTACCTCAGCAGCTATAGAACCTTAGACACGTTTCTACGAATATGTTAAGTATTTCCGACGTAGTCAAATATTCAAAAGAACCCTTAAATCAGAGGGCATACATTTTCATGAAAATTATAATTATAAATATTAAAACAATTATTAATGTAATAAACGGTTAATATAAGATAAAGTAATTGAATCGTTTATTTCAGAAACCACTTAAGTGGGCACTTTTCAACTTTCGGAAAACTAAAAAAGAAAATGTTTTGCAGCTTAAGTATAGGTCTAGGCTCCTTCAAATATTTTTTTACCAAATGAAAAACATGCTATTGAAATAATCTATTTTTATTTTATATTTTCTTCCTTTAAGTTATTGAGGTATAATTTCTTTTAAAAAATTGTACTTAGGTGGTTTCTGCAATAAATGAATGTATCCAAATGGATTTTTTTTTAAATTATTATTGAAATTAAGTCAAACCATTATGTTTTACCTGTTTTGGTATAAAAGGTAAGTAACAGACACACTTAACTATAAAAAAGAGTGTTTTTATTAGGCCTAAATAAAAAATACAAGTATACCACAGGCTACAGTATGTCTATATACAAAGATCTGACCTCATTCATTTATTCGGTTTCTGGCAAGTCTTCTGGCAACTTCTCGTCAGTTGTTGGCCATTGGATGAGTGTCATAGAAGGCTTCATATCCAGCAGTGTATTCCATCACTTTTTTATATTGTCTATCTCTTTTTTTTTTTTTTTTTCATTGGGGCCTAAAACCAAAAATATCGCTGTACAAAACCCGATAAATTTCAAAATTTGCTATAACCTATAAAAATGTTTAGCTAAAAGTAAAATATAAACGTTTAAAATAACCTTGGTAAAATAAAAGTAAACATACCTTCCCCAAAGGATAAGTTTTCTCTGTTGGTAGGTCCGGAGGGCTGACATTTACCAATGTAAAGGTAAATGTTGTTATTCCTCCAATGAATTCGCTTGCTACCACTTTCCCCGGAGTATCCTTGTTGTAGAATAACTCTTTGTACTTGGACACTTTGTCTGGCTGCTTAATTTTTTTGGGTACTTTCCTACCTGATGTTTCGTCCGAATATTGTACATTCTTATATTATTTGGGCCACCGCTTTTTGAACATCGTCTTATGTAAGCTGATATACAGTAAATCGGCCAGACTTACTAGCTTTTAGCACGAGCTCTGCATATTCATCAGGAGTATAAATCCTGTCCATCTTTCTCAAGAGACGCTTTATGCTTCCAAACTCTCTGTCGCATGGGGAAAATGAGTGGCCACGTACAGGGTAGTTGTGAGTTATTGTCACAACAACAAAACACATGATGTCATCAAGGCTGCCAACCGTCATGAGTGAAATTTACCGCAGAAAGAACCTAAGCGACGGCGCTTGGGTTCTTTCTGAAATAAACGGATTATTTTCAAGGCTGAAAATAGCATTGCTGATATGAAATATAGGTTATTTCTGCACTAAAAGATGTATTTACCTTTAAATTGTACAGTACCACCAAATACACAATTTTTGATATTGTGAGTTTGTGGGTTCATGAAATCAAAAGTCCAGGTTACAAACACAAAAAATTTCACTTTATTTCCGTAGAAATACGCTTCGTACACATACACAATACAACATACAAGGTCAACAAACACAGCTGTTTACCCACACGCGTTCAATTACCGACTGACTGTCTTTGGCGGGCGGGCTGCTTTTTTATAGTTTACTAACATTCCAGAAATTTCTCAAAGAATCGAGACCTGGCTAGAACAAAGGCGGACTCCCGAGAAATCCGTCCCCTTCCCCCGCCTCCTGCCGTTTCGGCGAGCTTTTATCTACACACGGCACTACGCATCCCCTCGAATGCCTGGCCGCATCGATCAAGAATGGCCTGGCGACAATATTTTGCATCTTAGGTGGTTTCTGAAATAAGCGATTCAGTTATAATAATTGAGATTTTAATTATAATTTTCAAGGAAAGATGAATGTTTTATTATTTTCGTCATTGATTCTTCAAATAGTACTAAAAAAAGAGATTACAAAATTTGCACGCGGTCAAAAGAGCAACACACGTATCTCACTTGCTATTAAGTTTCGTGAGAAACGTTATGTAACAAAGTTCATAGGCAGGTAGATGTTTTCTGAAACTTTTTCTTAAAATGGATGTGTAGTGTTTAATCCCCGCGTTTAGTACATGCGGCTCCGCAGTCGACGACACTGATGATACAAGCAATGAAGATGGAGCACCGGTGGAATGAGATTGCGGGGAAAACCGCGGATCCCGGAGAAAACCCGCTCAAGCGCCGTGTTGTTCACCACCAATCTCACTTAGCGGTCCTCGCTTGGGATCGAACCTGGGCCACCTTGGTGAGAGCCAAACGGTCTAACCGCTCTACCACTGCGCGGCCGCGACGTTTTCATATTTACATGAGTTCGAACGCAAGGAGATTTACAGAGTTACACTAGATTTTTGTCTCTATTGTTAAGGTACTAAACCTGTTAATGTTTTTGGTTATTTAACTAGCGAAACTTCGTTGCATAATGTGCAACATTAGACACCGCTCTGTGATGCGATTGCTTACTCAATCTGAGATTTCAGGAACCCCTTTTATCCACTAAAAGTATCATCAACGCTGGCCTGATGGTCCAAAGGTCAGGGGCTCAATACCGGCCCAAAACAATTGTTTTAAAGTGTGTTTAAAAGCGACAAACCCATGTCTGTACATTTACTGGCATGGAAAAGTTCTCCTGCGGGAAAAAATTTCGGTATAACGACGGAACTGATATGATCCTGCCTTCGTTAACAAAGAGAAGCATTGTGTCATCAGCGTCACCATTAACAGTAACCAATAGAATCCGATTTGTTCTATCTGTGATATGTTGAATACGTTTTGAATATGTACGTTAACAATGTCATCACTGCAGCACATGCCTATCTCTGTGGAGTAGATGGTAGCGTGTCTGCCTCACGTGCTAGAGGTCCTGAGTTCGAATCTCGGTCAGGGTGAGCTATCTGATTAAGTACTTTCTCTGGGGTTTTACCTTATCCTAAAAGATGAATGTTGGGTAACTTTAAGCTTTATGGGCCATGGACTCATGTGAGCATCATTTCACCCATTACATTAATCGTCTAGTATGATTTAACATTGGAGGACTTAAATTAAAGAAACTGCAGCACCATCAACTTATTTGTAGTAAAATTGCGTACACTTCCTGATTTGTTTAATCGAACTTTATGCTTTAACAGAGTTATGAACCTTAAAAGTATTCTAGTCAATAGCTCTATAGATTTCCAAAAATAAAATAAGAAGAGCTGAACGTTACGGATGCATACATTAACTTCATTTTCAGTTTCGGGCTTATTGAAACATACCTATCGAGCAAGGTGTTTCAGGCGGTAACGTTGGGACTCGCATTCGGGAGATCCTAGGTTCGATCTCAGATGAGTGACAAATCTCACCAATTGTTTTTCGCAGCTTTTCCTAGTTTACCAGGAGAATATTGGGTTTATTACTTTTCCTAACGCGACTAGTATTTCCATTTCATTTCTACATCATCTTCAGTCCAGCCTTTCAAGGTCAAAAGTGTCGTGCGATGATGTTGATGTGGTGCTGGTACCTGGCAATGAGTGCGCTTAGTAAATGATACTTTCTGAGTTGGGGAGGCGCTGTGGCGGCTGTCCTCGCGAAGGGACCTACGGTGTTGGGAGTTGCGCGATTGACTGTGGCGCCGGGACGGAGTACTTTCAGTAACTGTATCTGGTTACAGCCTTCCTGTATGTGGTTGGCCGAGCCGTTGGCCACTCTCGTCTTCTTTTCTTCCGGATCTTACCACACAATAACTTGCAGAAGGTTCAGTGTAAACCGTTGTTTCTCTTTCATTTTCACTCTTTGCACAGACGTAATTTTATATGAAATTCGAAAATACCCTCATGTAGTTAGTCACTAAATATATTTAAACCTAAACTTCACATAGTGAGCGAGATAACTCCACAGTAGCACGTAAAGTTCGTATTCGGAGCTTCTGGGTACGATTCCCGTTGGACTAGTTACGCTGACCCTCTCCTCCATTTTTTTTTTTTTTTTTTGGTTTCGTCTGGCAGGTGAATGATATTTGGTTTCGGTGAAGCTCCCATATCCTTGCTGTAGGATTAGAGGAGTGAACGACGTGGTGTGTCGCGTGACGTAGGATTTCTTTTGAGCAACTCTCTTTTAGGGCGTACATGTTTGATGAACCCAGCATGGCCTTTCCGATGCAAGGGAGGTGTATTATTATTATTATTATTATTATTATTATTATTATTATTATTATTATTATTATTATTATTATTATTATTATTATTATTATTATTATTATTATTATTATTATTATTATTATTATTATTATTATTATTATTATTATTATTATTATTATTATTATTATTATTATTATTATTATTATTATTATTATTATTATTATTATTATTATTATTATTATTATTATTATTATTATTATTATTATTATTATTATTATTATTATTATTATTATTATTATTATTATTATTATTATTATTATTATTATTATTATTATTATTATTATTATTATTATTATTATTATTATTATTATTATTATTATTATTATTATTATTATTATTATTATTATTATTATTATTATTATTATTATTATTATTATTATTATTATTATTATTATTATTATTATTATTATTATTATTATTATTATTATTATTATTATTATTATTATAACTACTAATATTACTACAACTATTGCTGCTGCTTCTGCTGCTACTACTACTACTACTACTACTACTACTACTACTACTACTACTACTACTACTACTACTACTACTACTACTACTATTACTAATGCTGCTACTACTAAAACATCGTTAAATATATGCATTGTAATTGTTATCTTTCACTGTTATATTACGAGGGGGGACTTAAAGGAAAACGGACTCCGAGGGTGCTGCCACTCATAGACGTATTGCAGGGTTCTCACGCTAGATGGTGTTAGTAGAGACCTTCATGAAACAGCTGTGCAGACGGCGTCAGTGTACAGCTGAACATGCAAGTGTGGTATTGTATTTCTCTGACTGTTGGCGGGAAATGAAATGTGTAGTGTTTAACGCCCGCGTTTACTACATACGGCACCGCAGGCTGTGACACTGATGATACATGAGATGAAGGTGGAGCACCAGTGGAATGAGATGGTGGGGGAAACCGGAGGTCCCGGAGAAAATCCGCCCCAGCGCCAGTTTTCCACCACAAATCTCACTTTGCGGTCGCCTGGGATCGAACCCAGGCCACCTTGGTGAGAGCCAAGTGGTCTAACCACTGAGCCACAGCGCGTCCGCCTGTTGGGGGGTTACCTCTGCGAATTCGTTACGGCAACTTTAAAAGAACAAAGAGTGTGTGTGAAATTTTGTTTCCTGCTTAAAAAATGCAACGGACACACAGCAAATGCTTCAGGAAGCTTTCCAGGAGGACGCTATGAGCCGCACACAGGTTTTCGAATGGTTTGGGCGCTTTAAACGTGATGAGATGTGCGTTGAAGAGCAAGCTCGTTCTGGACGCCCTTCAACATCGCGAAATGAGGAGAACATTGACAAGGCCCGCCAAAAGATCAACGGGGATCGTTGCCAAACGATAGACCAAATTTCAGCAGCGACAGGAATCATTTGTAGCTCGTGCCAGCGGATTTTGAGGGAGGATTTGCATATGAGACGTGTTGCTGCTAAATTTTGTCCGCACCTTGTCACACAGGAGCACAAAAACATCCGCATGAATGTGTGTCAGGACTTGAAAACAGAGACTGCACGTGATTCAAACTTCTTGAACAAATTCATTACAGGGGATGAGAGTTGGTGTTACGGGTATGGCCCAGAAACCAAGCAAGCATCAAGCCAGTGGAGGACTCTCAATTCTCCCAGACCAAAAAAGCAAGGCAACTGAGTTCAAATGTGAAGACGATGATCATTGTCTTTTTTGATTTTCGTGGAATTGTGCATCGGAACTCGTACCCCCTGGCCAGACAGTTAACCAGCACATTTACTCGGATGTTTTAAGGCGTCTGCAAGAGCATGTGAGTAGGAAACGCTTGGAACTTTGGTGATCAGGTGACTGGTTTCTGCATCACGACAACGCTCCAGCACACACGGCCTTACGAGTGACCTACTATTTGGCATCTCAGAGGTGGTCTGTCGCTCCCCACGCTTCGTATTCGCCGGATCTAGCTCCGTGCGACTTTTATCTATTTCCACGAATGAAAAAAAAAAAAAAAAACTCTAAAAGGGGAGCGTTATGACGATGTGGAGACGGTAAAAGCAGCTTCGCAAAGGGCACTGGACAATATCAAACTTGAAGAGTTCCAAACATACTTCCAACAGTGGGAAAACAGACTTGATAAGTGCATCGCATGTAATGGAGGTTATTTTGAGGGTGGCTGAAGTAATTTTGTAAAATGGTGCATCAATAAAGTTTTTATGACAGCAATCCGGTTTCTTTTGGGTCCCCCCTCGTATATCATTATACGCATTGTTGACTTAAAGTTACTCAACTGGCTTGAAAACATACAATACTTTGGTAGCGTAAGCTTCTGCCTATTATCTGGGATGACATAAATAACTTACCAATTAACTGTCTGGAAGTGTATAACATTGAATATAAAAAGTTGAGAGATTTTCAAAGGCGCAGCTGCACATATCCATGACAACTTAAATCGTCCCTTTACCCTTTGCTGAACTGAGCTCTTTTTACTACGAGCAATCTCTTTGGACGTTAAATGCACATAGGAGGTCCATGACATATCCTTGTGTAGTCTGTCATAATTACGGTGATGGACATATTTCTATATCGACTTTCAATAAACCGCATTTTACTGAAGAGTTTAGTTTTAAAGAGTTATTGAGCAGATATGGATGTGGAGGTTTCTTGATTTTGCCTACTGGTTTTAATGCAATTCGTGTAATTTTCTTTGGAAGTTTTGGCCATAGTTTTCTATCAAATTTTGATATTACAGTACTAAGAAACTTGAAGGGTAGTAATTACTCCCCTTCGTATTGCATGCAATACCACAGGCGGTGAACGCCTTCCATGTGTGAAGTAAAATGATATTTGGGAAACTAAACACCCCGAAATTTAGATTTTCTCCTCAGCATTAGCCATTTACTAGGACTGAGTTTCCTCAGTCTGCCAAAACCTCAACTGCCAAAAACTTCAATCAGGAAGGACGGTCCTGGTGGAATTTGAGCTTCAGGTTTCGTTCACGGTGTAACATATTCGATACAATTGTGTTTCTTTAAGACTTCGGATTTCTTCGTTGGCATTTTTAATTTTGTATTTTGCTGTTATGTTAACCTTCGGTAACAAAATAAAACCATTTAAGCCGTTATATATTGTAAAAAATATTAAACTTGTTCAATAAAGCTACAGTATAAGTGCGAAGTTATAACAGTAATTTTTAAAATAGTAACTGTTATTAATGACAAATAATACAGAAACATTTCATAGACCCAAAATGTTGAGACATAGCGAAAAGTTATGTAAATGAGTCTTTCGTTTGTTAAACATTTCCTGCGTTACCGCCAACGTTTGGTGTCAGTAATTATCCCTCCGAAAGAAAAGTTCAAAGTTTGATGAAAAATTTGCAAGAAATTTGTTAAAAAAAGAAACCGCAAACGCTCAGGTGAAAACATAGCCGCTGTTCGTAATATACTCGAGAATTTACGAAAATCAGTTTTCAGGTGAAAACAAGGATTGGGGATGTCATCGAACACAAGTTGGTGGATTTTGCTTATGAGCTTCCAGTTTCCTCTTAAAAATTTATGTTAACTGAGGAACTGAAGGGAAGTTGCGCTGGGTTATGGAGCAATTAGAAGTTGACATTACGTTCAGCTGGAAAACCATCGTTAAGATCGAGGCCCATCTTTGAATAGTTTCGCCAACAAACAAAATTGCCATTATTGAAACAATGAAAAGCCAGTGGAGATTCAATAACTAGCACTCTATCCCCAGAAGAGTAAAGTTTGATGTGGACGTTGGTATTGTGAAATCATTAGTCACTATTCTCTCAAGATGAACAAGGAGAAAGTTGGTCTCTCAATGATGAAAGACACCAGGCTGTAATAGGACACTATGGTCTTAATTGAAAGTGTAGCTCTCAGAAATGTCTGGGTTTAGCAAGATAACGACACATGTTGAACTGCTCACGAAACAGTTTTCTATTGAATTATATATATAGAGTCGTCATTATTGCGCATGATGCTTTGAACTGGCCTCAAAGATAATGTGATTTAATGCTGTTGGAGTTTACTATGCGACTTTGTTAAAACATAAGATATGTTAACATATCTGAAACGTTAATGACCTAAGTAAGAACATCACATGAGTTATGCGTGAAACTGTAGCTTGTTTATATTTGGTGTAATTGAAAATTTGTATAAGCGCATATAAATAGCAAAACGAAGTCATGGTGACCATTTAAATGACGCTTTTTTCCACTGATAGCGTCATTAAGTGCACGGAATAGTAATAATTAAATATTGCGCATACGATTGTTTATACATTTTTTCGTTTCAGAAGTATACCATTCTTAGTGAAACACTCTGTACATTATACATATTATGGTCTGCCGGAGGAAATGGACTCCCCATAAATATTCAACAAATATTTTTGATCATCTCTGAAAGAATGACTATTATATTCGCGCAAACGAAACATCCGTTAATAAGTTATGTAGTTCGAAACATAAAAGCTATATTCAATAATATATTATTCGTAAATTTCCTAGTCTGTGCTATATTACCCATTTATAAATGTACGGCAGTCCCCATGTTAAATAAAACCTTGTTTTATAAGTCTGAGTGATCCGGATAGATGGTAATTCTGGAGTCTGGTTAAGGGCTACACAGTGGACGCTTCAACGAACTACAGCATTTCTTGTCTCACCGCTGTGAAGCGATTTGCTATTTAAGCATTGTTACAGGCTTACTGGATAATCACGAAATTAGAGCTTTGTTCCTCTGTTGCCATTGTTAACACCATGTTAGGGCAGTGCAGCAAACGAAACATTTACTAGAATGTGTTTGCTGGGTATAGGGTGTTCGAACTGAAATTCAACCATTGCAGGAATATGGAACACTGAGATGCAATTATTTTCTATTTTGAAGCCAAGTTGTGACGTAAGAATACGTAGAGAAGAGGTGACTCTTCCTCTCGGAATATCGGCTAATGCTTGACGCGAAGTTTTCGTGTACAAGTTAATATGTTGTGAGACCATGTGTTTCAGCGTTATAGCGGGCTTTTGCTGTTGTAATAGCAAAATTAAGTATACTTAATGCACACAAAATCATCATATATGGTTCTGTGGGGCAAAAACTCTTGTAGAGGAGTCACATGATATTTTGTTTTATTCTAAGTGGCTTTGCAGAGAAGCGGTAAATATAGAGTAACGGGGTTTATTCTGGATTAGTAACCTCCAGAAAATCACTGTGTTCTTGCAGATTACAGAAGTAAAATCCGATTACAGCGGAAAAACGTAGGAAAGAATTCCAAGTAATATGTGAGGTAGCTTGCACACTGAATGCTTTATTATGCAGTCTTCGGATAGGAGTGCACCCAAACTTTTAAAACCAAAACCATATAAAATAACTGTACTTCCGGAATTACAACACGAGAATGTGAGTCGAGCCAGTTTCTATATATGGGGGTTAGATAACCTTAATGGTAGCTCTATAGACCTATGTTTAAATTTTATAGTTAAAAATGGTTCTATTTATATAACCATGGATGTTAAATGAGTTTTAATTCACATTTTCCCAAAAGTTTTAAAGATTAATAACATATTTTATAGCGAATTTATATTTATTTTCGTTATAATTTGCATTAGAAGTATATGTACTTAAATTTAAAATTCTATAAATATCCGACTTTGCTGGCAACCAAACCTGCTTACCTGCACCAAGAAAATTGCCGTTAGGCTGGCCACGCATTCAAACGAGGGTTCTGTATATACCTACTCAGGCATTTGGTTTTTAATGAATATTATAAAAGTATAACGTTTTTACGTGATTTTGTCATTGTTCGTGAGATCATGTGAAATTTTGCTTCAGTTTTTTCTAAGTGATAAGTTTATTACAGGCTTAATTGTTGTAGTCAAGGTAACTGTAAGTGGAGAATCCTAATTTTTAGCTGGAGCAGGATTTCGATTCACTTAAGCGTGATGACGATGATGCTAATGATGATGGTAATGTATATTGTCACCTAATTATCGGAAGGCACGACCAGCTAGCAGCTGTGTGGGTGACAGGAGGCATTCAGACCACGCCTACCCATTTATCTTGTGGCGTTCGCTGAAGGGGATGGTTAGGGAAGTGTCACGAGGCATTTTACCGTGTTTCCCCTCCACCTGACGCCTGGAACCATCGGGAGACGTTACGAGCCGCGAAGTTTCCAGAAACAGAGATCTTCTTATATAAGGGCTGCAGTGGACGAGTCAGTTCAGTTCTTGGCGAGCAGTCGTGAAGAGCGCCGTGCTAGAGAACGGCATGGAAGACTGTGTAGGTGTATCAGATGAGTTGTACGCAATTGTGAGTGTAGAGTGGACCTGTGACAGATGAACTGGTGTATTGTAATTGTGTGCGCTACGAAATTCTATGTCATCGGCAAGTGTTCCATCTGTAATTCGGTGGAAATGAAGGACATTTTGAGTTTGTGCAACGGGACTTTTAATTTCACGAACCCACAAAGTCACAGTATATAGGAAGCTCAACTACACGGTCATCAGTGCCCTTTAAAAATCTAGGTCATGGTAAAAGCCAGATATAAATGTATAAATCATAACAAATAAAAAACAAAACTTGAAATAAAATAAAGTTGCAAAATTTAAACAAAGACATATTCAAAACTATAAATAACAATAAATAAAAGTCCAAAGGCATTAAAAACAATTCCTTTTAACTAAATTAAATAATTTAATTTATAAACATTTTTCAAAAAGCACCAAAAGGCATAATACCCGTTTTCTTTATTAAATTCCTGAACTTTAGCATAAAAAAACAATTTTAAAACTACCTGTCCAGCGGTGGTCGAATCAATCTACCCTGTTTTTCGGGGTTGGGCTAACACTCTTTTTGGGAGGTTTATCCTGCCTCCTTTCCCCTGTCATTCTCCCAGCGATAGCAGGAACTTTCTGCTCCATATCCTCTATGGAGGAGGACCGCTTTCCAACTGAATACTCGGCCGTGATTTAATACATATATAGATTGTGCAATTAAGATCACTGTTCCAACTTATAAAATTTTTAATGTTTGGCGTCTTTTAGGTACTTCTCTATAGTTAAATAATTGGTCTGCAAGTAATTTCAGTCTAACGTTCCTGAAATTTCCGTGTTCTGGTAGCATAATGCTAAGCATATTGTTGTGAGCACAAGAGACTGAAATTTTATATTGGAATGATATCTGGCTCGATGTTTGATAAATAATTGTCATTTTAAATCCACGTTTTCCTTAATGATTATTGTAAAGGGGAGACAAAATAGCAAAAACGAAAAAATAATTAAAATATATTTTTTTTCTACAGTATTATAACTTTAAATTTTATATTTAACTTAGCAACATAGCAGACAATCGTAGACTCAATATATCCTAACTCTACTTTAGATTGGCTTGGATTGGATTACGCTACGGAGGGGACCAGGTACTGCGACTAGTCTTGATCGCACCAGAGCCCCAACTGGGGCAACCCCGGGAGGAAGGATGAGGTGAGATGAGACGGAGGGTGGTCGACCAAAAATGCCACGACAGTGCAGAGGGCAGGGTCCCTACTATTTAATAGTTGGGAACTTCCCCGGCAGGACGGCACAACTGGCATCCCTCCTAACACGGTCGTGAAACGGCCAACCAAGCTGGCCCGGAGCCGTGCTATTGGAGGAGGAAGTGTTTACCAGGAGCATATCAATCTGTCATGCACCGCCGAGACTCCCGCCGACACTTCTACACTGAAAGAGACCACCAGATGACATATAATGTGAAATGATAATGGAGATGAAATTGAGGGACAAGAAATTCGGGGGATGTAATTAACCTACCCAGCATTCGCCTGGCGAACTGTGAAAACATCCGAAAGAACCCATGGGTCAGGTAGGCCTGTCACGGGAATCCAAACCAGACCACCCGAGTGCGGGTCGCAGAGGAAACTACCTGAGCAATCCCTCTCGGTTAGCTATATTATAAAAATTGAACTGCCCCTATCATTTCGTACTGTGGATTCTGCACTTCTTCGCAGAAAAAATATGGCTAACTCCAAAGTGACTTTGGTGTACTCAGATAAGTTTCAGCCCATCGTTTAGGAGAAAGTGTATTCCATAAATAGGTAACACTGTTAACATTGGAAGCTTCTGTGTATTCAAATAATGTGGTTGTTTTCTTTGCAAATACACGCGTATATTTTTTTCAATTACTACTTTGAACAGACTATCGGAAATAAAAACCAAACTTTATAGCTGTTAAAAGAATTTCTAAGAGCTGCTGTGGATCTTCTTTGAATGTTGAGAAAATGACTGATTATTAAAAAATATTTCTGTTGTGCAAAAATAAAATGCAGAACTTCTGTTTATACACAGGAAACTAATAGAATAAGCATAATTCATCCTTTAGAGTTCTTTTATAAACTGTGCATCAAATTTACAGTATCAGTGCTTAACAATTAATATCGGTTTCGAGTATCGATAAATAGTGATACCGTTTGTGTCACTGATTTTAAGAATGGCGTATCTACTTCTAATTATTTACCTCTGATTCATAGTTTTCATAAGACAAGGTCTGTCTTTCAAAATAAACTTTTTGAGAAATTTAGATTTTTAACGATATATTTAACAAGAAACATTGCAGAACATCGCTCTATTTTCTGTTTATCACTGCTTTTCTGTTTTAAAGAATAATGACCTATATGTCTGGTGGATATGCACATTTGAAGTTGAGTAGCTTTAAGTCAACAGTAAATATATTACAAGGATTAAGTATGACAACTATAGTACATATGCTTAACGATGTGAAGAAAATCGTTTTGGAAATTTTCCACAAGCAGTTTTGCCACAATCCTAGTCAAAACTTTCTGGTAGTGATTATTGCGATTTTAAAGTGTTATTGGTGTACATTTGATGTACTTTTGCGGTTGGAGCATCTTTGACCCCAATATTTACATGAGACGGATTTATAATTAGAAGTATAGAAAAATACTGCCATGCATCCGAAAATCGTGGAATTGTATAAAAACCTACAAACATAAAACTATAGAATTATATTTACTATGATAAGTGTAATCTGTGGTGAGTAATGGCTCCGGTACAACGTGTTACATCTGGGTTTCGATTCCTTTTGACTTGACTAATCTAATTTTGGTTATCTGATGTTACACGACAAAAGTGGATTATATATTAAACGAATTTTTCTATGAATTAATGTTCTTATCACATCTTAGGATCAAAGGAGCAGCAAATGGATGGCTGAGGGATATATGGAAGTGCAAATAATTTGCTATGTTGGATTGTCCTGGCTTCAGTTCGGTGCCTCTTGGGGCCTTCTCCTTGGGTTAAGATAGGCTATGAAATAAAAGGATGCAATATCTTTAGATATTAGGGACTGCGCATGTATCTGCGTTTTCCGGGGCAGTCCTTCATTTAATCCAGTTGAAAATTGAACACGTGTACCCTTGGTACCCTTTTAAGGCCAAATTTATGTACATTTGAGGAAAATGACTTATCGCCCCTCTTTTAGACAGATTTTAGAAAACATAGCTGATTTTTGAGTTATGAACAGTTATATTTATTTCTAAATTATCATTTTGATTTGAGACCTCCCACCTAAAAATAAATATTTTGTTCATGTATGCATGAACAACACAATTGAAAACGAAGGACTCAGATAAATACGAAACCCTATATTTGAAAGTATTTTCAACAAAATTTGATGACAACAACCTACTCTATGCAGAGACATTTTTTCTAAACTTCTCATTTTATTAAAATACTGTAGCGATTTTGCTTGAGGTGGTCTACTTTTAAGGTGTTCATATGACAGATAATATATATCTTGAAATTTTGAGCAGTTTCTTTTGAAGTTCTCTGAACACTGTATTTCTAAATATCTAAATACCACGAACATGCAGAAGTCATTATCACGGATCATTTATGTGAAAGAAATTAGTTTTGGAATTAGGCTTTTCAGAAGTATAGTTCATTCTCGGTTTGAGTTTTAAAATACCAACAAATTTTTCAGCTCACTGGTCATAAGTTGTATTGTTTTGATTTTTCCTCTGGCCGTCATGCACAGCTCACGAAATTACAAACCCATCACACGGAGACAATCCTTCGAAAATGTCGGTGTGACGTTACGTACTGTATCCTAGAAAGAAATGTTTAACAAGAGTTAGATAGAATAGTAAGCTTTTTATGCTGCATAACGGATTTTAGTTTATGCTTTACAGGCTGTAAACGTTTACGGGTGTATACTCTGGCGGTAAAAAATTGAACTCTTATAAGGCTTGCTTAAGTTAAGTTAAAGGTAATACATCACGATAGCGTCATATAATACCAAATATGATAGCTTCATTCATCAATACTATAAATCTTGAATATCCACATACTATGCCCATGCTTTTATGAATAGAGTTCTGAATGGTATTTGATCTTTTTGCCGCCAGGGTATTGTTAGCGTTTCTGTAGAAGCAGATGTTTGATATTATAATGAATATGTTTAGTTCATGATTTTTAAAAATTACATGTCGCTATTGATCTTCTCATCAAGTTCTAAATCTCTCATAGCTTTCAGTTTGGGACTATTTTTAGGCTTCTTTCGTGAGAGATAAGAAACGAAGGTATCGATGTAGTATGCAGAAGTTCCTTAGATGTATTACTGTCTTCAACTAAGTAGTTAAGGCACAGAAGTAGAAGTGCTGATGTCAGCACTGCATTATTAAACAGACGTTTGGAACGCGGGCGTTACAGGACATCTGTGACTGGTCATTTACTGCTAAATGTGTTAATTCGGTATGCGAAACTGAAATCTCAACTTAAAGATTTGCTCCCTGCTCTTCGCTGTTAGGTAGGAACATGCTTTGACAGTTGCAAACTTTGCTCTAACTATAGGAAACAGTGAAGCACAATAGCCGTGAGACAGTGCAGTATACAGGCCAATTAACAAGGCAGCTTCGCGGGCTGCATACCTCCAGGCGTTCGAGATTTCCATGTCTGTTGTGAGAAACGTTAGCTAAATGTTACCATCTCACATATGTTCTAGATGTACTGAAAGCGTTTACAGTAATTTCATTGTTTTTTCAGTTATTTTATAAGTATTTCATATATTTTAAACTTTCTACTAATTGATATTCCAGTTTATAACCTGAAAAATTTAAATAATAGAATGAAAAAGAGACGATAAATCTTCAGTGGTCCTTCATATAAAATTGATGCTACGAATTAATAAATAGTGCATGGAAAGATAAAATACATTAAGATTAAGCTTAATGTTGAAATGGAACTGTATGCTTTTCTATTAAAGGAGAAGCACTACCTTCTAAATCTGAATTTGCATGTTATATTCATTACTGTCTCTGCACATCGTTTAAGGAACTATTCTTAAGAAATCTTAATTTTCTATCTAATTTGCGAAATCTTTCAACTAAAAAATCTGAAGCTTTTAATAGAGAGTTTAGTAAAGACATCATTAATTTCTAAGTTTAGTATTATTATCCACCATCAGTTTAAAATTCATTGCAATTTCAGGTCATATATCAAAATTTGCTGTGATATATATTGTGACTTTGTGGGTTTGTAGAATTAAGAAGTCCAATTTGCCGAAATTCTAAGTGTTCTTTATTTGCGTAGAAATACACTCCGTAGCAGCGGAATTACATTACATATCACAATCTACAGCACCAAGGTCGATGACAATAACAAACAGCTCTCATTACAACACCAACACAGCTGACTCTCGTTTTACAACACTCTTGTTACACACTACCACTCCTTACTGGTTTACAACTGTCCTGCTGGCATGTCACATTTGCTTATATATCTCATCCATAATTCGAGGGACTTCTCGAGCAAATAAGAAAAACAACTATTCTCTGTCAATCGAGATATCTTTCGAACCTTCCAAACGTGAAATCCTATCGGCAAGTCCTTTATCTTAGCTACCTTCATTTGCCGGAACCCTTTGTGTACACTAGCCGCGCTATTGTTAACTGCTTATGCAAGCTCGTGAAACATTATACGCCGTTTATTACCTATTTGCGCCGAAACTTTTATGCCTGTTATCGCGACAATATGTACATAAAATATTTTTAACGTCACAAAGTAGCAAACTGGTATGAATTAAGAAACCGAATTAATTAATTATGCCAGAATATGCAGTATGTAATACTAGCTGTTCTTTCTGTGAATAGAAACGGATAACCTTTCGTATCTTAATTTGGTTCTAATTTCTTAAAGCGGAGAGAAATACTTTCGGGAGTCATTGTACTTTGTCATATCATGTGGGGAGAATTCACCATTTCGGCCAAGGCTAGGGCTGTTGCACCTTCTAATCCTCTGAGAGCGAGGGATGAGACAGGAGAAAACGAATACCGCCCAAATATATTCATGTTAAGCGCAGCGCAGCCAGGTCTCTCCATACGGATGCCCGATCACACCTTGAATGGCTCTCATATCATCAGGAACAGGCATAAGCAGAGGTATCATACAATACAGAAAATAGTATATTTGATAAAACGCATTTCGCAGCGTATGTCATGCACCGCGGTCCACTGCGTCTATCCCTGTTACTCTGCAAGTAGAAAGGATACAGAATAAAAAGAAATAAGGGACAGGAAAGTTCTTGGTAGCATGCTAGGTGTGAGGAAAACAATAAATGTAGCTTAGAAAGGCAGTACCAAGCTAAGAATTTTAAAGTT
>CM060950.1:73383695-73386195 GCA_030765055.1 Mantis religiosa | reverse complement strand
CTTCATTTGAACGGATGAGTGTAACATCTTCTGGAATTCAGGTTAAATATATAGACAGGGTATAAGTGCCTAAGTTTGAGTGCCTAAGGCATATGAGGACACTATAATGAACAATATTATATACATTAATATTTTCTTCCTTTATAGACACAGCATTTTACTTAGAGAGTGTGTTTTTAGGTTTGTTGGTACCTCCACAAGGCACATGTAGCCACACACTTTTATTTTCTTCCGAAAGGTGTAACGCCGAGTGTTCAAGGCTCTTGATAACGAATATTTATCGGAGTGCAGAAAAACTACTTTTTGCCAGGCCAATGAACTCACGCTTCCTAGGCCAGCAGGACTGAGGTGTCAGCAAATGGAAACCAAATGGGTACCAATTATCAAATTTTCTGCACGTATACCCCTGGCACCCTGGATAGTAGCACTTGACCAAGAAGTAGCAATTCCTACTGTCACGTGTATGGTTGAGGAATACTTAGGAATTTACAAAATTCTGGAATCTTATTATTCACTGCTCACTTGACTCGTTTGCACATTCTAAAGGCCTTAATTCTGCTGTCCTTTGGGAAAAGCATTTTATCAGATTTCTCATGAACTTATTTACTAATATCGACCACGTACAAGTGGCCGGATGGAGCTGTGTTGACTAATGTAATCTGAGTCAAGAAGACGCCAAATTGCAGTAAGAATATTTTTGAGGAACCTTGTGTTGCTTAGCTTAGCTTGCTGAACGTTTACGTAAGTTCCTTATCGTGAGATCGCTGATTTGGCTTTAGGTCGCCACTTTGACAAAACCCATATTTAAAGGCTGCTTAAGCCAGAAGCGACACACTAGTGAGTGTGGTCAGTTTAGAGGGTCGAGAGTAGAATTCGTGTGACTCCACAACCATACATAATCACGCATCCTCAAGGTAAGCCCGTATGGGTCTTTTAATACAAATATAATATTTGCTACTATTTTCACCCCAAGTCGCTTAAGGCTTCGAAGGTGCTTAGTACTTCTATTCAGCAACTAGATTATAGTAAATGGGCTTGACATAGACTTAGGTGTTTTCTCTCCTGCCTTTACTCAACCGTATATCTTCCTTATCCCTCTAGTTGTGCCCCTAGTTACGGGGTAGATTGTGAACCCCAAGCGGTAAACTTGCCAAATTACCCTTAAGTAACGCTACTCTAAAACAGTTCAAAAAAGCTATTGTTGCAAGTTACAAAGTATTTCTATGCCTTCTCCTTCGACTGGAATAATGATAGCGGCAATTCCCTAGAGTTCTACCTAGTAACTTTCATCTCACGCACTGTAGCTAATCTCTTCGCAAGACAGACATAGTTTTAAAAAAGTCTAGTGTATAGGCCCGTTTCAGACGGCACGATTTCGATCCGCTAGCTCACTTACTTTCACAATAGGTCTATGGTCTATTATGTTAAATTCTGGTTCCGGAGGTCCGCGGAAGGGAAGTAAGGTCGATGGTTCCATGTTGTAGATTTATGGCATATAAAAGAACCTCAAGCCTGATAAAGAGAACTCTGAGCAAAATTAAGCGGTGCTTCATACTCAGTATAGACTGGAACGTTGGCAACCGCAGCAGTTAACGGGCATGCATGAAATATAATACAGTTTCAAAGAAGTAATCGCGCGGAAGGTTCGTGGTTGGCTCCGGCTGGATGTTAGATTTTGTGTACGAGGATAGGCAGATCTATAGATATCCGGCCTCGCCGATAAGGATTATCACTGCACAAAATCCTGTTGTGGTGTCATATATTATCTGCTAAGTAAATAATTGTAGATGTAACATCTGTTCTGCTGTCTTCAGATGATCATATATAGCTGCACGTAAAGGCTATATGTAAATGTTTCTTCTATATTCACAATTTAATATTGAGGTGTTTTTCAGTTCTACACCAAAGAAGCACTTTACAAATGAAATTAAACAATGATTGGATGGTAAACAAAATGGATGGAACTTTTCCCAATGTGTCGAGGAAACATTAAAGACGAAGAGGGTAATGGTTGATCCTTGATGGAGTTAATTCCTGAAGATGTCAAAGTTGGGCTGTTTTGAGACAACAGTCGTTCAAATTATTCATTAATAGTTAATGCTAGTTGAGTGATTAAACTTCTTTCCTCAGTCCAAAAGCAACAATGAGTATCTATTGCCAGTTATTTTTGGAGCTCTGTCGTGGCAACGAGAAAGAAGTTTTATACTTTAGTTGCAGGAGATAAGGTATGGTTCAAGGAGACTTCGAAAAGACTATGACTTCAAAGGGACTGACCATCTATCCTACAAGGCAGATATAGCTCCTAGTGACTATTTGATTTTCTCAAAACTCAAAAGAACCTTCAATGTGATCATTTTGCAGATAAGATATCTGACATCTGATTAGTAAATTATTGTACCTGGTAATAATGACTCAGCAAGTTTTATCCCATAGCATCCGGATAGTTTGATCTCAAAATGAAGAAACAGTTCCTGAGATATTTAGCATCGTTCACCATATA
>CM060950.1:73266195-73378695 GCA_030765055.1 Mantis religiosa | reverse complement strand
TTATTATTGAAGCCGTTGTTTCTGTTTGGCCCCCAAACAAATAATATCGTATTTAAACATAGGACAAAATGCTAAAATGTTTATATGGTGCGTAAAGGTGGAGTTGTGAGTAAAGGCAAATAAGAAGTATATATAGTTGGCTTTGAGTGATCCTTGCATATAAAAGAAAAAAGAACGAATGAAAGAATGAATGAATGAATATTTAGTGTTTAACGTGTGTTTTTATTGCATGCGGCACCGCAGTCTGTGACGCAGATGATACATGAAATGAAGATGGAATACCGATAGAATGATATGGTGGGGAAACCGGAGATACCGGAGAAAACCCGCTCCAGTGCCATGTTATCCACAACAAATCTCACATGCGGTCGCCTGGGATCGAACCCGGGCTGCCTTAGTGAGAGGCAAGCGGTCTAACCGCTCGCCCACGGCGCGGGATTGCATATAAAAGAGAACGGTTGCAAAGGAGACTGAATCCCTCTCCCCTTCAACCCGAAGGTACTTCGGTAACCTGTAAAATTTACTCCCAACCAAAAGACCTACACCACCTTCATCCTACAAACTTCAAATCCAAATCCTACCTGCGGTAAAACCCTTAATGGGTGGGCACGCAGCAAAAACCTTCTGGCTGTATACAGCCAGCCAGCACGAGCGGGCGAGACTGAATCACTTTCCGTTTGAGGCCTGGTGAGAAGATAAATTTGTATCTGCAAAAGTCGACGTGTTAAAAAGTTACTGTAGAAAAATGTGCAGTTTAAATTTTTAATTAGTGCTCTTTAATTAAAGAATCATCTACAAAGAAGCTTTAGTATTGTAAGACTTGAAGCTTTCACAGCGAGCGTTATTAATCAAAGCTTTGCGAATGATCGGAATATCCTGAAGAAGTCAATGGAGTATAGAATGGTTGAAAGCTCGACATTCATAAACCTGATGCGGCTGATCACCCGCGAAGCCTTGATTAATAAGCTTTAGTATTTGTATTTAAGTAACTGGAAAGTAAAATAATGCATCAATCCGACACCGCGATCCGGAGATAAGATCTCTTGTTCACCGACTAAACGGAATATGGAAGAAGAAAGTTAAAGTGTTTATTAGTCTGTAATATCTTCAAAAGTAATCATCACGCAACACAAACAAAAGCTGAATAAACAAAATTTAAAATACAAAATAATTCATTACAAATTGGCAACGTAAACACCATGCAGCATATAAAGTTCCACTACATTATTATGGTCAACGAAGGCTCATAATATTAAGTAGCTCTCGAATAAACTATTTTCATACCTATGTTAATTTAATTTTTCTTTATTCTTTGATGTTGCACGGGCGTCCGAGAAATATTTGATTATATACATATATACTCTATAATGACTTAAACAACGTATCTATCGAGATAGTTGGTACACCTGTCTTCTAAAACAAAAAAGATGGTTGCATATTAACTTTTGTAGAGTTTGTATTAAAACGTGGTTCTGCTACCTTCCTAGGTTACAGAGTGTATTGCATGAGAAAAACATTATTGAAGTGGGTAACTCCATAACGCCGTGTTACATCACACTCTCTTATCGCATCCTCCCAGGGGCGACGCACTCTCCCTACCTTGTAGTGTACAGAACTCCCACGGAGGCTGGCTTTAATGTACGAGCACCCTAGTTTAGAGATTTTCAGCTTTAAAATTCAATTTTTGTACAATTTATAATTTCCCAGGCTTATCCCTACGTAACACACCACAAGGCTCAACATCGAGTGCAGCTTGGTATGAAGAATTATGGTAAATATGTAAGTTTCGGTACAAAAACAAAATAGCGTATCATAAAGATATGGGAATAAAGACGAAGTTCAATTATTTTTCCTTTTCTCTAATACACTTAAGTGTTGTATTTTGATGCTACACTGCCCTTCTAACATCGGTTTTTATTGCTGTTCTATGGTGGCAATAACTTTAAGTAGTGTTCCCACGTTGCTGATGAAAGCTGTCACATACATTACGTAGCTGTTGTCCAGTTTAACGATACATGCAGGCAATAAAATGACAAACTTCTTCCTCTAGGATATTGAGTTTTGTGGAATATATTTAGCCCTTACTTTACTTCAGTTTGCTGCTGTACCGCAATTCTTTCACAGAAGTGGTCTCCGAACCTATTCATCATTTCATATCACATGTATTTGTCATGTATTTGTTCACTTCGATGTCCCTGAATTATTGGTCAGGCTGAACTGATACTGACGGAGAGTCAAAAGATGATTACTTCCTTACACCTATATACCCAGGTACACCCTAGGAAAGACTCTTGCTCGAGACTCAGGCTAGAAGACACATTGCTTCAAAGTTGCATGACATTGCCGGAAAAAGGTGGTGACAAACTGTTAAAAGACTTGGAAATGCACCCATTAAAATTCTTTCCATTTTATAATTCAAAGTGCTTGATTTTAAACAAAATTACGAGTGAATTAAGTTTATTTCCAAAAGGAAATGCAAAATGTATAAGTCCTTTACGATAGATTTTAAAAAGTATTTTGTTGCAAACACTGGTAAGCCATAAAAAGGCATATGACATATTTGTGCATTAGTATCAGATAAAGGCCATGGATGCTTAAATATACTATTAATATACTAAACTTCATTGTCAATAAAACCTTAAATGGACTAAAATTATTTTTAAACTCAAAAAATTAAAACAAGACAGACACCCAAAGGAGAAAAGGACTTAAGCGACCGATCCTCAGGTAAGAAAACTTAGGTTTAAAATTCTAGCGAAACCGAATTAAAAAAACAGCAGCTCTAGTGAAGCATCCTCATAAGAACTCTTGAAGTAGGATGTGATTTTAGTGTCACATTATCTTCTGTTTCCTCAAAACTTCAATCAAGGCAAACCCCTTTCAGTGACTAAAGAGGAAATAAATTTAAGCATCAACATTCGTTTTTTAACGTTACAACAAAATGAGTGCGGTGAAAATTTTGATACAAGTATGCACCACCTTTAACCTTGTACTTTAACTCTAGTTTTTTCAGTTTATGACCAATGTAGTATTCTAAATTTGAAATTGTAATTCTAACACAAAGGAAAGCGATTTTGATAAATTAAGAGTTACACAATTATGCGGTAAAATAAGTTCACGGTTTTATGCATACGTTTTGTTTTATTACTTACTAATTTTTGGATACCAGACAAAAATATTATCAGTACTTATTTATTCGTGTTTGAGTTCTGCTTAAGTTGGATTTAAATTGCTAATATGTATTAAAACTGAGAACAGTACATATAAATGCCATTCTCATGAGTTAGAAATTTTATTTCATGAAATTCTAAAATCAGTTTCTAAACCATACATGTAGTTTAAAGTTTATTTCGAGCAGTGAAACATCATGTAAGCAACGAATTACGGAGACATAAAATATATTTGATGCCGAAAAGACCGTTGTGGCTCAGGAATATCGAATTCATTGATCTGTCGTGCAATTCTGAATGCCTGGTAGGGCGTTCGTGCAAACTTAATCAGGAGGAGAGGAAGTAAAATGTGCCAGTTAGCAGAACTTGCTGCTGTCAATATAGACAAGAAAAGCAGCAAATTTGGTATATTTCTTGGATAAATCCAATACTGCAACTCGATTACATAACTTCTGTAGTGCGTAAACTTACCGTGCTCCGTTTGTGATAACAAGCTTTGAAGAGGGAACGGATGGCTGGCCTGTGAATAGGCCGTGTCGTCGCTTTGAGCCGCTACTGTCAATTCTTGGATTTCCATAATTATGAAAACACAATTAATGGCAGAACCTGGTTTGCTTGGGACACCTACACCTTCCCCTTTCCAAGTTTCTTCTTCCTGATTATTTTTATTTAAAGTTCTAAGTCTTTTTCACTTAAACTAGTTAGCTACATGTTGCAGAAGAAAACAGCAGACAATAATGGAAGGACTCTTTTCTCTTAGTAGTCTTATTTTGTCTTGGGACATAAAGCAACGTTTCACTTGACGAAAGCATCTTGTTATTTAAGACGCTTCCTTACTCAAACAGTTATTCTAAGATTCCTGTTCTGAGTTAAGCACAGTGTTAAAGGATGTCATTAGCTACGGCGCAGTTGTCAATTAGGGTATTTACAAGATTTCCACGTATAGTCCTAAAGATATTTGAGTTTGCCTCCATACGCGATCTGTGAACTGTTCCGGGTCACGTAGCATTAACTCTGGTAAACATTTCTCTAGAATCACATGATACTGGGAACCCCTTTTCCGTTAATATAATTAATTCGATGTATCCTGGGTTTAGGAATCATAACATCAGCAATGTCGATGGCAGTAGAGAACGTCTATCGCTGCTGCCACCCAGTTTTTGCAGCTTCAAGTTCAGAGGTAGTTTTAGGTAGCCTTATCCAAATGTGCGCTTTTCTTAAGATGGCATCCATAACAATGTAAGTTTAATATTCATCATCTCCTATACAACACAAAAAATTCTCCATCTTTTCCTCTTTAAAAAACACCGCTTCATTGTCATCTTTGGAAATGCTCCGTCAGCCACCACACCCTTTCCTTTTCAAATCGGTAAATTACTTATAGTTAAACAATAATGTGCCTGGGCTGGAAATACACACTTTATGCAACGAACGACCATTATGTCTTCAGCCATCGTACCTCAAACTTACTGCTCCATCAAGCAGGAGTCACCTACTATTATGGCTCCAATATTTCAGAGCAACTTCTCCCATTGAAGAGAAACTTATTTTTCATATTGTTGTGAAACTGTAGAACACTGCAGCCAATTCAAGGTCATGGGGCAATCTCCATTGGAAGAAGCAAACTCTCCGCTTTATTGGTATCAGACTCAGAATTAGACCGCCACCTCTATGCGACCATATTCACATTACACATGGTAACAGGAGGAGTTGGTCGCCGATGACGTAGCAATGACGTACATAGCCGGTAATTGCAAGCAAAGAGCGGCAATAAACAATGAAGGAATATCAAATTGACAATATAGTTTTATTATAAATATTGTCTGAGATTATCGCTATTGAATGTTGAATTGTACAATGTTACAATACTAAATGTTATGAAACAGAAATGCTATGAAAACAGATATTGATCGTTTTAGTTAATTGATGGAAATTAATCATTTCTCCACACTAGCCGTATATGGGCTAAGATATTTGATGGATAGAGTCAACATGAAAAATTCAATGCCATGGCCGGGATTTGAACCACGGATCTACTGGTTTCCGTCCAGTCGCTCTTAACCTTTGAGCTACCATGGCCAACGTGCCTTCCTGACATTAAATTCTCCAGTTGACTCATATATTTCCCCGGTAGACCACTAGGGGCTCTCGCATCCGAGATACACCGTTTGTGGCGACTTACTATTGTAAGTACTTAAGTCCCAGGCTTCATCATTTAACTCTTATTATTTTAGTTAATTGATGGAAATTAATCATTTCTCCACACTAGCCGTATATGGGCTAAGATATTTGATGGATAGAGTCAACATGAAAAATTCAATGCCATGGCCGGGATTTGAACCACGGATCTACTGGTTTCCGTCCAGACGGAAACCAGTAGATCCGTGGTTCAAATCCCGGCCATGGCATTGAATTTTTCATGTTGACTCTATCCATCAGATATTGATCGTCCAGAAATCGGACTTTCGAGATGAATATCGCTATAAGAGTAAAATAGGGGAAAACGTTATTCATAATACTGGGGGATAGAATGATATTTAATAGTTTATCAACATTTAAATATTCTTGCACTCAGACTCTTATAGTTACCCGCTCCTATGGTGTAGGAATAACGTTTGTGCCTCACATTCAAGTGGCCCCGAGTTCAAATCTTGGTCAAGGTGAGTTATTTGGATAAGGCTTCTTTCCGGTTTTCCCCTTATTCTGAAAAACTAATATTTTATTTCAAAGTGTAAAATTCCCACTCTTACGACATATGCCATTACAAGCATTGGACGCTGGCGGCATTGAAGCAGTAGGTTACACGTGGCAGTCGTCAGTAAATATTTGAACAACAAAAGCATTTATATCAAGCAAAATGATAAGCATGACCAGAAAATAGCGGCAATTCGTAAAGACAGGAGTGCAGGAAGCAAAGGAACGAAAGAAAATTACCTTAAGGGTTTTTAATTAATTAAAGTCAGCTGAAAAATTCAAGGCCACGGCCGGGACATAAACTACAGATCTCCTGGTTTCTGTACAGTCGCTCTAACGTCTTGAGCTACCATGGCCAACATGTCGACGCGACATTAAACTCTCCAATTGACTCATTATATTTTCCCGGTAAAGTACTTAGAGTTCTCATATTCGAGATATACATTTGTGACGACTTAATATTGTAAGTACTTAAATACTAGGATTTGTATCATTGAACATTTAATATTAAATTTTTATTGAGGAATTAATCCTTTTACAATTAATCCTTTTAAATACAGTACTCCTGTATATGGATGTTTTAATTAATTAAGGTCAACTGAAAAATTTAATGCCACGGCCGGGATTTGAGGAGATCCATGAATTTTTCAGTTGGCTTTAATTAATTAAATCTAATTACAATTTAATTAATTAAAACAATTATTTGAAAATAAAGTGTTGGTTTACTTACCTCTAGCAGATCATGAATTTTACTCGTAGGAAAAAGAGCTTACTTAAGGACAAAGTTTACAAAAATCCGTATGCACTGTCAGATCTTAGGGAATACATACAAAATGAAATAATATACACTTAGCAGGCGATATACTTGTGCGATTTAGTGTATGTTTATTTCTTGCAAGGCCTCATTATCAGAAGGACTATGATATTTCTCTCAGTTTCCATATTAAGATTTTATTTATAGCTTGAAAAAGCAAAGTGAGAGAACAAATCACTTTCAGCTAAGTTAAGTCCAGCTGCAGAGAGGAAAACTCTCACGGAGCGGCAAGGAATGTATTCTGAAAATCATGTTTCCAACTACGCTGCCCAGATTTCAGTGCTGTACTATCAATGTTTCTATGCAGCAATGCTTTTTTCCTGTAATTTACGTCCTCCAACGTCAAGTCATATCGTACGGTGAATGAAATGGGTGAAATGATGCTCAAATGACCCCAGGGTCCAAAGAGCTTAGAGTTACCCGACATTCATCGTTTTATGATAAGAGATTTTTCTTTTCTCTTTTTTTGTAATTTACTTCCTCCAACGTTAAGTCATATCGGACGATGAATGGAATGGGTGAAATGATGCTCAAATGAGCCCTGGGTCCATAGAGCTTAGAGTTACCATTCGTCTTTCAGGATAAGGGAAAACTCCAGAAAAGCCTAAGCCGAGCCGTGGCTCAGTGGTTAGACCGCTTGGCTCTCACCAAGGCGGCCCGGGTTTGATCCCAGGCGACCGCAAATTGAGATTTGTTTTTGGACAACACGGTGCTGGGGCGGGTTTTCTTCGGGATCTCCATCTCATTCCACCGTTGCTCCATCTTCATCTCATGTATCATCAGTGTCATCGCCTGCGGTGCCGTATGTAGTAAAAGCGGGCGTTAAACACTACACACACACACACACACACGCACACACACACACACACATTTCCGGAAAAACCTTATCCCAGTAACTCACCATGACCGAGATTCGAACTCGGGACCTCTTGAATGTGAGGCAGACATGCTACCACCACTCTACGGAGGCGGGCAAGGATAAGGGAAATCCTCGGAAAAAAAAAAAAAAACTTTTCGAGGTAACTCACCCTAAGTATTTAACGCCCGTTCTTACTCGTTAAGATATTACATACAGTGGGCACTGATGTAACAGGATATAAAAGAATTTATGAAGGGAAATGTTTAAAGGAAATGTTCCAGACCTAAGTTGCGGGAATTTACCAGTTATGAGGCTAAGAAAAATTGGAGAATATCCCAGTCAGGAAGGACGGTTATGACGGGATTTCAGAAGTAGGGCTCCTGTTCAACAGTCCAAGCCTTATCGATCTCGATCATCTAGTCGGTCAATGGTTCAGTTTCTTTAGGCACGTGCCTTTAGTTAAACATTGGCGAGATACGGACTTCTAACTACCCTTAAAGAAAGAAAACATAAAGAAAAACTGTATAAACGTAGGTACTCAAATATTACGCCAACGCGTTGACGAAAATTATTCATTTGATGTCTGTTCTGTCAGTCTTTTGCCACAAAGCTTTAACTATCATCTACCAGAATGCTTATATATCTTGTGAACAAACGTTAAAGAGTGACGTAGTATTACGGCGTTTGTACCATCTCATTTAAACATGTTCTTGTGTAAGTCCATTGATGTCATTCAGAATTTCCGTTATTTAAATATTTTTCACTCGTTTCCACAGAATTCTCGGAAGTCTTTTGATCAGCCAAGCAGTGTGTAGAGGTTGTTGGAAGCAGAGTTGAAAGCAGTGCTATGCGTAATATAGCGTTCTACGTGAAAAGACTTGCTTCGAAAGAGAAAATGTGGATTCGCAGTTTTGTATTCAAAATATTTATTCATCCATTAGCAGTGGTCGGCCTCGGTAGCGTAGATGGTAGCGAGTCTGCCTCACGTTCAAGAGGTCCCGACTTCGAATCTCGGACAGGGTGAATTACCTGGATAAGGTATTTCCGGGTTTTTCCCATATCCTGAAAGACGAATGTCGGGTAGTTCTAAGCTCTATGGACCATGGGCTCATTTGAGCATCATTTTACCCATTCCACTCATCGTCCGATATAACTTAACGTTGGAGGATGTAAATTACAACAAAAAAAAAAAAAAATCAACAGTGGGTACTATTTGTCGTGATTTAGCTATACTGAAATAAATTATATAGTTCATTCTGAGAAGATGCATTATCTTTAGTTTTATGGACATAACAGATCAATAATAAAATTCAGAACAATAAAGGTGTGCACAGCAAGTGTGATTCCTTATTTTATAAGAATTAAAAAAGAAATAAGAATTGTAAATCAAAATTACTGAAATATAAAAGCTTTTTATTTTTGCTCCATCAAGGCAAATGTAGAAAAAGTAAACGAAAGGCTCTTACTCTTGTTTTACAAACATACCTCTTATCATCAAGAGTGTTTAAGGGATAAATGGATTTTATGATCAAATTATTAAGTGAAGTTACATAGAAATATAAGTTTTTTTCAATCTGTATTAATCTCAGAACAAAGAGGAAAATACATTGAAATGCAAAGGATGGTATCAACTGCAATACATTAGCAGAACTTTCTCTACTCGCCACCATTTATAGGCATCTGTATGATAACATTGTGTTCATATATTAACACTGATTCTTTTAATCGATGTTAGTCTTATTGTTATTTATAGTTAGTTTAATGGGGCTTGTTACATTTATTTCTTCAATCTTATATAGGAGGAGCTGAAACGACAGTCACCTCTATGTAAGTCCAAATGACAACCGATCTGCTGTTCAGTTTGAAAACTACCTTCCAAATATCATCTAATTTTATGTTCCATAGGGTCACCGTCATTGGCATATTATTTGCTAAGAACGGCTGTTAAAATCTATTAAATATGAATGGATTTTAAACATACAATTCCCATTGTTCCAGAGTTGTAATCTGTGAAATGTTTCCAATTTTTTTCTCGTAAATTTAACGCTATAGCTGTGTATTATGAATTTCTTGATATTTAATTTCCTTTAAGTCTCTTTCGAGATCTCTCATATAAGTCATTTAAAATTCATAAAACTGTGTTTGTAAAGAGTGCTCTGAGCTGTAAGCACTACGGCCAGGTAGTCGACATATTGCTCTTGCCTCGTTTTCGGCGACGAAAATGTGATCTACTGACCGACAGTTGAAGGTTAAAGAAAGAATATTTTTCAGTTCTGTTTGATGCTTTATGAAAATGAGGTTGTAATAGATATAAGAAATAAAATTTGAGCAACCTTGATCTATGTTGTAGTAAAAGGGAACAAGAGAAACTTTTCACCCTAAAGTGCCTTTTCCTTTCTTTATGAAATAAGCAGATGAGGCTTTGTTTTAAAATGCATCCTGTTTCTTTAATTACCTTTAACTGTAACAAAATACGAGTCCAAATCATTTTAACGTGTGGCTGAAAAGGAAACAGCAAACCTTCAGACATAACTAACTACAGTGTTAATTATTGAGGTGAAAGTTAGATACAAACTGCGCTAGAGACAAAGTAGACACGTATGTGGAGCTTGCACAAGGTTAGAGGACGCGGTCTCTTGTAGATAAGGCAGCTTTATGGAGGGTAAGACCTTCTCCACCCTCTACATCTCCTCTGCTTCCGCCTACCTTCATCCAACTCCACCCTTCCTGCCGACATATTGTTGCTAACACAGAAAAGTAATTTGAAGAAAATTCAAGCCTCGGCGCTATCACAACTTACCACTGCTCCCTGCTTCAGCATACCATAGAATATGCCATAGGGGTATCAAACTATTTACTCTCTCAAACGTGACTTTTATTGTGGTTATTAAAATTTTGGAAGGTAATCCGGGTTTAATAAGTGTGCTGCATTAAAATATTGAGATACAAAGAAAACCAAAACGTGCCGGAATGTGAACATAGTACAAATATGTGAAGTTCATAAAGGAATGGACTAATCACCAGAACAACATTTCAGGGCTGAACCTGAGATAAAAAAATTTAAACAAATATATCTGTAACGTAAGTCGATATTATATTTATTGAAAGAAACTAATAAATTATTAAATTTAGAAATGATAGCAAATATATAAATTTCAATAAATAATTTCCGTATGTTAAATCAGTGTATAGCGAAATAAGATTAAAGTTAGCAGAATCTCTACAAATGAGGCTGTTAAAAATACTTTAGTGGATGAGGTGAGTAATTATTTAGCGCCTGATTTCTAAATAATGATTTGTGGAAGGCAGGTGGAGTGTACGCCGACTTAGATATTCTCTAGAAATAGAGAAAATATAAAATTAGTAGAATTTTAGAAAGAATAGTTGTATTTTAGGTACGAATAAGTAGATTTTTATAAATGGTCTACTGATTTATGAAAGTTGGGGGTTAAACTAAAGCTAATATTACATATTCAGATCACTTCCTGTTCTGGCGCAGTCCGAGTCTGAGCAGTTGGTTATGGTGATACGGTCTTCAGAAAAAGTGTCAGTGACACTCTTGTATTAAAAGAAAAAACGCTCGTAAAAAGTGAAATTGCATTTCCCCGATTTACAGCAACTCATGTTTGGCTTTGTGATTATTACATAAATAATACAATTTTAGTATTTTTAAAGAAATTAGCAGTCCGCAACACTTTCCTATGGTAAGCATTCAAAGTTATCAGAGAACTAAACTGGTGATATACCTTTCCAAATGTATTCTTCATACATTAGAGAAAGGTTTCACAACTCTACCGTAGAAGCTGCCGAGGGCAGAAAAACCATCCAGATGACTTCGAAAACCTAACAGATCAGGTAAACTAAAAATTGCATAAAAATGCACCACCATGTTTCACAAAGTTCCCAACAACGAAGGAAGAATGTTACCCAATAGAAAAGCGAGAATACCATCGTTCTTTAGTTTTAGGCCTCTTATTATTATAGAGGAATTGCACACAAATTTATATGCCTATATTTCTTCACGGTGTACTAATAATATTTTATGGATTCTGTTCTATTCTTGCACACTTGAATATCATATCCATCACATCTCAGATCACATAGGTTACACACGCAGTTCTCGACTGGTTCGTGGTAATTGGTGTTCATACAAATCTTGTGGTGGAATCCAGGGTTGCCTACCTCGTAGCCAGATGTCGCAATTCCTTATTTGCTTGTGTCCAGTCCCTCTACAAAATTGCATCTGTTGCATAGTAACCTTGCCAGATGCTTTTTTCTTTCTTATTTCTTCAATTACATATTAGGAGTTGACTGTGTAAGAGTCATTAATTCTGATTTCCTCTAAAATTAAAAGCTCTCCGCTCAGCTCATATTTTAATCCTGAAGGTGTGTTTTTTTCGGGAGTCCTATAATTAGTTTGAGCTACCTAGCTTTACTAGTTCCGTACTTCTAAGATTGTTTATAGTTAATTTTTCCCAGATTATTTCGACAGCATGTGTCATAATTGTGCTTATCTTTGCTTTGAAGATTCTCATTGCTGTCTTTATCGATAGGTTTCGCAGGTTTGGTATTGTATATAGGTACATTGCTTTCATGGCTGTTATAGATCTATCGGATATCTGTTCTATTTAGATTCTCCCTGTACTCTGCAATGTTAGTCCTAAATATTTGTAGTTTCTTGTTATTGAAATAGCTTCCCCATGCATGGTTATTTATTCATTTCACGCTCTTCTTCCACCTTTCTGGAATGTCGTCACTTGAATTTTACATCTATTAATTTTAAATTTGTTTCGTTTTGCCCATTCATTTATATTGTTAAATGCTAGTTGTAGATCCTCGATGTTGCGTTCTCCTAAACTCATGCCATCCGCGTACATTATTAGTTGGACTCTTTGTTCGCTCATCACCTGTGGGAAGTCAGCGGTCGCTATATTAAACAACAATGGACTTGATGGTCCCTTGTAGCAACCGTTGTCTGTGCTATTTTCCTTGATTCAGGCACCTCGTCCTTTATTGTGATGTTGTTTGTTCTCAGTAATTCTTCTACAATTCTTTTTATTGAATTTGAACCTCCCGTAAGTTGTGTTAACTTTTCTGTGTTTATTATTTTGTCTAGTGGGTCAAAAGCTCTGTTGTAGTCTATGGAAATCACGTGGTATTTTCCCCCGGGGTGTCTCAGAGCCTCTTCTACTTCGGGCAGAAGAGTGGCAATGACATAGATCTAGGACTCTGCAGCCTTCCGTAGTTTACATAGAGAACCACAACCATTTATTTGTGCAGAATATAACTACCCTGTAAGCGAGGGTTGCAGACGACACATGAAATTATTTTGTTTTCTCTATCAAATTTTATATCCTAACTATTTCGCACTGTTACCCTACTTTTGTTTGTCTGTCCCCAATTTAAACAGTTATGAGAATAACACACCAATTGTGATTTTGTGTCAGTGCAAACCAAACTTTCTTCAGTATTTCTATTTTTACATTTTACTGTTCTTCTCCACATACAAATCATTGTCTCTTATCTAGTGTCCTCTTCTGCTCCTGACTATTTATTAAAATATACCTCTCCAATAAGAAGTTCCTTAGTTCATAGTTTTAGGCAGTTCCCCTTTCCCCATTTTGCTCGTCAGTTTCAACCTATTTTTTCCTTTCTCGCATTCCAAAATAGCTTAATTAGCTTTACCTTCAAATATAATTCAAAATAATTTCAATCCCTTTTGATTTAAAGGCGCAAACAAGTAAGGTAGTGCTCAAAGAAGCCGTTGTGTTAGCATTTCAGAGTATAGCTCAATATAAGAATTGTTGCGATCGATTTTACTTTATCCCAATACATTAGTTGTCATTTACCTCCATTAGCAGGTCTCTTAAAATTATTTATTTTTCTGCTAGTAATCCTATATCATAGAAAATCTTTTCAGTTTTACTCTTCTTCCATTGTTCGCCACACTCTGTTGAACAGGAAAGATCAGAAAAGACAAACTTGCCTATCTCCTCTTTCAATTCTACATCTCTCTGAAATATGTTCTACTGCCTGGTAGAAAAAATTACTTAGAAATTACTTAGAAATCATGCTGTCATTTAAATCCATACCAATCTTATTCGAAATCTCTTTAAGTTTCTCGCAATCTGTCAAATATTTTTTCAAGATTCATTAACTGTACATAATTTGCTAACACTAATTTCAGTATCCGAAATGCTCATCGACTATTTTCACCATTACAGTTACAACTGAATTGTCGTTTTGTTCCTAAAGCTAAGCTGTTAATTTCGGTATAATGTAAAACTTCGTTTGAGTAAAGTGTGTTTTAACTAATAAAGCTAGAGGCCCCAAAATTTATTTTTGATATATTGTTATTAATATTATTATCATTATACTATTATTTAATAGTAATAAATGCTGAGATCGATAATTTCTACAAACGACAACCAATTACACTGGGTTAACAATGAAAATGTTAAATAGATAATTTCTGCTGATTCTTACGTATTTGTATATGTCAAATCCCCCAAAAATAATAATAAATCAATTTAGAAATGCTCCATCACTCACCAATTTTTTGTAATATTAAAAAAACTGTTATCATGATTGTTAGCATAGGACGGTCAATGTGCTGATTAAAAGAAAGCAGCTTTATCTTATTAGGTTAACAAATACGGCAACAAATGGCATATTTGCTTTAGGTGATTGTTGTCTTGTCTTCAGGAATGACAATGTCCAACAATGAGCCTCTCGAAAACTATACGTTTATCGTCCAGGTGAATGTCTACTCCAACAGCAGACAAGGAAGGTTTGTTGCAGATAAAAACCGTCCCGCATAGTTACCAAAGGAGTAGAAGCTAATAGAAGCTAATCCTGTGTGTTCTAAGTTGTAAATTAACAAGTGTAATGTTTCTAATAGAGTGCCTTCTTAAGTATTAGGTATTAGGAGGTTAAAGGCACATAGGCGAAATTTGACTTATGAGTTATAAGTGTTATTTTAACAGAAAAATTGGTGAGAATAAGTTTTGGGCTCCAGAAAACTGTTGTGCCAAATGTACAACACTATTAACCGGCTGATTAATAGGGAACCTTCATATCCCTTTTGCAGTTCCTATGATATGGCGGGATCCTAAGGATCATATAACAGACTGCTACTTCTGCTTGACAAATCCAAATCCAAATCCAAAAGCACTGTTTAATCTCATTCTTTGGAATCTCAATTCTACCAGTTCCTCATGGACCAGGCCCTCCTGTTCCAGCTCCACCAGTGGGCAGTAATGTAACAGAAGATTTTGGAAGTGTTGATGGCATCAGTGAATTACAACAAAGTGACCCAGATCTTGTGGAAGGAGTTACCGTAAACGAGCTGCACTTATTAATCAAGGAGGATCTAAATTATTTGGATCGTGATCTCGGTTTATCTAAAAGTAAAGCCGAGTTACTTGCTTCAAGATTGAAAGGCTGGTATCTCCTGCAGGAAGGCAGGACTCCAAAAGTAGTTTGAGCACTTATTTGCTAAACAGTAGTACTCAGTGCTCTGAAATGATGTCGATTCTTTGTTGAAGTCCCTAGGTGTTCAACATAAGCCTGCAGATCGGTGCTGGTTCATTGACCCTTCGAAAACAAGCTTGAAAGGTGTCTTGCTACATAATGGAAACAATTTTCCATCCATTCCTATAGCCCATGCAGCTGATATGAGGGAGAGCAATGTGAACATGCAACTCTAGCTATGCAATATTCGATATGATGACTACTCATGATAGATATGTGCAGATTCTAAAGTGATATCTGTCTTACTTGGATTACAACTTAGTTATACGTAATTTTGCTGTTTTGTGCATGTGGGATAGTAGAGACAAAGTAATTATTATGTTAAAAGACATTGGCCAAAGATAGAGTCATTCAACCCAGGATAGACAAATGTTGTTCACCAACCACTTGTAAGTGCTGACAAAATCTTATTACCTCCATTACACATAAAACTAGGTTTGTTAAGAACTTTGTGGAAGCAATGGATCGTGATGGAAGTGAATGTCCGTTCCTGAAAACTAAGTTTACAAAGATCAGTGTAGCAAAAACAAAATAGGGAATATTTGTTGGCTGTCAAATTAGATAACATATGAGCGACTCGCAGTTTGAAGGCCTTTTAAATACGCAAGAATGAGCTGCGTGGCTCTCTTTCAAAACATTGTCACAAAATTTCTTGGAAACCACAGTGCAGAACTTGTCAGTGAGCTGATTGAGAACTACAAGGCCATGGGATGCGGTATGTCCTTGAAAATACACATGTTTTACTTCCATCTTGACTTCTTTCCTGAAAACTTCGGCGCTGTCAGCGACGAACATGGCGAGCGTTTCCATCAGGGCATCGCTGAAATGGAACGACGCTACCAAGGAAAATGGACTCCTAATATGTTGGCAGACTACTGCTGGACACTCAAGAGAGGTGTTCCTCAAGCAAAGTACAGCCGAAAGTCTAATTCACGTATGTTTTAGGTATGTGAAAGGTATACAAGCTAAGGTGTTACATGTATTAGCTATATAATTAACATTTTAACTGTATAATTACAAGGAATTTTGTTAATGCAATTACTCAAAAACTATGGGTGATGGAAAATTTCTGCAAAAATATTTGTAATCAGCACACAAAATTTAGTAAGAATCACCCTTTATACTTATTTTAACATTAATGAAATTACTTTTTGTTCACCAGTGTTAGTAACTTAAATTTTACCACATTATCATTGCAAAAATAATTTTCCTACCTCTAAACACTTAACTTTCCAAGAAAATAATTTTTAGGAAATAAAAAGTACAGTATTAATTTAAACATCACGTGTGATGAATATCTTTAAAATCTACTCTTAATGAGGTATATTGTACATTAATTAAGGTATATACTCCTTAAGATTGAATTTTAAATAACTGTTAAACCTGTGTAAGACTTAATACTCTTAAAACTATTAAAAACTAGATCTAGAATCATATTTAATAAAAACAAAAGTCTTAATATCTTTTCATAACCTCAAGGGATGTATACTGAAAATTTAACCACAAGGGAACAAAAATGTCACTCCGGGGAGCATTTGAAATGGAGAAAACCAGATAACGAGAAAATAAAACTTTAAAATGTATTTATTATCTGCACATACGCATGCACGCCTATTTAAACGATGTGTTTAGGAAGTTAATGGCCAGGAGCACAATACTTTATTTGGATGCTAATTCAAGAATACTTCTAGATTTTTTTCAGGAATATTTTAAAAAGTGTTTTTAAGAGGAAATTCAGTACCCCTAATATGTTTTAAATCTGGAATTTACAAAGAAAATTATTTAAATTGATAGTTAACGATGGTAAGGGGTTATTAGAGCTGAGAGCTACCCTATACTTCGTCACTATAGGATAAAGGAAATCCGCAGAAGAACCGTTGCCAAGCAACTCACACTAACCCGTATCGAGTTTGAGCCTTTTGAATTAATAGAACACGCTGACGGTTTATACCACCGACGTGGACGGCCCTATTCGCCAACTTCAGCCATGTAATATGTAATAAGCCGTTTATTAAACAAGGTATCTGACATCTCCATTAGACTGCCCCTTTTTTGAGCACACAGTTTGCCATGAACAGTGACTATTTATTCATGGACGTAAGGGGGTTCAGTCTCCAAACTTTTAACACCCACACTGACCTTTTCCATTCTAGGCTCTTGTTCACTTCAGTGCTTTAACATGACTTATGTATTGTCACACCCTACATTAGAATAGATTTAATATTTATTAGCTTTGAGGGGGGGAATCCGTAGCGGTAGAGCTAAACCATCTCAACAAACACTAGTTACACCACGCGGTAGGGTGGACATGTTATTTTACTGATAACTAGCTTACCTGCATGGTGGTGAAAGGTCCAGCGAAGGAAAACTCACAAATGCATTTTAAAAAGAGGTTTAATAATTCCAGACAACTTACATTCAATGAGGCTTGTGTTCCGGAGGGTTGCTACAAACACATCCTCTCACGCTGGTGGCGGCCGCTCGTCTGCGGAAGAGGAAGCCAACCCCCTCTCCAGCGCAACCAATGAACAAAGATCAGCCAGTGGCGCCAGGTCTGACAACCCATACAGGGTTGCCACACCTCCCCCCGGACCACAAGCTGTTGACCCAGGGTCAACAGAACAATTAATAACAAATGAAAAGAAACTCGCTCGAGTGATGGAACAAAAAAAAAAAAAAAAAAAAAAAAAAATTAGCATACAAACATCACAAACAGTATTACAAACATAAATCTTCTCTTGACGTTACACATTCGTTTCTTTACTCCAGTGTCTGTCTATAACTTTAATTAAAAAGCCCTCAAAGAAAAATAAATGAAGTTCAGCACTTTTCACCACTACTGCACCAAGCAAAAAAAAGTTTCACAACCTGCCTGAACAGTACATTCCATTCCCACTGGTCTCACAAATGTAATAAAAAACTTGAAGCTTGCACTGCAGTCACTGATGAATAAAGACCACTGAATTGAGCACAATTGTACTTGCTCTACACTGAATAACAATGTGAGGCATTAATAGTTCTTCTGCCCCCAACACAGGTACGAAGTGACAGCACTAATAGCTGCCAAAGCTCTGACGAACAGTGGTCATAAAGGGCGGACCAAAGCCCGATGACACAAGGCAGTGTGGCAGGTTTAGCACTCCCATGGTGCAAACAGTTCGGTAGGAACAGTGTGGTGCAGCAGGAACGCAGATAAATAGGGCTGACTTGATACGTATCATCATACTACAACATTATTTCCAAAAATATAAGTGTACGTCAATTACAGAAGACAACTACATCATTAAAAACAAACTTCACTTCTGAACAATAAATAATAAAAAAAAATTAGGTGCACCCCATCTGGGTAGCAAGATACATGATAAAACTAAGATAATTTCCATCACTCGGCAATATATAGAGCTTACAAATTTTGACAAGATAAATCAAATAATCTTCACAAAATAATCTTCACAAAAGAATACATAAAACGTAGGAATGTCACAATCAAGACTTTACAAAAACCCCTTAGGGTAGAAGTAATACAATACACACACACAAAATAATTTGACCTTCCAAAACATTGAATAAAAATATTACAAATTTTCAAAATACCAAAACTTACAATTAGAGGGGTACCCCAAAATATTACACGTGGCCATAAACTTTTTAACAAAAACTGACGTGTACACTTAAACAAAAATGAGCTCAGTTTTTCTCTTTGTTTTACCATTATAATTTCAATCATATTTATTATGTGCGCGCACTACTTAATATCATCAGTACTACTACCTTTCAAATCAACAAAACTACTTACAATCTACTAACATCAACATTTTGCATGCCAACAAAACTACTGTCACATTACTACACCAACAAAAAAAAAAAATTGTTCTACAACACAATACATAGAACAAAACTGAAAGAAAAATTAAGTTCTGGGGCCTCAAAATTTCACATCCTAGATACACAAAAGAGAAAATATAGTATCATGTCTTAGCCTATTCTAACAACTTTTGTATACATTGAAGGGTACTTTTGCTTTTCAACATAAAACTTAGAATTCAATAAACCATTAAAGCATACTGGTAATCACACAACTCCAAAATATATATCACTCTTAATCCAAAACAATTTTATCAAAATGTTCAAACTATTAGCATCCTGCAATAAAGAGACAAAGTAAACATCTGTACTAGTAATGTGGTATCTCACAAATACCTGGTAACTATGGCGAGGATGACAAACAGAACATCCCCAGGTCTCAGCTTCATAACAGTCATTCACAAACCTCTCTGTGATTCAGGTTTTCCTCATCATCTTAGCATGCACATTTCAGCACCAATGCTAAACAAAACTCAAAAAATACACTTAATTACTTGCATCGATAAGCACATTTCAGCCATTTATCGAGCCTAAAACACTGGATTAACGGGCACATTACAGCAACCCCATTAACCAGATAAACTTTACCGCTACATCTTTCACATAATCACACATAATTTCATTCATCCTTCTTATCGAGGTAGCACAGCACTATTCCAGAATGTAAACTTAAAATTAATAAACAAAATTTCAATTTCCTAATCATTGTAAAATTTATCATCAAATGAGGTTATTCAACTCAAAACAGTTATTAGGGAACATATACTTTTAATATCAATTAATTGTGACTTTCAATAATAACAATTGTATGTTCAACTTTTGACATCTAATTCATCAAACATCTATCCAAGTATTGCCATTTGCCAATAATATACATCATATTCCAAAACAAAATAGCTTAGCACACTATACACTAAATCTCAAAATTCTCACTCAGAAAACAAGGGGCAATATACTTTACATACAACCTTTTTACATTTAATGTGACACAAAAGAAAAGCAAAATGCATTTACAGTCTATATGGTCCCACAGGATCAAAATATGGGAATATCCTAGAAACATGTACTGATTGTTCCTTAACTCTAGGAGCATTTGGTCGACGAACCACATAAGTAACAGGAGTAATTTGTCGAACAATTTCAAAAGGCCCAAAATATCTATGAAGCAATTTGGTACATTTTCCCTTTTTCCTAATTGGAGTAAAAATCTTAACAAGCTGACCTACTGCAAAATGAGTATCTCTATGCTTAGCATCATATCTTTCTTTCTGTTTAATCTGTTGCTGATTAATATTATGGATGGCTACTTCACGAGCTTTCTGAATCTCTTCCAAAGTTTGCCGAACAAATAAATCATTTGAAGTGGCCTGAAGTTGCACCTGATTTGGTAAGGAAGGTTCACGACCATATATCAAATAGAATGGTGAAAATTTTGTAGTTTCCTGAACAGAAGAATTGTATGAAAAAATCACATATGGTAAAACATTAGACCAATTGCGCTGATTTGAATCCACAAAATGACTAAGACAATTTAGTAAAGTCTGGTTAAATCGTTCAGTAAGGCCGTTGCATGCAGGGTGGTATGAACTAGTAAAATGAGGGGAAACTGACAAAGCTTTCAAGAGTTCCTGGGTTACTTCACTCAGAAAGACACTACCACGATCAGACAGTAACATGGCAGGGGCCCCATGCCTGCAAATAATCTGATGTAAGATGAACTTAGTAACCTGGGGAATGGTAGCCAAAGAGAGAGAGGCAGCTTCAACCCACCTAGAAGCATATTCTGTAGCAACTATGATATACTTATGACCCGACGTAGAACGAGGCAAAGGGCCTAACAAATCTATTCCCCAACGTTCTCCAATAAAGTTAACTGGAATAGGCTGCAAAAGACCAGCAGGTTTTTGATTCTTAGGTGCCTTCCTAGACTGACAACTTGGACAAGTTTTCACAAAATGCTCAATATCTTTTTTCATACCTATCCAGTAGTATCTTGAATTAATCTTACTAAAAGTTTTAGAAAAACCTAAATGACCAGATAGTGGATCATCATGACATGAGGACAAAATTTCATGCTTTAACACCTCAGGAATGACTAGTAAATGCAAGGGACCAGTAGAACTCGAATTTTTCCTGTACAAGACATCACTTTTCAAAATATAGGTAGAAGCTTGACGTTGAACCTTAGCAGGAGCAGATTCAGGATCCTTAAGGGCATTAATAATTGGAGTCAGAACTGGATCATCATTTTGTTTCTGAGCAACCTCAACCGGTGATAGCAAACAGGTAATTAGCTCATCAAGTTGTTCAATTTGATGCTCTTCAGGCTGTAACACAGGGAACCTTGACAAAACATCTGCGTCATTATGTTTCTTACCAGATTTATAACATATATCATAATCAAATTCCTGTAACTTTAGACTCCATCGAGCCAACCGGCCTGTCAAATCCTTTAAATTGTTCAGATAACAAAGGGAGTGATGGTCTGAAATAACATGCACTTTATAGCCATACACAAAAGTCCTGAAATGTGTTAAACCAAAAACGATTGCCAAAAGCTCTAACTCTGGTACACTGTAATTTCTTTCACATTTTGACAAAGTTCTAGAAGCATATGCAATAGGTCTAAGATTATCATTTACTTTCTGTAGTAAAACACATCCTATTCCTAGACCACTAGCATCAGTGTGCAATTCTGTATAGGCTCCAGGATTATAATGAGCCAACACAGGAGCAGAAACAAGAGAGTTCTTTAACTGCTGGAATGCTGTTTGCTGATCCGGGCCCCAAATAAAACTTTGACTTTTCTTGGTCAGCTGAATCAATGGATGGGCAATGTAAGAGTAATTCTTAATAAATTTCCTGTAGAAATTGAACAAACCCAAAACTTTTCTCACGTCTCTAACATTCTTTGGGCGTGGTAGTTCTTTGATCACTGTAACTTTCTCAGAATCTGGGGAAATTCCATCTTTAGATACTTCAAAACCCAATAACTTTATCTTTTCCATAGCAAAGAAACATTTCCCAGGTTTCAGTTTAAAATTATGCATTTCCAAACGTTGAAAAACAGCTTCTAAGTTTTCTAATAATTGTTCAAAAGTTTTGGCAAAAACAACAATATCGTCCAAATATGCTAAAGATTTCTTAAATTTCAAGTCTCCTAACAATTTCTCAGCAACAAAACTGAAAAATCTTGGTGCATTAGCAAGCCCAAAAGACAAACGTTCAAATTCATACTGCCCTTCATGAGTAACAAATGAGGTATACTTTTTACTATTCTCCTCTAAAGGAATTTGAAAGTATGCTGACAACAAATCTAAGGAAGCAAACCATTTAGCTTCTCCAAGGTAACTAAGGAGGTCATCAATAAGAGGCAAGGGAAAGGCTGAGTTTACTGTAACCTTATTCAGTTGACGATAATCTACACAAAACCGCATAGAGCCATCTTTTTTCTTTACCAACACCACAGGTGATGACCAAGGTGACTGAGAATCTCTAATAATGCCAGCATTTTTCATTTCCTCTACTTGTTGGGAAATAATCTCTTTCTGCTTATGAGCTACCCTATAGGGTCGTTGCTTAATAGGTTTTTCATCCTTTACCTCTATTTTAAATTCCGCTACATTAGTTGAGCCTAAATCTTGCAATGAAGTGGCAAAAACATGTTCATATTTTAACAACAGATTATGAAGATCTGACTTTTGAGCTTCAGTTAAGTTGGTATTAACATTAAATTCAAACTTTGGAGCGTTCAATGGAGTAACATCCTTAGGTGAAACTGAGTTACTTTGAACAAATGCAACTTCATGAGCATTAGCTAATACAGTTTTAGCAAAAAGTGTTTGAGGAACAGCTGAATTATTATGTACTGGTATCACAAAGTCCTTTGAAGATTTGCAAACTACAGGTGGAATAGAAATATTCTTCTTATGCATAATACTGGTAGAAGGCTCGAACATAACCTCATTTGTAATATCAGCTGAAGGCTGCACTGCCACAAAACAAGTAGTAAGCGGTGGCAATTTAACATCTTTTACAACAGAAACTTTATTAACTATCTGTACCTCATCGTTCAATGGAATCACAGCAATATCTGTAAAGGGACCACCACATGTTGTTTCAAAAGGAATGTGTACCATTTCTCACTCATGAGTTTGAATCTTAACTTCTGCACAAGAATAATCAATGGTAACTTTATGTGAAGTTAGAAAGTCATTACCCAAAATGAGATTATGTGCCAAGTCTTTTACTACTAAAACATCTTCCTGAAAAACAAGGTCATTAATTTGAAATTTCAAATTTGTTTGATAAGGCGCATCTAATAACTTGTTACCAGCTGTTTTAAGCAAAATCTCGACAGGTTTCATTTTAGAAATGTCATTGATATGAGCTGCATTCACAATGCTAACTGCACTTCCTGTATCCAACAAAATTGGAAGTTTTGACTCCCCAATGGACCCCAAAATTTGCAAAATTTGACCTGGAAGAGAAACAACATTAGACACAGGTGAACTTACTTTGGGTACCTCTAGGTTATGTCGTTGGAGGCTGGGCCTCTCGAGTTTTTTGAAGCAGATGGTGAAGTCCAGCAATTACGTGCCATATGACCACGCTTGTTGCAATTGTAACACACAATAGGTGCCTGCTGTCTCTTTTCATGATGTCTTGGAGGCTTAAGTGGAGGTGGCTGCACAGTAGATGCAGCAGCAGTGAATTGAGACTGAAGCTGTTGCATTTGGGTAGCAAGTTTAGTGACCTGTTCACTCAATGTGGAAACAACATTCAGAGTGGTTTACTCACTGGTTCAGAGTGATTTACACTTTCAAACCGTGATAAAACAGGTGCAGATGACACAGGTGGAGAAGTGTAAGTTGATGTTTGTGCTTGTACTAAATGTTGTCTATGTTGCACATAAAAATTAGCTTTATCAACGCTTTTAATAATTTGTAAAACCTCCTCAACTGTTTGTGGATTCAATGGGAGCAAAGCTTGCACATACTGAGGTTTCAATCCTTTCACTAAGTTTTTTACCTGCTCCATTTGTGTCATTGCAGCGTTAACTTGGTCACACAAGGATAATACATCATAAATGTAATCTAATACAGGTTCATTTTCTAATTTTACCCTCTGCCTAAGTTTAATTTCCAACAATTCATCTTGATTGGACATTTGAAAAGCTGCCAAAAACTGTTGAGTTAGAAAATGCCAATCATGCTCAGGGTGTCTATGGCAAAAAGTTCGGTACCACAGTGCTGCTGTGTCTCGCAAGTAACATGGGAAAAACTTCAACTTTTGTACATCTGACCAACCATTTGCTGTAGAAACTAAGTTAAATTTTCTCAAAAATTCTGAAGGAGATATCAGTGCTATCCTGTCAAAACAGGGTGGATCAATAAAAGGCCGAGAAACTTGCATTGTCTGAGTCTGATTAACATTAGGTGCCATGGATACTTCTAAATTACTAGGTACATGTGCACTTTGATTAGCTAAAGCAGAAGTCGAAGCTATTACATCATGTGAGTCCATTGTAACTGGCACATTGGATGATTGCCGCGTTTTCTTAGGCATTTTGACTTACTTTTAAGTAACACTGGACACCAGAATAAAATAAGCAGAATTACCAACTGGAATGAACACAAAAATGAAGTGCATACTTCACAAAAACACCAAAAAGAAACTATTTACTTTGAATTTTACTGCCAAAACTCACACAGCGTCCCTTGAAAATCAACACGTGACCACGTGGTGTCCATTATCAATTTCCATGTAGTTATAAAAAAAAATTTAGCACAATATTATGAAATAAGTTTACTATTGAAGAAATCAAATAAAAAACAGACCAAAAGTTAAAGGATTACGAGACGATGACCAGATTAGAATTTCTAACTAATTGAACACCACGCGGTCGGCCATGTTTCCTCCATCTTTCACCACCGTATACATTCAAATTTTTTTCATAAAAACCGGACTAAAGCAAGGAGAAAAAAAAATTTTGAGATCTTACCCGCGTCTCCACCAATATGTCACACCCTACATTAGAATAGATTTAATATTTATTAGCTTTGAGGGGGGGAATCCGTAGCGGTAGAGCTAAACCATCTCAACAAACACTAGTTACACCACGCGGTAGGGTGGACATGTTATTTTACTGATAACTAGCTTACCTGCATGGTGGTGAAAGGTCCAGCGAAGGAAAACTCACAAATGCATTTTAAAAAGAGGTTTAATAATTCCAGACAACTTACATTCAATGAGGCTTGTGTTCCGGAGGGTTGCTACAAACACATCCTCTCACGCTGGTGGCGGCCGCTCGTTTGCGGAAGAGGAAGCCAACCCCCTCTCCAGCGCAACCAATGAACAAAGATCAGCCAGTGGCGCCAGGTCTGACAACCCATACAGGGTTGCCACAGTATTTCCAGACCATTTCCGATGTGATGCTCTGTTGTGCTCTAATATTAATCACCGTGAACGATCGAGTTGCAATGAGAGAGGTCTTTATTCTTGAATACCTCTCAATGAATTGTTTAGAAAAATGTTACATTCCATCGATTTTGCACCATCTCTCACTCTATAAAAAACCTATATTTAGCTGGCTTTCGTGAATCCACAGAAAAACGTACAAACAAATAACTCCACAAAGTATACTCATACAGGTAACGCAGAACCTGATTAACAAGAGGGATGTTTTTTTAAAAACATTCTCATAATTTTACAGTATTGCAAGTTGAATGCAAATAAAAGTTGTTAATAAATGACACAGACTTTTATAATATTTATCTCTTCACGCTATTTGTGTTAAAGGAAGCAGAAGAGAATTTCGACATTTAAGCGTTTAATTACCTGTTCTGCTTCCGGTAGCTTCCAGGAGGAAGCAGTGACACGAATGGCACAGTGAGCGGAAAGTGTTGGTGACAGCCTCCTTCGCAGTCGGGGTTCCTAACGTCTCCAGATATTACATAATTATGTCAGCAGTTTTATTTCTCCCTAGAAAGTAATCTCTCTAGATCCTCGTTCTGTACAGAAGAGCAGTTTCTCAAAGCAATCTACTTCGTCACTCACCTCCCTCACTTGGTTCTTAGAGCTCGAAACATAATAAAAGGACCAGGAAATGGGAGATAGAAAAATTACGACATTATATAACCCACCTCATCATTTACTTATTGAAAAAAACAACAACAACAGGGAAACCGCAAAAGAAATCAATGTCTGAATGGTCCACCCAATGACATTCGAACCATCTGGAATAAGAGTATGAGCCTCTCACATTACCATGGAAAGCGGAATAGATGTCATCCTCTTAGGCGAATGAAAAATTACACCTGGCTTCAGTACTCATTTGGTCTTTGTTTTTTAAAATAAAATTATTTGTAAGCTTTGATATGTATGTTAGTGCCATACTAGGAAGCAACAATCTATTATAATAAATAAATATATAAATAAATAAACTTTCGATTTGCCCTTATCTAATCATTACACTAGTGGGCAAGGAAGTAGTGGATAACGCACTCTACAGTGGAGTTTGTGACTGAAGGCTGCCTGCCATTCGAGAAGGTCGTGCTTCATAGGTACAGAAACGACAGGAAGAAGGCTTCCCCAACGACACCGTATTTCTCACCGTTTCTAGGGTACTTCATGACGTCACGACTTCATATAATTGGCTGCTGCTTTCTCCTTGTAGGTGCAATCATATCTTTTATTGTGAATGACACCATAAGCATAGAAGTTGATCACTCAAAAAATCAGAGAAAAATTACCAATAAAATACCCTTAAATTTTGAGGCAAATGATATTAAAATTTTAAAATATAACCGTAGTTTCTTTTTGTAATTTAATCGTTGAAAATTTAAAATACATAAATCATTTTATTCATTACTATAATTATAAATATTATGTAACTTCGTACTGCCAATAAAAGTTGTGTGAACCTATCTTTATAGAAAATAAATTTAGATTAATTAATTATTTATTCTGCAATTAATTGGGGGTGAAGTTTAAGTAAAATACAGCTACAATTAAGTTATTAAATTTAAAGGTTTATGATAAACAATACTTTTTCATTTTTTGTGGTGCGTAAATATATAAAGATAATGGTTTTCCGACGTGTGAACACGCGACGTATAATTTGTCCATGCAAGAAGCAGGGAAAGTCCAAGTTTGTTCCGCAAACTTCCAACGACTGCCCTTGCGATTTATTTATGGTCATCGCAAAGGCCAAACGCACAGGAAATTCTAGTTGGTTAAAATCAAAAGGTAAATCCGTTGGAATCATCGGAATACGCGGGATCAAGATATCTTCTCCTTTGTACTTTACTTTGAGGATTGTTGCCTCGGTGACGCCATTCATTAGCTTTTTCACAGTTACTCTCGTTCCATTGCACAGTCGTGGTTGGTTAATGTTACGCAGCATGATCACAACTGATCCCACTTTAATTTAAAATTGCGAGGTGAGAGTCCAGGTAATTCTAATGAATTTATTAACTCTGGACACTATAGAACGCAATTCTGACATACCATAATGACTATTAGCATTACCTGCGTCTCGCTGTTCATCACAGCGGTCAGCACGTGACCTAGCCCGTCGCACATTTGACTGACTCCTACGACATAAATAAGGTCGTCTTACCCTCGGCATAGTAAAAAAAAAATAATAAAAAAAACCTTCCGCTAACTTTACAAAGTCACAAAGGAATTCAATTAATTTTCTGTCAATTCAATTTACATTCGCAAATTCACAAACACAAAATTTAAAGAAAGTATCCAAGGATACACAAATATTTGACAACAATTATCTGTGGTCAAATATTTAAAGTGCTATAGTGCGTTTAGAAATTAATTTTTGTTTAATCTTCGAAAGCTATGTCATCATGCTAAATAAAAAATTTCATTCTTACTAAACGATAAACGTTATTTAATAAAATTTGGGAACTTACTTTGAAGACTTTGGCAAGGAGTGGAATATCATTCTAACTTGTAATGCTTTTGTTTGTCGAAAATAAAGAAAGGTGTATGTGTTCCATAAAAGTCTGGGCGTGTACTTTTGTATTTAGTTAATAACCCAATACATTATCGTTCAAGGTTTTTTCTCACCTTTTAAACCATCCTTGGATGACACATAATGATATTCTGATGATACATAATTCATCTCAATTTTATTCAGATTTAATCGGAACTCACACTACCGTCACTACTATTGTTATTTTACTAAAGGGAATGGAATATAATTTCAAAGACAACATACTGCGAAGCACCTTTCAAGCGTTACTTTTTAGTTCAATCTGCCCTATATTTTACAATTACTGCAACATTTCTAATAAACTTTTAACAGACACACAATTTAAGGATTTGTGTAATAGGGCATTGAGATAAAGGTATGAATATATTAACTTAGAATTATAAACTTAACAGGGGGGACCCAAAAGAAACCAGACTCCGAGGGCGCTGCCAATCGAAGTCGTAGTGCAGGGTTCTCACGCTAGATGTTGTTAGTAGAGAACTTCATGAAACAGCTGCGCAGACGGCGTCAGTGTAGAGCTGAACATGCAAGTGTGGTATTGTGTTTCTCTGACTGTTGGCGGGTTACCTCTGCGAAGTCATTATGGCAACTTTAAAAGAACAAAGAGTGTGTGTGACATTTTGTTTCCTGCTTAAAAAAAACTGCAACGGAGACAAACCAAATGCTTCAGGAACCTTTCCAGGAGGACGTTATGGAGCCGCGCACAGGTTCTGGAGTGGTTTGGGCACTTCAAACGTGGTGAGATGTGTGTTTAAGACCAAGCTTGTTCTGGACACCCTTTAACATCGCGAAATGATAGCATTGAAAAGGTCCGCCAAAAGATCAACGAGGATCGTCGCCAAACGATCGACCACATTTCAGCAGCGACAAGAACCAGTTGGAGCTCGCGCCAGCGATTTTTGAGGGAGAATTTGCACATGAGACGTGTTACTGCTAAACTTGTTCCGAGCCTTCTCACACAGAAGCACAAAACCATCGACATGAATGTGTGTCAGGACTTGAAAACAGAGATTGCACGTGATCCAAACTTCTTGGACAAAGTCATTACAGGAGATGAGAGTTAGTGTTACGGATATGAACCAGAAACCAAGCAAGCGTCATGCCAGTGGAAGACTCCCAACTCCCCAAGACCAAAAAAGCAAGGTAAGAGAGGTCAAATATGAAGACGATGATCATTGGCTTTTTGATGTTCATGGAATTGTGCTTCGGGAATTCGTACCCCCTGGCCAGACCGTTAACCAGCACTTTTACTTCGATGTTTTAAGGCGTCTGTAAGAGGATGTGAGGCGGAAACACCCGGAACTTTGGCGATCAGGTGACTGGTTTCTGCAACACGGCAACGCTCCAGCACACACGGCCTTACGGTGACCCACTATTTGGCATCTCAGAGGTGGTCTGTCGTTCTCTACGTTCCGTATTCGCCGGACCTAGCCCCGTGCGACTTTTTCCTATTTTCACGAATGAGAAAAACGCCAAAAGGGGAGCGTTATGACGATGTGGAGGCGGTAAAAACAGCTTCGCAAAGGGCACTAGACAATATCAACTTGAAGAGTTCCAAACATGCTTCCAACAGTGGGAAAAGTAACTTGACAAGTGCATCGCATGTAATGGAGAGTATTTTGAAGGTGACTGAAGTAATTTTGTAAAAAAGGTTCATCAATAAAGTTTATATGACAACAATCCGGTTTCTTTTGGGCCCTTTCAACTTATACTGTTAAACCGGAGGAGAGAAACTCCCCTTGAGAAGCACTGAGAGATACGATCTTTTTACCGACATCGTCATAATGACGAGGATGGAAATGAAATGTATAGTGTTTAACGCCAGCTTTTACTACATACGGCACCGCAGGCGGTGACACTGATGATGCATGAGATGAAGATGGAGCACCGGTGGAATGAGATGGCGGGGGAAACCGGAGGTCCCGGAGAAAACCCGCCCCAACGCCGTGTTGTCCACCACAAATCTCACTTTGCGGGCGCCTGGGATCGAACCCGGGCCGCCTTGGTGAGAGCCAAGCGGTCTAACCACTGAGCCACGGCGTGGCCTTGACGAGGATGGCTCTACCTGTGTAACCTTATTGGGATGAGGTTAGTTTGGTATACTTTAGAGACTTTCATTAAAAAATTTAATAATAATGTTCTGATCAGACTAAGCTTAAATTGATTTTAAAGTGAAAATAAACAGTAGGTGTAATGTATACTGAGGCAATATTGAACCCAACAAATAATGGTGTGTCGGAGAGGAACTGTTCTAAAGCTATATTTGTTCACGCTTTTTTCTACTGTATGGTGTATACATTTGGTAGTTGTTCATTTTTGTAATTTTTCTGTTAAAAGTATCCAAGTAGAATTTACAGTACATCTACATATTCTTTTCCCCACTCTTATACAATCCACACATTCACTTCATTCTGTGCCCAAATGTTTTGTGATCCTGCTTTTATTCATGGAAATGACATGTAATTTCGAAGATCATATATGGAGCTACGTGTTAACGATTAATTCAGACTCCCTTATCCATCTGGCATACGCAATGAAATATGTAGTAGGAGAATCTCTGTAAATATTTACCTCAAATCAGGAATGAATTAAGAATAGGTTTTTATATAAAAGTGGATTGGCAAAGTATTTTGAGCATAACACAGGAAATTCCAAAAATAAACACATGTGTATGATACCTTCATAATTTGATTCTCCGCCAGGAGAGTAAAGCTGACTGACTTGGTCTCATAACGTTTGAGGAAGCAAAAGAAGGAAAAGACTGACCTCAGTCGACCGCGGTGCATCCAGAAAGCGCCCGCCAGGCGTCTGCTTTTCCCGCATCGCTTTTAGGTTTTTGACAAACGCCACCGCTGTCATTACCTTCTTGGCTGGTCGTTTGATAAGCCGTTATAATTGGGTCACACAAACCGCGAATTTCTGCATTTGCATCCACTGGAGGCCACGGGACCGAACCCTTCCATTCTTACTACAATGTCTGGAACGCTCTAAAAAAATGGTCTAACAACTCAAATGACTTAGAATTAGCCATCCATTTACTACAGAGCGACGATGTCGATGTAGGGAGACTAGATGAAAAAGTGAAGAGGACTTGATACAGATGCAGAGAAAAAAGTTCTGATACAGAGAAACGTGACACACAGAATGTGAACTTGTGGTGCCTTATTCTAGTTACGAAGGGATGGAAATACAAAGTGGGCAAAGCATCGTGAACCCAGAATTACACGTAAAACAAGTTCACGTAACCTATACTAAGTGCAAAAAGAATTTTTGCTTGGAACACGGTAGAATGATATACTATGAGTGCTTTGTAAATTTAGAGTTGGAAAAATTGTATAGTATAAGATAGCAAAACAAAGAGGGAAAAGGAGAAAATAAGTAACTATCATGTGTCATAATAAGTAAAAATTGGTCATATCTCTATTTACATGTAACAAGTTGTTTTATTCTTTCATACTACATTTTAAAATCTGCTATCTTTTTAACACTTCACTGTCGTTTGCGTTACTATACTCATAGTATTATTGAGTTTAAATATAAAAATTAAAATAAATAATTGAATAAAACTTTCTAAAAATAATGATATACATCCAAAGATGAATAAAAGTAGTTAAAACTTTATTGGTGCCTGCTGGATACCACGCGGCCGACCATGTCTAAATAAGACGCGACCGTCGCAGAGCTAAGAAAATATGAAAGGACAAACAACCCTCAACATGAAAATTGTTGGCTTTTTTTCTGAAAAAAAAAAAAAGAAAACGCCTCTAACAACTTTGAATAGAATATTTAGAGGTATTTACACGAGGGACAATATCTACAATATACTGTGAATTACCATTGAAGCCTCATCAGTCTTATAAAATTTTACGTATCTTGAAAACTGTAAGATGCTCTAAAAGGGGTACTGCAGGAAGTCTAATTCAAATAAACCGACCGTAGTGAATACAACTTTTAAGGCCAAAAGACCATACCAAAAAGGCACGGTTAAGGCCAAACCGTATTCACTGTTATTTGTTGATACCGAAATTAAAGGCTTGCAGTAAGTAAACCACCGAAATGGATTTCAAAGAAATTGTGTATCTTTGTTACAACACGTACAGGCAGGTGCATTGGGTTGAATAGTTGTTTTAACAAAAGAAACGTAAGAAACAGTTTTCTTAGCAGGGTTCTAAAGGGATAGCACCTGACTCCGTTTCAATAGGTATTCTTCGGACCCTTAATAATGGCCTGACCGAGACTAATAATCATAATGGATAAAATAGTCTCAAAGGATGAATAAAGAGGGTTTCGAGAAGTGAAAGTGAAAAACAAACGCTCAGCTGTGCCCAGTGAGGACACAGGGATAGCACTTGACTCCGTTTGAATAGGTATTCTTCGGATCCTTAATAATGGCCTGACCGAGACTAATAATCGCAATGGACAAAATAGTCACAAAGGAGTTTTGGATGAATAAAGAGGGTTTCGAGAAGTGGAAGTGAAAAACAAACGCTCAGCTGTGCCCAGTGAGGACACAGGGATAGCACTTGACTCCGTTTGAATAGGTATTCTTCGGACCCTTAATAATGGCCTGACCGAGACTAATAATCGCAATGGACAAAATAGTCACAAAGGAGTTTTGGATGAATAAAGAGGGTTTCGAGAACTGAAAGTGAAAAACACACGCTCAGCTGTGAACAGTGAGGACAGTCCGCGGCTTGAGGCCGATTAAGAAAGTCATCGCCTCTGTGTTGGTCGAGGGCAGACCAGAAGCGATTAGAGAAGATATTTGTCGGTTCATATGTACGTGAAGAACGAATTAAGTTTTATTGAGTAATAAGCATTCTACATACGGTAACTCTGAACATTGATATATCGGTAACTCTTGGTCGGCAACTTTGAGTTTGATGTGATGATAAAAAGAAGCAGTCATTAAATTAGTTGGAAACGGGCATTCCAGTGTCATTAGAACTATCGTTACTCATACATACCCACGCATACCCTGCGCCACCCACCATTATTTATTCGCATTATTGTTCAAATTATATATTATATTGGACTTTGACTTGTCAGAATTTCTTTATTTCTCCAGAAAAGAGTACGCAATATTAACCCAGTGTGCAAAATTCTCTTTCAAGAATCTTAAATCATTAATATCCGTTTTCTCGTTCTCCAAATTTTCCGCTTTTACTCTCCCAAAACTGACACATTTACGCTGTTTGTAACCCTTTATTTGATACGTAACGCTTAAGGGAATCTATGGGTTTTCACAGGAGAAGATTCGTGAATTAACGGTTTTATAGGTTAACGAATATTTTGAGATAGAATAATTAGAACAGTTCTTATTTGCTTCTCTTTCAATCATATCCTGACACATTAATTCATCAAAATAAACCTAGAAATCACAAACATTCTTGTAGGCCCGTGAGTACGTCCATTGAGGGATGGTGTTAAATTAAAGAAAAAAGCAGCGTTTTCTATTACATTGTATCAAAATTATGGGAAGGATAAAATAATTAACAATGATACTTTTCTTACAAATTTAGTTTTCTAGAATGGAATATTTAATATTTGGGGTTTAAGCGTATTAGTCGAGAGGTCAGAGTTTTACCTGTCAGCTATCGGCCCCATTGGCAAGTACTCTCTACGCAAGTTTAAGTTCAGTTTTAGGTCCTTTATGGAAGTCTTTATTCTTAAGACGATGGATTAAAGAGGAAAATCGAGCACGTAGAAGGCATTCGCGCTCGGCAATACACGCACGAGCAGGCGCACGGATCCTTACATATATAAACATATCCTCAATAATGTATTATAGAGCGCACGGAAAACTTCGCGCGCTGTAACCTATGGGAGGACCCTTACAGTTACTACCCCGCAGGAAGTGATGCGGTGAAGAGCGCACAGGAGGCTATGGGTCGGAAGCATATATTTATGACAGTAACGTGAGGAATTCTTGAAGGGTTTCTGGCTCAAAATACCCCAAGCTACAGGAACTGTCCAACGTGATCAACCAACGACCCGTCCAAAGAGGAGACTTCAAGCATGGAATGAAAATACTCATTTTTATAGCAAGCAATCGCGCCATATGTCCGGTACCACCAGTCACTATAAAAGCTAGCGATTCAACTAACAGACGATCAGGCAATGTATTGAAAGCGCATAGAAGAGAGGAAGTGGTAGTAATGAGAAGCTACCCCGGCAGTAGTATCAATCAGGCCAAACCAGGCTCTACGCAATTTCTGATTGTGCGATTGGCAGGACTCGAAACCAGTACAGCCCGAATGCGAGTTTTACTCGTCATCGTTGAAATAACTTTCTCAATGTTTCAGCTTTTCAGCTGAGCTGCAAATTAAAATCTGATGGCGCATGTGGTATTTCTTCTAATACACACGATGATTAAAAAATACGGTTACAAGCTCAGTGCATGGATCCATGAAAAGAAGAAAAATGTTTCATAAGAACGTATGTCCCATGATTCTTTATTTTCTCGTTATTAATATAAATTTACATTCATAACTTGTCAACCCATGATACTCAAATCAGCTGCTCGAAATATTCTTGCTTTGATTCTAAAGAGGAAGGACTTCTAGGGATGGTTTCCAGCGCTGATAGCCAATGCATTATTTGTCTCGTCAATTCAGCTTACAGAGGAGACAACTTTTGAATGCTGTTTAATTAAAATTTTCCACAATTCCACTGAATTTCAGATTATATATCAGCAACAGCTTAGGTATAATATGTGGGTTGGCATGCAGGTACTGAGGTTTCGTCCAGATCACTCTTGCATGTTCCATTGCAAATAAGACAAAACATATATTTAATGCACGATGGTGTTTCTGCCCGTTTTGGGAGCATTGTTGTATATACAAAAGCGCTTAATTTAGGTTGCTATATTGGGCCTGCAAGAACGTTGAAGTAAATTTTCATTAAAAATCTTTGGGACATGATTTTATGGTCCTTTCTTCTTCTTTTTGTGTATGGAGTATACGAATGAAGTTTCGTAACGTAATTTTGAATGGTTCTTTATACAAAGGATTACAAGAGGGATACTGTAACGACAGTTAATATTTAAAAAGTAGGTCAATACTCTCAAGGTAAATTTGACTCAGACGTTAAGCTATGATTTAGTTGTTGATACAAGTGCACCTGAGACAATCCACTATTTATTCCTTTTGCTTAAAGGCCTTACAACCTACTTAAAACCAGGAAAATGGATATTACTCCAAGAAATATATTATATCACCCCATTAAACAACATAATTATGGACATACTCCAAATAAGTAAACATGTGTGCCTTTGATATAATATAGTTATATCACGATATCTCACGATACAATATTGCAGTAACACCAGCAATGCTTACAGTTCAACTTCAATGTACAACAGGCGTCTTGCCCCATAGACACTATGCACGTGCGTCTGGAAGCGAGAGGAGAAGGTCAACACAGGTGGAAAGGAAGCCTTTTAAAAAATTACCTTTGAATGTTTTATTTTCCAGTTATGTGAAAGGAAATGCTGAAATTGGTCACCGTTATTGTCCATATATTCTTGGTACCCCTTCAGACAACTAACCATCACTCGCCTTATTTCACGTTGTGAAATGCTGGCAATTTCCTAGCGGATATTATGTTTTAATTATTCCAGAATATTGTGGGTTTGTCTTTTGCACTTTATATTTTAAATTACCCTGGAGATACAAATAACAGGGAGTTAGATCGGAAGACTGAAAGGACCCTAAATCTCTATTAATAATTCTGTTTTGAAAAAGCATTAGTTTCTTTTCTAATTGGAATACTGGCCGTATGAACTATTGCAGTCTTGAAAAAAGGAAGAATCATCTCCCTGGTTTGTTAATGCTCTAAAAAGGGGGGAATTGTACTCACATATTTATGGGCATCAACTGTTGACCGAGGAAAAAAAGATAAAAAGAAAAAAAGAAAAAAATGTACTCTATAACTGTTTATCTGCTAATGGCACCTCATAAACCAACTTTTTTGTCATGAATGGGTGCTTCATTAACAAATTAGGTTTCTCAGAAATCCAATAACGAGTATTTTGTATACGCACACATCCATGTAGGTGGAGTCAAACCTCATTTGTGATAAATATATCTGGGGTAACATACAATGAAGTGTACATGACAAACCCATGCACTATGCATGAATCAAAACAAAATATCCACCTCGAGGTTGCCAGCACTTTACAAAATAAACCACGGCCAGTGATGGATAATCTCCTAAAGAGGTGTCAAAAGTGTATGGACTGCAACGGTAGTCAGTTTCAGTATCTCCTTTCCTAAAGCTGATGATTAAAGCCTTTAAAAGAATTTCTAAAAATCTTGTGTGGTTTCTTCCGCTCCTTTCATGGCAGTGATAGTCGGCGGCGAGCGCCAAGGTCGCGGACAAACAAAACACCGCGCAGCCGGTTCGGAGATTTTTTACTCTCCCGTTGCATTTAGTACTTAAAACTTTATTAAATGTAATTCAGACATCGAACATGCTGTACCATTTTCCCCCATTTATGTTCCAAATATTTGGCCTAATTGTCTTTGTAGTACAAAGGCTAAAACTATATTTCAAGTTGTTTGTTATCAGATAATTGGCTTCTGTGACAAAGTTTATTGTGTTTCATTGCTCATACAGGTATGTAGAGCTAGAGATGCTTAATATGTGTAATCGCGATAATGTGAACTGAAGAAATTTTAAGTAAAAATTGGTAATATTTATTTTATGAAGAAACGAATCCCTCATTTCCCGATCAAATTACAGATTAGTAAGTTCCCATTAATACTATCACTGATCGCATTTTTTGTGTTGGAGCCGTGACATGCCAGTGTCGGGCGCATACGAAAGAAAGAGACAGAGCTACGCGCGGACAAAAAAGAAAGAGAGTGCGAGTACTAAACGCTTACTGATAGAGAAAGAGACAGAGATAGTCTGAAATTTTCCGCTGCATCGTGGTTGTTACCGAGCGACCCAATGAGTTCTAGAAAAATGAGTGGAGGTATAGATAAGCTGCAAGGTGTGAGAAGAGTCAGTTGGTAGTTGAGAACTGTTAATTGTGTGTGTGCAGCTGTGTAGGATTTGAAGTGTACCGCAAGTGATTTATTCCGTTTGTTTACGTGTGGTGAAGCAACGAGAGACTGCGTTTGTGTATGACCCGTCACTCCGTAAGGGGTGTACAAACCGTGTTTATACTTGTAATAAAGAGAATTTTAAACTTCATCGAGCAAGGCTTTTAATTCTACGAACCCATAAAGTCACACCTTGTAGGGACATTCTCAACGGCTACTGTGAAGGGTGTGACAAATAATAGAAAATATGTAGAATCCATGGTTTCTATATCTCGGAGTTGCACTCCTACGTTGCTCTGTAGATATTTAGTATGTTTGTACATTGCTCAAGCTCTCAAATTCCGAATGGTGAGAAGCCGATGGCGATTGTTAAAAGTTAGATGTGTATTTGTTGATTAACTACTGTTTCTGTAATGCGAGTTTGTTTTAGAACACTATTACAGAGTCACGTAGTTGTGTAATAATCTGTCCATTGCCTTGGAGAAAACGATTAAAGACATTGAGGTGTCCTATTAGATGTGCAAGAACGCCAAATCATAAATTCACTTTGAGTCATGTAGTTGGGAAACATTTTTCTTCTGAGAGCAACGCTATTTCCTCCCTGAACTCGGAGTACCTTTAGTGTAACTCACCTCAGGCTAACCACACCATTTCACAATAATAAAGCAAGTTGCCAAATGTATTATTGTAAATAATAAACGCTTTAAACTGGCGTGATGCAGTCCTTTTGACCTAATAAAAATAGTGCCAGCAACACTCATAACATTATTCAGTGTGCAACACCTTGCACGTAAATTCTCCTGGTGAATTATGCAGTGAATATGAAGTTTTGATAAATACCTTGATCTTTTACATTACCCCCTATACGGCCTATAAACCAATTCTACCAGTGTTCATAGCAGCAGCTCCACGTTTAGGTATAGCTATGTTTATTCCAAGGAAGATGAATCCAATTTAAAGTTTCCTCAACAAATGCCAAAATATTTACAGCGATTGTAGTAGCGGTCATTGGTACTAAATCCAACATTTCTTCAGTTACCTGGAAATATCTATCCACATCTCCAAAAACACTAATTGAGCTGCATCGAAAGTACCATGGTTTTCATCTAACGACAGAGAATAACAACAAATGCCCTAGATCTCCCCATCAATTGTTCTCCAACATTAATGTTGAAGTCTGCATGTAGTACCCCCATAACAACGGAGAAAGATAAAACCCGTTGCTTCACATTCTGGTATACGTACAAACTTCATTGACCATCATACGTAAACAAATTTTAGGAAATTCGCCATATTTAAATAGTCGAAGTTGTTCAGTTGTTTTCAATTGACATTTTAAAGCTAAGACGTACTTCGATTCAACGAGCCGACTGTGTGGTGAGCTGACTGCTCGCTGCATTATCGGCCGGGTTGTGTAGTCTACAGTTACCGCTGTCTTTATGGGTAAGACAGCACTGTGCCCATGAGCCGAGCTTTGCTCAGCAGAGGGTCATAGATAAACCAAGTCAGTCGGTGCAAGTGAGTGGACCGGCCGGTAATGTGGTAAGTGGTGGATATGTTACCTTGTTTTTGTTTCTCTCTAAAACGTGACCTTTAATTTCTAACCTGGTACCTTGTACTTGTGGGGGGGGGGGGGGGCTGTTACAACTTAATTTATACTGAAGGCTAACTTTACTCTAAGGAAGTAATCAAAGAAAAATAATAATTATGTGTTATATATAGATTTCCTTGAGTAGATAGCAAGGGGCAGTCGCAATCAGTGAATAGCAACTTGAATATAACTAAGGGATGGAATAAAATAAATATCAAAGTCAATTCCACCAAGATATTTCTTGTACGGCTTACGCAGGGTGGCGAAAATCCACCTTGTGTAGGTGTTGCCGTATACCTTTTACCATTTGACCCATCAGCGTCTCGTTGCCTTTCAGTTATCCCGTTTTACATGCACAAATTTTGCGTCCCACCCTCTGTCGAAGGTCGGCATAGTTATAATTTCAGGTAATTTCGAAAACCGGCTACGAATGTACTGAATCGTTCCCTAAATGCGATTTTATATTTTTGAGCTGTAGGAATGCTGGGTGCATCTTCCGAATTTAAGTAATTTGTTATTGTTTTCATTTTACTGGCATGTTGCGCGTATTATAACACTATGTAATCCACATAGTTAAAACTGGCTCAAGTTTTTAGGACAGATCTGGAAATAGTTAACGAATTCTTTGAACTCTCAGTGGTGACTTCACAAGCAATTTTTAACACTGTAGATAAGTATGTCCACTTATATATATATATATATATATATATATATATATATATATATTTCTAATAGTTTTAGCGAATGATTTGAGCAAGGCAAATCTGATGAATTAATTCGTGATAAAGAGCTTTCAATGCAGTTCACACTTTTACCATATATTATTCCAAAATAGAATTGTTTGTACTTTAAGGTGCGTTCGCCATGAGGGTTTACAATCTACTCTGCAACTGGGAGCCTAGTTGAAAGAATAGGGTAGCAGTTGGTAGAGCTAAATGGTAGAGCTGGGTGGGCGCTATATTACAGATAAGTAGAGAGGTACATAGAGACGAGTACAGACAACACCGAGTTCTATAAAATGGTAATTTACTGTGTTTGGTCCCTAATTTTAACTGTGCAATATTATTTCATCAGATACCTAGGTTTATCTTTGTTATGCGGATTTAATTAAACGCCGGCTACCGGGTGTTGACGGAGGTCGTATCATCATACGTTGACTTCATTAGGATTGCTCCTGGTGCTTCGATCTTTGCTAGTGCACACATCGATTTATAAAAAAATACATATATTTTATACTTTTTGTAGTTTGTTTTAGGGGCTTTATTAGGAACCAGTGGCAATATTATTATCCTAAGGAGAAAAATTAATTTAAGCCACATTCAAGAGTAAAGTAAGCTCTTTTTCGTTTAAAACTTGAAATATGCATTTTCCCAGGAAATATGCACTTATATGCATTAACAAATATTGCTAAATTTGTCGGTACAAGTGTGGAATACAAAATATGTCATTTATGTAAGCATAATTTTAAGTACATATAAAACAACATGCATTTTGCATACAAATTCGACCACTGCTCATAACCTATGAGACATAGAAATTCACTTGTCGTGCCACTTGATATCTGCTGATACAATTCACGTGCGAACTGGGGAAGTGACCCGATATTATATGATAAATATATGTTAAACCTGGCTAAGTAATGGCATGATACACTGGAGTCGATGTTGTTTGCATCCTGTTACAACTGAATTATATACAAGTAGTGATGCATTTCAATTAGTATTACTCGACAGAGCGTTGAGGCGTATTCACCTTCAGGTGACCAGCGCTTTGGTCGTGTCTTATCGGGTCTTACCTGGTCGATTAGAAGAGTGAAATATTAGTAAGTGACGTACAGTAAGTTACGAAACACAAATAGAGCGATTGGAAGCTGCGTGTGTCTATATGATATATTTTCTCGCGCCTGCCAATGTACGACACATTGCTGTCCAGAAGACATGATTATATCAGAACAGAGTATACATACACTGGACTCACCGCGTATCTGCGAAAATCTAGGGTAAACACGTCTGTGTTGCGAATTTTTTCCGATACGCCTTCTGGCTTTACCATGTAACAGTGTGAATTAAAATGAATAAACTGTAATAGAGTGTACGGGAAATAGTACGCACTATACTTTCAAATCACTTTCACCACTGATGGGAAAAGGCTGTTTTGCCAGCTTTGTGTGAAATTTATTAGTGTGTATCACGTTCCTGGAGTACAACATTTGTCAGGACTTAAGCACGCAGCAGCTGCGTGACGTGCTTTGCCGAGGCAGTTTCTTATGGGACAAATTTCTTCTTTCAATATACACAAAAAAATCAGGGTTTTATTCATAATTTTTAATGTTTGTATCTTTGTTGGTTTTGTATATATAGTGCGATCCATATAAACCTGAACCATTTCAATGGGTCATAAATTTTGAACCACTAATAAGGACACACGTGCACCTTTAGGAGAATATAATACTCAATTAGGAGATTTCATTACACTATTTATATTTCAGAGAAAATAATGGAAATGTCCTCCACCAGCATCTATACATGTTTGCACTCGTCTCACCATATTCTCTGAAGTTTTACGGAGAGAATCCCCACCAATGTTACTTATTTCAGTTCGAATGGATTCCTTGAGAACATCAATTGTGCGTGGCCTAATCTTGTAAACACTATTTTTGGATACCCCCCACAAGAAAAAATCCGGAGAGGTTAGGTCAGGGTATCTGGGGGACCACAGACCTTTTGAGATTATTCGATTATGTACGGTAAATCATTCTTACTACAAGAATGTGCTATAAATAGTGTTAAGAGCTGTTTGTCTGCCACTACTTTATATATGTTATACTGTTCTCTAGTATGAGCTTTGACTCTGGGAAGCTTTACAAACAACACTAAAAATAAAACATTTATTATAGCTGATTTTGCCCTTATAAGGTGAACAATCCCAAGCTCAGAGGGCCTCTTGCTACGTACAGAATATAAATCTTCCTGATCAGTTGAGGCTAATCAAATATTATTTTACAAACTGATTGAGATATCATTAAGGTCACATAAAACCCACTCAAAAAATATGAGTCGCCTTTGACGATGCTATCAATGCCAATGGTAGAAACGTAAGGAATATTGTTTTGAAAAATAACGAGATATGTTCTCAAAAAAGCTTCTTGCTGTCTTGTAAAGAATTGCGAGATGCAAAGCATGCAACAATAACTAGGGTGTTAAGTGGAAAATTGGAAAGTGTGTGGCCAAATACTGTAATATGTAACTCTATGTTGCTTCTGCTTACGGAGCTCGCAGCATATATGCCAAAAGCTGCCCAAAGACTAAATGTAAGTTTCCCAAATATCATTAATATATCTTGTATCACTCACGTTGGTTAGATTGTGTGAAGTAATTCTAACCTTTCAACCTAATATGGACAAGCCTGTCTTTAATGTGAAAAAATGTGCGTAAAAGTTCATTCACGGATTGATGCTTTTAAAGATGTTTATCTTGATCTTCCATTGCCTCCTAAACAGTCACAAGTGACAGTGACCAATTTAAAGCCGTGGTATATTACGCATATCGTTTTAAAGCATCTGCATCAATAGTAAATGAACTGGGCAACGAAGATGCTTCTGGAACTGAGGGTTATCCAGAATGTAATATGTTACGCAAATTTTAAAATGTTACTTGGCCTTTAAATTTTCTAGTTTTGATTTATTGATTCACCAAATAAACAAATTAAATATTTTGTTATCTTTCAGTTAAATAAATGCAGTTTGTTGAAAATCAGTTTACATATCTCAAGTGTAAAGGCGTCAGTTGCAGGAGAAAGTGTTAAGCTTTGTTTGAGATAAACAATGGCTGTTATACCCTCAGTAAAGTGGTTCAAATTCTGGAAAGCGAACGCATAAGTGAATTTGAACATGTGTTTGTTAGTGACATTGTATGATGCAGAAATTCCTTTTGCTAATTATTTCTCTAAGCAAGGCATTGCACAAATCTAGTAGGCAAGGTTCCAAGATGCGCAATCTCGAGATGACATTTGTTGTACACTGCAACGCTAAGACGTTTAAATTTGACGTTTAGCTCCAAATTGGTGAATATCAGAAAGTTTTTATTACATAAAGATCCTAGCCCTTAATTCATGAATATAGGTTTTAGCATATCACTTTGGTACCTTGTGGAAATTATTTATCTTCCTCCAAAATACTTTTTCCAGCTCTCTGAGGGTTTCCATATTTCCGAATAATATTCCTGCTTTTCACTCTTCCTATGGCTGTTATTCATAGGCTCAATTTTGTCAGTTTTTGGACATGCACCCGAGCGGGGCAACTCAGGTGCTAGCACTTAGGACTCGCATTCGGAAGGTGCTGAGTTCGAGTACCAGTTACTGAACAATCTGACCAAACTTTATTTTCTTCAACGGCCACTAAGTGTAAGTTGGGTTGGTTACCTTCATTTCCTCCATTTTTTTTTTCACTATCGTTTCAATGCAGTCTTTCTGGGTCGGTAGTGTCGGTTGAGCGACGGCGGTATGGTCCCTGTCCTCGCTGAGGGGACCGGAGTAAAATCGTGCGGCTTGCGGCTACGTGAAGTTACCCGGGGCACAGATGAAGAATCCTTAGCAGGCCTAGTGATAGCACGTGGGCTTGCGCCCCTTGCGGTCCATGTTCAAAGTCCCCTCCCGTGGTTTGAAGTACAGTAGCCTGAGTGTAGGCTCAGTGCAGATTCTCCTCCTGTTCTACTCTATACTTATGTTTCATTACTGAATTCTTTTCTTAAATGATTACACAAGTGAATATATCACGTTGTTACTCTGAGAACACTGTTTTGTTCTGCATGTAATACCCGCACCTCTCATCTCGCTTTACTCTGTCAATACAACAGAATAACCTGATAGTTTGACACTAGCGCTCCGGGATAAAGCATACGCAGTTACTAAATAATTGGATTAGTGACGACTTGTAATAAACCTGTAATTATTGCACAGATGGGTCCAACCTAACTGGACATTTCTTGTATATATTGTTGTTTACCTTCAGTCATTTCAGTTTAAGTTCTACATTAGTGCATCCGTACCGACGCCAGATTGTATTTGCCTAAATAAATATATTCTTTTCTTTCGAAGCAGTTCGCTGGCGTGGTATAAAGCATTCACTTTTTCATTTTCATTCATTATGAGGAATTCGTTTATTTATTACTGGCTTTTTAGACAAGGTATGCTGCCGGGAATTTAATAACCGAACTGCCATTCTTTTGTTCTTAGTCTACATCCTATAGACATCAACGTACGCAGATTTTAATAGGGATGTGCCTGTTAATTTAATATTCCGCACAATTTGATATCGTGCCCTTTTTGACCGCGGGTCGCAATAATTAATTTTCCATGGCCAAGCTCTTCACGTTTTATTGAATACTCGGAATTACCGCTGTCATATAAATAGGGGATTCATAAGGAATCAAAGCACACAGTTGGATGTTGGAGTGTTTCTAATATTTTAAACGAAACTTTATTACCTTTCCATATCTCTAAATTGTCATATCGCATTTTATTTTTGACTACATTGTTGACAGTAGCTACATTTCACTTTGCGTTCGACAAAGGGAATGCGAATTCATATTGTTATCTAGCATGTGAGATCAGAGTATTTGTAGCGATATTTCCGCTCGACTACAAATGCCCAAAAAGCGACTCTTAGTCTATTATGATTAATGAACTATCATTAATTTATTAGCTCAAAATTAAATAAACTTCCATTATTTTAGTCTTTTTGGGCGGAAATCAAGAAGCCTTCAAAAGTTTTAAATGATCAATTTCATAAATATTGTGACTTTGTGGGTTCGTGAAATGAAAAGTCCAATTACACCACTCAACAATGTCCTTTATTTCTACCGACTTACAGTTTAACACTTGCCAATTACGCAAAATTGCGTACTACACACAATTACAATTCACCAGTTCGTCCGTTACAATTTCCTTGTACTCGCGATTACATCAACTCCGATACTCATACACGGTTACGTACAGTCTTCCGTTGCACAATCCTTTCGTTCATTAACACGTCACTGACGAACACTGCCTTCTTACACCAAGAACTGTCTTCACTCACACACTAACCAACCAACTCACTGACTGACTAAACCAAAACCAACTCAACTCACTAACTCCGTCTGTCTGTCTGTAGCTCTCTTTATATAGGAATATCGCCGGTTTCTCGTGTTTACAGGATTGTTCTAGTAACAGAAAGATCGAGAAACAGGTGTAGAGAAAACCGGCGACACAGTCATGTTTTTTTTTCCCTGACCACAGTCTGTCACCACCACAAGACAAACGAGGAGGAGGTGTGGCTAACCGAACCTCCCCTACCTTCCGCTGCCAGCTGCTTTACAGGGTGCTCCAGCGCCCGCGTTACACTGCTCCCTCCTCAAAGCTGTTCGCCCCGAACAGCCCCATCGTAGCGTGCGAGGCGGTCCAGGTGTACCACCAGCATCTGCTCGGAGTCTCAGCCAGAAGTAGCGCTGCCGTAGTTTGTGAATCATTCGGTTCGCTCCCAGGTGTCCTCCTGAAGTACCGGCGTGCACTTCCTCCAAGACTTCCGGGACCTTGCTCCGGGGAAGTACCAACTGTCCTCTCTGCGCCTTCCCATCGGGTGACTCCCATACCCGGAACAGCACGCCCTCTCTGGTCTTCAACGAGTCCCATTGGGCCCAGTGCGACTTGTAGGTGGCGCTCCTCGGTGCGATGTCCTCCCAGGTCGGTCTCGTCCCTGCGTCCACTTCCCTCAAGAGTGGCCCCAAGTCTGCGTCCGCCAGCTGCTCCCTCCTCAGGCCTGCGCTATCCCAGCCTTCAGCAGGCACTGCCACAACTACTCGGACTGCTGCGGCACGCTCCTCCTCTTCCACTCTTGTGCGCTCGTGGCCGTCCTGGATCTGCGATAGGACACCTCCAATGCAATGGTCGCTGGCGTCGGTGTCCACAATGAAGGCGCCACCCGGTTGTGGGAAACCCAAAATTGAAGCACTGCACAGGGTCCCCTTCGGGTGCTGGAAAGCGTCTTCGGCGTCCTCCGTCCACACATAAGGCCGGTTTTCCTCCGTCAGGCGGGTGAGGGGTTTTGCGATGTTGTCGGCCTTTTCCTCTAAATCGTTAAGGCGGTCGTCTACTTGACCCTTCCGCGTGCCCAGGTTCGTGACGTCATCCCCCACGCCGGCCAACCGTTCCTCAAACTTGGCGGCGAGAGCCTCGTTCGCCACCTTCATTTCGGTAGCCAGACCGTCGTTCGCTGCTCTCATTTCCGTGGTTAACTCGGCCTTCATTTGTTCCATCTTCTCGGCGATGTTGTCCCTAGCCGTCCTGATCAGTTTCAGTTCCGCGGCCAGGTTATTTCTAGTCTCCAGCTTCTCTGTTAATTCGGCCCGCATTTCTTCCATCTTCCCGATTAGTTCGGCCTTCATTTCCATCATCTTCTCCAAAAATTTTTCCAATGCCCCGTCCATGGTTGTAATGTTCGGTGATGTTGTTTTCCCGCTTCCTGACACCAGTGTGACTTTGTGGGTTCGTGAAATGAAAAGTCCAATTACACCACTCAACAATGTCCTTTATTTCTACCGACTTACAGTTTAACACTTGCCAATTACGCAAAATTGCGTACTACACACAATTACAATTCACCAGTTCGTCCGTTACAATTTCCTTGTACTCGCGATTACATCAACTCCGATACTCATACACGGTTACGTACAGTCTTCCGTTGCACAATCCTTTCGTTCATTAACACGTCACTGACGAACACTGCCTTCTTACACCAAGAACTGTCTTCACTCACACACTAACCAACCAACTCACTGACTGACTAAACCAAAACCAACTCAACTCACTAACTCCGTCTGTCTGTCTGTAGCTCTCTTTATATAGGAATATCGCCGGTTTCTCGTGTTTACAGGATTGTTCTAGTAACAGAAAGATCGAGAAACAGGTGTAGAGAAAACCGGCGACACAGTCATGTTTTTTTTCCCTGACCACAGTCTGTCACCACCACAAGACAAACGAGGAGGAGGTGTGGCTAACCGAACCTCCCCTACCTTCCGCTGCCAGCTGCTTTACAGGGTGCTCCAGCGCCCGCGTTACAATATTGTTAAATAAATAATGACATAATTGCATTAAAATATCTGCAAGATTTAAAATAAATAGAGTAACTTCAGTTAAAAAGGTCCGTTGTATTTTCTGAGTGTAGTGCCAGAAATGGTCGACTTCTTTTGTATTTCCTTGTTCAGAAAATAGACACGATAGGAAAAGATATATTTACAGCTCTCCATACCTCACTGTTCAAACGTACAGCCAAAAGCGGTCTATAAATGTGCTTCCTCCAATGAAGAGACCTAGCTTCATATATTGAAAGCTGAAAGATACATGCAAAAGTCAGTGAGAATTTTAAACAGTTCATCACGTATGTAACTCTCACGTTGAAATATGTACGCTAAGAACAAGTATTAGATTCTGCAGAGTAAAATAAGTACGTGCATGATATGTAAATAACGAGTGACAAGGTGGAGTTCCAGTAATCAGTGAATTAACAATACAGGAATTAACATGAACTTATAAAAATATTGCAGTTACGGCAATCTTAGCGAGGTTAGATATTTATTGAACGCATATCTAAAGAGTTCGATGTGCGGCGAAAAGAGTAGTGTCGCATGCCTAAGAAGCAGTGCAGCGACAAAGCACTAATTTTCTTATTAGAAGCCGGACCAAAATTGTACCTTGCAGGAATTTTTTAGCGATAAGAGGCATCGGAGTGAAACAAGTGTGAGCTTTGTTGTTTATTCTACAGGGCACAAGGAATTAATCCACTCCCAATTCCCACCAAAAGAAAAACAGTATAGAGAATCTAAATACCATTCACGGACTGTAGACCCCGAGTAAACCTCGAGTGCTTCCGTACTGACATCGGCGAGTTTGAATGAAGATGACCACGTGGATAACCAACAACGTAGCGATGAGTTCACTGCGATGCTGGAATAATCTTTTAGTTCCTGTTGAAACCATTTAAACTCTGAAATCAAAACATGACATACATATAATGGGGTATGGGAGCAAGGTGTTTCAGTTAAGTTAAGCGTCCGTTAATCCAGTTTTGAATCAAGCAGATTTAGCTGACGTATCACATTGCATTGACTCTCCTGATTGGTAAATCACTCTTTCTCTCTCACTTAAAAAGTACTTGCTCCGCTGATCATAATTAGAGCCCAGATTTCTAAGCGAAATGCTTATAAATGCTGGTTTGTTGAAATACAAGGTTTACTTACTTATTTTACGATTTTTAATGAAAATTGCTTATTTTCTCGAAATCACGTAAATTTAAAAGTAAATGTTCACTCCTAGCCATCATTTAATCAATGAAACCGTTTACATCGTCTCGCTAAAATAGTTAGGAGCCGACATAAAGATGTGGATCTTCTTGTCTCTAGCGTAAAGAAAGTGATTCTACTGTCGCCGATTGGAGTTAAAAAAATTCATGAAGTCCTTCTAATTTTGCTTTTATCTCCTCTTCCAGTTTTAAATCGATGGGGCTCTTGGTTAAAGGCTGTGTCATACTACGCAGAACATTTCGCTGAAGGAAAACAGTGCTGCACTCCTTAGATAGAAAAGATGCAAGTAGCATTGCCGCTGTACAGGCATGCTTTGCTAATATTGGCATCCAAAATAACATAGAATACATCCATAACCGTTTCCCAAAATACCTGGAAATAGCAGTAGTAGTATAGCACAGTTGGAAGCTCGAAATATCATCTTGGAACATTCACTTTATCTAATAGATGAAATCTCAGTAGCCTTGTCTTCAGAGACTCAAGGTATTGCTAAAACTGTATTTGAGGAACTCAGTAAGGTAGAGTATTAACGAAAAACCATGGTTAGGAAACACTGTGTAAAATTTCTAAAACTCTTTCTGGTACAGAAATGGATATAGAAAAAGAATTCACTCAAGACGATCTGTGGTGCTTTTCGTATACCTTTTACAGTAACGTCACGCGACGTTGAGAGTTCCCTTTCACTGTATAAACAATTCTTCACTGACAAACTCGGGAGCTTCACTCAAAAAATTCTCAATATGTCCTCTCTCGTGTACTGTAAGAAACTTACGTAAGGTAAGAATTTTACGAAACAATATGTTTATGATTAAATTTTTATTTTTTATTTGCTTAGTTTTCGTGCTTATTTGTTTCATTTCTCGTGCTTATATCCCTTCTTATTTCACCATTTGATTGTACTTACAAGTGCGGGCTCTAATCATAACGTCGAATACATCATATTAGAATTATAATTCCATACATGAGATAATTCACCATTTCTAAGTACATATTCAATTTCTTTAAGTGTGCTAGTTTGTGCCTATAGAATTACGTACTAGGTAAATCACCACATAAGTGCAGTCCACATTTGGGTCATACAGCCAATTTGTTTGATTCACTGTTCGTGTATACTGGAAGCTTAAAAATCGCGTTGAGATGAAACCTCCTTCCGCTCAAGCACAACAATTCTGCAGCTGTTATGATTATTAGGAGCAACAACTTATTTTAAATTTTCAACCTCAGGGTCTTTCTATCGCTGATTTGATGCACGCAGCCGGCCAGTCGTTGTTCATCTAACTGAAAGCCTTTGGTTATCGTTCCCATTATGTTTACACACTCTAAACACTGATTTACCAAACATTCCGCTGTTTCCTTATTGTATCTGCTCCATAACGAAAGCAGAGAAAAACCAATGAAGAAATTAGAGAGAGTCACATAGTTACCAAGATTTAGCATGTGTCCGTCAGGCAGCTGTATGTTGTAGATAAGCAGGAGCACTCGGTCATAAACAGGTAATACCCAGGCATATGCAGGCCAATCAGTCTACTGCTGAGCACCCATCCCGGTACACCAGTCGTATTAAATATTATGAGTGACGTGTGACTTAAATGATAAAGCCAATAAAACAGAGATATGCAGAATAAGAATTTCGTTCGGGCAAAAAACCACGAGATTTCCACCGTTGCCAGAATCTGATTCTGCAACAATTGAAAATGAAGAGAAATGGGATTGCCTGTCTATATTCAGTCCTGTAACTTCAACCTCAAGGACATCAGTTAAATGGTAATATGAACTTACAACCGGCCCAAAATATAGTCAAGAAGTTACAGAAAAAACGTCAGCTATATTCTTATCAAAATGAGTATAACACCTATGTTCATTAATTTTTTAAATAAGTCTTATTAATTAGGGAATACAAAACAGCAAGACACAGAATTAGGATGATTGCTAAAATTTGTTATAAAGGTTTGTACACTTTATCATAAAAGGCAACTGCATAATTCATGACTATTTTTAAAATGTCTTTAAAGTTTATAATCATCTACTTTTGTACTGTAGTCCGTTAGCTTTTATAAAATTCAAGGCTTCGTCCGTCCCTGCGGCAGACATCATCAAACTCTTTGAAGGATATTTAGTGGTGTTAAGCGCATGTTCTTGCTACATACTGCACCACCGACAGTTGGTTATGATAGTATTGAAACGAAATAATAATTACAAAACTACATGTGGTAAGGATTCGTACCACAACATTGTTTAGTGTACCTCCTTATGTGGACTGAGAAAAACACCTCAGTCAAGGAAGGTGGTCCCGACGGGATTTGAACTGCAGCCCTTCCGTTCATCCTTCAAACTTTCAAAAGTTGCAGATTAGTGTTAGATAAGTACTATAATATAGGAAATTTATGGTCTTCGAGCTCATGTCTGTTTGGAAGAGATCAAAATTAATAACGAGCCAGTTCGCTACTGTCAAATCTTGCCTGAGTTACGCCAATTGCACGTAATATGGTCATAATTAGAGCCCCGATATCTAAGCAAATTGCTTATAAATGCTCTATTTTTGCTAAAATAAGGTCTTTGCTAGCTTATTTTATGCTTTTTAATTAAAATAACTTGTTTTATCTAAATCACGTTAATTTAAAAGTACATTTTCACTCCTAGCCATCATTTTATCTTCAGACAGTTTCCATTGTCTCGTTGAAATAGGAGCCGATATAAAAACGTGGATCTTCTTGGCTTTAGGTAAAGAAAGTGTTTGTTCTGTCGCCAATTATAATAATAAATAAACCCTAGCGTGACAAACCTAAGAGAGGCAAGGCCTCACGCCCACTTACGCACGACAGAGGTGGACGATCATCCAACCGATACGGGAAGGAGATGTGGTCAGCATCTTGGCATCCCCCAGCCGGAATGTTGGTTTTCGTGACCAAGGCCGCTTACCTATCTTAAGCTCCTCACTTTCCTCGCGATGAGGAGTGGGCAACGGCCCTATACCCGGGACTTAACACCCGCACCCCATGGGTGGGATCGAACCCAGGCCGCTTTTTTGTCACCGATTAGAGTTCAAAAATTTCATGAAGTCCTTCCAAATTTGTCTTTACCTCAGCTAGTTTAAAGTCGATCTGGTTCTTGGTTAAAGGCTGTGTCATTCTACGCAGAGCATTTCAATGAAGTAACAACATTGGTAACCTCCTTAGATGCAGAAAATGCAACCAACATCGCCACAGCATAAGAATGTTTTGCTGATATTGACATCCAAGATAAGCTGGAATACATCCATAACCGGTTCTCCAAAATACCTGCTATTATAACACAGTTGGAAGCTCAAAAAATACCTTGGTACATTCATTTACTTTGATAGATGAAATTTTAGGAACGTTGCCTTCAGAGACTCACGGTATTGTGAAAACTTCCTTTGAGAAACTCAGGTATTAACGAAAAATCCTGGTTACGAAACACTGTAAAATCTCTTCAAAACTTGCTGGTACAGAAACGTATATCGAAGATAAATCCATTCTTTAAGAACTGTGGTGCTTTTCACATGTTCCAGTAACGTAATATGACGTCGAGAGATCCGTTTCACAGTATCAAAATTCTTCATTAAAACCACAGGAGCATCCCTCAAGAAAATCTCAAGATAACTCTCTCGTGTACTATAACAAGCTTGGATAAAGTAAAAGTTCTACCAAACAATACGTTTATGATTAATGTTTTTTATTTGCTTATTTTGGGTGATTCTTTGTTTCATTTTTCGTGCTTATTTGCTTGCTTATTTCAAAATTTAATTGTGCTTACAAATCCGGGCTCTAGTCATAATAATTTTAAACGTAGTATGTGAATACCTCCATTATATACCTATATATATTTGGAAAGAAACGTCAGAAACTAAATTTGGGATCACTTCAAACGTACATCATTCGTTTGTTTGAGTAAAAGTTAACTACTTGTACGGGGATTAGACCCTGCACCAGGTCCGAGTGCGCTAATAACTAGGCTATTACTGCTGTTTCGTTTTACTGATGCATATGATTCTCCATGTGAAAATTGAGATATAAAAAGTGCACTAGCCCTTACTGAAAGTGCATTTTTTTAAGAAAAAGCAGACCTCATCGTGTTAGCTATTTTCGCAATGTTAGCTATTTTCGTACTTATTGTCACCCAATTATCGGAAGGTACGACCAACTGGAGCTGGGTAGGAGGCATTTAGACCACGCCTATCCATTTATCTTGTAGCGCTAACTGAAGGGATCGCAGGCCACTGTGCCGTCTCTTTCCCTTCCCCCTGAGTTCTGGAACATCCAGGATATTTAATCTAACCCGGAACATTCTAGATTGGCCAGTTGGTCCTATATAAGCGACGCGTCGGGCTGGAGGAGAGTTCAGTTCTTGGCGAGCAGCCGTGAGGAGCGCCGAGTGAGTGAATGGACCAAAAAACTGCGTACGTGTAACAGAGGAGTTTTCCGTAATTGTGAGTGTAGAGTGGTCCTGTGACAGACGAACTGGCGAATTGTAATTGTGTGCGCTACGTAATTCTGTGTAATCGGCAAGTGTTTCGACTGTAATTCGGTGGAAATAAAGAACATTTTGAGTTTGTGCAATTGAACTTTTAATTTCACGAACCCACAAAGTCACATTGTGGAAGAGTAGGAAAGTAAAGAGTAAAATTGCTATCGCATTCGCAATAACACTATTTATTTGTATTGGCGTTTAGATTATTCAAATAAAAGTAATTTCAGGGTTGTCGTCGTGATATATATACCATCCAACAGTACACCTGAAAATTTATTGGTGGAATTCTGTAACGTACAAATGAGGAATGTTACATGTAACGACAACACAATGCAGCCTAAATTTTATACGAATTTCAAAATACAAAGGAGATAGTCGCCAGGGACAAATTAGATGACCACGTGGTATACCTAAATGAATGAGAAAACCAAGGTCCTCTCTAAAATATAACGTTACTATGCTAGATGTCAGAAGGAAGTAGTAGAAATACATAATCACCTCTATAAATTAAATTACAAAGTCCTGGAAGTCCTGACTTAATTAGATTGGTCAAGGATTCCTGCAATAAGAAAACAAGTTTTCTCGTCCAAAGTTAGTGTAGTTGTTAACGTCTTTCGCTTCCAAAAGTTGGTGTATTTAGGTATCTACAGAAGGAACCATGCCCATAAAGAACCAGCTTCCATATCAGCCCCCTGATGATGTCCAACGCAGATATGCTAGAAAGCCTTACGCTTTTACGAATGGCAATGAGTCACAAGAGCAATGCCCGATCCTGTAAGGGTACTGATAAAGAGGCATATATCCCTGTCTCCAGAGTACACCATTGCAATATTGCTTTCTCGTATTGCCTAACAGCCTAATCCATTTGCTGGCACTGAGAGAAGGAATAAGTGCGGCAACAGGTCTTTCTTAGTCATGTGACAGTAAGACTTAGTGAAGTGTTCAACGCCTCTTCTTAATACACACGGCACCGCAGGTGGTGGATACTAAGATACATGCAATGAAAGCAGTAACTTGTGAAGGAAATTGTGGCATAAGTTTAGGGTACCTCTTTGACATTTGCTACCTACGACAACAGAAAGATATGAAAAATAATCCAGTCACAGGGGTGGTCCTGTCGGAATTTGAAACGTAGATCCCACGATCTATGCCTTAACAACTTCGGCTTCTTGATACTGATCAGGTTCAGAAATCAGGAAGTACTACCTCTAGGAAAGCAGGTTTGGACGTAGGTGGGGTACCTAACGTCTCCAGATGTTACATCCTGAAGTTCATACAGGCCTCTCTCTCCCCAGGGGTGTCCCTTATACATCGAATACGAGGGTAACAGTTACAAAACAAATTCCACTGTCATGCGCCTTGATATCCATTCAACTGCCTGACCATTCGACACGGAAACATGATAAGAAAATGAACAAAAGGTGAAGATTGATAGGAAAAGTCACTGCAATATACCTATACTCCACCCAAGCATATTACTGATAACTAGGGAAATCCATGAGTAAATGAGATCAGAATGGCCTCCGATTGCCAGCTTCACACATTATTCACCTCGCTCTGAGTGAAGGCATAATAATCAATGCTTCAGGTACCAAAATTAGCAGAGTGAGCTTAATAATGTTACGAGTTATGCCAACATAGGCCACAGGTGCAGAAAGCACTCCAACGATTAGAAAGTTTGTTGTAGGCGTTTACTTTGGAGTAAAACCCTCTACAGAGATTTCGGCTCCTGATAACGTAGCAACAGCTCTGTTTCATCTTCTCAGTAATTTAAACATTTTCAAAGTCATAATGTATGCGAAAATAAACAATAAGGTACCAAGATGTAGAACTTCACGTTGGCAAAGGCAGCATACGATAAATTGCAGCTATAGAAACTAAAAACTAAACACAATATAGAGTTTAAGAGGTTTCCTAAGGGAGATACGTAGAGTACCAGGAAGGAAACCATATATGTGCGTATGGCAATCAAAGTATACTTTTTCATAGGGGCAAATAATATGTAACAGAAAATAGCCACTTTTCTAGAAAAACTTCCATTGCGAGGAGAAAAATGGAAAAAAGAAAGAAAACAACAAACAAAGAAAAGAAATATTATCAATCGCTGTATTAGTCAAATGAAAATGGCGAATGGAAAAAAAAAAAGAAAAAAGAAAGAAAACAACAAGCAAAGAAAAGAAATATTATCAATCACTGTATTGGTCAAATGAAAATGGCAAAGCTAGGTGGCTGTGGTTAAAATTAATTAACAGATAACAGGATATTTGGTAAAGGGTTGTTATGGCTTGAAATGGAGTCATTATTTATGGACGTTATGTGTATGTTGTGATTTTCGGCGTTCCATTCATTTTAGGCGTGAAAAACAAATCAGTTTTGTTCAGAGACCTCTTTATCGGACTTAAGGTTCTTTTAAGTAACGTAAATCTAGAACACGGGAACAGCGGCTTTACTTCACTTCCGAAGACAGCCAAGCTAAGTATTTTAGTTCGAAGAAAATCCATCGTCTGCCGGGTTTTAATCTGCGATCTCGGGAGATTATACATGGGAAACATTACTTGTAATTTTGGCCGTGAGAGTAGTTTTGTTTAAAATATAATCATAAGCCTAAAAGTGTTGACAGGTAATCCATTTAATTTATCTTAAAATATGTAAAGTTTACATGTGTATTACCCACAGCTAAATATTATATACAACCATATTTTCTGTGGACTGTTACGATTATACCACTACTCATACGCTTTTGCTGGTGTATTTTCTTAAGCAGTTGGGTTGAAACAAAAATTACCTTAGATATGTTTACATTTTGTATACTTTAAGTGGATTGATAAGTGACATTTTGGAATTTTTGGTGAAGTAGTACATTCGCGTTAGAATAATAGAGCTATTCCATTCTTTCTAGGCTTCTTGAGGTACTGAAATATTCTGTCCCACAAGGTATATATTTTTTAACTTAACACCTACATTGACACCTACAAGTTACCGTAACTACGCCACATGTAAAGGTTACGCTTAGTACCTGCCGTACAGCTACAAACCCTTTAAAGGGCACTGGGAGGTTATTTTTACCCGGACAGGGCTACTTTTTAACAACATTAAAATATAAATATACGAAAAACTAAACATTGCAAGAAATTAAAATTTGGTCTGATTATAGTATAAAGCTGTATGCATTTAACGATTGTGTAATATTTACATTAAGTTCATACAGTTCCTTACAAAAGGGGTATAAGGCACTCTGTGTATCCTGAAAAAAAGAATTACACCCTATACTTCAGGTCTAGGTTCCTTGTAGGAATATAAAGCTATAGGCACCAATCCTTTTTCTAAATAACATAAGACACAGTTTTATTATCTAAACTAAAAAGCATACATAGTTTATACTATGTACATAAAAAGTTTTAGTTCTGTTAAAAAAGATAATATTTTTAAGGACTGAATTTTATCTTTCTTCCATTTTATAAATCATATGAGTATAAAAGTTAGTTTAATGTGTTCGGAAATCATTTACAAATAAGCACTAAAAATTTGGTATGAACATCTTTTATAGTTTTTGAGAAACATGCACCTGAAGTATGAAAAATCAAGGATTTGGGAAACCACGATCAATGATTAAGCACCATTCTTTTTAAATTATACATACTCTCAGAACATGCCTGCTCCATATTCCTGCTCAGTTAGGTTTTCCTCATCATTTCTTTTCCTTATCTTACTACTTGCTCTACTTTCAAGCAATTAAGATGTTCTTTTTGCCTCTGAAAGTCGACGCACATCTTTTTTCAGACATGCTGCCTACATATTTTCACCAACCTTTATACCCATTTTTGTCATTACTGTATGCCTACAATTACACCCATCATTATAACAAATAACGCTATCATATATACCAATTTTTAAAGTTTTTGGACCAACACGCACAGTTTTTGTAATCCTTTCTCATATTATATAATGAAAACTTTCATTTGGGTTTTGGGTTCGACCATGCAAACACTTTCTCAGTAATTCATCTTGAGAAAGTGCCCTAATTACTGGTTTAGTTACCAAAAGAACCTCTTCTGGAAGAAACTGTTTATGTTTATAGATGTCTTTCCTAATCTGAGCTCTTTGAAAGCCCCATCACGTATCTTCTCCTTTAGGACAAAAATTATGCTGTGGGTATTTTATGCTGTGGATAATGTATGAAAATAAATGGCCCAAATAGCTTGTTTCATTTCTGCAATTGTTTTACCTGCATTTCTCCTGATAGCCAGTCCATAATACTTCTGGAGGAGGTCAATCACACTATCTGTTAGTCTTCCACGATCTGCAAATGGTTTGCCATCTGTAAGAATCTTTCCCTTCATACTACATCAGAAAGTGGGCGTGTCATTGCGCTGCCATTTTAAGTTGATAGATTAAAGGTCTTTAATACCAGCTGACACCCTAAGAAGAATTATATGATTTTTAACACCAAAACAAAAAATTGATTTTTGCAGCCCATCGACCTCCCAGTGCCCTTAAGTCTTTTGGCAGTCTTTAACATATCTGCATTTAAAAGTAAGTAGAACTAAAAGTTACGTGCTAGAAAGTTGAATTATTTACTGAATTTTGTATAAACTATGGTTAGAAGAAATTTTGAGTTTCCTAATTAAACTTGCATTTTCAAAAATAAGATAAAAAGTGAGCATAGGCAGAAATAGAGAAAAAGTTCTGGAAAATTGTGAATACTTTGCATTGCACGTACAACCTAAAATAATCTGTTTCTATTACTGAATTGTACTCGAGTTGAGTATCTATCCCACTACTATGTACAATTAGAAAATTATATTAACTCATTATGTAACCAGACCGTCACTGGTTGTGGGCAAAAAAAAAAAAAATCGTGAAACAAAGTAAAGGAAGTCATATGGAAGGTAAAGTATAACAGGTTCTGTCATTAAAGCATCCATTATAGTATTAAGGAAAACAATTGCCTAAAAACATAGAAGAAATCCCAAAAGTAAGACAACCAGTTTGGAGTAGTATTCTGTATAAATAACCAACACCTTTATCAATTTTGTAATCAATCTAGTAATTTCTGGAAGCAATGAACTGATAAAAGAAATTATTTTGAAGGAAAATGAATTCGCTGTTCGATTAAGCTTAATTTATCTTCATTATGATGAAAAATCGCGAATCATCTCTCTCAACGGAACAGATTACACGCAAGTCCGGGAAGATCAAATCAGCAATTTCATCCGTTCTCTCGTTAATCCCCTGCGATCAGAAATACTGGAAAAATGATATTTCTAGACTTCAATCTCGCTTTCATGCCAATAGTTTACCACATTTTTATTGTATTTTCGTTTTAGTGTTTATGCACATCTTAGGGTTGTGTACACCATATTGGAAGCAAGGTTAAAAACTAATTATATGATAGAGCCACTGAAGGGCTTTAAAAATTTAACATGTTTAATTTTTAAACTTTTAGATAATTGTATTGTTTTAAAGAAGTATTCCGCTTTAAGACCAATATACGTCTGCCTTTGATAAAGCCAGCCTTTAAAACAATCATGCCGCTCTTTACCAGGACTTTAGAAGTTAGGCTTTTATAATTATCCGCTGCTGGATTTGATAACGAAAAAGTTATCCCATGCATTTTTTCTTAATATTTTAAACAGAAAGGAATCATAAGGTGCTAAGTCACCGCTGTATGGTGGGCAGTCTATGGTGTTGAGTTTTAGGGCATTTAGATATTGCTGTATTTCATTAGTTTGCTGTATGCAAAAATGAAGCTGGATTATAACAGAATTGACTGAAAAGTCTTAACGGAAAATTTTAATGTTTTGAGTATCGGCAAATACACGAAAGAATACCTTAAAATTCTTTGGATAAACCTGAAAACAGAGCTAAAAATCATAAACCTGTGATTCCAGAGAAAAAGTTAAAACTTTCTCTAACTCACTGATAACACACATGGATAATATTTCGGAAATAATGATTGAAATACTTCTCCTAGTGTTCGAAGAAATATATTCAGTTCCTATCGATTAGACAGCAGATTAAAATTTCGTCAATAATAACCGAAATTGAAGTATGAACGATCTGATGGCAGTGATGTTGCCATTTAGAAAGGCAACCCTTAAGCTCTTAAGAAGTGAATTGGCACGAAATAAGGAGTTAAAACGCACTTTTGTTATGAAATGAAAAGAAATTAACGATTACGCTAGTGAAAACATAAAAACATTTGAAGAAGTGTGCATTACCATTATACTTTCCAAAGACATACTGTATTGGAATTTCCCCTAAAAAGTATAAGAAAAAGGTGAACTAAATATTATATCCATTGGCTTCTACAAATTTACAACTAGTGGCTGAGGAAATGCTTTGGTAAGGCTTTAAAATCCTTACCTACGTAATCCAGGACACATTAAAATCTTTCCCTTCCATATAAAATACGGTGGTGTATCTAAATGGTCATGTAAGGGAATCGCTACATTTTGGACGTGAGAATAAATTCTAACTTATAGACATTTTACAACATACCACTTGACGGTGTACGTCAACATTTACTTACGTAGTAATTATCTCTAGGGGTGTAAAGTAGTTTATTCTCCTATGAAAATCGACAATTATGGCTTTTATAATGAGTCAACAAAAATTTGCTCCGCAGCTCTGGTGTAAACAAGATATCCCTAGAGACGGGAATTCCGGTGGCAGCATTCGCTTGTAATTTTGTTTACTATAAATTGGAAATATTAGCAACTTGGCGTACAGTAAGAGACAAAATACTGTCACGGCAACAGGCATGAAAGTTTCGGCACAAATAAGAAAACAGTCGGCGGATAAAGTTTCGTGGTAATAATGAGCCTTGTTAGCAGTTAATGATAGCGCGGCTATTGTAAGCAAGCGCCGGCAAGCAAAAGATAACTGAGGTAAAGGACTTGCCGGCATAGATTAAGTTATGCTTCTGGAATGTAATAGAATATTTGGTTTCCTTATTCTTCCGGAAATTTCTGGACTGATAGAGATTGTTCGTGTTCTGGTTTATTATAGAACAATCTAGAATTACGAATTAGGTATTTAAGGACATGACGGCTCGCAAAGTGAGGTAGTGGTGAAACAGTGTTGTGACATGAGAGACAGCCAGCTGTGTAACGAGAGCTAGAGATGTAATCTGCTGTCACTGTTTGTTATTGTGATCAACCTTGGAAGACTGTGTTGTATTGGTGATGTAATGTTGTTACGTGAGAATTGAACAGTGTGTCTCTAAGGAAATAAAGGAGATTTTTAATTTCTGCAACTCGGCCTTTTAATTCTACGAACCCACAAAGTCACAATACAAATAAAGCGCTTAACAGCCGTGTGTTTGATATGAAAGGTTAGCCAGTTAATTATTATACGCAAATTACAAATTAATATTGTAGCCACCGGTCTGGTCTTCTGACACAAAGGGATTTTGATTCCCTCCTCTTTCTCCATGTCACAATATTCAGTCACATTATATCGTATATAACTTCAAGCGTTAACCGATGTTGCTGCCCAGAAGACATGATAACAACTGAACAGTGTGGGTATATATACACGTTGTTTATTTTGTTCGTTATTTCGCGCCCTTCGATACAGCAAGAGTTGACTGGTGAGTCTATCTTGAAATCACTTTGCCCTCTACGGAGAAGAAACGCTAACTTTTGCGGAACAGTAAGCAAATTACAGTAAGCAAATTACAATAAGCAAATTAAGTGTTGTTGCTCTTGTAACTAATACAACCAGCTTCCACTTTCACCCCTCTTTACGATAATCGTGATTAACATTCTAGTGCATACATATGTATAAGTAGCACGTTTATATTCTAAAGGTAGAGTATGGACATGAACACAGAGCACCGCGTCTTTATGGGTGAATGCGACTTTCGTACCGGCATTAAAATTAGTGCGACATATATAATTTAAACCGCTGCATAGAGGAGATTATGCAACCCCATCCGACATTCAGACAAGTCTATCGGAGCGTAATGTTGTCAATAGTGTCCAGGTACAGTCAAATTAACATACATAACATAAATATTATAAATATATGATATAAATAATCTGTTGTTTGCCGGCCTCTGTAGTGTGAGGCAGCGTGTGTGCCTCATACTTAAGAGGTTGCGAGATCGAATCTTGCTAAGGATGAGTTACCTATATAAAGTTTTCCGGGGTTTTTCCTTATCCTACGAAGACAAATGTCGGGTAACTCTGAGCTCTAGGGACCCTTGACTCATTTGAGCATCATATCACCCGTTTTATTCATTACTTTACTCATTCATTTATTCATTCATTTATTCAATCATCGTTCGATATGACCTGCACTGTTGAAAGGACAAAAAGTATCTGCTTCTTTACTAAAATGTTTTGAAATTAATACTGTTATTAATTTGGCATTCCTTTATTAAATTATATTAATCGATATATCTTCTCATAGAAATACCGAATTGCAAGATACTGTTTGTATTCATCCGTAATTTATACTGTTCAAATTCATTAGAACAAACTACAACAGTTATCCTATCTACGCACAAGCGAAACTACACACCTTCGTATTACGCGGGCAGGACCCAACTCTCAAATAGCATATTTACCTGCCGGTAAAGGGAGGCCTCAAAGCTGCTGTCCACATATCAAATACAATCACAAGCTCCTAGGGGAATCGTATATAAACTCGCTCCAGCAGCGATGCTATTGATGACGTCATATTTTGCGCGGTGAAATCGCAGATGAAAATGAACACCGTGTACTGTCTCGCCCTGTATGTGCGATAGGTTGGCGTAAACAACTCCTTTGTTCACATGTTTTCCGACACGCTTCCACGTTTTCCCATGTAGTAAGTGCGACAGGCTGACGTAAACAACTCCATTGTTTTACATTTCTTCCGATGTGCATAAAACCTCTGCTAAATACTACTTGCGATAAACGTGCGTAAACAATAACAATCGGTCGGACGAAGTGGAACGGGGAAAATCTAGGAGTACAAACATTACATTAAATGTGAACACCAGCACAGTGCGGCGGAAGCTGTTGGTGATCGGTTACTAGATAGTTTACTAGCGAAGTAGAGGTTTCTGTAGCTCGGTGCAAGCCGCTCCTAATGCTGACAGGAATAGCATAATGTAATCATTTTCTTTGCTAGCTACTTTTGATAATATCTGAGGTTAACATGTTAGGAATTGGTCTGTTGAATGACAAAACTTCGCTAGAGATGGAGTGATGCCATTATTCCTCAACACTCGACAGTGATACTGACTTTTTAACACCTTACTCAATAATTGGTACTGTATTTCTAAAAGATTCTATTTTCATTAAATTATCACTACTCGTGAACGCCCGCCTTGGTAGCGTGGTGGTGGCATGTCTGCCTCACGTTCAAGATGTCCCGAGTTCGAATCTCTGTCAGGGTAAGTTACCTGGATAAGGGTTTGTCCGGGGTTTTCCCTTATCCTCAAAGACGAATGTCGGGTAACTCTAAGCTCTGTGGTCCTAGAGCTCATTTGATGATTTGAGCATCATTTCACCCATTCCATTCTTTAACATGTGATAGCTGGCGTTCTTATTGAGTTAGAACAGTCATTTTTTCAGGTGGTTATAGTTGTTATTGACAAATAGACTTGAAACGTTACAGCATTCAGCAATGCGTAGAAACTGTGAAAATTTATTATAAAAATGAATCATCTTTTCACCAAACCTTCAGTGTATTGCGTGATACGGGCTCTTATATGGGACTATTTTTGGTATCAATTGGATGGCATGGATCTCAGAAACATCTGGTTTCAGCAAGATAGTGCCACATCTCATATTACTCTCGAAACACGCGATGTTTTGAAGGTGAAGTTCAGAGGTTTCATAATTTTCCGTGTGGTGATGTTAACTGGCCCCCAAAATCATGTGATTCGAAGCCGTTGAATTACTTCCTGTGGGGCTATGTTATATCTCGAGTTTATGCCAAGCCAGAAACAGTAAATCTTATATATAACATCACGCGTGTTACTCGAGAAGTTGGACTTAATTTACGTTCTTCTGCATTGAGAATTGGGTCAACCGTATATGCGCAACCCAACAAAAGTGCGGCGGTCGTATAACTTATGTTTTCTTCCACATGCAATGATATTAATTTTGTTCCTCCTTTCCTCACCAATAATGGTGCTAGGATTCTCTCGGGTCCCCTCAGAGCAAGGGAGCCGAAGCATTCGACCTACATTTACCAGAGTTGAGGGGTCAGCTCAACGCCTGGGATGATGAAGACATGAATCATAAAGCCATTTGTGCAGATTGTACTTTCTTGCGAGGCTTTTGTCTCAGCTGTTTTGCGTTTCCTTCTTTTCCAGTGTGGGCGTGTGGTGGTTGCTTTGGCTTCCCTCTCGGAGAATTCCGGGCAGGCGTGTCAAAGTAGTCGGGGTTCGTCTTTCATGGCGCGTGCATGATGAGTAATTCGTTGTTCTATATATAAGTGTCAAATAGGCTGGGACACCCTTCCAAGTTTTCTGTGCGACTGAAACCGTATGGGTTTGTTATGCAAAAGTCGATTGCCAATTTGTATCGCCTGAAATGCAAGAGTTGTAATTTTCCCTTTGCAATTAAAGGTGTGTTATTCTGGCGTTCTGTTTAATTGACTTAGGAAGTAGGGGCAAAACCTTGGTCACAAATTGGTCCTGACAACTTAAGCCCCTACCCCTATTTATTATCGTACTTTAGCACCTGGGTACAGTTCAGTGAACCATGCTGTGCTACCACTGAACAACGAATTACTCATGCACGCGCCATGAAAGGCGAACCCCGACTACTTTGACTCGCCTGCTCGGAATTTTCCGAGCGGGAAGCCAAAGCAACCACTACGCGCCCACACGGTAAAAGAGGGAGACGCGAAACAACTGAGACAAAAGCCTCGCAAGAAGGTGCAATCAGCACATATTGGTGGAATAATAGCGGGGGAAGCCGGAGGACCCGGAGAAAACCCACCCCAGCGCCAGGTTCTCCACCAAAAAATCCAGTTTGCGGTTGCTTGGGATTGAACCCGGGTCGCCTAGGTGAGAGCCAAGCGGTCTAACTACTCAACCACGTGGCCTGATATTAATTATGTTCCAAAATAAAAAGTTAATAAACCTCTATCATTTAGAGAACGTGTTTTATTTAAATTCAAAGATAGGACACTGTTGTTGGTAGGACCGTTACTTATTCCTGAATTAACTAATTTAAGCCGTTTTATGTTATAGGCGTACTTATTCTGCGACTGTTGTTTTCCATTTTAACTAACAAGTATAATACTATTACTAACAAGAGGTGGTAAACCTTGTTTATTTTGTTATGAATTCCTTCCTTCCTTCCTTCCTTCCTTCCTTCCTTCCTTCCCTCCTTCCTTCCTTCCCTCCTTCCCTCCTTCCCTCCTTCCCTCCTTCCCGCCTTCCCTCCTTCCCTCCTTACCTCGTTCCCTCCTTCCCTCCTTACCTCCTTCCCTACTTCCCTCCTTCCCTCATTCCTTCCTTCCCTCCTTCCCTCCTTCCCTCATTCCCTCCTTCCCTCCTTCCCTCCTTCCCTCCTTCCCGCCTTCCCTCCTTCCCTCCTTACCTCCTTCCCTCCTTCCCTCCTTACCTCCTTCCCTCCTTCCCTCCTCCCCTCCTTCCCTCCTTCCCTCCTTCCCTCCTTCCCTCCTTCCCTCCTTCCCTCCTTCCCTCCTTCCCTCCTTGCCTCCTTCCCTCCTTGCCTCCTTCCTTCCTTCCTTCCTTCCTTCCTTCCTTCCTTCCTTCCTTCCTTCCTTCCTTCCCTCCTTCCTTCCTTCTCTCCTTCCTTCCTTCCCTCCTTCCTTCCTTCCCTCCTTCCTTCCTTCCCGCCTTCCCTCCTTCCCTCCTTACCTCCTTCCCTCCTTCCCTCCTTCCCTCCTCCCCTCCTCCCCTCCTTCCCTCCTTCCCTCCTTCCTTCCTTCCTTCCTTCCTTCCTTCCTTCCTTCCTTGCTTCCTTCCTTGCTTCCTTCCTTGCTTCCTTGCTTCCTTCCTTCCTTGCTTCCTTCCTTCCTTGCTTCCTTCCTTCCTTCCTTCCCTCCTTCCCTCCTTCCCTCCTTCCCTCCTTCCCGCCTTCCCGCCTTCCCGCCTTCCCTCCTTCCCTCCTTCCCTCCTCACCTCCTTCCCTCCTCACCTCCTTCCCTCCTCACCTCCTTCCCTCCTCCCCTCCTCCCCTCCTTCCTTCCTTCCTTCCTTCCTTCCTTCCTTCCTTCCTTCCTTCCTTCCTTCCTTCCTTCCTTCCTTCCTTCCTTCCTTCCTTCCTTCCTTCCTTCCTTCCTTCCTTCCTTCCTTCCTTCCTTCCTTCCTTCCTTCCTTCCTTCCTTCCTTCCTTCCTTCCTTCCTTCCTTCCTTCCTTCCTTCCTTCCTTCCTTCCTTCCTTCCTTCCTTCCTTCCTTCCTTCCTTCCTTCCTTCCTTCCTTCCTTCCTTCCTTCCTTCCTTCCTTCCTTCCTTCCTTCCTTCCTTCCTTCCTTCCTTCCTTCCTTCCTTCCTTCCTTCCTTCCTTCCTTCCTCCCTTCCTCCCTTCCTCCCTTCCTCCCTTCCTCCCTCCCTCCCTTCCTCCCTCCCTCCCTTCCTCCCTCCCTTTCTTCCTCCCTCCCTTCCTTCCTTCCTTCCTTCCTTCCTTCCTTCCTTCCTTCCTTCCTTCCTTCCTTCCTTCCTTCCTTCCTTCCTTCCTTCCTTCCTTCCTTCCTTCCTTCCTTCCTTCCTTCCTTCCTTCCTTCCTTCCTTCCTTCCTTCCTTCCTTCCTTCCTTCCTTCCTTCCTTCCTTCCTTCCTTCCTTCCTTCCTTCCTTCCTTCCTTCCTTCCTTCCTTCCTTCCTTCCTTCCTTCCTTCCTTCCTTCCTTCCTTCCTTCCTTCCTTCCTTCCTTCCTTCCTTCCTTCCTTCCTTCCTTCCTTCCTTCCTTCCTTCCTTCCTTCCTTCCTTCATTACAAATATATCTGATACAAGTATTTGGATTGTAATATAACATTGGATGGTAGGGAAGCAGCTGCAGGGCTCATTAAGTAAATGATACATATCATTAAAGGACGTTTATTATTACGTATTGCTTTTGATGGAAAGGATTATATACACTACTATAACCACCATAGAAATTTAAACTTGAAGCTGATGCTTGAAATACGACAAAACAACCAGAACGTTTTATTTTCCTTTTTCTTTTAACCGAAATACTTTCTACGTAGTTGATTACAGCAAGTAATTACATTGAGAACAACTTCTGTCACATTATCATACGTCAACCACCTCTCTGTTAACTGAACCGTGAAGTTCGCGCCTGAGTTTCAACGATGCGGTTGCTTCTGTAATTGACATGCGTTCCATTCAACTTTACGTCATAATAATTAGGATGTAAATGACACATTTCTATGCAACAAACGCCAATGTTATATTCACTATTATCAATTGTATTATAAGGAATACAGTCTTGCGACACGTAAGTTTAACTTGCATACCATATTTACATAACTTTTTGGTTAACCTGCATCGTCTACTTTAACGAGCTACTTAAATCACTACGAAAGTCGTTTCCTTTTATTCTGTTTCTCTTCCATATTATTTCTCTCCATTTGTATGTCAGCTTTGGCCTTTAGAGGTAGAGGTAAATTGCATAACGAGGGTGCGTCCACATTCCCCGCGTTGTGACTGGAATTCGAGGGATCTCGGGTTTGATCCCTGTCGACCTCGCACTGTGACTTAGGCTTTTCGTGGCCTGTCTGTCACTTAGGTGAATGTTGGAGTTACTTTTTTATATACAACGATTTCTTACTATCAGTTTCTTGCATCCCATTTCCTTACCATCATACTTTATGTGTGCTTTCAGGTGCACTGGGTTCGTTGTGTGATCACTCTACCCTCCTCACTGGAGAAGCTTTTCAGCACCAGACCGGAGTGTTGGTGGATATGTAATGGGTCCTGGCGCTGAGAAGACTTCTGTACCTCTGTGGTCTCTCTGCGTGAGACCCACTGGCCCCACGCGGCTTCATGACTTCATCCCTTCCTCCTGGAGGTATTAATTTGCAGTAGAGATCTGTGTGATTTACAGTATTTCAGATGTCCCCTTTCGTGTCTTTACACCCGAAGGGACACGCAGAGTTTCCAAGCAGATGCGGCTTGAACCTGGCTGGGAGGTGTTCAATGACAACTAGCCCAAATCGGCTCAGTGTCTCGACTCAGCAGTGGAGACTCAAACGGCCGTCCTCTGGCGGAGCCAAAAAGTTGTCAGATTGCCAGCCTCCGCACTATTTGCCCGTCGTCATCCGATATTCAGCCTCGGAGTCATTCGGTAACGTGCAATCACTTAGGAGATAGGAGAAAGGAGGAAGGAGGAAGTTTTGGATCCAATTGTAGAAGAGGAAATTTTAAAATTGTAGGAAACAGTCTTTTGTAGTTTGTTATAGAAATTAAAGCTGTAGTAGAAATGTAGATTTGAATTATATTTTTGGTGTAGAAGTAAAGTAGAAGACAGACTGTTTTAGATAGATTAGACGAATAGATTTGTAAGGTTACTGAAATGCAGTAATCTGTAGGTTTAGTTAGCTCGTTAAGGTAAGAAGTGGACTGTATCTGCAACATTTGTAAATTGTTTTGTTGTCATTTGATTTAAAAATTAATAAAGTTAAAATGAAGTTTGCATAGTAAGACCTGGTATAAATTCCTGAAACCGGGCTATTAGATATGTAGATTTTATTTTATTTATTTTATGATTCTGTAACATGAAATGACATGTTGAGAGGAAAGCCGTAGAAGAAGGGACCACTCCAGCTTTCGCCTTGCTGACTAGGGAAAACTCACGGTAAACCCCTTGGTCAGAATGCGTGAACACGAGGAATAGAACGCCGGACGACCCGAATACAAGCCTTGCGGACAACCATGGAGCTACTTGGCTTGGTAGTTTAACACCTATGATGGTAGCAATGACGTTTGCCTTTGAACAAGTTTTATTGCTCATCGACAACTATATCGATATTACTCATACTCTGAGGCTCTAGGAAGGTATGGAATAATCCTGGCTGAAGAAAAAAATCCTAATCTGCAGTCGAAAATTAATTCAGTATCTTCGGAGATGGAAGCTGCCATGCTAAGTACCAAATCACAGAGGCAGTTGAGAAATATCTGCCGTGAAAGTTTTACACTTTGACCTTTCCCCAAAAACGACTACGGTGCGTACTCAGTTGCCTACAGCGATGAATATTTCTAAGGGATTGTTGACCCTCAAAAACCACCCAATTGCATAAAGTATTTTGGCGTTTGGGGAGTAGTAGCCCAATCGGGTAAAAGAACAGATTTACTTATTATACTTGACTTCAACGCAGAATGATATGAAAGTAGAGTTTATAGATAAGAGTCGGTAGAAAGGGGAAGCATTATAATGCTTATTATAATATTTATTAAATAAAAGGCATTATTGCAATAATTATCGTCATATTTCCAGATCTGTTTCCATTTTTTGTTTCTTTGAAGATGAAAGATCCCACAATTCTGTAAATTATTTTTCTCCAGCATTGGTATGCCAAATATACATGTACATCAAAAGCTGGCCTATTTGTGCTTAACTATAATACCCTTTTGTTATACTTTCATGTCAAATTCTATGACATAATTACTGCGACAAATGGAACCTGCAACCTTTAGCTCTAACACTGAGTCATGTTGAGTTAGCACCAAGTGGATAGCTTTTTCCAAGTCCATAAACATCGGAAGAGGAAAGCATGTCAGATTTCGAAATTCTCAAGCAAAGCTACAAGAAGATAAAACGAGAAGATATGCATCAAAATGCTTACAATGAGTAACCAAAACATTAACGGGATGTAACGCCCATTCACTGCGGCATGAATGGTAGATAACTGTAAAATATGCTTCTTACGGCATTTAAAATTTCCATCTAACAATCACATATGCTTTTGCTTAATACATTTAAGTTTTCATAAAAAAGTAAGGGTAATTACATTTTCATTTTTGTTGTTAGCAAAAAAAGCTGTTTGCCATCACTTGTCATATATGTATCTATACATGCATATATAATTAATGCATAACTATATAATATTAACTATGTATAAACATATATAAGCATAAACTATAATGTATAACTATATATAATTAATAATTAAAGGCCGCAGGCATGTGTGTTTTTCTATGGGTTCACTGCATATAGACTATACTGTTATGGGTCTCGCATGTACACATCTGCAGTTAGGTATAGCCTGACCTGACAACCGCCTCACTGCCAGATGAAACAAAAAAGTCGCGTTATACTAAACTTGGACCTTGAGTCTGCATACACTTGCGAGGCAATGCTTCACTAACTCGCAGAGTACTACATTGTTTTCGACGTTTGCACATTTGATGGCTGTGCTGTACATCTGACGTCATTCATACTCTGTATCCAGCTAACTTGTATCGCATGCGAGCGCACATCTTTCCGGCCTTTATTAATAACTCCATGTATGCATTCCATAATTTTAAGCTTTGGAGGTAAACATTTGGTTCTAAAGTTATATATATAGCTTTATGAAAGCATGACATCTTCACCTTAGTTAACTGATTGATAGCTTTTCCTTATTTTATTTGTAGACGAACTTCTTTGGTGTTCCGGAAATGTCTTCTAACGTGTTTTTTCTTACGGTGTTGCAAATTATTTGACAATGTAAGATGGAGTCTCATCTCTACGGTGGTTGTGATTCACTTCTGATTCAATAGCACTTGCATCACTACAGTTTTATATTATTCAGCATTTGCAATTATTTTAAAGAATACACGGTACCATTGTTTCACATTGTCTTTCATATCTCTGCGAAACAAAATATAAATGCATCCGGTAGAAACATCTACTTCCCACATTAGTTCTAGGTTACACAACAACATAGTTGGTAATGGATTATTTTGGTTATCAGTAAATATCGGATTATATGTACTAAAACTGTTTAAATATGCATACATCCGTGCTGCTAAAATATGTAAAATATGCATTAAAACTTTAAATATGCAGTTAAAATGCATGATTTGTAGATCTACTCACATTCAGCATTTCCAATTATATGTCCTCTCACTGGCCGTAATTGGATCTGCGGTAAAATTTGATGATCTTCTCTAAGTGTTCCAGGATAAGCTTATGGCATCGGCGTGTTATGAGTTGGTAGCTGAGAACGATCTCACAACGTCCAAAACTGTCATAGCACAGTATTTTTAATACGTAACAAGATTTGGTGAAATTTCCTCTGGAAGGTCAATGTTATTAATTTGCAAACATTTGTTCACCCAGTTTAAGATGTTAAAACCAGAATTTATTTCTAGAATAATGCGGAGCTTTACACCTAATTTTCCGACAATATTTACAGTGGCACAACTAAATTCCTCTTTCCTTTTTCAAGAATTAATAAAGCATCACAAAGAGGCAAAACACACTTCTCTAATTCCTCAACTGCTTTGTGTAGAATTTTTAAACGAGCTTTGATTACATTTAAACCTCTTGATAAGGTTTCACATTTGAATATTTCCTGTGAACACTGAATTGAAGTTGAGTCACTTGAACTTAGACAGCAAGCGAATTCTTCAATAGGACAAAAATTATCTAAATAAACGAGAGCGTATATATACTCCAACTTGCAGTTATTGATTATGTTGACAAATATATTTACCAAAGTAACTCGCTGCAGATATTTACTCGTGCAGGAGTTTTCAGTAATACCTTCTTAGTACTTAAAATCAAACTTTTCCCATAGTATTTTGCTAATCAGTTAAGTCCATGTGCAATGCAAGTGTACATGGGCTGATCTGTCAGATTGGGCTAAAACTTTTTTAGAGCTGAACCAGCACTCAACACACATGATGCAGAATCTGAAAAGAGAACACTGGCCACACTCCTTCTGGCCACAGTGCCCTTAGAGCTTCGAAAGCACACCACTCTGGACTGATCAGCTTTTCGATCAAATAAGTCAATTCCACCTTTGTTTCACTTAGTTTGTGAATTATAAACTTCCTCACATGGTGACCAGAAGCATCTGTAGTTTTATTGACTGCAACCATATAAATCACTCTTTCAAAATACCTTGAATTTCAGTAATTATTGAATGGTAACAGTCATCTAAGTAATTTCTTCGATGTGTTACTCGTTCGGGATGGTACGGTTGCAATGTGTCTGTAAGAAATCCCGAAAATATTGATTTTTTAGTAAATTTTGTGGTATATTTACTGCGATTAGTTCGTGGCATATATCGCTGAATAATGCATTTCTGTTAGATAAAGTGAAACTTTGCTTTGAAGTGATTTATCTCTGTTTTGCAGCAATATGTTGATTACAGTCCGTTTTTTAAAAGAAGATACTTGAAGGTCATGAAACAAGGGACGCGAATGGTAAGAAGGGAAGGTCGTCGCTATGGAAACGTAAACAAAGGTTGCCAGATTGCTTACACTGGTGAATCACGTAGTCCTCAGGGCAGTTATCGCTAGTTGTATGCGGGAAGCAGAGTTTGCTTGAGTATTCAGTTGCGCTGTGTATTGTTAGCCTACTTAGTTAAAACACAATTAAAATACGGTTTTATAGAAGCAAGGTGTAGTGGCGATAGGATTAGAGCTAGACCGAGGATTCATGGCCCAACACAAATATCAGCTTACGGTTGGGGTGTTACATTGCATAGTCAAACTAGAGAATTTGTCTGCTCTCTTACAGAATTCTTCCAACAGGAAGATGGGAGTTTGCTCCTTCTGAATGAACAGTTTATTCCGTTTATTCAAAAGCGACAGCCCCATGTCAGCAGATATGCTTGCACGTAAAAGAATTCCTGTGGGTCTAAATTCCGGCATATCGACGGCGTTGATATGAACATGTCAATTAACAAAGTCGTTAATAATAGTAAGTATATTGCGATAGTAATGTGGCAAACACTTAATACGTAACGAGGAAAGGTTTGAAGAAAAAGAGCCGCTTGCACACGAGTTTTTTCAACCCTCGAGATTCCGTTATGTGCTTACTACATGTGTATTGCAAATTATTTTGGCACCATGTGTATTTATATCAATCTGAAGTTTAGTAATTAAGATATTAGCAGAAATATTAATAAATATAATTGAATATAAGTGTTAGATTTTAGAGCGCGCATCGCCTATATGTGTTTCTATGGAGAAATACTTACCGCACTGTGCGGGAATGTCAACTTACGATGTATAGCAATAATAACGGTAAGTATGGAATATTAGTTACATAGTGAAAAAGTATTTAGAAGAACTGACATTGAAGAGTCTACAACGCAGTGAATGTAAGAACAGCTTATTTCTCTTTTTAAAGTAGGCTGATACAGATTAACCGTGCATATTTTTGTTGAGGTGAGATAGCTCGAACCCTTGTTTATGTTTCGAGTGTTGAGAGTATAAAGAAACGGGATATGCTGGGCAACATTGCAGCACCCTCGTGGAGAAACAGATGACCTTCACCTATCTTCTTTTAAAAATCAGACTGTAGTAGTCGAATATTGTGTTAATTGAAACTGGATATCCCCTATCAGATCTGTGTTGAGTGTGGGGAACGGCGCTTCTTACGCATGCCACGTGCAGACCGAGACCCGTCAGGGGTAAACAACCCCTCCCGTAAAATGCTGTGTTATTAGGCCTATATATTCCTACGTACTCTGAACTCATTTTCGGGTACTTCCAGCTATACTCCGCACCTGATTTTTGGCACACAGACCCCACATAGTGCTGAGATTTTACCGTCAAATTTTCAAGCGAATATATGTATGAAAAAGTGGTAGTGCCTTTGTCAGTGAAATTTCGTAATGACGTGGTTACACTGGAAACGTCCAACTGCGTAAATCGGTGAATTACACGTTTTGTTTATTGTTCATCCGCGTACATGGTCAAAGTTTGCTCTAACAGATCATGGTCCAATTTTGTCCTAACAGGGCACAGCCAATTTGCGTACAAAAGTGTGAGCCTTATGTTAGAGTATAAGAATCAAAACTTGGATATATATATATATATCACGCTAGCCGCATACAAACTGTTTGCTACATGTCGGTAATCAATTTTTCCATTTTAGGAAATTTAAGTCGCTTTCTGATTTCTGATTGTTAGATATCGAATTTTCACGGAGATGTATGTTCTACCTGCTTTCACGGATGATTTGGAAAGGAGACTATAGGCACATTCTATCGTTCCAGATTTCTGTGCATGAAGTTTTATGGTGCATATAAAAGCGTATGTTTGGTGATAGCACGTATTTAGCAATTTTAGCACGCACCATGCAAATATCAAATTGTTTTAAGAATTGGAACGCTATTTTTAAAAATTAAGCATTTTTTACTTTGGTGATTGTGCATTTGCGTTTACTTACAAACTTCATAATAAACCTATGGCAAAAAGGTGCCCTCCACTATAGTGATGCCAATCCGGGGTTCGCAACAGATTGCTGTGTAAGTCATATGCATGTTCGTGTTATGGACATTGTCAGTGGGTGATTGATTTTCTTTGTGAGAAGTACGTTTTGGAAAATGATATAAATGCCGAGAGATAAACTCAGTAGAAATGTACATTTAAGACAGTGGTTTAAATATTGTGGATAGCTGGATTACACAAACAGACGAAGGTTCAGTTTTGCCAAATGTGTAACACAAATAATTGCATGTGAGAAAAATCAGCTACTTGCAAGTGGTCGCATCTGTTACGTTCCAGGCTTCAGCTTTAGGCGTTGTGGTTCTATTCTGCAACAAATTTTTGTTCCACACCGAATTACATATAGCAGACATTGCACCATCAAATTTTCAGGTGCTTAGCGGTGTGGGCACAGTGATAGTTCCCTTATGAGATTTGTCAGAATGTTTGCAAAATTCCTTCGTAACTTTATAAACATTAGAATACAATCTACGGGCAAGAGCGACTGGACGGGAACCAGAAAATCCGTAGTTCAAATCCCGGACATGGAACTGAATTTTTCAATTTGACTCTGTTAAAACCTTAGCCTATACACGGCTCGTGTGGAGGAACAATTAATTTCCTTCAATTAGATTAAGAAAAGCCTACCGAGTGTTTTCGTCTCCCCTTAACGTAGATTACATGAATATTTCTCTCTTTACATCTTCTCGTTTAGAAATAATGGCCAATATAATACAGGAAAAGCAGTCCTGGGTAACTGCAGCAAATTTTGAAGCAATACTTTGGTGACGGACACTAGATAAGGACCAAAGCTCCCCTTTCGTTAATATATAACACAAAGTTAAATGTACTGATTGCCAGTAATGATGTACAGAAAAACAGATTCACAATTTAGAAGTATCGATGGATATTCAAGATTTATTTTTAAAGTTTTAAACATATATCGATTCCACAGTGTACTGTAGTGTAGACAGCGCGGTATCTTCACCCCTAATAGTATAATTACTCTCGGAAGGATGTAAACAATCATCAAAGAAATGACGATAAGATAATTGCAGTAATTAAATGCTATATGTTAAACCAATGTGTAATATAAGAAGCCTGAGTTAAAAAAATTGTCCAAAGAAATAGCTCATTAGCAACTCAAATTCAGAGAAGTTATTAGCAGCCAGGCAACGAACACATTAGATTAAAGGTTACGGGAAAATAGTTTTGGTACGCTCTCAGTTTTTGTTGTAATTCACGTCCTCCAACGTTAAGTCATATCGGACCATGAGCGGAATGGATGAAATGATGCTCAAATGAGCCCAGGGCCCATAGAGCTTAGAGCTACTACAGGATAAGGGAAAACCCCGGAAGAAACCTTATCCATATAATTCACCCTGACCGAGATTCGAACTCGGGGTCTCTGGAACGTGAGGCAGACACGCTACTTTCCACGCTACCGAGGCAGGCTATAGTACGCTCGCTAGACCATGTAGACAAGAAATGTTTAGGATTAGAAGCATGGATTTTTTATTTCCTTATGATCTACCGGATGCGACCGCATCCTTCATTGGCTCCTTGCTACCCTGCACCCATACAATAGAAATGGATTCATATATAACTTTAGCCAATGAGAAAGTTTAGGATATTTTCTACACATGGATTTAATCACGTAGTAATAAGTAAGTTAGCTTTGATGCTGTAGGTACCTTAGTTGCGATGTCAGTCTAATTCCGGATGAACTTTATGTCTACGCTCTAGTCATTTGCCTTATTTTGTCATCATGTATTTGTGAATGCAAGAATTTAAGGCGAGATCAATTATATATCGGTAGATAGCAATAAGAATTACCTAGGTGCAATCCCACAAATGAATGTGCTTTTTTGCGTTTCTTTAGATAAGACCAGTGTTTGTTACACACATGCTAATATATTTTCCAAGAGCAAAGACTAAATAGAGTTTAAGTAATCTATGCCCTTGTTTGCAACACAAATATAAAGTTAATAAATACTGTGACCTTTTGGGTTCGGAAAATTAAGTCTTGTCGGCAAAAATTTAAAATGATCTTTATTAAAGTAAAACACGCTTTGTAGAACCCTGCAAGTAGCAGAATGACGTAACGCACACAAACGCACTCCTCGAGGTCGTCTGCCACACGACCACAAAGCTGTACACTCGATTAGCAACTCCAACTCGCAACTGACTCGTTTTGACAGCTGCGGCGCCTTTATACCTCCACTAATTGTTGGCGAAAGTTATCGGCCTTTCAAGGCCTTTCACGGCGGCAAGAGAAGGAAAGAATTATCCAGACATCACTCTGTCTCTTTCTATTACCGCTTCTGTCTCTCTCTCGGCGCTCGCCTACCCACCGGTAGCAACACAACAATGCCTGGCGGCAATACTCTTTATTAAAAAGACAATACACCTACAATACACCTATAATGTAGCATAACTGTTTACTACAGTACTTACACTTCGGAAATTCTATTTCCCAAAGAAAATGACTATTTTTCGTTTTTGTGATTAAGCATGAAAGCTTTGACGGTCACATATATCTTGTGAATTAAAATATATAATTTTCTATCATAGAGTATATTTAGAGTTAGTATTATTTTTAAAGGTTTCTAATTACCACATACATCTCTATGACCATCTACCATCACAGCGCATAACTGGAAGAATAAGCTTCTACCTGTTACTTACACATTCTGCAAATAAGAATTAAGTGGTGCAATATGAAACCAGCATAAGCTAAAGCTTGCAATATTCTTCGAATGTAAATTGCTTTCTAACTATTCATTTTAAATCGACGTTAGGGTGTAATGCGTATGGTTTAAGCTCGTAAAGAAATGCTCAACACTTCAACACGATTGAGTAGAAAGCTGCTGAATCGAATATTTTGTTTCGTTTATCAATAAGCTAGGAGAATTTCGGTACTGATGCCCACAGTTTTATATCGTGCTTCTAGAAATCTACAGCAGGAAGCGGTGCAGGTAAGTGTAGTTAAGACGACCAGATTCAGGACGGCAGACTTGGAGACAGGTGCCTTCGCTAACGTCTCCAGACACTACACCCTGAAGCCACCTAGAACCCCCACAGGCCTCTCCCCACGAGAGTTTACTCTGAGAGCTCGTGCCACTCCAAATGCCGGAGCAAATACACAGGTAATTCTGCAAAGCAAATTCCACCGCCAAAGCTCGCGGCATTATATCATGTACCCCAGCAAAAGCTACGGGAGAAGCCGACGGTCAGTGTTACCGACGTAACAAAAAATGAACACAGACTTCACACATTAACGTGGAGTCATATTACTTAATGTCTTTCACATCCTCTGACAGATATTTTACAATTTTTTTTTTTTTTTGTTCTGTGGATGACCTGGTCATCTTCTATACTCAAAAGTTGCTGAATGCCTGTGTGACTATTGTAGGCCAGCCTGGCTCAGTCTCTTGATGGTACCTATTCCAATGCATCTTTTGGTATTCTTTTTTTCGAGTGTCCTTCATTCTTTGACATAATTTCATCCAAAATCAATATAGTGTTAATTAGTGAAAATGAACTATAGGTGGTGATTCATATAACAATAAATGCTGGATATCTATGGCTTACTGCGTGTAGAGGTGTATGCTGTTTTTTTTTTGTAAGTTACGTCCTCCAACGTTAAGTCATATCGGACGATGAATGGAATGGATGAAATTGTGCTCAAATGAGTCCGGGGTCCTTGGAGCTTAGAGTTACCCGACATTCGTCTTACAGGATAAGGAAAACCCAGGAAAAAGCCTTATCCATGTAACTCACCCTGACCAAAATTCGAACTCCGGACCTCTTGAACGTCAGGCAGACATGCTACCACCACGCTACCAAGGCGGGGAGAAGTGTATGTTATTTCCTTAGGAAATGATTTTGAATATAGAGACGAATGAAAGCTTATTTTGTTCTATTGAGGTCGATTTCAGCAGGAGACAAATGTATTTACGTCTACAGGGAAACTTCAGATTGCCCTCTCGGTATCACGTGTTACTTCCTTCCAAATAAACAGCACAATTGGCGTAGCACGTTAAGCTCTACCAGAATTATTACTACTAATAGAAATTTCCTCATTCTTCAAGATACATTGATGACAGGCTAGGTGTTTCTGTTCACTTTCTGTATAAACTGGTTACTGTATAATGTTGCGTAAGAAAAAAATCTTTTATATATAATTTATAGTAAATTATAAGAATATACCTAAATATCTTGACCCCAAATATTTCAGGAGATTTGTTGCCCCGTATCCACATCCCTCACACCCAAACTAAAGAATGAGTGTTGGAAACAAGGATGAAGATAATAGCGCTGATGACTAGTCTATTTTCATTAGGGGAGTTATAAGCAACAATACTGTTATTTATAAAATTCCTTCTCTGAGGAAATCATGACAATATGATAGTGACACTCTTTAATTTATATTTTATACCGATCAACCTCGGGCCTATTGTTTTTAGCAATTTAAGCTTCAGCTCTTGTGGTCAAATTCAGGATCAGATGTAGCCAGCTTTTTTCTACAGGTGGTTGTCAACATTGTGTGTAGTATTTAGAATAAAGAGGCAGTGAGGTGTGAAAAAAACGATTGCCAATACTGACGAAAATTGTTGGTACAGATACTGTTAAGCAAAACATATGCGTAAAATTGAAACAAGCGCTCGACATTGCAGAGGGGAGAGAAATGAAGGCAGAACAGTATCAGAGGTACTCTCCAACTCCCAAGCGTACACAAACAAATGCGTGGTAAACACAAACATTTGTGTGAAAGCAAAGCAGCTGTATAGCTGATATTTGACAACCTTTATTCTCACAGCATGCTGGTTCATTTCACATACACAGAAAGGCTTTCGTATCTCATGTTGAGATCAGTTGGATACATATGTATGAATGGAAGTCTGGTCGATGCTGATTTTTTGCCAATACGCGATAGTACCTTCTCCTTTTTTGTGTTTTATATCTTTAACATCCTGAACTTCACCCACCGTTTTTAACCATTCAACTATTTTTGTTTCCCCGTCTCTCGCAAAAGCCTTTGTGTATCATGGACGGAGTTAGAAGGTTTATTTTTCATGGTTGTAGCGTTTGGAATCGCCAGACATTCATCACGGATTTGGATTCGCTGAAGTAAATATAGAAATGTGAATGTTATGTTCCACTCGATTGTTTAAATTTAATAGGTATTACACAGATGGATCAGAACCGACTGAATTACGTGCTCCTTTGTTTTCAAACAAAAACACTCTTAACTACAGCTCAATTAAAATCTCTTATGTGCTAAACAAAAGATGTTTTATCTTTCACAACCAGCCTCTGTGCATTGGTACTTCATTGGCCCTCTTAACTACAGCTCTGTTAAAATCTCTTTTTTGCTAAACAAATGATGCATTTATCTTTTACAACCAGGCTCTGTGCATTGGTCCTTCATAACGAATATGAAGTGTGATTACACATGAGGAAGAATTAGGTCATGAACACTGAAATAAGCCACCACACCAAAATGTATCAATCTCTTCAGGAATAAACTTAGATGCATATATTCCTAAGATGTGTTGTACCTCTTAGGAAAAAACAACTAATTTGATTGTGCAGTTGACAAAGGACATGTTTTGATGCAAGTTCGATCTATAGGTATTAATCAAGTATAAATTATGGTTTTAAAGCTGTAGGCATAATTTTTCTCGTATTGTACTTGAATGTTGTCATCTAATTAAATTATAATCGAACCCAACTCACGGCATCTTTCTACAGTACGAGACGACCGGCTGTCGCCGGGAAACATACACCAGCAGAGGCCGACTAGAATCCCTTACCTAAAAATAGATACTGGAAATGACCTTCTGCTCTAAAACAGTCAGCATATCTCGTGTAAATATTCTCGCTCACTCTCCGAAGCTCAGAAGCAGATATTCTTGTGATTTTTTGCACAATGTTTTCCCTCAGTTCTCTGGGGGCTTTTATTTCACTTCTTTAAACTTTTGTTTCTATAACGCGTATAGTAAGTGGGGGAAATGTTGAATTTCGCCCTAAAATTCGATATTTCAGTGGAAATACATGCATTTTGAGATCTCCGGAATCCCATAAGTAGTATACAATTGAGAGAATCAGCACAGTGTAGATATGATGCTGAACTCTCCTCTGTGTTAATATATGAGTGATGTAGAATGCTCATTGATTTAGAACTCTCCTATATGAAAATCGAGTTGTAAAAGAAGGGGAGTGTTGGCGTAGTGCCGTTCTCCCCTGTGCAGTGAGATGTGTTTGAGGGTGGGGTGATGATGATGATGATTGTGTGTGTGTGTGTGATGTGTGATGGGTGGGTGGGTAACGGGGTTCCGGGGGTGTTTGAATTAAATGTGAATTCTTTTCGATGTGTGTGCTTAAACTCTCATGTATGAATATCGAGTCTAGGGTTCGATATGGGGTTCGGGGAGGGGCGATGTTTGAATTAAATGTGTTGATAGTAATTCTTCGATGTCTGTGCTTAAACTCTCATGTATGAATATCGAGTGTAGGGTTTGATATCTATTACGTTTAGTGTATTATATATGATGCAGTATCGTTAATCTTTAGATACAAGAATATCGAGAGAATGATTAGGTATGTGTACTGGGAGAGATTTATGAAAATAAATGTAATAAGACATTCTGGTAAGGGGTGATCCCTATCCAGAATCTAACATTGAGCTACGTATCCAAGAGCGATGTAAAGGTTAAGAAAAGCTTAATTCCATTCCCACATCGAGGTACGAGAAAATATAAATCTGTTCCACATTGAAGTACAAGAATGGAAATGTAAATCTATGTGAGAGGGTCTCATGACAAAGAAATGTTCCCTCTAAGCATGATAAAAGTGGTACATAGCAAATGCAAATAAAAATAAAAGCACTACCCATCTCTTTAAGAATGATAAAAAAAAATATTGAGAGAAAAGTATAAGAATGCAAATGTAAATCTGTTTGAAAGGGTTTTCATGATAAAGGAACGCATCCTCTAAGCACGATAACCTAAAAAGAATATTCCCTCTAAGCATGATAAAAGTGGAACATGACATCGAAAATAAAATAAAAGCACTAACCATCTATTTAAAAATGATTAAGATAACGAGAGAAAAGTATCTCATCTTTAAGTATATATGTGTAATACAAAACTGATCAATCAATATGATAATATATATACGCAAGTAGGGATCTATAGTGTAGATATCCTAACTATCCATGGCAAGATATCACCCTCCATATAAAAAAATTGTCTAGAAAATCTCCCCTCAGTATTACGAATACTCCACTGAACTACATCCCTCTTGGTATGTGGGTAAGAGAAAAAAAAAGAGTTAATCTCTCCAGACTGGTGACAGGGATGGTCAAAACATTCCTATTGCTGTAGCAAAGTCTAATTTTGTCAAATAACGTTAGGGAAAAAAGAATATATTTTAAAATTAAATGAATGAATCTATATATTTGTATGAATGATGAAACAATACTATAAATGTGTTAGTATACCAAATGTAAAAAAATCAAATGTTCAGAAAAATATATTTTGTACAAGTATGTGTGTGTAAAGAAATGTGTAACTATATCCCCCCCTCCAAGATGTAGGGAACGAATCACAGTTAGTGTGCGCACGCAACATGGTGTTTGGGAAGGAGAGATACGGTGGAGGGGGTGTAAAAAATGCTGGATCTATATAAAGTTTAAACTATGATAATAAAGTTACTAGTAATATGTTTTAACTCATAACGTAGTCACAACAACTTTAAAGTCATAGTGTAATATGTAGACAGTCACAGCTCTCCCGGAAGGAGGAGGCGGAGCCTCTCTCAATAAATACCCCGGTACGGATGAGTGAGGAGGCAGTCGATTCTCTGGAAATATGGATCCTACAGGTAAGATAGAAAAGTTGTATATTGTATTTCATTTTTTATCTCTGTTTACGAAGAGTGTTGAAGTAATACTGATTCGTTTGTGCTTATATGTTTGTTTCAGATCATGAGATGCTCCAGCTAAATCAACTAGCTGAAGGTGGAACACATCTTCCCACAAAGAAACTACGTGAATTAGATCAGTCCGTTCAACACATCATTCGATCCGTCAAAACCGTGAAGACCAGATATGGTGAACGGGTTGTCGTCGAAACATCAGAATTCCAAGTCTTCCTCCCGGAGAGATTCAAACACATGACCGCAGCGCAGAAAGATCTACTAAACCGCGGTGACTGCATACTCCAATACCATGGCGAGGAAACTCTAGAAAGTGGTTTCAAACGACATAAATTGTCTTTTTTAAGCAGCCCGCAATGTCGTCAAAAGGTGAGCATAATTATTGAATAAAAGTTCATAAAAAAGTGATAATGTAGTTACTTGCATGTAAATGTGAAATCGTACATGTTGTATTAAAACTTAAAGTGTTAATTATCGCACGTCATGTAGTATTAGTAATTGAGAGTGAGTGAACGTTGTAGGGTTAATTTTCATATGTAATAATTACGTACATGTGAATATCGTAGTTCAGTTACGTTATTTCACATGCATGTTAGTTATGTTTTGTTTGTTACACGTAAAAGTAGCGTTGTAGGTGAAAAAAGAACGTTAATTTATATGTGTAAAAACGTACATGTGAATATCGTAGTTCAGTTACGATATTTTACATGTATATGGTTTACATTGTGTGTTTTATCATTTATGTAAGGGAAAGAGCATTACGTAAAACAGTTACATACTATCTGAATATTGTAGTTACGTGATGATAGCAATAATTGAAATCTCTGTGTAAAATACATAATCATTATGTAAATATTTTCATATGTAAAAGTTACATGCATGTTACGTTCTATGTAAAGTATAGAGTTTACGTAAAATTGAGATTCATACATGTAAAAGTTATTAACATGTATGTTATTTCTGTCACCATCTTACATACATGTAAATCAATGTTCCCGTATGTAAAGTTAATCGAATGCTGTAATTACTTTTTCACAAACGGCGACAAGATGCTCCGATAGTGCCACTGGACAACCCTCGATTCAGCAAGATGAAACCCGTCTGAACGTGACCCAGGCTGAACGCTTACAGTGTATTCACAGTGAGTCCGCATTCAAAAAGAGATTATGTACCTACGATATTCACAACTGTGTTAATATACTTGACCCCGTCATATTCTTAGCAGAATGCAAACCTTTAATTTTGAATGAAATTGATAAGGGCTTAAACATGTATAAATCAGGTCTTAAGATAGGATCCTGTTTATCCTGTCAATATGTCATAATATCACAAGAGAGCGATAATATTCATACATTTAACTTTAACAGTAAACTTGAGGTGATATTGCAATTTACAGATAAATCTATATGGTATGAAGAGAAGATTGTACAACCTATACTAGATCATATGGATAATTTTGAATCGTGTACCAGTTCAAAAGCTTTATACAGTATTGAGAAATTAACAATATATGTGACACAATACGATTCATTGAATGCAGGGATGTATACTGAATTACCCGACTTTATAAAATCGAAGAGAGCTGTTATTAACATTCGTAATACTGATAAATATTGCTTTGCATACTGTCTGTTAGCATCCAAATACCCAGTAGAACGTAACAAGAATCGACCCACGTCCTATAAAAGATATGATTTTCGTAAAGAATTTAACTTTGAGAATATAACATTCCCCGTATCATTGAAAGATGTAGAAAAATTCGAGAATCAAAATTCAAATATATCAATAACGATATACGGTGTTGAAAATAAATCGATTATTCTCTTATATCAACCAAGAGAGATAAAATCACATCATGTTAATCTTTTAATGTATAAAAGACATTATTGTCTGATAACAGATTTATCACGTTTGCTAGGAAAGCAGCTAACTAAACATAATGGGCGAAAATGGTTATGTAACAATTGTAACTTGTATTTCACATCAGAATCACGTTTAAATAGCCATAAAAAGCGGTGTATGATGAATCAAATTATCAGAATGCCCGAGGCTGGTAAAACTGATCTCGTTGAATTTAACGCATACTCGAAATGTCTAAAAGTTCCATTCGTGGTTTATGCAGACATAGAATGTATCTTACGTAAGGTAGATTCGTGTCAAGATGTATCGAGTAAAAGTTGGACACGTACCACTCATAAACATGAAGCGTATGCAATTGCATTACATTTGGTCTGTAGTTATGATAAAAATTTAACACGTTTCAAATCATTTGAAGGTCCATATGCAATTGAAAATTTTCTTAAAGAATTAACGTTAATTGCAAATCAGGTCATTAATATATATGCTAATAAAATTGAAATAAGTATGAGAGATGTGGATGAACTAGAATATCAAAATGCAACACGATGTCACATATGCAAACGTGAATTTCTTAACTCGTGTATAAAGGTTCGTGATCATTGTCATTTGACTGGAAGTTACGTTGGCCCAGCCCATAAGCACTGCAATTTAAATAGGAAAATGCCAGGATTCATACCAATATTCTTTCATTGCTTGTCAAAATACGATGCTCATTTCATAGTAAAGAAACTAGGTTACGATACGGAACCTATCAACTGTATTGCACAAACTTCTGAAAATTACTTATCCTTTAGCAAAAGATATACAAATTCGAATGGAATGAGTATATATCTAAGATTTCTGGATAGCTATCGTTTTTTGGATTCAAAACTTAGTAACCTTTCGGATATGTTAGAATCAGATGATTTTCATTATACCAATAATACGTATACGAATCCTTTGCATAGACAACTGATGAAACGCAAAGGTGTCTTCCCGTACACGTATGTGGATTCTATAGAAAAATTATACGAGAACAGTCTACCATCCAAACATCAGTTTGATCATGTAAGCGATGAGGATTATAGTCATGCTAGAACGGTATGGAATGAATTCAATGTTAAAAATCTGGGTGAATATTTAAATATATATCTTAAGTGTGATACGTTAATACTAACGGATGTGTTTGAACGCTTCCGTGAATTAAGTATCGGTTTGTACGGACTCGACCCGTGTCAGTATTACACACTTCCCGGATTAGCTTATGATGCAATGTTAAGAACGACTGGTGTACAGATTTCATTATTAACAGATAAGACTATGTTAGATTTCTTCGAAAAAGGAATACGAGGTGGAATTTGCACTGTGTCCAAACGGTATGCAAAGGCTAATAACAGATACATGACTAGCTATGATAACACTCAACCAACTAATTATTTAATGTACGTCGACTGCAATTCTTTATATGGATATACAATGGAAAATAATAGCTTACCATACACTGATATAAGGTGGCTAACTGATGCTGAAATTAAATCAATAGATTTTATGTCTATTACAAGTGATTCTGACGTGGGATATGTGTTGGAAGTAGACTTTAAATATCCACAGGAACTTCATGATATACAAAATGATTTGCCATTATGCCCTTTGAATGAAATCGCGCCAGGTGATAAGTATACAAAATTGCTAACAACATTGAATGATAAAAATAAATACGTATTACATTATCTCAATTTTCAACAATGTGTTAAACTTGGTTTGATTCCATTGCGTATACATAGAGTAATAGGTTATAAACAATCTAACTGGATAAATCCTTACATTGAACTCAACGCTCGTAAACGTATTGAAGATAAGACGAAATTTGGCCAAAATCTATGGAAGTTAATGAATAATTGTGTTTATGGAAAATTTATTGAGAATGTAAAACGTTATAATTCATTTCATTTAGCTACCAGCTGGAAACGAGCGCGTAAATTGTTAGCTCGACAGACGTGTATAAGGTACGTGATTTTTGATGAAAATTTAATAGGTATAGAATTGGTCAGAGATGAAATATTGATGAATAAGCCAATATACATAGGACAAGCAATCCTGGATCTATCCAAACATAAAATGTATGATTTTTATTATGAAATTCTGAAGAAAAAATTGAAATATGTAACTTTAATCTATACGGACACGGATGCTTTTCTCTTTGAATCTAGCTGCGATATATATGAATTTATTAAAACCAATATATATTTATTCGATACATCGAATTATCCAATGGATAATGTGTATGGTATTCCGTTAGCAAATAAGAAAATTTCAGGATTATTCAAGGATGAGCTAGCCGGTAGAGTGATGACTGAATACGTAGGGTTGAAATCAAAACTATATTGTTATCGATATGATACTGAAGTGATTAAAAATCAAAAGGTGTAACAAAAGATTCGATGAGATTCATAACCTTTGAACAATATCTCTCATGTATTACACATCCTGACACGATACATCGAAGCATGCAGACATGTTTCAGAAGTTATAAACATGATGTGCATACCATTGAATATAATAAGGTTGCTTTAAGTGGTATCGATACAAAACGATACATTCCCGATAATTCATTTTCAACATTAGCATGGGGACATTATGCTATAGAAAATTGTCAAGTGTAATTTTTTTTTCTTTTCTCAATAAAGCATAGATTCAACTGAGTTAAAAGGTATTACTAGGCCACGATAATAACATATTACTGTATTTCAAAAAACAAAATAATTGAGTTTCAAGTATAATTGTAAAGTGTGTTACAACTGAGTTAAAAGGTATTACTAGGCACATGATAATAACATATTACTGTATTTCAAAAAAAAATAATAATTGAGTTTCAAGTATAATTGTAAAGTGTGTTACAACTGAGCTAAAAGGTATTACTAGGCATATGATAATAACATATTACTGTATTTCAAAAAAACGAAATAATTGAGTTTCAAGTATAATTGTAAAGTGTGTTACTAATTACATGATAATAACATATTTACTTCATTTGAAAGATAACGTGTTTCTTTTTTTTATGTTTACGTTAGGGGGGGAGGAATATTTTTTCCGATTCATGTCGTTTTGAAATGTTAGATAGCAGAAATCAATGTAACCTTATTGATCTCTACAATGAAATGTTAATTCAACTATAATCATGTATGATTTTTTATTAAAATATATTTACTAATTATATCAAAATGTTATATCATGTCTCCGTTAAGGGGTGAGGGGTGATTTATATATAATCAATGTGAACTAGCATGTACAAAGGCTCTTATTACAGCTATAATCATGTATGATGTTTGTTTAACGTATATTACTAATTACTTCAAATTGTAATTATCATGTTTACGTTAAGGGTAGGTGAATTTATATATACTCAATGTGAACTAGCATGTACGTTATGTTAAAATCTCTACAATTAAATGTTAATTCAACTATAATCATGTATGATTTTTTAAAAAAGTATAAAAATGTTATTATCATGTTTAAGTTAAGGAGATGTGAATTTATATATAATCAATGTGAACTAGCACGAACGTTATGTTACAGAAGATATCAGGAATCAATGTGAACAAAAAAAAAAAAAATAAAACACAATATATCATTAAAATTATATTTCTTTATTGAGTTGTGTGTTTTTTATTTATACAATGTCCACCTCATTAATCCATTCAAGGGTAGGAAATCCTAACCATTTCACCAGAATCCTATCACCACGTCGTCTGATAACCCTTTCAACTAAATACGTGTCTGGATATTGAGTTTTCTGTAATTCATAACCGTAGAATGCTCCTTCAATCAGTTTACCCTCCAGATCCTCGATGAGATAGGTCAATGGATGTGTCCTTTGCACTGTACGTATCCTAAAGACTTCAACACTCCAATTTGGTAGATAACCTTTCTCCATAACACCTTTATGCTTAGAAATCCTCACGTAGTCACCAACACGATGCAGTCTAGATCTTCGCTTCTCACGCAGACTTCTATCATATTTGTATACACTGAGGAGGAGAGAATTATCACGAACTTCTACAGGCTTCATACGAATCGTTCGATGGTAAGTATTATTGTATGTATGAATAATTCTAGGTAGTATGTTTATCCATTGATATGAGCCTTGAACAATAAATTCCTTATGCAAATTCAGTTTGATCGTTCTTATTAATCGTTCCACTGCAGCAGCCTTAACGTGAGTGAATGTACTGTAATGATTAATATTATTACGATTCATTAGTTCGCGGAAATGTTTATTGTAAAACTCCCTTCCATTATCAGATTGAACATTCTTCGGAAACGATTCCATTTCATTCAATATCTCCTCCATAGCAGTCGAAACGTTAATACCACTTTTATCACGTAATGGTCGTGCATAAGCTATCTTGGAATAAAAATTGCATGCAAGAAGAATATACTTATAATTCCTATTGTCTCTTGCATAATTAGACATGTCCATAAGATCTATTTGTACTAAATCGTTCATTCCTTTGCTTATGATCTTACGACGTAAAAATCGTCTTCTAGCTGGTGCATGTAACTCGGTTGCAATGCGACGTTTTATCATGCTATAATTTTTGATGTTTTAAGTTCTGTAATAATTTCTTCTATCTCGGGTGAATGATTCAAATTACCTGCATCCCTCGACGCAACTAATAATCGTAATCTGTTTATTATTTCATTCGGATCGTTCCAGTAGACGTAATCTAAGTTTCTCTACGGTACATGTTCTTTCCAACGTAAACCAAATCCAGTTCGATTACTAACAAGGTCACGAATGATATGACGATACTTGAACCCTCGATTTGCTCTTAAACGTCCATCTCTTGAGTAGCCGTGTCTGTAAACTTGAGTATTCTGTAAGATTTGTGTATACACGTCTAAATCATCATCTGTGTACGATGTCTTGCGAGGTAAACGTTTAAATAATAATTCATATAAGCCTGCTGTGGGTTCATACGTTTCTGTTCCTATCTGAACACCATCAGATTTAAACACAACTGTCTTGTTACCCAATTTATACTCATTATCCTCGTAACGTATGCCGTAAGTATTGTCCATGTCACTCGAACTAGCAGTTCGAACCTTGTGTAGATACTTTGACACGAGATCAGATCCGTTAGCATCATCTGTAGTTTCGTCGTCGTTGTCTTGGTGTGCTTTCGCTATTACTTTCAATGGTTCGGTTACAGGTTGAAGAACTTCAGACATGACTCGTTGCGTTTCGAATTTCATTCCTTTGAGAGAACGTAACTTTTCTCTTATTGCCCTACTGTGACGGGCAATGGATTCCTTAAGTCTTATAGCTTCAGCATCCATATCGAAATGAATGTATAATTAATCAGCTACTGCTAATTTATATGAAACTATCAGTTCTATACTTAATATATGACCATCTTTAGCACGTCCAGCTGGCGCTGTAAACGATAGAATATCGCCAGTTTCAACTCTTACAGGATATCTTTCAACTAATCTTCCGTTTATTGCAAACAATGTATCATTTACAGCATGCGGATGTACGGATGATACAATAGAACACGAGAGTACACTTCCATTTCCAGGAACTTTATAGTATTCGAGTCCCGATGTTAACGTATACCTTAAAGAGGGACCTCGAAACGGACGTGTTTGCAATGAAATTATGAGTTGTGCTTTCAATTGTTGTAACATAGTGTTTACAACATTTCTCATTCGTGTTTTCATAGTATGAATATCATTATTTATAGTGATTAGTTTATTATCAAGTTCCGTTTGTCGTGCGGTTAGTTCTTTCACTTCTTTTTCTACAGCTGTAGTAATAGTCTCGCTAGCGGAGGTGATTGTTCTAGTTAACTGACTTTGTAATTCATTCTGTTTCCGTGTAATAGTATCAACAACGTTTGTTATAGTCTCAGTTAAACCCGTTTGCAATTCATTGTGTTTCTGTATAAAGAAATGATTAACATAACTCATGGTGACTGCATCACTATCATCTATCGGGTCGGCTAAATCCTTCAATCTCTTCATTCGAAATGATAGAGTTTCATTAGAGTTGTGAATTGGAATCCTATCATCTACATATTTTTTATTAGGAACGTCGTGTTCGTGAAGGGGGTCCAACAGCGTTTTCATTCTTATACCATCTATAATGACATTACTCTCGGAATCACGTTTAAATGCATATTTACTTAAGTACTCCATTAAATTGTTGTATTGGATGTCGAGCGATTTTTGTATGTGATCCCTAAGCATAGCTTCAAACTCGCCCATACGCTGATACGAGGTCTGCTCGCTGAAGATCTGCATTCGATTCTCGACGTCAGCCGTATGCGTATCCACATAACGTTTAGTCGATGCATCGTCACCTTCTTCAGGGTCGTGAATATTGCTCAATCGCTTTCCCTTGAATCGATAGTTTCCCGATCCATCTCTAGTTATGAGATATCGATTGAACACACCCCTAGAGGGTATGATTCTTCGGGATCCGAACCTGTCGATACTCATTGCTTAAGTGATGGATTATTCTATTTATTCATTCTGATAAAGCGATCAAAACCGTGACGGTAGCGTCCCTCGTTCAGTGGATATTCTGGTACTATAACAACAAAGGATCGTTCATCACTCTCCCATATATGTTTACACATATCCTTATATTCATCATAGGACATATCGGTATTTACATAATCTTCGTATATATGTTTTAAATTGAGATTATCCTGTCTAAAGAATATAATCATATTTGCATTATCTCTAATTAGATGTTTAGGTACTTTAGCATATGATTGTGCTAAATATATAGCATCGACATTACGATGTCTACCCATACTGTAATATGAAGCTATCTTACCCTGTTTTTCATTTATCACATCATCAAATACGAATATCGAATTTTCTCTAGCATCCAACGTTTGAATCACTTTATCACCATCATCGAACGTAAATACACCTATATCGGGTATAGTTTTCAGTAACCTGAATAAATATCGATATTTAGGTTGTTGCAACGATTTCGAGTATATGTAGAGGTTTTCGAATCTCAGACCATTCTCGTGAATAAGCAGGTTGAGTAAAACGTTCGTTTTTCCAGCATTTGAACTGCCCAGTATGAGCGCTCTAACGTTACTCGGAAACAACGTACCGTGTCGTCCTTTGCGAATGTCATCCTCGAAATCTATCACCTGTATGGGTAGCGTACACTTTTGCTTTACTATCTCCAGATCGTGACTAATACTTATAAAGCATAAGTTTTGTCTTTTATTTCGTTCGTGATAAGGGCAATCGTCATAGGAATCGTATACTTATAAAGCGCACGTTTTGCCTTTTTTATTTCATAGTGAGACATGCGCTCTACACGTGCACGCAAAGGTTCGGGAATTCTTAATTCCTTGATTAATTCATTACCATTTGAGGCACATTTACCGGGTTATCGTTTCTGCGGTCCCGGAACGAAACTACATAAACGCTTGCAGAGAGGTGACTTACCGGTGAACGGGTTAGATTCAGCGTATCTCGATCACGATCGGGCTTACGCAGAGAGTACTGATACAGAATCTCGTCGTCTAGCCGATAAGGTGTTGGTAGAGAAAGCTTGGAGACGTGTAAAGTCTGCCGACGCTTCTTTGGGCGAACGACTTGCAGCTCGACTTGTGACTACACTTATGAAGGGTAAATTGGCAGCGGGCGCTGGCATGCGTAAACATCGCAACAAGAGAGGTGGTTTCTTACCTTTGCTACCACTTTTAGCAGCTCTAGGTGCAGCTGGTGGTCTAGCTGGAGGTGCTGCTCAGATTGCTACGGCTGTCAATAAGAAACGTTCGGATGCAAAACAACTTGCGGAATTAACACGTCACAACGAGCGCATGGAATCTTTGGCTCAGGGCAAAGGTCTTCGCCGTAAGAGACGTCGTAAGGGTAGAGGATTGTATCTTCGATCAAAAAACTCGGGGCGAGGCCTATATTTATCCCGGAAAAAGCCCTGAGTGCTAACGAGATCGATTCGTATGCACGACGTCTACACATTCCACATTTTAGAGTTTTCTACATGATCGATAAACTACCTCCACGTCCTCGATACTATGAGAGAATAGTAGTGAATCTGGATACATCAAATAACCCTGGTACACATTGGGTTGCTGTACGTAAGGATGGTGACGTTGCCTACTACTTTGACAGTTTCGGCGATCTGAGACCTCCGGAAGAGATAGAAACGTACCTTTCGGGTGTCAAGCTCCTATATAATACGACGAGATTTCAAGAATTCGATTCTGTGATTTGCGGTCACTTGTGCCTTCAGTTTCTCCTCGATGAGTTACACGATCACCGTGAGTGGTAGTGATACCAGCTTCTCTACATTTCTAAATCCTCCGTTACATCTGGATCCTAACGGACATTACGAGATAGCTCTATTGAATTTTGAGACCTTTTACTCGATTCCGAATGTGGACGAGAGTAATAATCTATTCCATTACGTTCGCGATGGAAAAGTCGAACGTATAGTAATTCCACCGGGTACTTATGAATTGGATGATATCGCCAGATTGATCAAGGATGCTCTCGACATCGGTGACGACTTTATTCTACGTGCTAATAATAACACCATGAAATCAGAAATTCAATCTCCCTATATTATCGACTTTAGTCGTGAGAGATCTATTGCTCCTCTTCTCGGTTTCACCTCTAAACAGAGGGTACCGGCAAACGTGCTGACCGAGTCTAATGATTTGGTTAACATATTCAAGGTCAGCATCATACGTATCGAGTGTAGTCTTGCAACGGGATCTTTCATCAATGGTAAAAGTGGTCATTCTCTGTATGAATTTTTCCCATCGGTACCTCCAGGTTATCATATCTCGCAGGAACCATCAAGTCCTATATATTTACCAACCATCGATACGAATCTCCTTGATCATCTCGACATTAGAGTGGTAGACCAGAACGGCGATAAGTTAGATTTCAGGAACGAAACCATCACTGTACGATTGCAGATAGGTCGTAATGGGTATAAGTTTTAAGAGACGATGCTATATTAAAAAACATCTCTCGAGATTGAACTCTACTCGATCATCGACCCGCAAGCTAATCACATCGTCTAATCGAAAATTTCTCGCTAACTTAGGCTTCAAGGTTCTATGATGGATGTGTTGGACGTGACCGGGATTCCGACCTTTGATGATAAGATCAGTAAGGAGGAAGAACGCATATTCCTACCGTACAATACGTCAGCTCTCGATGTGAACGATGAAATTAGAATTCCATGTCAAGCTGAAGATTTGTACACGCTTCCTAGTAGAAGTTATCTCTACATTGAGGGGACTCTCACTAAACCCGACGGCAGTGTCGCCACATCGAAATTGAGTAACAATGCTATGGCATTCCTATTCGATGAGATTCGTCTGGATATGAATGGAACGACTATTGATAGAACTAGAAATCCGGGCATTTCATCAACGATGCGTAACTATGCAGCACTGAATGAACTGGAATCGAATTGTTTACTAAATGCTGGATGGATCTATCCAGGAGGTGTGGTAGACATCGTGAATACATCGAATGGTATCTTCAATGCTATCGTTCCTCTTTCGATGTTGCTGGCTTTCGCCGACGATCACAAGGAGGTCATACTTAAAAGCAAGTTTGAACTTATTCTCATTAGATCTAAGGATTCTAATAATTGTATCATTGGAAACGATCCTACAACCATACAACTAACTAGACTCGAATGGAGGATGCCTGTTCTTCGACTTTCAGATTCTGAACGGGTTGATAAACTTAAACTCGTCAAATCGGATAAACCTCTACACGTCGCATTTCGAACCTTGGACCTTCACACTCAACCTGCTGTACCTCAAACTAAAGCGTTCACATGGAACATTGCAACCACGACTAAACTTGAAAAACCACGTTTCGTCATAGTCGGTGCACAAGTGGATAGATTGAATCATCTCGCTAAGGATGCCTCTCTATTTGATAATTGTAATATCACCAATCTGAAACTTTATCTCAACAGTGAATCTTACCCCTATCACGATATGAATTTGGATTTCGCCAATTCGAAATTTGCATCTCTGTATGATCAATATTCCAAATTTCAATCATCCTACTATGGAAAGGAGAATTACCCTCTTTTGAAAAGGAACGACTTTCTGAAATATGCACCGCTATTCGTCATCGATTGCTCTCATCAACCTGAGGATACTGTGACGGGGGCAGTGAATGTCAGATTGGAAGTTCAAGCATCATCAAATTTTCCTGCACAAACTTCATTATTCTGTTTAATTATTCATGATAAATTATTCACTTATAAACCACTAACTCATGTTGTACAATCTATCATATAGGTGTAATAAATAAAACATTACAAATTCAAATTATCTTTTTATTGGCTTTAACATACATCTCCAATATCCTCTTCCTTGCACTCCTGCTTTTTGCATCATATGAACATAATGATTTATGAATATCATACAACTGATATAAATTTCTTTCAATATATGGAATTAGTATTTTAAGTCCATTGAATGCAGTACTATTCAGATTTATACTGCCCACATTTAAACATGTATTCACAAACGTTATTTCTTGCATCTTATTCCTGTATAACATTATATTAAATGCATATATTATATTTTCACTGTACGGTGCACATGGATGCTTACCATCTTTCAGATACGTATCCAAAACACACAAATTTGGCATTATTACCTCCCAATCCTCTTTTGTAATATACACAAACGTATCGTCATGTGTGGCTTTAATGTAAAGTGATGGGAGTTCATTGTATAATCCTATGTTCACACGAAAGTCAATGCTGATGGAGATGTCGTTATCGTTCATGCACACACTATTTACCATCACTCGCAACTTCCTCCTCTGCTTCTTCTGCGAAGGGTGTGAAGGGTTCGAACATCATTATGATGAAGCTGTCTTGATCGAACGTCTTCTTGGCTTTGACGATTCTCGGTTTGCAGTTCGTCTTCTTCTTTTTCTTGTCTCCTTTCTTACTGGATCTGCGGACATATACGAACTATGTCTCAACATCGTGAATATTTAATACACTTGTTAACGTAAAACTCTTATTATTTTATACTCACTTTTCTATGACTTCCTCCTCGGGTTTCGATGTACCGATATCCTTAAACGGACGATCATTGTACGGACCGCACACATCTTCACCTTGATCCTGTTCGGACTGGCATGCCACATCTTCACTTTGGGCTTTACTGAAATAAACATATTTATCATTAGTTATCTAACACATAACAACACTTTCACGTTAACACACAATTATAATTCTACTTACCCGAGATACACTTTACAATTCTTTCCGCATTGAGCATAAGATGTGATCGAATCATGATGGGAAGGATTCTTGCAAATCACTTGATGCATCTTTCCATCACACGTTTCATCGTGATGCTCAACCCAATGCTTTTGCAAATCTTCGAAATTGCGTAGATTCTCCCAGAATCTGGTATCACTTTCAATGATAGGAGTTGTTGTTCCACTCATCTTGACGTTGCGATGTGAAGTGAGAATGCATTCGTTCCCGAGTGAGCAGATGGGTGATGAAACGTGATCATGCCTGTCTCCCCTCCCCTCCCCATCCTATCGTCGATTGTACTTAACGTACGGAGGGTTTTTATGTGAAGTGAGGACACGTTCGTTCCCGAGCTGGCGGGACAGGATGAGACCTGTTAATTCGAATTTAGTATATTACCGTTTAATCACGTTCCCCCCCTTCCACCCTCTCGTCGCTTGTACTGGAGGAGGACTAGTGTTTATCCTCGCGTACATGAATGGGTATCGAACCGAGGACCCTATGTTCATATATATGAATCCTCCCGAGAACTCAATATTCATAGATGAATATTTATACGCCCACACATATACACATATGCACAAATCTTGAGGAATGACAACACGTCATCACCCTTATACTTCAATGTGGAACAGATTTATATTTTCTCGTACCTCGATGTGGGAATGGAATTTAACCTTTTCTTAACCTTTACATCGCTCTTGGATACGTAGCTCAAGGTTAGATTCTGGATAGGGACCACCCCTTACCAGAATGTCTTATTACATTTATTTTCATAAATCTCTCCCAGTACACATACCTAATCATTCTCTCGATATTCTTTTATCTAAAGATTAACGATACTGCATCATATATCATACACTAAACGTAATAGATATCAAACCCTACACTCGATATTCATACATGAGAGTTTAAGCACAGACATCGAATCACTAAACGTAATAGATATCAAACCCTTACACTCGATATTCATACATGAGAGTTTAAGCACAGACATCGAAGAATTACTATCAACACATTTAATTCAAACATCGCCCCTCCCCGAACCCCATATCGAACCCTAGACTCGATATTCATACATGAGAGTTTAAGCACACACATACATAAAAAAGAATTCACATTTAATTCAAACACCCCCGGAACCCCGTTACCCACCCACCCATCACACATCACACACACACACACACACACACACACACACACACACAATCATCATCATCATCACCCCACCCTCAAACACATCTCACTGCACAGGGGAGAACGGCACTACGCCAACACTCCCCTTCTTTTACAACTCGATTTTCATATAGGAGAGTTCTAAATCAATGAGCATTCTACATCACTCATATATTAACACAGAGGAGAGTTCAGCATCATATCTACACTGTGCTGATTCTCTCAATTGTATACTACTCCCATATTTATAAAGGAACTGCGTTTTTGGAAGAAGGTGCACCAGTCTCACTCTCTCTCTCTCTCTCTCTCTCTCTCTCTCTCTCTCTTTGTATACGTGTGTGTGTATGTGTGTTCATGTGTGTTCATGCGTGTCATTTGGTGTTTCCTTGTCTGTGAACAGCATTATTTGAAAACGAAAATTAGGCTGAAGCCCAAAAGTGGTATTTAAACTGAGCACTTTTACAGGATGTGACCCAAAGATTTTCAAGTAAATCCAGCCCATTTCAGACTACAGTTTTGATGAAATATTTTAAAAAAACATTGAGTTTCAGAAATATGACTCAAGATTATGAATGAGTATATGTATAATCTGTTTTCAAGTGAATTGTGTATCCTGTATTTTCTGAGGATATCTTAAGAAGTCCTCTTCATTTTGGGTGTGGAGTGAACTATTTTGGAAGTATTGTTTATTATTTCTCTGAACTACTTATGCTCTTCTAAAATGGAAGTTTTTATTCAACTTTTCAGTTCTTGTTCATGTAGAAAGAACGAAATTTCAAGGCCCACATATAGCTATCAGCTATTTGAAGATTTGATTAATCTGCTGTATTCCAGTATTCCCCTTGCAACCATCAGACCATCAGCAGTAAGGTAACTTCTGCAAATGTTTATGTAGATTAACATGAAGTGGGCAGAGGCATAAGCGATTTCAGAATAGCTTATATAAGGTAAGCGCGTGTGATTCGGATTGGCGGGCCACTCTGATTAGTTTTCAAAAATCTGCTCCCCAGGGTACGGTAATATATTGTTGCTTTGTGGGTTCGTAGAATTAAAAGTTCAAGTTGCAGAAATTCTAAATGCTCTTTATTTCCTTAGAAATACAGTTTGGTCAACCCTTACAGTAGCAATTACAATCTTCCAGTTCGTCTGCCACACCCACAAACAAAGAGTTCACTTTCAAAATACAGCTGCACGATTATCAAGTTCCGTTTCGACTCTCCTTGCAACTCTGTCTTTACGACTGTTCACTGAACCCACCGCACCTTCCTTTTATACGTCCATTGATATTTCTAGACTGTTCTGTAACAAACCAGAAATCGAAACTTCCAGTCGGCTATCTGTCTCTTTATCTGTTTCAGCAAGTCTTTATCTCCATACTATGTTTATCTGTCCCGTATCTCTGCGCGGCACTATCTGTCTGTGTGCGTCGGCCGCGCTTCCTCGTAACAAATGTGGTCGGCTACAATATTGTTGTGTTGAAGTGGTCTTTGTGGGCGAACACACAGTTACATGTGTAATACAATTCTGATTCTTCATCTAAATGAAACATCAAGCTTCGTTTCAGGAAAGGAGGTATGTAGTTGCTCCATTTCTGGCATTCTGTTACTTTTTTATGTTAGTTTAAAATAGATTTATAACGAATGTTCATTGAAGTTGTTACAGAAACTTGTACAATAAGAAAATACAGACTTTCTTATACTCACAATCCTCAGTTTTGTTATGATAGTTACTTAGTTACCACTATAAGCGGGCAAAAATAATTACCGCCAAACAATTGACGAAGCGGATTAATGTAAGTTGGTGGATTCAATTTTTTTATTTCTTATGTTTTATTTGCGTCCTCCAACGCTAAATCATATCAACGATGAATAAAATGGGTGAAATAATGCTCAAATGAGCCCAGAAAAGTGGAGAATGCTGCCACGAAATGTGTGTGGGCGCTGTGGTAAAGAAGCAATTCATATGTGGAAAATGTGTGTGAGGTGCATAAAGATCAGGTGCATACAAGAGCATAAAAGCGTTGTTTTATTCTCATGATTACCTTATGTACTGAAATTGAATGTTCTACCGTTTTTCTTTCCGTTCCGATTCATCTTCCGATTTCGGGCGATTAGGATTATTTTTCGCTGGGAATAAAATTGAAAACGGAAGTATACAGAAAATTCTGCATTGAGAAACTTAGCATTTAACATAATATAGAATGTCCAGGCTTCAATATAAGGTAAAAGCTATCATATTTACGTGACGAATACGGTTGTTGTGAAAGGTTATCAAAATACTGACCCGATTCACCCGCGGTTAGGTGTACAAAACACCGTGTGAGTGCACACATCCGATAATTTATTTCTTTCCCGCGCAAGGAGAACAGTATTTCAAAGGCATCGCATAGTAATGAGCTTTAAAATATTTGATTTGCCTAAAGTTTACGGTATCCTCACAATCTCCTTGCACAAACAATGTTACCAGTAAAGTAATTTCTTGAACTTTTGTTTACATGAACTGGATGAGGGAATATAAGTTTGTTAAAATGCTTTTAAAACAGTAGAAAAAGGTATGTGAGTGCAACACATCACTTTTTTGTATATATATGTTCCAATATACGTGTACACTTATACCAATGTCTTTTAGATTCTGTTTTCATCTTTCTGTTTTGTATACATTTAATCGAAGAGATGTTTGTTAATCTCTCAAGAAGTATAAATATTTAAATATAATACTAAGAAATATCTGTAATGTTACATTCCCAGCTAAAAGTAACATTTATGTTCTTGTGTATAAGAAAGTTGGTGTTCTTGATTGCGGGATATATCAGCTTAAAGCAAATGTAACTTCTGGCATGAGTGTTATCAAACTATCACCTATACGTATCTGTACAGGCTTAGTGTAACCGAGAGTAACACCTAGTGCACTGCAATCTAAATAGATTTATTGTGTCTTCAATCATGCCGCGAATTTACGTTTGATTTTCCGACTGGAATGTGTCTTTAAGTGTAGTATTACATTAGTTTCAGCAGTGAAGTAAGTATTAAGTATAGCACAGTAAGCAGACGATTTTGGTTTACTTCAATTGGTTTCGCCTTACTTTTACCCCTTTCTTCCTAGCAAACAGGTTTGCAACTCTTCTTTCGCAGGGTTTCCACGTGTAGCTTATTTACACTGCTTTCCACTCGGCCCTGTAACAATATTACTATTAATGGCGTTTATGCAGCTATGCTGCCAGTCCAAGGGAGATCAAATTGGCATGGGTAAGCTTATTAAGCGGAGAATTCTCTAGAAACAGAGGGGGGTATTCTTGATACTTGGAAGAGCTGGAATAGCCAAGGCTGGTTGTATAGTCAAGAAAGGAGTTGCATTCACTCTGCTGTTGGTTCCAGTTGGCAATAATTTCGACTCAGCATTAGTGTCGTTTATTATTCTCCAGTCGCAGGCAATAATATGGAGTAGTCATCAGTAAAATAGAGGGCAGTGTGTACTCAGATTTTTTCAGTTACTTGGCACACTCTGTTCATATAGACTACAACAGTAATTCGTAATATAAAGAGCTAATAAATGTACGTAACCACCCGAAGGTAATATTGTTCAAGAATTCTCCATTACCTACAACGAGATTATCGGCCAGAAAGGGGAAGAATCTGACTGAAGGAGAACTGCTGTACCATTTCTTCAGTGGATAATTGGCCGGTTTGGGAGCACGCTGCCAAGGCTCTAGGGCACACACTCTCCAGCTAAATGGAAACAGATTTTCGAGGAAAAATTCACACATACGGTAATGTATCTTGTTTGTATAAACTTAGGATGACAGTAGGCACTGTCAATGACATAAGGAACTGTGACTTTGTGGGTTCGTGAAATTAAAAGTGCAATTGCACAAACTCAAAAGGTTCTTTATTTCCACCGAATTACAGTTGGAACACTTGCCGATTACATAGAATTACGTAGCGCACACAATTACAGTTCACCAGTTCGTCTGTCACAGGTTCATTCCACACTCACAATAACGTACGACTCCTCTGATACACGTACACAGTCTTCCAGTCCGTTCAATAACACGGCGCTCCACACGCTGCTCGCCAAGAACTCAACTGACTCGTCCACTGCAGGCCTTATATAAGAAGATCGCTGGTTTTGGAATCTTCGCGGGCTGGGAAACCATCCCGAATGTTCCAGACGTCAGGGAGAGGGGAAAGAGACGGTATAATGGCTAGTGATGCTCTTCTAAGCATCCCCTCTGTGACACGAGATAAATGGGTAGGCGTGGTCTCAATGCCTCCCGTCCCTCACTCAGCCGTCAGTTGGTCGTGCCTTCCAATAATTGGGTGACAGAACCTTATGATGTGCATTTCGGCAGAGTACTACATTGTTATTAAAATTATTTAGATTTTAATTGAAGCAGTTAAGGAATTAAAGTACAGCATATTGCGTGTTTAATTGTGTATCATACGTGTTGTGAGGGGTTAAGAATTTTACTTCTAGGTATTAAACATGTGTAATTATTTCTTAATTCAAGGGGCTGGTTCCCCTGTTCATGCAAATGGAATCAAGAGTATCGTGTGTAATATAGTAAAATGTAATAATGAATTTTGGTATGTGTAAAGAAGTTCATAATTTGATTAGAATTATGTATGTTTTTTAGCAATGGTGTAATTTATTGACACTAAAGGGTTGATATCTCTGGTTATGTGATGAAAATTGAAATGATATTGTGAGGAATAAATTAGATTTTGACAAAATAATACGATAGTATGCGTAAAGTTCCATTTTATGGACAAATGTTACAAACGTTAAGCTTATAAAATACTATTTGTGCACGATTTGGTTCTATGCTTTTGTTAGAATAAGAAGCTTAAAATGTGTAACAGAGGGTTAAACGGAATTTAAAGTCAAGAATATTTACCGAGACTTGCTTGAACACAGTAGTTTAAATTCATTGTATGAAATCATGCCTCTTTGTGATGATTTGAAACAAATCACAGAAATAAGCATGAACCAATAAGCAATATTATACTAAGTGAGAAACAAACGAGGTGTGAGAAGTAATTTTTAATGTGCACCATTCTAATTTCTGTAGCAAGTGAAATGCGATTACGAAATGTAAAATATTAAGGAAAGCGAACTTTTGGAGTGAGAGCTCAGAAATCACCTACTTACAGGCCTCAGTTTCACAATGGCCATAATATTCATGTCAAGAACGTGTTATCAAACACAGAAAAAAAGTTTTCGAAATTAAAGCAACCGCCAAATTATGACTCCAGAAGAAGAGTTGAATGCGTTTGTCAATTTAAGTAACTCATTCAGTTCATAAAATTTAGGTATCGATATAGTAATGTAGAAGAAAAGGAACATGATTTTAATGATACTGAACATGATGATAGTAATAATAGTAATGATGTTGGTGATGGTGACGGTAATGGTGATGGTGATGGTAATGGTCATGATAATGATAATGATAATCAGTTACTTCGCTTCCTCGTGACGTAGCGACGTAACGAAATGCACATGACGTAACTTCTTCTACCAGACGGTTCACTCACTGGGGAGTTGAACACAAGACTTCTCAAATCTCCTGTTGGATCAGCAGAGCTGACTACGGGTACATGGGATTACGGATAATATATGTGAAGGGGAAATATATGTCTACTGGAAACCTGCTGGCGAAACTGTTGGCTATCAGTACAAATAATAGAATAGTAGAGAAGGTATACATTATATACCTCATAGTTTTTAGTCAGTTAATTGGGTGAAGATTTAATGTATACAGTAATGTGTGAAAACAAATATGTACGAAGAAGTAAACAGTAAATGCAGAACTTTTAATGTACGTTCTAGTTTAGATATGCAAACGGCAGTATGATTCATTACAGATTCATTTTATATTATACTTGCTTTTATTTTATTTACTAGCACCATTTACGGCACAGCAGTGGACACAAACCTCTTCGAAGTACAGCACTTGTTGCATCAGATATGCACTCGTTAACTCACTCACCTCATTACTTGCTGGAGCCCTCGCCTACTAGAGCTCCTGGTTAGAGCTTTATCTCTTCAGCTGCCCGACGCCGGCCTCCCTAACCTTCGTCCATAGCCGCCTGTCACTTTGTAACTGTTCTCAACTAGCGGGTACTAGCTCATTGATAGTGTTTTCTCCGCCCAATTTTTCGGATGCTGCCAGTAACTTTTCAATCAAATGGCTGTAATTACCGAAGGAGGTGTAGAAAGTTGCGCTTTAAGAGATGGAATTAAAGATTCCGATCCAACTTAAATCCTCTGGTTCCCATATGGTCTATTTATTTTGCTTACAAATGTACTTGTTGCAACCATTTATAGTAACGTAGACAACTTTTATTTGTGCAACAGCTGAGAATAGAAATAAGTGTAATGTAGATTATCTGGTTAAAATTTCCTCACGTGCTTCCTTTGTAAAAGCAGAACCTTATATCAGTTACACTGTGTGGCTCATACAGGAAAGTAACCTCTTACGGCTTCCGTATTTACTTACAACTATTCAATTTATGTCAGTTAATTTAACTGAATATGGTATGATGACATTTAAGCTCCTGTTGAAGTTATAGCGATATACGTTCAATAAAATAACACTTCAATTACCTATCATGTTATAGTCGGTGTTCAACGTGATCGTTAATGGCATAGAAGCTACTGGATGCGATGTTAGGTAGGAAACCTGCTAGGTCAGTTTCAACGTGGGTGTCAGATTAGAGCGATCGCCTAAAAAATTGCTGAACAAACTAGTTCAACAAATTTAACAATTAATGAGTCGAAAATTCAGAAAAATTTATGCTGCTGAGTGAAACACCTCACTATACCTGAAAATTGAAGTGCAGCCTGCGATAATTATTATAAAAATAAGGGACCCATTTTGATTAGTAAACAGTGGAATACGTATTCCCTGTTTCAGAGGTAAAGATTTTAATGCACCTCTGCCTGCGCCGTTTCTTAGACAATTTTAAGTCCTCATTGCAGTCGAGCTCAGTTGTATTGTATAAAAAAATTGGACTCAAAGTGATGATAACACTGCTGTAAAGTAAAACCGGTGAGTCGACAAACTGCTATCTGGGTTCAAAAATCGAAGGACTGTAAGATGGGTTTGTGTAGCGAGCAGGGAAAGTACTCTGTCACTATTGCAGTGTGTATAATCTAAAATTTCATAGTAGTGGTGCAATCGCCCTAACATCATGTTTACAAAGGTACAACAAGGTTTGTGGCTCAAAATTTAAGTAGCGTGTGGTAGAAGTATGTAAGAATGTTTTCAGGGACTGCATGAAGCTTGTACTGATGCAGAATTGCCATACAGCACAGGTGCACAGGTGCAGAGGAAGCAGAGAAGCTGTGAAAGATTACCGCGTACAGGACGACCCCTCGTGTAGAACAATATATTTCAACACCTTGTTTCCTTGTTGGATGTTGATCGCCGATAGTCTGCGCGTGAGTTGACAGCAGGAATCGGAGTATGCCACGAAAATTTTGCTCCACATTCTGCAGGACATTCTGGATTACTGCAAAATTGCTGCACGTTGAATACCCCATGAACATCCCGAGGTGCAGCAAGGACACCGTCTTGCAGTCGCACAAGATTTTTAGGGCCTGTACCAAAGGGAAGACACGACTTTATTCAATGAGACATCGCTATGGACGAAACCGGGGCTCGCTCGTACAAACCGTATTTTAAAGCGTCAATCCAGTGAATGGAGGGATCCTGGTTGTCCTCGTTCAAAAAATGCACTCTACACGAAGTTCTGCGAAAGTGATGTCCATTGTGTCTTATGAAAATTACGAGGTATAATACTGCATCATGCTATACGACCAAGGCTGACGGTAGACGCTTCCTATTCCTGCACGTTCCTGCAACACCACCTTCGTCCAACGCTCAGGCGAAAGCGACCGCATTTCATGGTACAGCATCCCATTATTCTTCATGACAACGCAAGATGCCTCACGCTACTGTTGTCCAGAATCTCTTGCGTCGTTGGCAATGGACATCCACTATAATCATTACCCTAAATGAGCCCCTGTGATGATGATGTCTTTGCCAAAATGAAAGAACCCACCGCGAGGTATCCAGGAGAACACCAGATATGAAATTATCCAGACAATAGGACGGTCACTAGGGACATCGACAGAAATTGGCGAGCAGATTGACATTTGACAAAAGGTCATAAATGATGGGAGCGATTATATTGAAGTTGCGTAACTGTAAGTATCCCTATCGATAAAGGTACTTCCGAGAAAAAATAGTTGTCATTAGTTTTTATCCAACCTTTACATTTTAATGTCTCTATGTGTAAGACATAGATTCAACAAGATCACGATAAATAATTGACGTACATAATAAAAACTCAGACAAAGCCATAGGTCCTGACTTGGTGGAGGGCAGTATTGTGCAAATAAAATGTTTAGTGCCATTACTAAAATATAATGAACTTAATCAGAGTATAGGTAGTACAGATGCTTTCGGTTGCCAGACTAATAAATTATTTATTAAGTTCAAGTTTGAAAAAAGGCAATCTTACGTTTGTTGAGTTTTGTTTACCGGAGAATGTGTCGCATCTTAATTAATTCCTACTGACGTGGATGGTCGAGGTCACTAAGGAATGCAATCACGAACCTGTATATATTTGCGTTTCAAATTCCGGCAGCATCGTCCTTCCTAGCAGATTTCTGCCAGGTTTCATCATTTCTCTGGCATACCCTCGAGGGGTATTGTAAGCCTACCTGGAATGTTTCTTTAGCAAAAGTAATTTCCAAATTGTAATTCATTTTCATGTTTTATTATTGTCCAGTGATTGTGGTACCGTGTTTAGAAGAACAGACCATTAAATTCTTTCCTTAGTTCAACTACGCTTCCATTAAATTAAGTTATAAGTTCATGGCTTCCTTACAATCACAATGTATGATACCAACAATTTCAATCAATTTCAATCCGCGGCACACAAATGACAAAAGTAATTTTTAAAGCTCGCTAACACTTAGACGAAGGTGGCGGCCAACTGAAACAAACACACTGATGTTTTACACTCACTTGACTTTATGTACTTTGCAAAATGTTTTTACAAACTATTATTTCTCTATCTGCTTCATGTTAATCCAGATAAATATTTGTAGAACATACCTTATTGCTTATTTTACACAAACAGACAAAACATGCACAGTGACCATTTTACTTTTAAAAATTACCCCTTTTTATTCACAAGACCTCAAAACATATTCTTTCAATGAAATCTCGGTATCAGAATTATGGGTAGCATGCAATACGTTCGTGGTTGAGAATGTAAAAATGTCTGCAACCCGATTGTTATAGCTAAGTGTATTTTTCAAAGCGTAGAAGGTCAGAAACATTTTGCACTACACCTCGAATACTCAGATATAAAGGCCGCAAAATACATTTTTACGATAAGGCATTAAACTACGGAAGCGCCAAAGCAAGAATAATTTACTATTTTTCTGCCTCGTTTGAGATATGTTATCTGAAACATAAGTTGAATCAATGTTCATTTTATTTGAACTCTGCATTTCAAATCACGTTAATATTTTGCACCTCCGTTTCGTTTATTTACATAAAACTTGTTTGTTTGATGAGAGGTACACATAGGAATTCAGGGGCCCGGAATCTTCCTGTAAGAAATGAAATGTGTAGTGTTTAACGCCCGCTTTTACTACATACGGCACAGCAGGCGGTGACACTGATGATGCATGAGATGAAGATGGAGCACCGGTGGAATGAGATGGCGCGGGAAACCGGAGGTCCCGGAGAAAACCCGCCCCAACGCCATGTTGTCCACCACATATCTCACTTTGCGGTCGCCTGGGATCGAACCCAGGCCGCCTTGGTGAGAGCCAAGCGGTCTAACCACTGAGCCACGGCGTGGCCTCCTTCTTCCTGTAAGATTGAGATAGTAGTAGTAGTAGTAGTAGTAGTAGTAGTAGTAGTAGTAGTAGTAGTAGTAGTAGTTGTAGTAGTAGTTGTAGTAGTAGTAGTAGTAGTAGTTTTATTAATCCGTTAAGTCAATACAATGACATTGGATACGTCAATACAAATATTTAGAACAATACAAATAATATAAGTATAAAAAATAAGTTTCATCAAGTGTAATTAATAAGATCTAAGCATGAACTCATAAATATATATAGTTGCATGGCTCTACAACTACACAGCATTTAAAATGCATCACAAATATATACAATTATATGGCCAACTACAGTGTATCTAGAAATTCACTTATATCATAATATGAAACACTTAATAAAATTTCTTTCAACGATAGCTTGAAACACCGCATGGATTTTATGATTTTCAGATTGGCCGGTAGTTTATTATACAGAGTGACTGCTGAATATCTAACTCCTTTGGAATAAAGTGTAGTTCTATGTGTTATTGTTCTTAAGTCTGTTTTACCTCTGGTGTTATGATGATGTATTTGATTATTTGTGGTGAAATTTTCAAGGTTTTGTTTTGCATAGCATAGCAAACAGTATATATTGTGACTTTGTGGGTTCGTGAAATAAAAAGTCCAATTACACCACTCAACAATGTTCTTTATTTCCACCGACTTACAGTTAAACACTTGCCAATTACACAGAATTACGTGCTGCAACAATTATAATTCACCAGTCCGTCCGTTACAATTTCACTGTACTCGCGGTTACGTAAACACGTCCTTCGCTAGCACGTCAAACACTGACTGACTAACTGTCTCTCTGAAACCCTTTTTATAGGAATATCGCCGGTTTCTGGTGTTTACAAGATTGTTCTGGTAAACGAAAGATCGAGAAACAGGTAGAAGGAAAACAGACGACCAGTCATGTTTTCCCCTAACCACAAGCCTGTCACCACTACAAGACAAACGAGGAGAAGGTGTGGCTAACGCGGTCCTCCCCCCTGCCTTCCGTTCGCAGCTGGTACAGGGTGCTCCCGTTACACTGCTCCCTCCTCAAAGCTGTTCGCCCTCGAACAGCCCCATCGTAGCGTGCGAGGCGGTCCAGGTGTACCACCAGCATCTGCCCGGAGTCTGAGCCAGAAGTAGCGCTGCCGTAGTTTGTGAATCATTCGGTTCGCTCCCAGGTGTCCTCCTGAAGTACCGGCGTGCACCTCCTCCAAGATTTCCGGGACCTTACTCCGGGGAAGTACCAACTGTCCTCTCTGCGCCTTCCCATCGGGTGACTCCCATACCCGGAACAGCACGCCCTCTCTGGTCTTCAACGAGTCCCATTGGGCCCAGTGCGACTTGTAGGTGGCGCTCCTCGGTGCGATGTCCTCCCAGGTCGGTCTCGTCCCTGCGTCCACTTCCCTCAAGAGTGGCCCCAAGTCTGCGTCCGCCAGCTGCTCCCTCCTCAGGCCTGCGCTATCCCAGCCTTCAGCAGGCACTGCCACAACTACTCGGACTGCTGCGGCACGCTCCTCCTCTTCCACTCTTGTGCGCTCGTGGCCGTCCTGGATCTGCGATAGGACACCTCCAATGCAATGGTCGCTGGCGTCGGTGTCCACAATGAAGGCGCCACCCGGTTGTGGGAAACCCAAAATAGGAGCACTGCACAGGGTCCCCTTCGGGTGCTGGAAAGCGTCTTCGGCGTCCTCCGTCCACACATAAGGCCGGTTTTCCTCTGTCAGGCGGGCGAGGGGCTTTGCGATGTTGTCGGCCTTTTCCTCTAAATCATTAAGGCGGTCGTCTACTTGACCCTTCCGCTTGCCCGGGTTCGTGACGTCATCCCCCACGCCGGCCAACCGTTCCTCAAACTTGACGGCGAGAGCCTCATTCGCCACCTTCATTTCGGTAGCCAGACCGTCATTCGCTGCTCTCATTTCCGTGGTTAACTCGGCCTTCATTTGTTCCATCTTCTCGGCGATGTTCTCCCTAGCCGTCCTGATTAGTTTCAACTCCGCGGCCAGGTTATTTCTAGTCTCCAGCACTTCCGCGGCCAGGTTATTTCTAGTCTCCAGCTTCTCTGTTAATTCGGCCTGCATTTCTTCCATCTTCCTGGTGATGTTGTCTTTAGCCGTCTTTATTTCTTGCAGTTCCGCTAAAATCTTTTCTAATGCTGCCTCCATCGTTGTAATGTTCGGTGATGTTGTTTTCCCGCTTCCTGACACCAGTGTGACTTTGTGTTATATCCCACTTCTTGACACCAGTGTGACTTTGTGGGTTCGTGAAATAAAAAGTCCAATTACACCACTCAACAATGTTCTTTATTTCCACCGACTTACAGTTAAACACTTGCCAATTACACAGAATTACGTGCTGCAACAATTATAATTCACCAGTCCGTCCGTTACAATTTCACTGTACTCGCGGTTACGTAAACACGTCCTTCGCTAGCACGTCAAACACTGACTGACTAACTGTCTCTCTGAAACCCTTTTTATAGGAATATCGCCGGTTTCTGGTGTTTACAAGATTGTTCTGGTAAACGAAAGATCGAGAAACAGGTAGAAGGAAAACAGACGACCAGTCATGTTTTCCCCTAACCACAAGCCTGTCACCACTACAAGACAAACGAGGAGAAGGTGTGGCTAACGCGGTCCTCCCCCCTGCCTTCCGTTCGCAGCTGGTACAGGGTGCTCCCGTTACAATATACAGACTGGGCAGAGTCAAGATTTTCAATTCCTTAAAGAAGTTCCTGCAGGAGTCATATTTTTTTCCTGACATTAGGCATCTAACAATCCTTTTTTGTACTTTAAAAACCAAGTGACTGTCTTTACTATCCCCCCAAAACATAATGCCATACCTCATTAGACTTTCTGCATATGCAAAATATAAGGTTCTCATGTCACTTGCATACAACTCATTTTTTATTACTCTTAATGAGAAGTAGAATTTATTTAACTTTATTACTAGATATTTTATGTGTGCTTCCCAGTCTAAATGCTGATATATCCATACTCCCAGAAAATTTGCTTCTGCCTTATAAGAAACACATGCACCATACAACTTGATGTCAGGTTTGCCAACATTTTTATTTTGTTTGTGGCGAAATGATATTGCTGAAGATTTGTTTGTATTAATAATCAATTTGTTTTCAGCAAACCAAGTTTCAATTTTACTGGTTATGTGTTTTGCATTTTCATTTCCCTTTATTATAACATTTGTGTCGTCAGCAAACATAGTTACTCGAGTTGGATTTAAATAATTTGGGAAGTCGTTTATGAATATTAAAAAGAGGACGGGTCCTAGTATGGATCCCTTGGGAACTCCATATTTAATTTTTTTTCATTTTTGAATAGTGATTACGTACGACATTCCGCCCATCGACATTTGTGATTTCCACCATTTGTTTCCGATTTTTTAAATATGATTGGAACCAATCTCATACTATTCCCCTTATCCCATAATAGTATAGCTTTTGTAACAGAATTTCATGATGAATCATGTCAAATGCCTTGGTTAGATCTATTAGTAAGCCTGTACAGTTATTATCATTGTCAATAGCCTCCAATATATGATCTGTAAACTCAAAAATTGCTGATGTTGTGGATTTTCCTTTACAGAACCCATTTTGTGCAGGGTTAACTACATTATGCTTCTCCAAAAACGAACTAAATCTTACTAGCATAGCTTTTTCTACAATTTTGGATAAGGCTGGTAAAATCGATATAGGCCTGTAGTTTTCGACTTTTTCTCTATCACCTTTTTTGAAAACTGGTTTTACTTTGGCAATTTAAGTACATCTGGAAATTGTCCGGCTTCAAAAGATTTATTAATTAAATAACTTAGTACTTTATCCAAAACACTACTGCAGTATTTGAACACTGTTATAGGTACCTGATCATGTCCTTCACTTGGTTTATTTTTTAGAGATTTCAGTGTTGTATTGATTTCTGCCTCTGTCACTGGTGTTAGAAACATACACATTCCAACTGAGTTTATGTGCTCAATATTTAAATTACAAGGCTGATTGCCAACTAATCTTGCTATAGTAAGTTTGAAATACATTGGCTATTACTTGAGGATCTTCAGGCAGTGAACCATTTGGTAATCTAATAGATATGTTCTTAATCCCATTACTTTGCTTTAAATGCTTTTTAGTTATACTCCACATGGCTTTTTGTTTATTCTCAGCATTATTGATAAATTCACTATTATACTGCTTTTTTGCTTGTATTAAAACTTTATTATATATCTCTTTATATATTTTAAAGTATTGTTCTAAGCCCGGATCAGTACCCATTTTCCTCAAAGAATTCAAAAATCTTAACCTTGTCCCAGATTTCAAAATACCCTTGTTACCCAGTTCTTTTTATGTTCCCCTAGCTTTCGCAGTTTCATTGGCATTACTATATCCATGTGGTATTTCAATCTATTTATGAATGATTCATACATAACATTGATATCATTTGTTGCATATATAGGGCTCCAATCTTCTGTTTCAAGTCTAGCCTTTAGATCTGCTAAGCTATGCTTACTTATATTTCTACTATATTGTTTTAGTACTGGCTATAGTGGGACAGAAAGTACTTAGACACCCTTATGTCAGCGACTAGCGACGCAATCGATACAACCTTATGCATGTTATTGCCATGTTTAAATTTTTCCTATTTTGTCTGCTGTTTCCTATAATAGTTCTCGATCCTATTTGTTGCTTCGCAGGCTAGGTTTTTATATCTGTAAACGTCATCAGCATATGGCTATACAGATGCAGGATGTTGGTTTCTGTATGCTTTACCATTATCTACCACTCAAATTGGGCAATTCAGACCGAGTGTAACGGCTCAGGCGGAGTTGTTAGTGTACCGCATTCGGAAGGTGGAGGGTTTGGTTCCGGTGGCCGATCATACTGACCCATGGATTCTTTTCGGTGGTTTCCGCGGTTCGCTAGATCAATGCTGCGGAGCCAGAATTTCCTGTCACTGCATTGCACTTCACCTCTCCTTTGATCCTTCTGCTCGTGTCGGCGGAAATTAAGGCGTTCATGTCAAGTATATGCCTCCATCTAAGTCCTCCTGTTTTGGGAAGAGGGACTCCAATTTCCTGGTTCCACAGGGCTATGCAAGCTCGCAAGGGTGGGGGGGGTAGCTTTTTGTAATAGCCGATACCGGGAGTTTCCATCTGTAGCTGATAGAGACCCTGTTCTCTGATGTCTCTTGAAGCGGACAACGGTGGATATAATCCTAGTTCAGGATAAAGATCCTATTGGTGTAGGATGCAATCAGGGAAATACCGATTATGCTCCGGACTAGCGAATTTTTCTCGGTTGTCATAAGTGAGCATAAGTGTACTGTCCCAGGGTCCAACGTTTAAGTGGAAATACACTATGCTTCCTTGACTTGTCCCACCAGTTTATTTATAGAACATTTAGATCATAACTTGCTCCTCAACACACTTGCTCGTCACGACGTCGGTATCACTCCTTTATTCAAGTTGCCCACGTTTCCTTTTCCCGCATGTAATTGTAATTTTTACTCTGAAATGTCTCGTCACTTTACGGCAACATCCACTGAAACGACCCAAGCTGAAGTGTCGCGCCTTTCCTGCTCTCTTCGCGTCCTTTCCGACCGCGGACTATCTATCCACGCCCCTTTCCTATTTCATGACTATTGTACCCGTATCACGTGATGTATAGCAATTTTGATTGGAGGTTTGTTTTATTATATTTAATCTTATTGGTCTTCCACCCCCTCCTATATCTAGGCAAGTTCAGTTTTCTGTCCAACCGGATTTTAACCCTCGGGGTTGTAACAGGAATTTATTATTTGTTCTCCACTCGCAGCCGATAGGAAGCACGCCAACTTTTTGTAAGATCCAAGTCGAGTTTTGATCAAATAAGAGTCATGAGATCTTTTCTCAGGTGTGGATGCGGATTTTTGGTGACAGAAATAAAATTTATATGAGTCCAATTTTGTAATATATTATTTAATTATATAATATGAACTACGATTCACTCGTTTCTATTACAAATATCGAATAATACTTTTTGAATGTTATTAACTTTCCTTTACAATTATAATCACCGCAACATCTTTCATCGTTCTCAAGCAAGACTCAAGATTATAACACTTCTCAAGATTATTGATTTTCTTGTCACTATAGTTACTACTGCTTTATTTTGTGATTGGCCGATCCATTGGCACGTCATCACACCACGTCATACCACGTCACACCACTACTACTTCGGCCAATCACACAACTACATACATTTTTTATATATTTATAATTCTTTATAATTCCTCCGAACACAAAAATACTGTTACAGGGTCATGGGGAAGAAATATTCTGACTTTTTCTCACATTCCTTAGGGTAATTTTTCCCTCGCCCTTTTCTCACGCGTTTAGCTTATGTGACACATTCTTTAGTTAATGTAGTTTTATCTTCCCTCACTTGCTTATAGCCTCAGGTTTCCATCTCACTCTGCTCAGGTGCGATCACCTTTAGTATCCTCTGTCCTCAAATGTCCTTCCCAGAAGGCATCTAATCAATGATATAAACGCCAAAAATCTTCCTTAGGTCGAGGTGTATATTTACATTCTGAACCTTCTCATAGAGCTAAACGCAACTCAAAATCTTCCCCGCCAACTGATCCTTGCATGTTCCTATGTAGCGATTGAGTGTCTGGGGCTTAAGGGACCGTCGATAGCTGGGTCATTTCGGCCCGTCAAACTATGTAATTGCTCAAACTGCACTGAAAGTTAGGTTGTGCAGTTTGAATTGTAGTTACTCAGCAGCAAGCTTTTCCTCTTATCGAGTACAACATTTCTATCAATATTTTGAAGCTTTTATCTGATATAAATCTGCGAAGTCTTTAGTCCTGATAAACTTTTTATAAGACAATATGTTGCTGGTAATTTGGGCTTTTGCAAGTTAGCATTCAAATCGCAGTTTAACGAAGTCCTCCGTTTTCTAATTTACATACTTCATTGTATAATACGGTCCAAAATTAACATCATAAAGATGAGGCAGGGAAGCAATTTTCTGAACACAAAGGTTAGTCAAAACTGGGTTGAATTTTAAATGCAGAGCGCATTTCCTGAAGGTGTCACAGATGAAGAAATTTAGCCGCCGACCTTGCCACTCGAACCGGTTTCTTGACTATTACCAATAAAGGATCTGTAGCAAAACATAACCTTTCCGAGGCAGTTCTTGGTTTGGCCAGCTTGATGAAAACTGGCTGTGAAAAATGAAGTCGCATATTGATCATGCTACGACTAAAGCCATATGTTGGAAAGCTACATTTTCTTATTACAAGGAAAATTACATGCACGCACCGCCTGCAATTCGGGAAACGAAAAGCCGCAAGCAAATATCCAAATTCTCCGCAATGTGTTGCAGGCTAAGCTATATTTGCTCAAATTCTTCAATTATAATTTCAAGGTAAAATTCCAGCATTCAGAATTTATATCTGCGGAATTTGGAATGTTCTTTATACAGTTGATTTGACTTACTCATGAATTTCTATTATGCGACTTTATCACGGCGATGATGACCTGTGTTTTGGGATATAACATTTTATTCTAATATATCCCAG
>CM060950.1:73198695-73258695 GCA_030765055.1 Mantis religiosa | reverse complement strand
TAACCAAATAATACAGAATTTAATACAAATTTGCTCTTAAATTCTCAATTTAACACAATTAATAACTTGGTTTCATTTATAGCTTTAGGCGAACCTCGTAGCCACGGTCGTTGGAGCGTATGTCTCTAGTGTTTCGTCGCGTAAAGGGACGCGGGTTCGAGTCCCACCTTGGGCGTGGATGTTTATGTGTATAGTGTATATGTGTGAAACTAAAGAAAACAGTTAAATGAGGGAAAAAATGTGTGTATATATATATATATATTATTTTGATATAAATTGAGAAAAAATGTCTCAGATCTGAGTTCATATTTAAAATAATGCAAAACGGAGAGCATTTTAAAAATTTAATTTTATTTCTGTTTGAGTTATAAAAAACCTTCGTAGTTTCCTGAACGCTTTGATACAACATTTTTTTAAATTGGAGGCTTGTGGCTATTTAATCATTTTTAATTGAAAGTTGAAATTAAAAATTAAGTTTCCATAACATCTTATTTCCGATAATTTGAACATACGTGTATATCTCTGGAACCAAGAACTCCGGAAGAATCTGTTTTTTCCCCCTTGTGTTGAAGTTGGTGTTCCGCCTTTGATGTTGGTTTTTGTGTTGTTAGCACGAGAGCTGTGTTTGAGTGACTCCAGTCATTGAACCTCATTCTGTGCCTTTGTATTTCTATATATTAGTGAAAAGAACAACAAAATCAAATATGTTTACAACAAACGACGTTTTAGAGGTGATAGATATACTAAAATTTAAGGCACGTCAATCTAGAGGAAATATGATACAGGATATCCCTAGATTACCGAAAGTATCAAAACGGCTAGCCTTTTCTTTGCACCTTTTTGTGTGTGCTTCACGACAATGGTTTACACTCAAAATAAAAAAGTTATAAATAGCCCGTTATCTTAAGAATTATTATAAGAAAGACTATGAAATATGGAGGTTTTATATAGTATTTATAAAGCATTATAGGTAGTAAGAGTTATGAATTATTTGAACTCTTATTTTGAAAGTTACCTTGAATGCATTTCTTAAAAATAAATTAATGTTGGAAGAAAGTAGCGGTCACATCGTAATGAATTTTTGCTGTACTTGTAATGCCACAGCTTGTGAAATGTGTGTTTTTAAAGCACAGAAAAATGGAAGAGTTAAATTTGTCCAAGTTTTTATTTTAAAATAGATTGTCCCATCTCATTTTAACTTATTGAAAGCTTTTAAAACTTACTGAAAGCTTTATTGAAGTGCTGTTCTACACAATGAAATATTATGGCTTTGACAAAAATAATATAAACTTGTTGATGCTCAGGTTTTTAATTCATATTAGTCTGTTAGACTAACAGGCAAGTATTCTGATTTTCAACTGGAAAATTGTGATGATCCCCAGAGACCTGCACTTGGTCCTATGTTACTTTGTTCACTATGTACGTAGTAGGAAGATAAGGTATTACATTCCATCTAGAACTAGTACTAAAATTTTTCGGGGACTAATATGTTGACATCTAGTGAATAGAAAAGCCATTTATAGTTTAAGAACCGTGGGTGTGTACGTCTGTATGCGTGTTTATGTGAATAGCGTAATTAAAGAGTGAAGTTCCCTCAATCGATTTAGTTTTCCATGAAACATCTGTGGACATTTTAGAACTTATCAGAAATGCTTCTACCGATTTTGATTAAAATATTATATATTAAAAACACTTACATGAAAAATATAGCCGGCACCTTGAATCTTCTAAGACTAGTCCGTAAAGTCTGCTTCATTTTTAAGGAATTAATATAATGCTATTTAGTTGGTATAACTTAAGCAAAAGTCGTTAGATATACTACACAAAAATTATATATATATATATATATATATATATATATATATATATATATATATATATATATATATACTCCTAAATACATATAATATGATTCAAACAGCTTTTGTCAACTAGGAACTATTAAGTAGTTTTTAATTCTTTCCAATACAGTATTTATCAATTGTTTCATACGAATACATGGAAATAGTAAAAGTTTTAAGACCAACATGTAACATCCAGTTCTTTATAACTATCCCTGCCCTCTTGGTATGGAATATTATGAAATGTGTAACTAGGTTTTCCTTCAAAGGTTTATCACAAAATGAAGTAGAGAGAAGAATAACGTCTTATAAAATAGTTTGTGTATCCATAATAGCAGTTATACAATAAGTAAAATCATGTGAATATTACACGCCAGTTAAATTTTTATTATTTAATATTAATGATCTCGATTGTAACATTCGAGATGACTATCCTTGTGGAGACAGCTTGGCTGTAAACACACAAGTCTGACAACTCTGATGTAGATTACATGTTTAACTTAATATACTTAATGATAACATTGGCAAATGTGCAAATATAACTGTCTCCCCTTCATTGATGACAAAACAGTGGATGTCAGCTTTAATATTAGTTACCCTGTCTCCACTACTGTAATCTCCACTTCAAGCCTGTTTAATCGGGTACTTACACAAATTACGCATTAGTCAAGTAGGCAAAAAGTTTATTTACGTTAGAGATTTAGAATATTATATATCTTCTACTTCACTATTTTGCATTTATTATGGTCATTTTGAGAGCCATTTATGCACTCTTTTGTGGGAATCATGCTTAGCCAGAAAAATACAGTGCCTTATTACAGAAGCAGGCCATCAGAAGTTTGTGTGCTGCAAATATAAGATGTCATTACAGCTAGATATTTTAAGATTGACTTAATTCTTTATGCAGAGTGCCTCGTACTTGCCAAGAAAAATGTCCATAAATACACTTATTGTTCTGAATGTCAGTACCGCCACTCAGAAGCACCTACTTCTAATACATTAATAGGTACCTAGATATCTGGCTCAGGTGGTAGTGTATGTGTGTGATTCACATTCGAATGGTTGTGGGATCGATCCTCGACAGCCAATCTGACGTGGAGTTTGCTGTGGCTTGCGCCATGTCACTTAGGTCAGGAATATCGGAGTGCTCATTCTTATATCATGGCTTTCCTTCTCTCTTTTTCTTTACTTATCATTGCTTTCTGAACCATTTCGGGGTTGCACGAGTAGGTGACGGTGTTCGGTGGATTGCGGCTGTGCGTTAGCTTGCTGGATGTAAAGGGTTTCTCCTACGGCTGCGTTTCGAATCAGCCGGAACGAGCGTAGACTCGTACATTAGAGGATGGTTGGCATAGGATGTCCCTGGAATCATCTGAAGCTGTATCAGTCAGGTGCCATTTTCTTTTTGAGGCCCTGGTAAATTCCTGGAAATGAAGAGCGTCTCGAATTGTCACGGGCGGCGTAGGATGTCCCTAGCATCATCTGAAGCTGTATTGGTCACGTGCCATATTCTTTTTGAGGCCCTACTAGACTCCTGGAAATGAAGCACGACCCGAATGGTCACAGGCGACGTAGGGTGTCCCTCTCATCGTCTGAAGCTCTATCGGTCACGTGCCATATTGTTTTCGAGGCCCTGCTAGGCTCCTGGAAATGAAACACGACTCGAGTGTTGACAGGTGGTGTAGGGTGTCCCTGGCATCTTCTGAGGCTATATTGGTCAGGTGCTGTATTCTGTTTGAGCCCTACTAGGCTCCTGGAAATTAAGCGCGGCATGAATGGTGACGGGCGGCGTAGGGTGTCCCTGGGGTCTTCCGAAACTTTGCTGGTCAGATTCCAGCTTCCCGCCAGGTTCCTGGAGCGCTGACGGACGGCATCGGATAATTTTGTACTAGAAACCAAAAGAACCCTCTCCACGCTTGCGTCTGTCTTTAATCCGGATCCGGTCACCTACCAGGTCTTTCTTCCTCCTAAGAGTCAGGATAGAAGTACAGAAATTCCTACTCGGGGCTTTCCGTTGTACAAACCTTTACATTGATAAGTGTATATTTAGAAACATTCAACATTCTACTGACCTATTTTCAGTTTATTTATTTAATATGTTATCTATATAATAATATTAACGCCCTTTCTTTGAATCCCTTTTAACAGATCAGTGAAACGCAGTTTACTCAAATACTTTTGAATTGCTCCAAACTGAGTTTCTCGGTAAACTTGTATCAGCTGCCAGTATGTTTCAAGCCCAGTAACCTGTTGCGCCCACAGAAATCGAATAACTGAATGGATTGTGTGGCGAGACTAGCTTTCCAAACGCGTCGTCGTTTCTGTTTACCTACACCTTGGTGCCGAGTGATTGAAGCACTATACTTGCCAACCAATACATTAGAATTACCGTGCAATACTAATTTGTCTACCGCACACGAGACTCCAGGATTATTGGCCCTGAAATCTTAGTTTCTTATCACCCCTTGTATAACATACCTTATTTTCAGTTGGAGATAGACTACATCGCATCTTAGTATTTTTCCACAATGGGTGATGTGTTCTGGCAGAGAGAAAACCAAATGATCAAAATATCTACCTTATCATTACATTTTAAAAAAAATAATAAGTAATCAAAAGGATGCGCAAAAGAACTTTAGGTTTAAAATTACTACAGGACAAATATGTAAGGGTTTATAGCCTATTTCACGTACTGGATACCACGAAAAGCGTACAAAAACACAAAGAAGTGACCAAAATATTTCTATTTAGTTTAATTTTCAATAATCACTTAATAACAATCAGGTTTACTGTTGGTTTTTAAAACCCGTATGTCGCATGCAAAGAGAGAAGAAAGAACAAAGAGAGAAAGAGTGAGAATTAGAGTGGAAAGACAGAGGGAGATTACAGGCGAGGAAATGGAAAAAGGAAAAGGTAGAGTTGGAGGTAGAGAAAAGGGGTCGGGTATCAAAAATTGAGAGATTTAGAGAGGCAGAAAAGAATGTTCCATTAAACGGAATAATGCGAACAGAGCAGCTGGTTTTGCTAATTCATAATGAAATTGGACATACACTTCGTTACAGTAGCAATAGTTCATAATTATATGTAATATTTATATGTAATAAAGAAGAAAACATTATTTGTCAAGATTAAGCTGTAATAGTATACACAACTTGTAATGAAACTTGTAAAATCACGTGCAGCGACGATTTTATGTGCATGTTTAGGGATATAGTACCATACGCTGTAATGTTTAGCTGTAAACACTATACTTTGAATTTACAATTAAAATAGTGCACACTTTTTGCTCTTTTTGGGTTACACCATCGTTTGTTTGTTCCCAGGTGAATTAAATTGTTATATAAACAAATGGTAATCGGTGCAGAAATTGCATGACATAACGTTGAGCGTGTTTCGCGTGACCGAAACAGAATGACAAGCGTTTTGTTAACATGTGGTAAAGATAGAAATTACTAACAGAAAACAGAGGTATAGCGGGAAATGTCATCGATGTTGTAGTTGCTTCGTTGGAAGATGATAGCAGCAATTCTTCGTTTCCCTCCTCCTCCACCACCTCCAGTGAAACTTGAATCATTCACAGAACAGCTTACTTCAACGCATGTTTGAGACTAGTGATCTTGTTCATAGGCCTAAATATAGCACATCAAACTGAATACCTTGTCACATTTAAGATTCACAATCATATAGCAGTTTCGCTATAATTTAATGAGAGTACAGTGCTTCCATAAGTGAAACTAGAGAAACCTGTTCAGTTGTAGATATCATCAGGTTGGGCCTGATAAACTGAACTCTTGAGGGATTGTATTCCTACCCGGAATCGTGGGTTAGTGATACAGATAATACGAGGTGTGTTCAAATTATAACACCTCCTATTTTTTTCCGGACTGGGACCAGATAGAAACTTCTGTTTGTTTTTTAATACACGTGGACTATTTGTGAATGCGTGACAGAGATGTCAGCACTGTACAGTGCATAGAAGTCTAGTGTCAGCGACGAGAGTTAGGACTGTTTTTATACTTAAAATGGCGGCGTATTCATTGCAAAACCAGCGTGTAATAATTCGTTTTCTCCATTTTCGAAGTGTAACACCTGTTGAAATTCATCACCAGTTGAGTAAGGCATGTGGTGATGGTGCCATGGATGAGTCTAATGTGCGTTCCTGGGTGCGACAGTTCAATGAAGACAGAAAATCGTCTGACAAAAAACCAGGACAGTCACGGCCTCGCACCAGCCATTCTGAAGACATGATCCAGCGAGGGAAGAACGTTGTTTTGGAGGATCGCCGGTTGAGCGTTGCAGACTTTCCCTCCAAAATTGGCATTTCCGTCGGATCTGTGCACAGAATCCTGTATGAAGATCTTAAAATGATTTGCCTGCATTGAACAGTCCCACCCAGGAACAAACATCAGACACATCTATGGTACCATCACCACGTACCTCACTCAACCAGCGATGTATTTCTATAGATGTTACACCACGAAAATGGAGAAAACGAATGATTTCACGCTGTTTTTACAATGAAAACATCACCATTTGAAGTATCAAAACAGTCCTAACTCTCATCGCCGCCACTAGCGTTCTATGCATTGTACACTGCTGCCTCCTCTGTCGTGTATTCACAAAGCGTCCACGTGTATTTTAAAATACCAGAAGTTCCTAATTCACATCGCCTAGCCGTGCTTGAAGACAAGATCGCAGCATCCACCTCCGAAGACAACATACAATTCCTTCACGCAGAAGGGCTCAACTTAGCACCACGCATCTCAGCGCTCGACGAAGTTATAAAGATCTGACAATCACCACACCTTCCAAGACGAACTGAACCACAATGTCCACGCTATACACCACAGGAACTACCGATCTCATGCACCACCTGGACGAGCACCGGGAGTACTCCGCTTCCTGTGCCAATAACCTGGCTCGTGCGGAGTAGTACCATGAGATACTTAATACAGCAATAAGCCGGACCGTCGACCAAAAGATTACATCACTACAGGATCACATCAACCAACTACGCGAAGCAACTTCTGAATACCGAAACTCAATTACCAGGATCGAAGCTACTCAACAGGCATTACGACGAATCGCTCAGAAACAGGTGGACCTACAGATCGCCGTGACACATATCGCGGGCTACCCAGAATTACTACGCGAGTACTTCTCGCAAGTGCTTACCAATATTGACAACATACAAACTACCTTACTACAACTTACAGACGTGACAGTCTGGACAGTGCGCCCACGACGCTGCTAAACAAACAAATTTCCAACTCAAGCACACATGGTGCAAAGTTATACAAATTAATGAATAAATAAAGACATCCTATAACTCCTATACTTTCCCTTTGATCCCGGCGATCCACCCAGGGCCTCACAAGTCGTGGTTGAACCCCCAGACACATACTCTAAATTCGCTCGTGCCCTTCAGGCACCAGCATTACCACAACCGTTACTACCGGGGGTGCATCAGCGGGACCCCACCACCTATTCTCCTTTGATACCTTCCGAAAAATCCTCTCCTTACGATAAACAAGTACATGTTTTATCAATTATCGCTTAATTATTGTTCCATTATAGAATTTTTTGTTGGTACAAGAAGAATAGGGAAACTGAATTATCCCTAGCCAGCTGTTTATAGGTGAATATCCATATGTTCGTCTTGAAATTCCAGTCTAGTTCCAGGGCATATGTAAAAGCAATTGAGTATGTGGATCATTTTAAAACGATTAGGTGTAGTAAAATAGGGATCAACAGCAACAAGGACCTCGAAAGTTCTTGCTAGTAATGAATGATAATTGAATAATATGTGTGTATCAAGATCTACATGTGTTGTGTACTCGGTATTTTATTTGTCACTTAACGCTTACATGCTTTACAAAATTCGTTCCAAGTGAACAGGACCTTGCGTGTCACTTCCATAAAATTGAACATTTAATTTGTTATGTAAACATCTTTAGTAAACTGGTGGAAGAGTGCAACACCTTTCAGGACTGTGTTCATTGAAACATTGGCATAGTATCTGGATACTGAGGGGTTATGGTATTGGTGACTGATAAAGGCCGGAAGCGTGTGCGTTTTCTCCATAGTTGTACTGCACATGAACTGTACTGTCATCGGTCTTGCATGTAAACAACTGCAGGTTGGTATAGCCTGACCATGAAAACCGCCTCACTGCGAGAGGAAACAAAGCAGTCGCTTTATGCTAAACCTTGCCCTTGCGTCTGCATACACTTTCAAGGCAATGCTTCACTAGTTCGCAGTGTATTACATTACGTTGTTTTTGACGTTTGCACATTTGATGGCCATGCTGTACATCTGAGGTCATTCATACTCTGCGTCCAGCTAACGTGTATCTCATGCAAGTGCAAATCTCTCCGTCCTTTAGTGATTAATGTGTCGTACACAAGGTATGGTCGTGTATGCTCACGACATAGAGCTGGTGTGCATTCACCCAGGACACAAAGGTCCAATTCCTGGCACCATGGTGTGAGGTACCATCACCTAGAACTCAGCTCCCTTTTGGTATTTGTGCAGGGATGTGAAAACAGTGCGAATAACTTCCAGCAGATATTACTACCATTTCAACAAGAAGGCAATGCTATGTTTGAACATTTCCATACAGTTAGTGCAATGCAACGTGTTGCATTGGCTAGGATGGTCCACTGACGGCTTTCCCATTGATCATACGTGACACACGATGGGAAAGTCACCGATTGATTCTCCACGGCCGGCCACAGCCACTGCCGAACTGTGACAACAAGTGCAAGGTGCTTGGGACACTGTACCGCAGGATGACATTTGTCACCTATACTATCGTCTGTCTGCACGAATACATGTCTGTATTGCTGTCGGAGGGCGGTAACCAGATATTGCCGAAACGGATTGGACATCGCTTCTTATGACATTTTTGCTTCATTTATGCTGATTTTATCATATGATGCTACCAAAGTGTATTACCCCTCGGTTAATTCTTCATTAAAGTTAAAACTTTTATGGTGTTGCATTTTTTTCTGCCAGTATGTAATCATATTCTAATTCAAATCGTTAACAGAAAATTTGTATTAGTAACCTTGAGTTATTAACGCCAGACACTTTCCATATAAAGCCTAGTTTCAGAGGGTAGTTCGTTACTGAACTTAAATACTAGGATTTTATATTTATCCGTGTTTTAATGTTTGAGTTTCCTTTTCACCCACAGAAATACTTAGGGCCAATGCGGAGTGGGTGGCCAATGTCGAACACCTGTTTTCAAAATTTTCCGTTAGAGCTGCAGGTCTCTTGGCTAGCATTGCAATCTCGTAATGTCCTTAGGACCTTTCTGGAGCAAAATCGCCCATTTTGAACAAAGTATTCTTTGTGTTAACTCGCGTTTATTATTTCCAGCGATTTTTTGATAACGGTGCTTGCAAAAACAACTGAAAGTATGTATGTGTTAGTTACAATAGTTTATTCGCCTACTAGGGTGTGTATTGTGAGGCGGTCCTTGCCCGTTAGGAACCTGGTTGAGTCCTCCCAGCACTCAACATCTCATAAAGTAGGGAAGGTGACGTGTGAGGGTTACGGATGGGGAAGGTTTCCTGGACAGGTTGGGGTTTTCCTCGGGGGTTCGCTCTGCATGGACTCTCTTCTTTGTTCCAGGGTGTGGGATACGTCCTGACTGGATGTGGTGTGATTAACGAAGAAAACACCTCGACTATTCCATGATCGATTTATTCACTGCTGTAATTGGATACCTCACTCGCCACCTGGAAAGTCGCTGTTTGCAGACTCGTGTGTTGTGTTTGGCGGTAACGATAGAGTTCATTACACGTGTTATGTATTCAGTGTATTCCTACCGCACTGGTATGTACGACGTGGTTCCACTACGCCCCGGCCGAGATAGAGAGTGCCTCAGCTATCCAAATCACGGATCCACTATCTCCTGAATATCCCCATCCATCGTTACATTTTGAATTTTTGTGCGAATCACGTGTGTAAGTTCTAAACTGTAATTGGTTGGTTTCAATTTCGAGTTTTAACCATCGTACGAATTTTGTATGTGCGCATGACCGAACGTTGATAGAAAGTTTCCCACAGCGTCCACTTACTTAATTCCGAAGCACGTACACTGCGAAAGTTTAGGAATTTGGATAATCTACGACTCCTTTGCATCAATCACGTACATATTGGCGTGAAAGAGAAGACAGGGAGGCAGACCGATCCTCCACATGGTTCGCAGGCATTGTTTTCCTAGGGGTGGACTTGTTATGAAGAAAGCCGACCGACCTGTGTTCTCAACCTTCTGTTTCTCCGTTCATCTGCATTTGTAGTCCATCATATACTTCTTATTATATATATGCCTTATCTATTATAATGTGTTTTTCTGTAATAGCTGTGTATTTCCTTTCGATGCAAAATAATCAGTGTAGAATATATATGCTAACCTAATATTATTTTGATATAATATATATTAAGCTACTTTATGTTTATGACCAAGAGGAACCGTTACAATTGTTAAAGGGGATCATTTTGCATTGTATGTAAACATAGATTATTGTTATCAGCATATTTTCAATGTTGTTTATCACGATGCTTCTATGAAGTCATCGTGGGCCAATGGCGAACAGTGATCATGATGAGCATCCCATTGCCTTATCCCTTAATATATCGTTACATGCTATGCTTACATCTACTCCCGTGAAAGAAAGTCTTGAAAGAAAGGAAGCGAATAAGAAGAGAGATAAAGAAGGAAAACAGTTATTGAACAGAACTTTCTAAAAACCAAGAAGACAGCTAGAAAAGCAGCAAAACGGAAGATTGGTTTGATTTCTTCAGAAGAAGAAAAAAGGGAGTTTGAAATATTATATGAAGATATCGATGATGATTGAGACATACTTTATGTGTCTAATGTTATTAAAAATACACTAATATTTTCTCTTTATGTGGAGAGTTTGGAAAATGGTAAAAGTGCTGGAAATGCTCAAACTGTACTCATGCAGCTTGCAGTGGTTGGGATAAAAAGCATCTGCGTAAGTTTATCATGTCTATGCCTCAGAACAAATTCCATACATCTAAATTAGGTAAATCATTTACTATCTTTCATAGTGGTGTGAGCGTAATCACGTAACTGGCGTGATAATACTTTTGTAGATATTTTCATAAATAATAGATCTCTAATTCGTGAGTTTCTTTACTGTATTTTAACATTTTCATCTGAAAAACAAATAATTGTGTTTTTAGAAACTGATGGATACATTTGTCATTTCATGAAATTGCTATGCGGATTTTCGCCATTGCCCTCCGAGTGTAGGCATCGCCGAACATTGCTCAGCTTTCAAAATACTTTTTAGCTTTTTGAGGCGATGGTAAATAAAAGTGAAAATACAGATTATAAGACAAATAAGTAGAATATACTTTAAATAAATTAGATTTTATGTTAGGTTTATTATATTCACAGAACACAGAGATAAAGTTTAAGTGTTGGCCATTACCTCACTCCCCTGGATAAATATGGATACGTACCCACAAACATTCAGGCCCTTTTCTAAATCTGCATATTTTGCATTTTGAGACAGGTATATATGTTTGCACCTTTAAATGGCGATTGGAGCAGTTGTTACAATGCTCTTGATTTTGAGGCAAAAGAGAATTACCAAGTCTGTTAACTTCTACGTGTGTTTTGGGGCCACATGACGCCTATACATGTCAGAAAGCTGGAAATTCTCGCTGAATTCACCTGTCTCACAGAACTTGTCTACCCAGAAAATCTTACATCTCAGGATTAAATGCTTTCTCGATACGTTGTAACTAAAACAAAACAAACACCAGCAGCTGACACCCTTCTATCACTTTGCGGTGCTGCGAAGTTTACATAACAGGAACTTTGGGAGTAATCTCGAGGTGTGTACCTGACATTCCAAGAAACCAAACCTTAAGTGTTCTAAGGCAAAACTATTAAACTACACAGTTGGTGACGCATTTATAATCTAATTGTAACATTAGGTACATACTTTGAAGTTTTATGCTCTGTATTACAAAATGTAATCTAACCAAAGCGTTTTGTTGCTTATCTCGTCACTAAAGATGCATGTTTACGCTTGTTTGTTTTCATTAGCATTTTACCTTGTTCTTGATTATTACTATCCATTTCTCTCCAGCTATACTAAAGTAGTTTTCATATATTTCTCTCCGTTTACAATTAGAATCATAATAGTTAATATTTATTATTCTAAAGTATTTCATTAACTTTTGCCATGACCGTGCTCACCATAATTGTACTTAAATTTATAATAGTAAACAATGGAGCGACTGGACGGAAACCAGGAGTTTCGTGGTTCAAATCCCAGCCATGGCATTGAATGTTTCAGTTTGACTTCATCTATTCAAAAACCTTAGCCTGTACACCACCAATGTGAAGAAATAATTAATTTCCATCAATTAACTTAAATGTAAGTTTGTCTTTGCTTCCCTGTATTTGACATGTCAGTAAACCTTTTCTCTGTGTGTTTAACCCTTAAAATTTCTAACATCAGTTCTAGCATTTGTAGTTACTTCTCGACCCAATTCATTACATACCTATGTGCAAAACCATTTTAGGGCTCCTGACGCCTCTGAGATAAGAAAAAGAAAAAAGGAAGAAGCTTTCTCTCTGTGGCCTTAAATAGTATATTGACTAAAGTTTCCTAACACATGGGACGCCTTCTTCGCGTACTGAACTGTACCCAGCAAACACTATAAATTCACGTAATAAAAATAATTGAATGTGACATATTTTCATTCTTTATATAATCGATGTGACCTTTGAAGTGTAAGCATTCGGGTGCGAAGTCAGCCTTCAATCTCCAAGCTGCAGAATTTCGAATGACACTTCCTGGATTTCTAGTACACTGCAATCTTTTATGTTTTACCAAGAACTAAAGTTCTTGTAGAAAGGAATTCAATTCTTCAGTCACTTCATTCAAAATCAAAATGAAGGATATTTGTACGTATATAATATTCAGTTTCTTCAATGTCTGAGTCAGATTTACAAAACAATATTTTACTTTTCTAAATGCGTTTCATGTTCTGTTATTAACCTTGTCCAATTTTAATAATATTACAAACATATTTTGCTCTCATCTGGTTGTTTGAAGGATACATATTATGTTTTAAGTTCTTCCAAGAAGCCAAATAAAGAGTTTTACTGCTTCATGCGGCTGGCTACAATAATTACAGCCGTTTGTCCGGAATAAGTGCCTACTTACACCAATGAATCTTTCAAGAATGGCTCGTCCTTCATAGTGTAGGTGCAATATGCTATCCTCTAGCCTCCACGGTCACAGGACCAAACCGGTTGGCAGCAATGATTTCTTTTGGGCGTAAAATTGTTTATCATGTTTTGCTTAAGTAGGTATTTTAAAGTCGATGATTCCGTGTTCTAAATATAGGACATAAAAATAACATAAAGCCTAATAAACAAAAACAAAACAAAAACAAAATTAAGCTTCCTTTCACGTACAGAATAAATGGGAGGCTGAAAACCATAGGCTTTAAAAACCGTCTATAAAGAAAACTAAACCTAATATTTTAAGAATGGAATCTTGAAATATAATAATGAAATATGTATAAAGAATACAGTTCTGCACTATGCCTGTAGCTTCAAATTTCAGCAAAGACTTCTCACTTTCTTTCCCTATGATAAGCAATAGAGCCTTGACAATTACCTCACCATCTTTGTCCAAGATTCTGTAATAGACAATTGGGCTATACATAGAGTTTTGAAACTCATGATGTCCTTACTAAAAAGAGTTAAATGATTCCTTCTATTATTGGAAGCACTGACACATATTTCTTGCAATTTTTAAAGAGAAGAAGAAATGGCATGGTTATACAGAGTGTTTCGAAACGACACCGAACGAGTACATAGAAGTAGTTGCTCAGCTTCTATGTAACACATATACAAGATGCGCCAATATAGCCGCATGAGAAAACGCTCCAGAATGAGTGTGGATTAGGCAGTTACAGGAAGAACGCCGCGTTCCTGGCGCTATCGATGTTCGCAGGTGGGTGACACACCGTGACGCCTGCAGTAGCTATTTGTAAACATGCCTACATACTCCTCGGTAGCGTGCTATTATTAAGAATTTCTTTAGCTTATGAAACCGCAATAAAGAAGCTATTCTTTAGTTATTTGTTTATGGTTGTTTAACGTGGTTCAACATTCCATGATAACAGTGGATGACGGCAAATAAGTTGATGGAGATATACAACTTAAACCCTTTAGAGGGAAGTTAATATTAGTGAGATTGAGAATGGAGGCATTAAATGAGAAAAAGAACAGAAAACAATATCAAAGAATTGTAGATAAAGTTTAACCAAAACCAAATGCCTTATGCAATGAGACAAGCATTTTATTTCACTGTGTTTTATAATACTAAATAAAGCATTTGTAACTGAAAAGGAAGCTGTTGAATTTACAGTAACTGGTTGAAAGTACGGTACAATTAAAATCTTGGCAAAATGAGAAACCTTGGAACTGTCCGAGTCATTATCGACCTTTCACAAGTAATTGTCCTTTGCCCTATTACCTGAAAGCGAGGCTAGGGTCAATAATAAAGAGCAAGGAGCAATGCTTTCGTTTTCGTGCCCGGTGCGTCCCAATAAAAACTTTTGAGGTTCGCACACGAGTGGTTCATGCTGCCTAATAACAAAATAATGTAATATTTAATGCTGCAAAAAATTATACCTGAGAGAATTTTGAAGCTGCGACACCGAAATTTGGACTAGTTAATTTATAAACTACGAAGCGGTTATATTTGTTCCATATCGTTTCGAAACAAATTGTAAGTATATTGCTGCATTTGAGCGAAATTCAGAGTGTTCTCTGAGAAGAGAATGTAACAGGCAAGGAGAGGCCGCTGCAATTTCAGCTTCCATGCCGAAATAAATACCTCACCTATTTGTTGCAATGTCGTATTTGTTGACATGTCCGGTCCATGTCTCTCCAGAAAGTAGATTACGACATGTGCCAATTGAATCCACCATTGTGTACAATATTAGGGCTTGAGTCAACAATGATAGAATAATACTTATCCTCAATGACTTGTGTCATCATTTCATCAACCCTTCTCTTCCTCTTAATTTTCGTTGTTTTCAAATGTGAGCAACAGACTGCCGCGAAACTTTTTCATGTGGCTAGCAAGAAATGGACAATGCGCATTAAAAATATAAGTGCGGGTGATTCCGATTGGCGGGCAACTCGGATAAGATTTACAAAATCTGCTCCCTAGGGAACGGAAGTGCGTTTTGTTGCAATGACCGTCGTGGGCGAAGAAATTAACTATGTACGTACCAAAGTTAAGTATGTAATGCCATTGTTTTCCAGTTTAAATGAGACATTGATTTTAGTTTTCGGAAAGGAGGTATATAATTGTTCAATTTTTTGGAATTTTCTTATTTTTAAATTCGTTTAAGATAGATTTATAACGACTGTGAACTGAAATTGCTCCAGAAACTTTTGCAGTAAGAAAATACACACTTCTCCTTGTGTGTTTTTTTAATCTAATGGTCATGCCCCATCACATCAGTGATACTACATGCCTTGTTCTGAATAACTGCAATCAGTTTGTTTTAGTAAACATATACACCCTCATTGATTATTGTGTTTATCTTCCTCAGTTGTTCATAGTTTATTTCTTGTTTATTTGTTTTCATATCACCTCGCTGTATCACTTCACTATTCTCCTGTAGTCACTTTAATATTTCATTTTAATTCATCATAGTGCTTTGAATATAAGTCTTGGAAGCTTTAATGTTGTTGGTGATTAACAGCTCTTTTGTCACTGGCCATTTGTAGCTAATGGATTCGATGGTTCTCTTCATTATGTCCCTTTGTTGTTTTAGTTTGCAGCATCGATGTATGAGATGTTCCACTGTTTGCTGTTCTTATAGACAGATGCAGGTTGGGTCCTGTATTATTCCAAGTTTGTGCAGGTATGATGTTGTTAATCCGTGACCAGTAATCATTGCTCTCAGAGAAAAATTTAAATTAATTTGTGTTCTCATTCTTTGTTTGACTGATGGAATGAACTCCTTGCAGATGGCTCCCTTTGTTATATTAGTCCACTCTTCTTGCCACTTCTGGATCCCTTGTTCTTGAATTTCACCGACAATTGTTGTTTTTGGTTTTTCGCTGTATGCATAGTCAGTCTCACTATCAAGTGCAGCCTCCTTAGCAAGTTTATCAGCTAATTCATTACCAACATATCCAGCATGTGCTTTGATCCAGGCAAAATGTATTATCCACTTCTGTTCTGTGAGTCTTCTGCGTTTATTTTGAATTTCTTCTATTAGATGAATATGTTTTGGATTGTGTTGGATTAGATCTAGAGTTATTTTGCTATCTGAATATACTGCAGCTGTCCTTTCTTGTGTTTGTATGTTCATGTCCTCCGGTGTTGTTAATGCTCTAAGGATTGCCACTTGTTCAGCTTGGTTATTTCAGCATCTGTCGTGTAATTTTGCTTTGATTCTGTGTAAAATCTCGCCTTGTTTAAATATTATTGCTGCTGCTCCATCCTTGCCTTGGATTTTGCTACCATCTGTGCTGATTTCTATTTCATAATATTTGTTGTCAATTACTTCTTCCATAAGATGAAAGTTACTTAATCAGTGCAGCAAACGGACAAAAATAAATACCGCTACAACAGTGGGCGAAACGGATTAAGTGAAAGCGGGGTACTTTTTTTTTTTGAAATTTATCTCCTCTACCGCTAAGTCCTATCGGACGATGAGTGAAATGCGTGAAATGATGCTCAAATGAGCCCAGAAAAATAGAATGGTGCCACGAAATCGTGTGGATGCCAAAGGAGAAAAGTAATTCTTAATGTGGAAAATGTGTGTGAGATGCATAGCGATATGAATATACAGGTTCATAAATGTGTTATTTTGTTCTCATGATTACAATATTGTCGCGAAGGCATTGTCGATTCGAGGCGGCGCGGCCGACGAGTTCAAAGAGGCGGGCAGTTCAGTGCGGAGATAAAAGCTCGCCGAGACGGCGGGGGGGAAGAAGACGGATTTCTGGAGATTTTTTAATTAAATGCGTGGATCTACTCCCATTAGTCCTGGACCCGTAGGACCAGAACCCGGGCCTCTCGGGTATATTTACCGTAGGACAGTACCTATTTTATAAACTGCCCCCCCCTGCCTGCACACGGCTGACGGGACGGAAGTGGATACACCACTTACGCGCCGGTCCTTAATAAACCAGCTAACAAAAAACCTTGGTAGGGCCGCCGGTGATCTAACACACCAACTACTAGCTCTGCAGGCTAGCACCCGGGACTTATGAGGCAACCCTCTACCCCCTCCGGGCGGCCAAGGCCTGGCCGGAGGTACCCAGTTTCCCGTGGGTGGCGGGAACACACTGCCCCCTCGAGTCCAACCCAATCCGAACAACTCCCAGAGGGAGGGGCTCGAATGTTCGGCCCGCGGTTCCTCTAGTAACGTCAGAGGTACCACGAGTGCTAGGGGTCCGCAGCGCCCGCACCTTGGCAGCTGAAAGGGACGCATCCCTCCCCCTACGGGAGGATATCTGGAGAGTTCGTCTTTGTTTTAGCACCGTCCTGATTGTTCGAAAACATTCCACGAATTTCCGAAATAGTGAGTAGCTATAAAAAGGGAGCCGCCGTCCGCCACTAGAGTCAGTTGTAAATTGAACTCGCGTGTTTGAACAGCTGTGCGATCTGTGTTGTGGTCGTTGACATTGCAAGTTGTATTATGTATGTGACGTAATTCAGCAACTGTAAAGCTTGACAAATTTTGTTTCTAAGGAAATAAAACCAACTTTTGGTGTTTGTAGCCTGGACTTTTAGTTTCACGAACCCACAGAGTCACAATATGTACTGAATTTGAATGTTTCACCGTCTTTCTTTCCATCCAATTCGTCCGCTTTGCCAATCCTATTCATCCTCCAATAAGGCTTTCAAATAGCGTGAATAATTTTCCATTTATTCTGTGGTAGACGAGCTTATGTTTTTTAAACCAACAATAGAGTTGGGTGCCTTGAGTTGTATTCATGAACAGAAGCAGGTTCAGTCCAGTCGTACAGATTTTTGAGTAATTTCGAGGTCCTGCAAAGCCTGATATTTACCCAATTGCACCGGATATAATAAACTAATGTTAACTGAGAATAATAATTAACTGAATAAGTCATATCAATAATACTACCTGCACCATTTGTGGCACCATTTCTAAACCAAACCTATTGTGTTCAAAAGTTACATTGTTTTGTTTCATCCCGTTCATTGCAATGTGGTGCCTTCTATTACCAGGTTTTCCCAAAGGAAAGTATTAGCACTGAGCGTCAAGAGATCGTCAACAAAATATTGCCTCTTTTATAATAACCTACATCCCTAAATAGCCTTTACTTCAGCATTTAGAATTAAATCTTCCAAAACGTTTCTAGCTAAATTTTTCCATGGGATCTGATAGCGAAGATAATATAGTGAGTTATCCTATGTATGTACTGAAAATTTGATGCATTTGTAATTAAACCTATAATTTGAATATTTTATTTCTGGCTTTGTAATTGAGGCTAGGATATATAATTGTTATGCATTAATAAATGAACTTATACTACTTATCGCTGTTTCTAAATTGGAAAATTGAAGCTAATTTTAGTGTGCTCACTGCAACTATTTTTAATTTCTCTAACACGTACGTAATAGATAGAGGAAGTATTCTTGTTGTAGACAAAACTCAATGTTCGGATTTCACTGGAAATGCATGTTCTGAGGACCCGGAATAAAACAAAAGTATTTTAGATAAATAAAATAAAAGTATTTTTGGATAGAATATATATATATTTAAAAAGTATTAGTCTTACTCCAAGGAAGAATTTTCATGGAGAACATAAACAAAATATATTTTCTCAAAACTTGCTCTGCTGTTTTAACTAAAATCCTGCGCGTCGCTAGCCATTGTTGCGCCTGGCGTGGCCGACGAGCACAAAGGGACAGATAGTGCAGCGCGGAGACAGAAAGATTGCCGAAACAGATAAAGGTTCGCTTTCTTGATTGTTACAGAACATTCCACTAATTTCTAGAGCAATGTGTGGAGGTATACAAGGAAGCCGCGGTTAAATGTCAGGGGACAGTCGTAATTGGCCTCGGTAGTTGCGCGCCTGCAGCTTGAAGCTGATATTGCATATATGGACATATTAGGTAAACATGGCCATCTGTAATTCAACTTAAGTTAATAACCAAGCAGGCCATATAGAGGATGCACCAAATGCTTAGGTTTATTGAAATCCCAAATTGTGACGCAGGATCCATCAGAATTAAGTATTGCGTTTGCTTAGCAACAAAAACAGAAAAAAGAACCAATGATTTTATTCTTAAATTTTTCTTCTGGCTTTAACTCTCGAAGAGGGTAGACGTGTTTCAGGTAAAAAACTTCTTGTAACTACGAGAATCTATTGTAGTTCATCATTTATGAACGTTTAGTAAAAGTGTAAAATATACATCTAAAACGCGACGCTACGATAAATAATTTAAGTAAAAAAACGTTGCATCATTTATAAATAAAAGGAGAAAATTAATATGTAGTAATGGACTATATACATCAGTGGAAAAAGTCGCATGAATAGAAGAAAATGATGCCGAGAAATACAATTCCAAGTAAATTGAAATGGTGTAAATTATTTTATTCCATAGTTGCCCAATAGTGAAATCCCTTTTGTATCGATACCACGCCTGAGAAGTTTCACATCTCATCGCTCGCCGCAGCTGCCGGAGAGAGGATTCATAGAAATCTCCGAGAACATCATCTTCTCGGCTTTCAGACGAAAGGTTCATCGCTTCTACATCAAGGTAAAGTTTGGCTTCTACACGCTTCGCCACACCGAGGGAGCGCGAAACTTTTGCGCGTGTGGGGCGTAGACCTCATGAAGGGGCGAATCCAACTTCAGATATGTCACCGCATCGTGTGATATAAATCCAACCCACAAGAAGGGGAACCGCTTCAAGCTGTGACATAAAACTGAACTCTTTTATTTATTTACGTGTGCAGAAGTGGCGAAAGATTGTGCTGGTTTGCGTTACGTCAGCTTGCTGCAATAGGGATGTACAAACAGTGTCTTTATACGAAAATAAAGAACATTTTGAATTTCTGCAAACTTGACTTTTTATTTTACGAACCCACAAAGTCACAATACTGTATGGTTTTGCTGCTTACATGATAAACTAAACGGATATCTTGAATTTTATGCAAATAGCCCGCGAACTCCTCGTAATTCAAATGGAATGTTGTTATTTCCAATAATCCGCTTTGGGGTACGCATTATTTCCATTATCATTGGTTTGAGTATTATAAGTATTTTTCATTTATTTAAAGTGCTGTCACTCTTCAGTTGTTCCCTGGGATGTTATAGAAAGAGTATGTAATTTCATGTGGTGGCCTTTCTGTTTCACGTTGAAGAGGTGCCGAATTCGAATCTCAATCAAGGTGAGTTATTTGAATAAGGTTTTCTCCGGAGTTTTCCCTTAACCTGAAAGGCCAACGTCGGATAACTGTAGGCACTATGGATCCTAGGCTCATTTGAGCATCACTTCACCCATTTCATTCAGCATTAGATATGACTAGACATTGGAGAACGTTATATCGTCCTCGGTACCCTTTCCTTTACCCCTTCATGTGCAATGAGACAATACCTGTAAAGCTTGTGTCATACGAATAGCGTCCAAATAAACGATAGTTAGTGGAGGAAATCATCTGAGTGTAATAAATCTGGCCTTTTCTCTCTCTTAAGTCACCTATAGGTTAAATGTTTTTCCATGCAGAATTTTAACATCAAAATTTCTATATTATAACTGCTTAGCACTTTGTAGAAAACGAGTTACAAACGACGCGCCACGTATATTATTGTTGTAGGCTGTTTAACTTTGATCTTTACGTGTGTCATCCTGCCAGAGAATTGGAATTACTGCGACTACCAAAGTTAGCGTGTATCAGTCGCAGCAGGATTGTAAATTACCAGCCACAATCGACACCGCACGTGCCTTACGTTTTGTGGGCATGTACCTCACTTCAGTCTGTTAATAGTTTTCTTGAAACCGCGTCGTTGACATGAGAAAATTCACTTTCACCGTTTAATATTTGCTGCACGCTTCATTTGCGGTACTTCTGAGGTTTTATGTGATGCTGTCCTCGTCGCTTGCACCATAGGTCACTCCCAGCTATTGCATCGAACATCACGCTCCGTTCCGGAAACCCTGCCCCGCCCCAAGGTGTGCTGATTGTGGCTTGACCTTTTGGTTTGTCAAGAACCTACGTAGGAATAGTAAGGTGGAAACTACATTCCCTGTAGAACTTTACATCAACAATAGATTGCTATCTCCTGAGATGGCAAACTGAAATGAATAGCAAATCTTTATGTAGGTTTAGATGAGTTCTTGTTAAAGATTAAAAATTGGTACAATCCTTTTTAGAACCTGCGACCAGCAGTCCCTTCACGTGAACACAAACCACTCTTCCAAATGCTTATTCTTCTATCAACTTAAGGTTAATCGAGATAACCGTTTATAGAAATGGTTTTTCTTACATATTTACAAGCGGATTACGAAAATAATGTACGCTTAAGAGATAGTTTAATATTTTAAGAGTTGGTTGCTATGTAATAGTTTTGAAATTTCATTATGTTTACACGACCAGGACATAAAAGATGAATAATGACGTCTTCCTTAACAAAAGCGATAAGTACCTATTTTAATATTCATACCTGTAAAAATATATCTCGAAAATGTTAAACATACAGAAAAAAGTATTTTCACGTGAAATGTGTGCTTTAACAAATTCTACTTTCTCATGCAGTACGATTTTGTGAGTAACTCTTATGGTTTACCATTTATGCAAAAGTCATCCCGAATGAAAAGGACTTCATTTGTTATAATTGTTGCAGCGTTTCCTCGGTTGCTTATTAATTTTGGGGCAAGCTTAAGGAATTTGCAAATTATATCAGGTGTTTTTGTTATTATTTTTACTGATAGTGTAATTTATTAGTGCTGGGCATACTCTTTCTCGCTAGTTGTTTCCTCAGCTGAATATCTGAATATGGAGATCACAGGGCAATGTGAAGGAATACAATACGGGTAAATTGTAGACTAATTGCAGTTTATTAGAATATTTGCATAATTAATTAATTATTTACACCTACGAGGCTATTTCCTCTATACACGCACCTTGAATTTTGTTGCTTGATTATTCTTCACCTCTTGGTTTTAGACTCCTACGTTCGTACAAGTGGATTTCACTGTTCGACTGGCACTGACGCTCCGTCCCTCTATTTGTACAGACGCGAGCAAATGTATTCCGAACCGTGCAAGACTGACCTACTAGTGAGGTGGGTTTCTTATCAGATAGTTGCACCAGGATGGTTCAGTTTCCTTATACCTGACCATCGAGTTTGTCGCATAGGTATTTAAACCTAATTAGAAAATAAAAGCGACTTTGCCATATTAAATGTAGGTGGTTTTATACAACTCTCCAGTATTAACTTAGGTATCAATCGATTCTTTCTTAATAAAGTCATTTCCTCTCTCTCCCTCCCTCTCGCACACATACACTCAACCATTTTAATCTCCCTTATTCCTTTCTAAATGCATTCCCAATACTCAAAGTAGTAGGTTTATCTGGAACGAGATAATCATACCTTTCATAGGTTAGCGATAATTAATATAATATTAAACTGCGCGGTATATAAAACTAAGTGTGATCCAAAAATAAATACATTATTTCCTTTGTTACAGTTCTCAAGAACAGCTTATATGAACATACTACTACAATAAATATAGCCACCAAATTAAAAAAGACATAGACTTTAAGATTAGACATTTAGCGACCAACGAGATAAATACAATAATTATTTTGTTTGATAACCACAGTTGAAATACAAGCTCACGCTAGCCACACTGGCATGTCAGGGTTTCGCGGAGTTCTTTAAATGTCACTAAAACTGATATGATGCATTTCACTTTTAGCCACACGTAGAAACCATGCAACTAGACCGAGCTTGCACTCGCAACCTGGGGATCAGAATGCCAGCACCTAAATCATCGTAATCAGCTGTTAGTAGCAGTAGCAGTTATAGTAGCAGTATTACTACAGTAATAATAATAATCATCACCACCACCACCACCGCCACCGCCACCGCCACCGCCACCGCCACCGCCACCGCCACCGCCACCGCCACCGCCACCGCCACCGCCACCACCATCACCATCACCATCACCACCATCACCATCACCATCATCACCATCATCTCATCACCATCACCACCATCATCATCATCATCATCATCATCATCATCATCATCATCATCATCATCATCATCATCATCATCATCATCATCATCATCATCATCATCATCATCATCATCATCATCATCATCATCATCATCATCATCATCATCATCATCATCATCATCATCATCATCATCATCATCATCATCATCATCATAATTGCTTGGTAGATGAATTAGAGGCAAGATTATACTTTATTACGCTCATCGCCACCTGTCTCGTGTGCTCGGTGCACGGGAACGTTGTCAGTGTTGATTAGCAGGTAAACGTGACCTTTCCATTCAGCAGGCTAAGCTATTTGAATATAGATTTTGTTTCCCTTGCCTCTTCAACACCCTCGTCCATCGGAAAACTTTTGTACTGTTGTGTACCTGCATATCTTTCTTTGTAAGGGGTGAGTACGATGACCTCCGTAAGATTTCGTACAGTTGTGTTCCGTTAGATCTATCTTTTGAAAACACTAAGGGACATTTTTGCAAACAGTGGAACACTCTTTCGGTAGAACATTTCTCAACTCATATGTTTACAGTATTTTATGTTCACATCTATTTACATTTACAAATATATACCCCTCTCGCCTTTATAAAATTATTATTTATATTACACTTATACGTTCTCTGAGGTACTTATAAATAATGCCTCACTGGAAATTTCAGTATATATTTTTGTGTTACTCATAAACATATCTTAAAAAATTAGATTGTATTAAGAATCATTGAAGTCAGTTTTGACAAAACCAAAATCTCAAAAAGTGCTCCAAGTAGAGGTATTTTGGTATGGGGGATTTTCTTAAAAATATCTTCGCGTTTGTCAGAAGATACCTGAACATAAATAACAAGTTTGGTATTTAACTGGCCTTTCTTTTTCGGGTAATACTTTTTCAGGCAAACATTCAGAGGTACAGACACATACTTAAATATTTTGATTTCTGAAAATGATATTTTTGATTAATGGAGTGTAAAAATATATACGTCACTGAAAAGTATATACGTCGGTATAGAACTTTTGGAAGGCATAAAATACTACCGCTGTGTACTACATACGCTACCCGCCTCGGTAGTGTAGATGGTAGCGTGTCTACCTCACATTGAAGAGGTCTCGAATTCGAATTTCGAGGTGAATTATCTGAACACGGTTTCTTTTTCCCTGGGTTTCCCCTTATCCGGAAGGATGAATGTCTGGTATCCCTAAGCTCGGTGGACCCTGGGAGCTTATTTGATAATCATTTCAGCATTTCATTCATCGTGCGATGTGACTTAACGTTGCAGGACTTTAATTTCGCAAAATAAGGAAAAAGGAAACTTTAAGTAGTGGTAGTAAACGTAAAAAGGGATAAATTGACTTTGACTCAGCGAAGAAGTTTGATCAGACTTGGCGCACTTTAGTCAGGAAATTGTAAATTTTTTACCATTTCCTCTGGTCGTGCAGTAGAATCGGTATATGTTAGTCTCGTTCCACAATTTTGGTTTAGAATTTTACTGTGAGTTCATTTTCTACTGATTGCAACCAATGTAGACAATTTCGCCAGAATATGGAAGTCATTGAAGTAGGTATTGAAATGAATATGAATAAAAGCCAGAATGATCCGTAGCCATTCCTTACAAACTGGAAACGAAAAGCTCCAAGAATTCTGGAAACGGAGCGCTCCAGTATCAGCACAAATATCCTCTTATTATGCTTGCCAATCAATCCCAGTATATAACCAGGTATGATATATTACAAATTCCTTTTTTAATGAAAAAGGAAAGCTTGTGAAAGCTTTATCTTTCGTGAGGGTACTTGAAATGAAATTAATGATGACAGAGTGAAACTGGCGACTGATATTTGTAACCACATATCTGATAGAAACTTCAAAGAACTCTCCAATGAAAATGTTAAATTCCAGGTTTCCATTCAAAGTAATTAAATTAGAGCTCGCTGTTCCATCTGTACCACATATAAGAATATTTTAAATTTCAGTGCAGTACCTTTTACAATTATTGGAACATTAATTTTCGGAAGGGCTTTTGGGAGCATATTGGAAAACGCCCTTATGACAGGCCTTTAAAAACATCTGATGCATTGCAATCACAAGATTTTATATGCCCTTATAAAACTAGCCTTATATACACTTTTTCCTCCATCTAATTCATGATAATCGGAATAAACTTTTACAGAAATTATCTTATTTATAATTTCTTTTCTCAAGGAAAATATTGGAATACAGTAAACTTTAACCAGTAGTCAAAACTTTTTAGAAACTGGTCATCTTTTGAGAGAAATCCTTAACATTCCTTTCTCTTTTCATAGCCAAAAGATAAAAGGCCTAATTACTCCAATTTGAGAAGCATATAATGTTTGTAAAATTCAAACTAATAACAAGAAATACCTTAAAAAGTTATTTTTTAAATTTTCAGTTATGCAAACACTTTGCAAAGGAAGGTAATTTCTGAGGAAAATCTCAGAAAATTGAAATTAGCCATAAGATCTCTTAAGCATTTAATACTTATATTCAAAGCATTAGAAGAATTTTTGAGGAAATAAAAATGTATGTAAATGGTTCCATGTAAATGGTGGCTTATGATGGGAATTTTTTTGAAAACCTTCGTGCCGTGTCCGTGAAAAATGCTGAACTTAAATGCAAACTTTGATAGTTTACCAAATAGCAATAACCAAGTAGCATGGTATACAACCGGTTTTTCGATTTTTGAGTCATGTCGTTCAGAGACAGAAATACCGCCCCCCGCACCATACAAATACATATGTATTTTCCTAAACATGTTTTCTGTTATTTAGTAAGCCTCAACGAAATAAAATCCTGTGTTGAGGATATGAGTAAAACGTTAAATAAGTTGATAATTCTAATTGACTCCCAATAGCTAGTTTACGAAAAAACAATAAAATTAAATAATTTCTTCTTAAAATAAAAATACAAATACTCTTTAAAGATATAGGCATAATCATGGGGGTATGTAAACATCCACAAAAAACATCCTTAAATTTTATTGTTAACCTGTAAAAAATTAAACTGAAAATTTCAGATATGTTGAATGTATGTCCCACCATGTAAACGGACGAGCCGTAGCTAAGTAGTTAGACCGATCGACTCTCACTAAGGCAGACAGTGTTTGATCCCAGCTGACCGTAAACAGAGAGATTTGGGGTGGACAACACGGCGCTGGGCGGGTTTTCTCCGGGATCTCCGATTCCCCCCCCCCCCCCCACCATCTCATTCCACCGATGCTCCATCTCTATGTAGGTATCATGAATGTTACTACCTGCAAAGTCGCGTGTAGTAAAAGCGGGCGTTAAGCACTACACATTCATTTCACCATGCGAACCATTTACAGTAGATTATGAGTCCACAAATCTTAAGAGCTCCTTTTAATGAAAAAGGGAAGCTTATTAAAAATCATTTAGGCATTTAGTTAACATTTTGATAACAAGAAAACATAGAAATCTGTAGTGTTTAACGCCCGCCTTTACTACATACGAAAACATAGAAGCAAGTTGTATTACTCATAACAGGAGATTTGTCTATCAATCATTTCTTAAAGGTAATCCCAGCGCATTTTTAACTATGTTCACAGAGATATACGCATGATATAGTCGGTTTTCCTTTTAAACCGTTGGCTAGCAGGTTTTATTATAGCTGTTAAGTCTTTCACAAACAAACATTTAACGGTCATACTTCAGAAATTTAAAAAGCTCTTCTTGCATACCTACGTCGTTAAATCTGCATTAACATGACTCATGATATCTCTGCTAAATGCTTTAATGCAGTTTCAGAAACATATATTGCTAAGTTAATGTACTTGGTATTATCTAGCAGCTTTCTCTTTAACCCTTCCCATGCTATGATGTACAGTGAACCTGACGTGAAGTTATTTCATAAGCTGACAAATTGGTGAGCATTTTGAAGGCAGCATTTCTATTTAGTTACACTTTGAAGTTATTACATCTATTACATCCGTTACTATCTGTTTTGTGCAAAATGAAGTTCATTTTGTGACTTCCATTCGATTTGGTATGGACTTTCGGAAAATATAGAAATCACAATTATCATAGCAATGATAGTCACAATAATATATTGCATTCATCTGTGGAAGCATTGGAACCTGTTGGTATTTGAAATGTCTTTGTCAACTGCGCTACATACATTGTCCTTTTACTTTTAGGCCTCATTTTCAATTAATGAGTAATTCATTAGATTTCAGTCATCAAAGCCGAACATATGCTGAGTTCCACCGGATTTCAGCGATTATTATTATTATTATTATTATTATTATTATTATTATTATTATTATTATTATTATTATTATTATTATTATTATTATTATTATTATTATTATTATTATTATTATTATTATTATTATTATTATTATTATTATTATTATTATTATTATTATTATTATTATTATTATTATTATTATTATTATTATTATTATTATTATTATTATTATTATTATTATTATTATTATTATTATTATTATTATTATTATTATTATTATTATTATTATTATTATTATTATTATTATTATTATTATTATTATTATTATTATTATTATTATTATTATTATTATTATTATTATTATTATTATTATTATTATTATTATTATTATTATTATTATTATTATTATTATTATTATTATTATTATTATTATTATTATTATTATTATTATTATTATTATTATTATTATTATTATTATTATTATTATTATTATTATTATTATTATTATTATTATTATTATTATTATTATTATTATTATTATTATTATTATTATTATTATTATTATTATTATTATTATTATTATTATTATTATTATTATTATTATTATTATTATTATTATTATTATTATTATTATTATTATTATTATTATTATTATTATTATTATTATTATTATTATTATTATTATTATTATTATTATTATTATTATTATTATTATTATTATTATTATTATTATTATTATTATTATTATTATTATTATTATTATTATTATTATTATTATTATTATTATTATTATTATTATTATTATTATTATTATTATTATTATTATTATTATTATTATTATTATTATTATTATTATTATTATTATTATTATTATTATTATTATTATTATTATTATTATTATTATTATTATTATTATTATTATTATTATTATTATTATTATTATTATTATTATTATTATTATTATTATTATTATTATTATTATTATTATTATTATTATTATTATTATTATTATTATTATTATTATTATTATTATTATTATTATTATTATTATTATTATTATTATTATTATTATTATTATTATTATTATTATTATTATTATTATTATTATTACTATTATTATTATTATTATTACTATTGTTATTATTATTATTGTTATTATTATTATTGTTATTATTATTATTGTTATTATTATTATTGTTATTGTTATTGTTATTGTTATTGTTATTATTATTATTATTATTATTATTATTATTATTATTATTATTATTATTATTATTATTATTATTATTATTATTATTATTATTATTATTATTATTATTATTATTATTATTATTATTATTATTATGATTATTATTATTATTATTATTATTATTATGATTATTATTATTATTATTATTATTATTATTATTATTATTATTATTATTATTATTATTATTATTATTATTATTATTATTATTATTATTATTATTATTATTATTATTATTATTATTATTATTATTATTATTATTATTATTATTATTATTATTATTATTATTATTAATAATTTCATTTATGCTTTCAGGGACCATTATTAGTTATTACTTTAACCCATATCGTGAATAAGTTAAAATGTAAATTATATTTAAGACATGTTGCTAATTAAACTATCAGGACCGCTATCTGAATACTTAAGAGTTTAAAGCTACAATTACTGGAAAATTAATATAACAGAAGATGTTGCTTTTCCAATAGCCAGGTGTTTCCTTTTAAAAGTCTTGTTTCCTAAGTCATAAACATGGGACGATAATTTGTTTCTTATCTTTACTACCCTGTTCAGAAAATTCTCGAGTGTATCGAACAAATTACAACTTCCTGTTTCATAGGAAGAAATGTTACTCTCTGTGAGTTAAAGTTTGAGCATTTTATTTCGGATAATTCAAAGTTTCAAAAATATGCACATTAGTAACTGTCATTACCTGTTCAATTATAGAAAACAGCCTGTAGTGTGCCTTCGTTTTTGGGTTCATTATGGTAGCTTTCTATTTATTGATATCAAATAAAATGTCCCATTGCTTACAATACTACAATACTACATGCAATGCTTGCAATACTTTTTTGAATATTTATGCTATACTTACTATACTGCTTGTTAGTACCACAGTCTGTCCTAATTATGATAAAGTTATTTATTCACAGTAGTTACATATTTCTGAGAATGCTGCTTGTTTCCGTATATTTTCTTTTCTTACTAGCAATATGGCTTTATGACCATCGAAAAAAATCGATGATGGTATTGATTGCGTTTTTTTCTTTCTTTGTTTGCCTTTTTGTTTCTTTCTTTCGCTATCCTCCCTCACAGCATTGCTGATTAAGTATTAATTTTCTGAAGTAACTATGCTGAGACAAAAATGTAACGTCATCAGCAAAAACTGAATAGAAAACAGGGCGCTACACGGCAAGCAACTCAAATTGAAGTTTTGTAGGATACCATATTTTGCACATGTCGTTTTTCATTTTTGAGGTGAGCGAAAATACAGGGCTGTCACTAAATAGGATATAAACTATTTGAAATCATAAATGGCATAATACTATATTTTAATTATTAATATGATTTACTCTATGAAAAGTCTTCTTTGCATCACAAAAGAAAAGGAAAGGAGAAGTCACAGAAAGGCGATCCTCAAAACCTCTAGGCAATTTTCAAATGAAGTAAAACTTTTTGGTTGTATTTAAGTGCGATTTTTAACCACACGAGAAGGAGAAAACATGTTTTACAATTCTAAATAGTCACATATTTAGCTTTATAACCTTCTATAATGCTTTCAAAATTGGAAATAACTGGTACAGGTCCATATCTGCTCGCTCTGAATAATTTCCATTTCTGAAATTTGGGATTACCTTGGAGAGTAAACAATGGAAAATATGCTATTGGAAAGAATCCATTATGTAAACCCCTCGGTCTATTCAGAAGCACGGGAAATGAGCGCCCCTACCAGTAAAAGGAGGCAGGTGCCACTGTCTACTGCTTACAAAACATCCAACCTAGGCGTCCATTTAAACCTGAATAAAAAAAGAAATGTCCCGGATTGACTCTACTAAATTTGATGTGCTGATTTCAAAACTGTAATTACATTTTCTATACCTCGTACCTTTCTTTTAAAATTAACAGTTACTTCGTTGAAATTAACTTTTCTCAACAATGCCACCAATGAAACAAACAGCAATACATAGCTTAATCTAAGTTCCATCCTATCAAATTTATTTCAGTCTGTAATTGATTATCAGATAATGGGGACCTAGTTATGTGTTTGGGAACTGTATGTTATACATTTGTGTTGTTTGAAGCAATATGTCTTTCAGAAAGTGTAAAAATAACCTTGCTATGTTTTGGCACATCTATGAATTTTTTTTTATTCGAAAGAGAAGACAAAATATTACAAATGTCCTTAAAAAGACCCATTTTTCCTATTTTTATATAAGCCTCAGAAATCTTGACAGAAATTGGCATCAAAAAAGAGTATGCCATACTCGCGTAAAATAACTAGGAAAAGGGGGTCAAGGAAAAAGGCTAGTATGCCCTTTGCTATACCTGTGATCTGGCATGAACCTCAAAAACATGTACATACATGATTAATATTTTTGTTTATATAATCTACAAGCTCCAATACAAATAATAAAAAATGAATGATTTATCCAAATTTATTCTCAGTAGAAAAGCCTATATCACATCGTCCTGGTCTTTCTGTGTCTTATACATTAGAAGTATTTGGTAAGGAATTGTAATCAAATTCTGAATAAACTTCTCAAGACAACAGCAGTGATTCTTACGCAGTCCAAGAACAGTATTTTCATCAACTTCACTAACACAATTACTCACTCAGAATTTAATAAGCTGGTTAGAGACTTACATCTTTCTAAGGATTCTGCTGTGTTAATGTGGTCCAGAATAAAAGAAAAAGACCTCCTCTCTCCGGGACGCCATTTTCATGATACAGATACCGTGAAGAGGAATTTATTTCATATTTCTCTCAGGAAGGATATCTTACGTATTTTCACGACATTCCTGGATTAGTGATTGCCCTAAGGGATGCTGAGTGCCTGCCAGGTGAATGGAGCCTTCTTATACATTTCCCTAAAATTAATCTGAAAGGTGTACTGTTGTATAAAGGACATAATATTGTGATTTTGTGGGTTCGTAATATTAAAAATAGACTTTACAGAAATTCAAACTGCTCTTTATTTCCATAGAAAGTTTGTACAGCCCCTGTCAGCAGCAGAATTACGTAACATACACAAATACAACCTCCCAGATCGTCTGCCCTACGACCATAAACAAAAGAGCTCACTTTCAAATCACGGCTGCACGCACACGATTATCAAGTTCAATTACGACTGTCCCTTGCCAACTAGCCGAGTTTTCTTTTATACATTTACTCATTTATTCTGGAAATTATTGGAACCTTCTCTAACAATCAAGACCGCACCAGAAAGACGAACCTTCCAGACATCCATCTGCCCCTTTCTTTCTCTGTTTCGGCAAGCTTTTATCTCCGCGCTGCTCTATCTGTCTCTTTGCGCGCGCCAGCCGCGTCCGTCGCAACAATGCCTCGCGACAATATTCATTAGTTCCAGTAGCCCATTCAGTTCACCTCAGTGAAACACATCATAACCTAAAATCACTTCTGGAACAAGTAAACTGGAAATAGAGAGACAGTCTTGTACTAGGAATAAGAAATGTTATTCGTGCGTATCTTGTGGACCCAAAAAACATATAAAATTAGGCCTAATGAAGCAGCTTCTTAAGGCTTTAAATACGAATGACAAATAACAAATAAATCTGCAAGAAGTTCCCTGAAATATCTGGTGCCAAAGTTGAAGACGAAATATTTGTTAAGCCACGAATTGGAAAGTTGATGTCTGACACCTATTTGAACAAAGATGACAGATATTAAAAACCCCGCACAGACTCGTTTTAAAAATGTCATCGAATGCTTCCTAGGAAACAACAAGGATCCAGATTGCAAAAATATTGTAGAAGATATGCTTGGAAAATGTTGAAACCTGGGTTGCAATATGAGTGTGAAGGTACATTTGCTGCACTCTCATTTGGACTTTCCAGAAAATCTATCCTCTGTCAAAGAGGAGCGGGGTGAACGTCTTCACCAGAATATAATAGAAACGTAAAGATGTGCATTTCGAGGCATAACGTTTAAAAAGTGGCGCGATGTTCAAATGTGTGTGATTATTTAGAACACATGTGAAGTATTATTTTGTTATGAATAGTTTGTATTGACGGTTGTTCAATTTAATGTAATGATATAACAAATTCGATAGAGCAGATTCATATTTTACTATTTCTTCTATAGTGAAGGATTGCTACGCGATGGAGAAAACCTAAGATCATGTTCTGATTCAGATTACTCAAGTTAGGGATGGTGACATATTAAAAAAAACGGATAAAAAGTAACTTTTGCATATTAGTGCAATCCATTCTGAAAAAAGATAGAGAAAGCCCCAATAACTCAATATCTACATGAGTTTCCATTACTGAAAATACAGATTATTGATCGCTCATCTCCTAAAATGACACTTATGTTCTTGAAATAATGTTTTTTGTACTTTATTTTTATCTTTATTTTGCGATTAAGTATTCTCTTATTCCCACTATCGCTAGCATGACTACTCTTCCGTCATATATTCGATATTCATTCATTTTGCTATGATGTGACTGCTGTCATAGTCGCGATCTTATTTTAAATAACATATGTAAAAATTTATTATTACTTTTCTAATTTGTTAAATTTTATTTGTGAAATAGCATGAATACATTACATTGAATGTGAGGAGCTTCACTACATAAATTGCTACTCTTTTGCGAGATTATATATGACAAAATTAGAGCAGAAAGTCCGTGATGGCATTAAAATGAGCTGTATCATGTTACTTCGCTTGAAGGAAATGTAGTTCTCGTTCTATATTTGCGTTGCTTCAATAGATTGGTAAACATATATGAAAACTGCTTTGATAATTAATCTTACATACCGGTCGGCTAAAAATCCGATGATGGAAGGCTGAATCAGACTTCAAAATTATAATGCTGCGTCTGAGACTCGCACCTTGGATGTTCTCCTCTCCGTGTCTATGCCCAGTTTGGCCTACATTATCAAGATATCTCTACACCCAAATCAGCGCAACAACAATTATCTTCACCTGCGGTGACCCTACGTAAATGAAACAAGAAGTACATAATGCCTTTCAGTGCCCTTGGCTTATGCTTTCTCAACCGAAACGTTATCTCCACTATATGAAGTAAATATATAAATAAGGTTTCGTAAGAATAGCTTGTAAAAGTGAATGACAGAGGTTAAAGGAAGTCACGTGAACGTAGTAAAACACACTTTTATTGAAACAACATTATTATATATGATTAACTTTAGTAAAACTGACAAAACTGTGAGAGATTCCTGATTGGAAATGTAGGAAAAAGTTTGCTGTGAACATATGTTCGGAAAAGGACGGTGTGTGTTCTACGTAAACAAATCATCCTGAAACACATTACATAGCTGAAACACATCCACGTCGCGACAGATGTTCAAAGTGGCTGCTATGGGGGGTGATACACGCGTTCACACGTCGTATCATGGATTGCCTCACTCGTTCGCACGTTCCGGCTTCTCACCGAATAATGTTACAGGCGCCGTGAACACGCTGCTGAGGGGTCTACATATCTGAAACCGATTCAGCATATACAACGCTTTTCAGATGCCCCCAGGGGGGTTAAATTCGGAGATCTAGCACGTCATACAACATGGTTCCGCAACGTATATAACGTCTGGATATAAAGTTTTGAAGGTGTCGGCTGACTATAATGTGGAAGGGACTGGTGATCCATTATTCAGAAACCATATAACCTGTCTTATTGCCAAAGCCACTTTCTCAAGCAAACCAAGTCGAATATTCTGCAGCAACTCCAGGGAAGTTTCTCTGTTGAGGCATTGTAAAACAATAACTGGTCTAAGTGTGTGGTCGGCATAATCCCTGGCCAAACATCGACGTTGATGAGACGCTTCAGTCCGAGAGTTTTCTGTAGCCCACTGATCATCTTATGCAGATTCATGATGCCATTTCTGGTAAAAACTGCTTTATCGGTAAAGAGGACTGAAGACAGGATTCCCATGATTGTGATGGTCTGGTGTCAAAACCCTCCAAAAAATCTCTCCTTAGAGGGAAATCCGCTGATAATAATCCTTACACATGTTGCAGGTGATATGGACAATGCGGTTACCATGCAGGATACATGTAATGGTACTTTAGCTTACATCATATTTGGCATAGTTAGAATTTGTACTATAGAGATCCACAGATATAGAGATATAGAGGTTCACAGGACTCTGTACACTAAAGTATTTTTAGAAGCGCTTATTCTTCTATGGGTTTCTAGTTTATAGAGATAAACATAGGAAAAATTTAATTTATTGCTAATTTTCTTATAGTTGCAAGGAGAATATGGGGATACAGTGATAGTTAAATCCTTTATAGATCAGCTGGGCCCTATGTGATGGATTTGAAATTAGTTTTCCTTGTTTATCAAGAGATAAAAAAAAGCAAATAACGATTTCCCATTTGAGAAAAGCCTCAGTATTAGAAAAACGAGTATTTTGGAAAAGGTTAAAAATAGATAAATATATTTTATATAAATTGTATGCTTTAGATACCTATGCACTTTGTGTAGTAAGATTTTGTCTGTCTCAAACAGTTTACTGTTATGGTAAAGTCACCCAGAATGAACAGGGCTTCTGAGGAAATTCTCAGAAAATTCAAGTCATGTCTACATTTCATTTGACATGAGAATAAACTAAACATATGGTATTTTAATCAAAATCGCTAGTGCCATTTTTAAGAATACCAGCGTTCTTGACAAGTGTTCCCTGTAAAGAGTAGCGTAAGGTGGGATGATGTTCCTCAAAATTTTGGTTTCTTTGGTTTCATATACCTGGAAGATATTGAACTTAAATATTAGGAGGTATTTAGCCAACTTTTCTCTTCTGAATTATGTTATACACAGACACTCACGGACACACGCAAACACACACACACACACACACACACACACACACACACACACACACACACACACACACACACACACACACGACGCATTCTGAATTTTTTTTTCTGAATCAAGATACCTCAAAACGCGTATTTAAACTGAAATCAAGGTATGGAACTTTTGTGTGGAATGTAATATTTACCCTTTTTAACGTATGGCAAAGTAATAAAAATTAATAAATCCGTAACTGAAAGTGCGCTTGCAGCTATGGCATAAAGAGTATTGAAATATACACTATATATGCTGTGTGCAGTTAGAATTTTACTTCATATCTCTGTAGTGTGATACTTTAAATTACTAAATTAATAGCTGTGTAGATGTAATAACATTTTTGATTATTTGATATCACTGAATTCCTTTGAAAGTTGACTTTATCGGCCCCTTTTGTAGCAACAGAATGTGAATTTAATGGCCTATCTGGACAAAGTTTGCCATTTTGGTCGTTTCATCAATTCCAATTCACTGCTTATATCTTCGCTGATGTTATGGGTAACATCAAAGAATTTCAAAATACTTAAACTTATTGCAACAGATATTCTTTATAACGTCTAGCTAAAATAGTAAAAACTGAAGCTTACTGAGTCTTATAATCCTTGAAAGCTTGATTCGTCAAGATATTATTTTCTGTTGGTATATTCTTCCAGAAATTGTCTAGAGAATGCATTACTAAAAATCTGCTGAGGTAGGTTGACATCAACTATTACCTCATTCAAATTTCTAGGAAATATACTATTTATTGATCCACAGGGGAGCGTATTTGAAATAAGTACCTATCCGTACCTCGATGTATTTGTAGTTGAAATTTCATTTCACATGGCACCTCGAGTATATAAACGAAGTTTTTAATAAGAGGAATAAACTATAATTTTATGATTTTGTCATTGGGAAGACAAATTCATGAAAAGTGAAGATAATATAAATGGTTTGTTAACAAAAATTTGCTTGTTTTTCACAGCTTCTACAAATATTTTCTCACCAATATGAAAAACTGTGAAATATGCACTTATGTTAAAAAAAAAGCAGTTGCCTTCATTCAAACATAATATTACTGGGCCAATCTCGGTCAGGGTGAGTTACCTGGATAAGGTTTTCCTGGGGTTTTCCCTGATCCTGAAAGACAAATGTCGGGTAACTGTAAGCTCCATGGAACCTGGACTCATTTGAGCATCATTTCACCCATTTCATTCACCATCCGATATGACTTAACGTTGGAGGACGTAAATTACCAAAAAAGTGGGCCAAAATGTAGATTTATTTTTATAGTGTGCAATAACTAAAAACCGCACTTGAAAAGAAAAAAAAATTGAAAGATATTATTCCTGGAGTAGTGGTTTATTCTTTTGATTTTAAGTATTGGAATTATAAACATTAGTACGACATACACTTCCTACATTAATATCTCTAGATAAACAAATAAAGTGAAAGGGGAATGTTCGAGCAAGGTCAGCGGTGCAGATCGTGCGGTGTTACTCTGCGTGAGATGCGCAGTCTTTGATTTACGAGCTTGATGTTATATTGTCATTAAGAAATATAAGTGACAGGCATATTTATGGCTGTAGTTAAGGCAGACATTAGCTGCACTTTTTTCCTCTGGGAGTAGCAGTCACTTTCAAATGCAATGTGAACAGCAGGAGCGGGAACGCCTCGGAGGCATGTGATTGCAATGCCAACTCAGGCTTTCAAAGCTGTAAGGTCCATGTTGCTAAGTTGGAATATTTACATTTTCTAAATTTCAAGGGCGTGTGAGTAAGAAACAACTAAAACTTCTTTTGTGTGTGGACAACGTTACTGAAAAAGATGGAGAAATATCAAATTGTGGGTTTAAAGAATAAAATTTGGACAAAACAGGGAGACTCCTGGCGCATTGCCATCTCCACAGAGGTCTTTTGTGGATAACGCCGCCTAGGAGGAAGGAAAGAAGTGAGGAAACCGCAGGGGATCACAGGAACAAAGGCCTCAGTGATGCGCGGAAGTCCCTAACAAGTGCTGGAGGACATCCCAGCGCTAGGATCTGCTACGCTGATACCAACATACGGGTCCGGTGTCAGCAAGCGTACCCGTGAAGAAAGCGACCACACAACGCCGAATACAGCAATATAATGCGCAAACATACGCGTCACCTTTCCGGCATGACCATATATCACGAGCCTTACAACACATCTGAAAAGTGACAAGAAAATGGAATGAAAGAAGATTATAGATAGAAAATCGAGGTATGAAATTATGCACCACAGCATTCCAAAAAGTGATAAAGGGAGGTCACGGAAAACTCTGGTTGGAGTGTGCGGTAGACAGGTATAGAGCTCGTAATCTCTCGAATGTGAGTGCCACACGTTACCGTGGTGCCACCTCGTTCAGTAAATCGGATGTTAAAGTACATCTTCCAATCATAGACAGCAAGACTCCCTGCTCTCCCCCAGGAAAATCTTCGCCCAAAGCTGCCCTTTCGAATGAACAGTATTTTGTTACAATTAATTTTATTAGATATGGTTATAATCATTTTTATTAAAATAATGTACACCATTTGATAAAAAATGAGAAGCTGCCAGAAAAAAAAATTCAATTAGGAAGACATCGGAAGCATGCTCTGACGCTGCGTTCACACTGTACGCTTTTGAAAGGTAGAGTCAGACGGAAAAATTAAATGATTTGAGTCCCGGCTATGGCATTGAAGTTTTCAGTCTGACTCTACATTTCCATACTTTTGCCTAACAGGGTTAGTGTGAAAGAACAATTAATTCTTCCAAGATAAGCATTGTTAGCACTCTGACTTCATTTCAAAGCTATATGATAGACAGGGAGAGGCTTTGCCGCGTCGCCCAATTCATGGTAGCCGCGCGGTAAAACGCATGTCTCCTAAGTAGACCAAGGTGTGTTCGAATTCTTGATGTGTATGTTTCTATTTATTATTGTTACTTTAATGGCGATGCGTTATGTTTTTCTTGCAGAAGAAAACTCATACTGTTTTAAACCCATTCGTTTATAAAAACGCAAATAATATATTCTAATCGTTTTCAAAGTAAATGCAGTGTTATCAGAAAATTGCCTTATCATTGGTTTTTTAAACTCTGGGGCTCGTTCATCTGTTATGAATTGTGCTGGTGTATAATGTGAAGTATCTTCTTGTGAAAAATTTCACTAGAATGAATATTTTACATGCCCCGTAGAATGAGGGCAGAGGGCAGTAATAGAAGCAGAGAGTTCTCACACCTTTAGTTTAACCACTAAGTTAATTTCCATTTTTATTTGATTTTACTTTTAAGAATAAAACATTTATTTGAGCTAGTTTAAAAACAGAATAGAGTGTTTCAGCTTTTATTTGTGAGCATAAATGCCAAAATATCAAGTAAACCTTAGCAATTGGAAGTCATATTACAATGTGTAATAAAAATTTCGTGTTTCTACAATAAAATAGAACCAAAGTGATATCTGGGGATCGAACCTTTACAGGTCTAAGCTGTTAATATTTGTCTATAACCGCTTGGCTATCTGTACGCGTTTAGTAGCTGAGACTCAATTATGATTCAATTATGAGATTCAATTTTTCGCACACATTACAGTGTGAAGGATTCCCTGTGTGGATAGTATGAAACATATGAAGGAACGCACAATGTGTGAACACTCTCATTAATATAATTATGAGAGGATTTAGTAGGACGAAACTAAAGAGACGCGTTCCTTTACACCATGTAAACCAGCCGTGGACGCGATGTGGAGTTAGTCTGCTCATTTCAGCATCCTCTTCCGGTGAAGGCCGAGTCATCTTGGTCATACTTACCGATGTTTCGCTCATCATGTAGTGAGCTTCTTCTGGGCTCCTGTCCGATCTTTGCGTTGCTGTTCAGGCTTATATCTCCACGGCTTTCCAGTATCTCCACCCCTTAGTTCTTGGTTGGTTGTCTGTCCACTATTCGAGTCGGTGCCGATGTCACAGTTTCCTGGTGGCTTTGTGAGTGAGTTCTGTAGCCTTTTCTCCTCGTTGTTGTTATATATCTCGCCGTGGAGACATAAGCCTGAACAGCAACGCAAAGATCGGACAAGAGCCCAGAAGGTGCTCAAGACATGATGAGCGAAACGTTGGCAAGTAGAACCAAGATGACGTGGCCTTCACCGGAAGCTAATCATAGTCAAGACACAGGCCGTGGAAGCCTAAGAATCCAACCTTCTCATTTTATTTTATCAAAGGGTGTATATTTAAGAAAAATGAAATGTGTAGTGTTTAACGCCCGCTTTTACTACATACGGCACCGCAGGCGGTGACACTGATGATACGTGAGATGAAGATGGAGCACCGGTGGAATGAGATGGCGGGGGGAACCGGAGGTCCCGGAGAAAACCCGCCCCAAAGCCGTCTTGTCCACCACAAATCACACTTTGCGGTCGCCTGGGATCGAACCCGGGCCGCCTTGGTGTGTATATTTAAGATACTTGTATGATTTTATAATATATATGCATGTATACCGTTAGCGTTCTGTAAAAAGTTTTTAAAGCCTTCCTCATTCTAGACAAATTTTGTATAACTTGCATAACAAGAAAATCGTAAGAAACAATAAAAGCTTCAAACAATAACTGCAGCTCACTGATTGAAATGTATCTATTTATATGATTAAAATTTATGAACCGGCTTTTTAAAAATATTCTTTCTTACGGTTTTATACTTTCGTTTATGGGGAGTATGTAATGTATTTTAGGCCATTTTGATGTTTTATCGCAAGGTTACATTTGTAACTAAATCCGATTTGTGATTATTTTAATTCTTTTGGTTTATTACAATGTTAAGATATATTATATTTTTAATTTTTTTAACCCCTTTATGTTTTATAAGATTAGAATTTATTGTTTAAATTTTATTTATTATTTTATATTATTATGTGATAATAATAAGTGGTGAATTATATATAACTACATTTTTTATCATTTGCTGTTTGTGAAGGAGCTTTAGGTTTATCAATTTTAGTTTCTATAATTCGTGCGTTTAATTTTCCATGTTTTAATGTAACCAGTTGGATATTATTTTGAAATTATTCTTGTCAAAATGTCATCACAATAAACGTAGGTAAAGAGAAGCATTTTTAAAATATTGTGTGTTCCTCATTTTAATTTTGAAATGTTTTAAGTAGTGCCCATTAAAACGTTTAATGGTCGTTCTTTTGTTCCTTCTGAGCACAATACTAATGCATAGCCAAATACAGATGTATTACTAGACGTGGCGTGTGACGTAATGTTGCGCAGTAGTTTGTGGTCGAGTCCACTTATATATTTGGAAGAAAAGGGTGTTACAGGTTGGTCATGTGCCATCTAACCCACTAGATTTATCAGCAATCTGCTGATGAAAGCAGAGATCTTACCCCTACCATTGATTCGCAAGTCGTCACTCACGCACATCCAAGCAAGGCCATGCGCCACGTCTAAAAATACATCTGTACAACAGTTGTGGATATCTCCTTTATACTTCTTCTTATGTAACTGACACGGCAATATTTTCACAAGCTAAGAACATGAATATCTATTATATTCAACAGCAGAAAAATGAGAATAGAAAGTAAGAAGAAATCACCACAGTTACTTTTTGCTGAATTAGATGTGTTGGTATTCTGTTTAGTTTTTAATAACACGGACCCGTTTATTATATTTTTTGAAACAGCGAATTGTTTAGGAACGGTGACATCATGGTATTGTTGTAAAAATATTCAAGCTGAAACTGTATATGTGAATTGTTAGGGCAGGCTGTTATGCACTATACACCACGATAACCACATACGGTATACACAATCAACAGACGGCTTCACGTGACATTTATTGCTTCCATATTTCATGAAAATAAAGTTGTATTGAACTACAAATGACGTTACCCTCCTTAAGCACGTGACTAGACTATCTCAAAGCTAGACCATTCTACGAATCAGAACCGACGGCAGCCAATTGCATCGTTCAAGATAAAGCTCGTATAGATATATAACTCAATTTCAGTCCAAATCTTCTATCTCTCGAAGATATTGAGATTTTAAAAGATATATGACGTGATTAAGAATAGACTGAAAGCCCTATGTTACCAGTGATGAATCTGATAAATTCATGACCAATACCAGAGAAAGTATCCAAGATATACTACTGAAATTTCTACAGTATCAATGACTCTAAGTTTACTAATTTGTTTTTACCCAATTACTTTGTTTATAAAGGTAGATGGAATGTCCTCTGAACTCGGCATATGTAGAGCGAAATTTGTAGCATTTATTAAAAATAACTTCTTAGTAAATCAAAATCCATTCTCAACAGCACTTCTGCTTAGTGAAGAAATACAAAAAGCAATATCTAAGTAGTGTGCAAAGAAAGAAAACATGTATATTGAGTCACAAAAGTTGCTATACTTAACAGAGTTGCAAATTTATAGAGCAGAACTTCCTCGACAAAATAGGGAAGTCTATAGAATTTATAATTAGTTTTCTGTGAAGTGATGCAGCATTTACAATGCGGATTTGCAGATGCCTAGCTACTTTTTAAAACATTTTAAAAATCTAAGTATTCTGAATGCAATTATAAAATCTTGTGTATAAAGTTTAATTGGAAATTCGAAGTTATAAGGTTGTACAAAGTAAGTACAAGTAATTTTTGGGAATGTTTGCCTTTTTCACTCGTCTTGAGATATGCATTGAATGATATCTTATTCTGATATCGATATTAATCATATTTGTGGTAATGGCGGTGATGTAAACTATGATGAAGCATGGACTTGATGTAGTAAAGTAAACTGCATAAAAAGCTTGCTGATGTCTGTGAACTGAATGTTGTGGTACTTGTGAGCGTCCCCTCTCAAACTCGCCTCCACTCACATGGAGAGCAACAACTTGGTTTTGCCTCTCAGTGTCTCCAGCAAAGCCCTCTTCATTCTGCCACAAGAACTAGGCCCTTGTATGTTGTGAATGACTTCTAATTGATGAAGCAAACTCTGCCAGTTTCACACTGTTGAATAATGCATGTATGGGTGAACTAGGTGACGCTCTTAGGAATGGAACATTTTCTCGTTTCCTTTTACTGCAGTTATTTTGCGAAAGCAGAACTCCATTGGAGTACTGCTTGTATGTTTAAACGTTACTCTCAGTACTATAATATATGAATGAATGAGTATTTATTGAAATAAAAATATATGATCTCTATAAATCGCAAGAGTCCAACAGAACGTACGCGCATTTGTAATAGATTAATAAAGCAGTATCAAAAACAGGTTATAGAAGAAAAAAGAGTGCCGCCATAACAACACACCATTACTCGAAAAAGTAATACACACATATTCAATTATTGCATCATAAACATAGCACAAAATAACACTTAGAATTAGCAGTAGTCAGAGGGGCCTCCAGTAAGTGAGCACAGCATATAGTTCATTGTGCTACCAGCAAGGAATGAAGGAGAGATTCAAAAGGGGACAAGACAGGGACGGCGATGTGCGCTAACTAGGATGGGATTCCTGAAAACTCCAAGATTTCACCAATCCTACTATCTGGTTTTGCGTGATATTAGCCACCTGCCAACTGCTGGTGCCATGAATAGACGGAGCACACCCAGGTAGGAAGAGTCACGCCAAGCAACGGAGGAATATTTCCGTAGTGCAAATTCTACCATCCAGCAGCAACACACCAACCGTCGTCGCCTTGTCATTCAACCCTGAAATAGATTAGGTGAAACAAGTAACAGTAAATGCCGTATATAAATCTAGTGGTAGAAGAGCAAGCGTCCGAGTACTCGTCTGCCCATCTGGGATCCGAAAAATAGCCAACGTGATGGTGGCTGTCCTGACGGAAATCGAATCGGGTACCTAACGAATCGGAGCCTCACATGATTCAGCGGAGCCATCTCACCAGGCCAAAACAACCAAAAGTCGCATCACCATGCATTGTTACGCCTTATTATGCTATCAAAATAACAGTTAAGTATACAAAACTAATTCCCGATTTCACGAGCAGATGTTAAAACTTAACAAGGCTGTTGTCTATTTAGCAATGGTGATAACAAAAATTGCATTACACCAGTATGTGTTAGCTTAACACTCGTGATAAACCTTTTGTTAAACTGATAAGCTATATTTCTGTCGCTAAGTCGTTAACAATTGCAGAATTGTTAAAGATGTTGGGCATGAACGCAGCCTTTGTGTCGATTTGCTATACTTAGACCGTCTAAATGACATTGCAATAGAGAACAGCCTATGAGGAAAAGTGATTTTGAGGAGCTATTAGAAGAAGATTGGTCACGGAAACCAACAATTCCGGTTGGGCATTGCCGAGATGCTGACCACATCTCCTCCCCGTATCGGCTGGTCAACCTCTGCCGTGGGTAAGTGGGCGTGAGGCCGGCAGTCAGGTTGGTAGGCCTTGGCCCTCCAAGGGCTGTGGCGCCAGTGGTTATTAGAAGAAGATCTTCTACGGAGGTATAGACTATAGAAACAAGCTTTTATGAAGGTTACTAAGGAAGTACAAGAGACGTTAGAACATGCAAGGAATAAGAATATGCCAATCTCGCTTTTGCTCCAAGTATTAAAAAATTTTGCGATTTTATAATTCACTGAATTCCGATGATAATACATTGTCCATCTTCCGTCTTGAAACGTTCAAGTCTATCGTCACTTCTGTCCTGCACATCTCGTTTTAAGTTTACGTAACATTAACGAAGTTGCTTCGTACTTCTGGTTGTAACATTTGCATTCGAATTAAACTTATTTCCAATTTTTCCTCACGTTACCTCTTTCTCTTTCACGTTTCCTGCATCCGTCCTCTTATTTTCCAAAATACCCTTATATTTAGTTACTAATTCAACTAACAACTCTTTCTCGATTGATGAGAAATTTGTCCCACGGCTTCTCTTCTGAATTTGTTCAACCACCACTTTTTCAGCTGTGTGCAAGTGAAAATAAAAACAAGCAGTACACTCAGAGAACAATACGATTCATACACAGCCTTCTATATCTGCAATATTTACAAGTTTGTCAGCGTTATCACGTGTTTGTAAACATTTTCAGGAAACAAGTTTGTGAAATGCAAGAACTTTAACAGTTTTGTTAACGCTATGACAATTGTTACGTTTCATTTGTTAATATCGATTTTAACATCTGTTGGTGAGATATGAGACGTTTAGTTGAAAGACACATTAAGTATCACAAAGATATTTTAGAGAACGTTAAAAAGAAAAGCTTTTGTAGAGTTTATTTTTAGAGCTGACTGTTTGAATCTTGACATTTTAACACGCATTTTCAACCTCAATCCGAATATATTGAAAATCTGGCATTATGTTTGAGTTATTCAACAAAAGAATTTGGATTTACTAAGCTAGCTAAGAATGAGTCATTTTACGACTTTTACAATGGCATGAGTGCTTAATGTTTTCTATTACACTTATTTCAACAAGAACAGTGATTTTATTAGATAAGATTCTGTAAAAAGCAATATTGAAGGAAAACAAAAGTAATACAAAAACGTGCTAATATCCTCAATTATTTTATTACTTTTTAGCAATATTAATATTCATTTACATTCAGATGTAGTTTCTTATTTCTTGAAGAGTGTTAGAGAAACAATAAAAGTGCATTATATTAACTAATATGACATTAATATTTCCAGCAGTGGCACTTCATCATCATTCTCGGTTTCCAGTTCATTGAAGACATCATCATCAGAATCCACAACTGCTTCGGTGAGTCCTATTTCCCTTTCTCAGATGAGGTTATTCCTCTCCTTCCTGTCTGCAGGAAAACGTTTAATAAACAAGTCTTTACTATAGGTAATTCGGTAATCTTAAAATGTTTACCTAAAGGCACTACTTTGTGCTGAAAATGGACAAACGAAGACTTGGAAATTAATTATTCTTTCACACTAGCAGTTATTTAGGCCAAAGTATGGAAAACCAGAGTCAGAGGGAAAAATTCAATGCCATAGCCAGGATTTGAAGCACGGATCTTCCGGTCTCCGATCAGCAGCTGTTAACCATTGAGCTACAATAGCCAACATGCCAGCAAGGCAGTCCGTTGGCATTGGAATTTTCAGTCTGACTGTAACTTTCCATACTTTGGCCTGCAACTGTCCTACTTTAGCCTGTCCATACTTTGGCTAGTATGAAAAAATAATTTGCATTAATTGACCTAATTGTGGTCTGAACTGTAAAGCCCAGGCTTTAAAGTACTTACAGCAGAGTGAGTCGTCATTAAGGTATTTGTGTTATTTGTTTGAGAACTCCTAGTGGTTTACTGGGAAAAACACGAGTCAGTTGGAGAATTTAATGTCATGTTGGCATGTGGCTCAATGGTTAAGAGCAGCCAGACGGAGAGCGGAAGATTCGTCGTTCAAATCCCAGCTATGACATTGAATTTTTCAGTCTGACTCAACCTTCCAAAAGGAAGACCTGTTTTTTCAAAAAGTGCGGTTAGATTGGTCACCGAAAATAATAGAAAATCTGTCCTCTGAATGTCCCAGTTGTTACTTTCGTGTGATTCAACTACACGTTTGGCAATTTTAAAGTACCCCTTTCAGTCATAGCCCGGAAAATGATTCTCTAGTATGATCGAGGTTGAAAAAATCTGAAGTATGACAATATATTGTTCATTGAAGCGTAAGCCATTGATATCAGTTTAACAGGTTCTAGGGGGAGCTTTCCTGTAAGTTTTTCCCCCTGTAATACTGAGTCTATGATTGTGAGGTCTTCAAAATCAGGATTTCGTTGAACAATGTTCTACAACTTCTAAGAACATGCACCTCCCACTGGTCAAGGTATTGTTTTCTCGAAACATGTCAGTGATAATTAGAGCATATTTCTGTGTCAAAGTTGTACTTTCCAGTGGGAGAACAGCTTTTGGTATACAGCCAAAATGCCTTTTAATATAAGCATGGGAAGCTGCAAAAGTGGCTCTTGAGAGTTCTCTTAGCCTGGGCAATGGAGGAAGCTTATATTTCATCTGATTCATTGACGACGGTTTAATGTCCTTTAAGTGCTCAGCATTGGAACAGAACAGATTTCCGGACAAAAAGAACTCGAAGCTCAGTCGGACTGATTTATCCATAGATCTTTTCCTTATTGAGATGAATGTTATTTAAGGGTGAATTTCACTTGATTTATAAATTCCCCCTCGAATATGACCTTCCAAATTAACTTTTAATATCCCAAAATAACATTCTTAGTTTCAAAAGGGAATCCAGCTAGTTAGGTTATTTTGAGTGTCAAACCCTCATTTACGTTCTCTTAGGTGCAATAAGGTTAAAACAGAAAATCTTGTAATGACACAAGTCAAAAATAAGGGTTTTGTTTGTTTTACCCGTCTACAGTAAATTATCCTGATAATATTACAAATCGATAATTATTTTAATATGCGGCTTAAACTTTGAAGAGACAATATATTGAATATTATTTATTTATTATATACTATTAAACACGAGGGCTGTTCAATAAAGAATGATCACAATCTTTTTTTGACAACGTACCTTTAGTCATGTTTATAATTTTGATGTTCCTTCTCAAAATAGTCTCCCCTGAATGCGATGGGCTTGTCCCAGCGTTTTTGCCAGTCTTCAAAGACATGCTGAAACCATTTTTGAGAGATCCTTCAAAATCGCCTCCATAGCCTTAACCACTGCATCTGATGATGGATAATGCCTCCCACGAAGGCGTTTCTTCCAATTAGGGAATAGAAAAAAGTCACATGCGTGTAAATCCGGACTATAGGGAGGATGAGGGATGCACTTCATGTTGATTTTTGCAAGATATACAGAAAAACCTTGGCAATATCCGGCTGCGCATTATCGTGCTGAAGCATCAGACTGCTTCACGGAAATGTGGTCTTTTTCGCCTGATATGGACTTGCAATGTTTCCAGGACATCCCTATAGTATTGTCCAGTTACTGAGTGTGTGCAGATACAACTTGCTGATAAATCATTCATGAATATCAAGGAATGAGATGACCATATCTTTTACAGCAGAAGCAACCACTTTGGCTTTTGTGGCGGTTCGTGATGAAGGAAGTTTCCACACTGAGCTTTGCTGTTTGCTCTCAGGATCAAAATGATGTAGCCAAGTTTCATCAGGAGAGATTACGTTTGGGAGAAGCACCGCATCTTCCTCTAACATCAACTTTAACTGCATGTTACCTCCATTGCAGTGGTACGCGATACTGAACATTTTTTTTTTTTTTTTTTTTGTAATTTACGTCCGCCCCAACGTTAAGTTATATCGGATGGTGAATAAATTAGTTTAAATGATGCTCAAATGAGTCCAGGGTTCATGGAGCTTAGAGTTACCCGACATTCGTCTTGAAGTATAAGGGAAAACCCCGGAAAAACCTTATCTAGGTAACTCACCCTGACCGAGATTCGAACTCGGGCCCCTTGAACGAGAGGCAGACATGCTACCATCTACGCTACCGAGGCGGGAGCGATACTGAATATGTCTGAATTTACCTGGTTCTCACAGGCGGGAATCAGGAGTACCAACAATGAAACTACTACGGCATGTTTGTTTCACATTAAGCTAACATAATTTAATAAGATTGTATTTTAGTGCGAAAAATTATAACCGTAAAAAATTTATGATCATTCTTTATTGAACGGCCCTCGTAATTTGAGGACGCATTTTGTGATCTATGGAAATCTGAAAATCCCTGTCATTGGTTAACCCTTACAATGTGTCATTGAAGTGTTGTTATTTAATGCAATGGTCTTCATTATGGGCTCTAACTTATATTGCTGTATCAGTGGTCTTGTATTTAAGAGTTGACGTTCGTTATAGTGTGTTGTGTTTCACAGGCTTAAAGCATTCATTGGTGCCAGGGCTTGGCTCTTCTATATATAAAGAATGTTCCCTTTTAATTCGTATTGAGTTTTGTAGAGTTCAAAGACACATTTCCTTAAAGGAAATTGCTGCCTTCTGAAACTCCACACTATTGTGGTCATTTTATTTGGAAAGGAGTATTTGGACATAAGAAAACAATATTAAAATTGATTATGACTTTATCACTTACTTGAAAATGTTTTGGTTTTAGTTTAAGGTTTGATTACAACTGAATGAATATTTGGTTCAAAGAACGACAACATTGAAATAAATCATTTGTTTCAGTTGCACGTTGTTGCGTTCTTCTGAATAAGTTAGAAATTAACTTTATATAGCTACAATTTTATTCATAATGCACATTTTCATTGCCCTTATTTCTGTTATACCCTTAGGAAAGAAGTAATAATCAAACACAGTCATCTTGTAACTTTATTCCAATTTATTTGCATAAAACTGTTTAGAAATCAACTAGATTATTTTGAGCTTAAATTTGAAACTGAAATGCGCCAAAATATATATTTATTGGTTCTATTCTTGGAAACGGCCTATCCCTACCAAAAAAAAGAAAACAATATACTTATCTGAATAAGTAGAGCCAGATTGAAAAATTCAATGCTATAGACGGGATTGGAACCCGGATCTCCCGCTCTCCGTGTGGTTGCTGTAAACTACTGGGCTACCATGGCCAACGTGCCGACATGATATTAAATTTCCCAACTGACTGCTATGTTTCCCGGTAGACCACTGGTGGTTCTCATATGCTATGAAACAATGTTCAGTGAGGATTTTAGGCAACCCTCTGGTCCCTCCGAGTGGCCGAAGCCTGGCCGGAGGTACCCGATTTCCCGCGGGTAACGGGAACACACTGCCCCCTTGAGTCCAACCCAATCCAAATAACTGCCATTCAGAAAGAGGCTCGAATGTTCAACCCGAGGTTCCTCTAGTAACGTCAGAGGTATAGTAGCCTCGTCCATCGCATCCCAGGCGACGTCAAAAGCTTTCCCTTCTGACCACGCCTCCTCACATGTAAGCAAGTATAAGGGTATTCCACCCTTAAACATATGGGTGGTCCTTCTTAATACGTTTACCTAGTTAGAGCGCTGTTGCAATATTTTTCTTGTGTCCTCAGAAATTAGCTTAGACTGTGCAAACATGCTTCCTATGTGTTGTAATTAAGCTTATATTTATAGAAGTTGTATAGTGTTTTACTTAGTATAGTATTATAAATTTATTAGTGTTTAATAGCTATTGGTGTTTAGCACTTGCGTAGTTTAATGAAGATGTGGAGACCGTGGGTATCGAACCTAACATGGATATGCTAAGATTGATTTCCATTTATACTTGTAATATATGTCTAACAGTATTTCTAACCTTTCTCGAGTTCGAAAGCGTTTATGACATATTTAATTATTATCCGGAGTGTACGTGATTATTTATTTAAATTGTGTTTAGCAGAAGAAAGCCCCCCCCCCCAAAAAAAAAATACAGTGCTTAACTTTATTCAAACTTGTAAAATTAGCAGACATCCTTGTAAAATGCTTCGAAAATTTAAAAAAAAGTAATAGAGTTCCCTTACTAGTTTTTCTTTAATTCCTTGGTTCTTTTTTTTTTTACTTTTGAAGTATTTATTGCTTTGTTAAATCAACAGAAATTCACCAGCTGTAGCTGCCATAGAATAAAGGAAAATATTTTAGGATAAAATGGCTCACAATCAATAAACAAAGTTCTAACGTGCAATCTTTGCTTATAAAAGTTTATTAACTACCAGAATATCCAAAGTGCTTTTTTAATTCGCAAGTAAATATCCTTCTTAAATTCATGCACACTGATGCAATTTAACCCCTTTAAAATAGTAATGATGTTTTACTAAACTTTCCTTAGATATTATGCTAATAATACGCATTTTGTTCTTGTACGTAATAGAAGTACTAATAGCGTAACAGAATAGGTAACATATTTCTTTGCAGTTATGTTATAAAGAGTTGTAACATTATGTATTATTATAGGAAACATTAATAATTTAAAATTTATTTGAAAAGATCAATGACGATTTCTTACAGTGAATTCTTCTTTATTTATTTATATTTTGCCTCTAAACGTTATTTTAAACAACGGCACCCCTGGGTATTCTCAGCTGTAAACACGCGCCTAACATTCTTCACCTCTGACCCCGGTTGGTGTTTCCTAAGATGTTTATGACATTGTAGTTAGGCGGAAGAACAGTTTTTCCCTACAAAGAGAGCCGGTTGGGGATGGTTTAAACGCGGCCAGTATACCACGAGTGCTAGGGGTCCGCAGCGCTCGCACCACAGCAGCTGAAGGGGACGAATCCCCTCCCCGACGGGGATGCTATGAGACACGCACCTTTTTGTGGCGACTTACTATGCTCTAAGGACCTAAGTCCCAGGCTTCATAGTTAAATCACTGTGTTTTATTTTTAGTCGCCACAACAGTTGTGTCATAGCATATGAGAACCCCCAGTGATCTACCGGGAAACATACGAGTCAGAGAATTTAATGTCCTATTGGCACGTTGGTCATAGTAGCTCAGTGGTTTAGGGCAACCACACGGAGAGTTGAAGGTCCGTGGTTCAAATCCTGGCTATGGCATTGAATTTTTCATTCTGGCTCTAATCATTCAAACCTTAGCCTACACACGGCTAGTGTGGAAAAAATGATTATTTCCATCAAATATACTTATCAGTTCTACTTCTGCAAATTAATATAGCACGGGAAAGTCTCGGGCCTTCAAATGCAATGGATATAAATGCTTTGAGTGCACTGTAAGAAACAGTTTTTCTTGTGTAGCATGCCCACGGTTCTTGTTTACATTTATAAAATGTACTTCAAACACTGAACGATGTTTTTGAACGTTTGAAGCTATCCTCATCAATCCCATTAAGGCTATATGTAGGGGTACCTATAGCCTAGGTAGGAATGCACCGGTTGAGAGAGTTTACTGTTCTGGTTGCTAATACAACTTCAGTATTTGGATAATACACCGCTACGCCAGTGCTCAGCTAATACCTGTTCCATTTTGATGGATTGCGGTCAAGAATGGAATGTTCTCTCAACTGCTCCCAACATAGTTACATTGAATGGAGTAAGCTTTGTCATTTGAGTACACCATCAAAGCGAATTTGCAGATAGAAGCAAGGTAATTCAGTGCAAAAGAAAATAAGGTGAATGCCTAATGGTTAGGCATCTCAGTTCTCTAGTTGGTTGTCTATCAAAATCAAGCCCGAGTTGTATATCAGAAATTACAATTTTCAGAAAATGCTAGCTTGCCTCTCGCTCAGAAATCATTATTTACTTACTCTAGTCTACTCCCACGAACAATTAAATATTGGACTAATTTTCAAGTGATATTTCTTCAAAAATACCCTTATATATTCCCCTAAATTCTTTATAATTAAATTCTACGCCAGGTGCCCAGCGACTGAATAGTTTTCCGGAGAGTATCCATAACATTACTTTAATATCTTGAACTATGGGCCAGTTATGCATTATTACGTACCTAAGCTATGAAAACGTATGATTTGCATCTAGATTTAAGTCATTAGGATCTTATACAATTAGATGAGGATTAGCATTAGAATTTTACTTCGAAGGGGTTTCGGCACGGAGACCAGTCTTCATCCATTGTACTTATGCCCCCAAGTTGGGCACCCCAGGGAGAAAGAATGAGGCGAGAGAAGACAGATGGCAGCCATTCCAAGAAGCCCCGAAAGTGCAGAGGACAGTGTCCCTACATTTTACTCAGAGACCTTCCCCGGCAGGCCAGGACAACGAACATTCTCCCTACTACGGTTGGAAAAGGGCCCAGCAACCGTTCCCGAAATGTTCCCAGCAGCCGGTTCGGAGACCGGCAACCAACCTACCGGCGGAGGAAGTAGCTTTCCTCAGCATATCATCCTGCCATGCACCGCCGAGACATCCGCCGACACTTCTTATCTGAAAGAGACCACCAGATGAGAGTTGATATGAAATATTAATAGAGATGAAATGGAGGGTCAGGAAATTCGGGGAATGTAATTAACCTTCCCAGTATTTGCCTAGCGACCCGGGGAAAACGCCAAAAACCCATGGAACAGGCAGGTCGGCCACGAGAATCGAATCCGGTCCTCCAGAATGTGGGTCTCAGACGAAACCACCTGAGCCATCCCGGTCGGTGGACATGTACATTTAGTTTCTTTGAGAAAAATTATAGTTAAACTCTTCTACGGAACCCAGTGAACACAATAAATAACCCCTGCCTTACATCGTGACAGCTAGCTTGGAAATAGGACAATAGTAAGATATTTTATTTACTAAGATTCATCAGTTCATAGTGAGATGTGCAGAAAAGTAACGCCGAAGCAACTTCTGCAGAATTCCAAACATAGAATAATGCAAAAGTTATCAATTTGACTATCCCTACAAAATAACCAAGGTGGACAATTTCTAATACATGTTCATTGTTTAAGACTGCTATATTGCGTTTCATACCCATGACACACTGAGTCTCCATGAATCATAAGAATATTTAATTAAATTCTCAAATAAATTATTTATCTGGGAAACTATGGAATAAAGCCAACACTACATTTTCGAGTAACGCAACACATATAAAATCCATTGCCCAACACGTTCCTGTTGTTTAAGTTATCTAGAATTTAAGCAGTGCTTAATAATAATAATAATAATAATAATAATAATAATAATAATAATAATAATAATAATAATAATAATAATAATAATAATAATAATAATAATAATAATAATAATAATAATAATAATAATAATAATAATAATAATAATAATAATAATAATAATAATAATAATAATAATAATAATAATAATAATAATAATAATAATAATAATAATAATAATAATAATAATAATAATAATAATAATAATAATAATAATAATAATAATAATAATAATAATAATAATAATAATAATAATAATAATAATAATAATAATAATAATAATAATAATAATAATAATAATAATAATAATAATAATAATAATAATAATAATAATAATAATAATAATAATAATAATAATAATAATAATAATAATAATAATAATAATAATAATAATAATAATAATAATAATAATAATAATAATAATAATAATAATAATAATAATAATAATAATAATAATAATAATAATAATAATAATAATAATAATAATAATAATAATAATAATAATAATAATAATAATAATAATAATAATAATAATAATAATAATAATAATAATAATAATAATAATAATAATAATAATAATCATGATGGTCATTATGATGATCATGATGATCATGACCATGATGATCATGACCATGATGATGATAGTAGTAATGATAGTAATGATAGTAATGATAGTAATGTTAGTAATAATGATAGTAATGATAGTAATGATAATAATGGTAATAATAATAGTAATAATAATGAAGCTGCGCAATATGTACAAGTGGTTTGTAACAGAGACTTTCCGAGTTTGAATCTCACTCACGTCTGCAGGTTTTTTATTTGTAATACATGCCAATGTAGTAATTATGTCCCTATTTCTAGGCAATTCGACAAAATTATTATTAGTCTAAAAGTTTCCATAATATTCGCTTCAGGTGTAAAAGCGGCGGTTCTGTTGTACCAGAGCATCCTTAAACGGGAAGGAACTAAAGATATATAGTAACTGCGAATATGTAGCGATTGTACAGGTAGTTGGTGAGCCTAGAGGAACCCTTTCTGGCGCAACAGGCAACAAACATTGCGGTTCTCCGCTGCCGCATACTCTGCTTGTATTGTGACACCAGAGATGTTGCGGCGAGTGCACCGGGATACAGAGCAACGTTTTCCTCACTATATACGCATGGAGACACTGTCAACGGAAATCCAAAGCCAAAGATCGACAGCATGAAATATATATTTTAGGAACCTGAAGTTCAATTTCAAATAGAGTGAGAAATGGAGCGTTTAATTTTTGACTCTACGTGCTGAGTAAAGGTATGGGAGAATGCTTGTAACTTTGTTGTTGTAGTTTAAGAAGTGACATATTTTAGAAAAGCTGTAAGATATCAACTTAGAGAATAGGGCGTGACCTTTTTCTTAATGGTAAATTTTTTCTTGATTTTTCTTTTTTGTCCTCAGGTCCCGTAGCATACAGGTAGATGCTTTATTGACTGACAATGTGGTCCATTGCAAGCTGGCGATTAGATAAATGTTTTCTTCCATAGATAATAGTCAACAAGAGCTTTATCACCATCTGCAACTGATTTGTCCTTTCAAACTTCGCCTTATTGTTAACACTTCCAGTTTCATTGATTCTCTTTTCTTCAAGAATTTGCTTAATCCTCCGTTCTTGCATTTCAATAAACAAGACATAAACCTCTTCTTGGGTTCTCCTCCTATCACCATATCCGAACATCATTAATATTTCAATTCGTTGCCTTTCTGTAAAGTGTGTCAGGACTAATTACTTTCAGGTAGATTTTGCAATGAAGTAAGCATTATCGTTCTTATTAGGTTAGCCTTTGTCTGTATTTGTTCAACTAAAAAGAGCTCACATACTTTATTTGTAATCATGGTAATGTTGGGGCATATTGATAGAATTAGGATATCATTACGGAATGGATTCGGTACGTAGGCCACCATGCTGGGCCCATTATTCCTATGCCCCTAAGTGGGGCACCCCCGGCAGGAAGGATGAGGTGAAGGAGCCAGAGGGCGACCAACCCAAGGAGATACGACATTAAAGAGGGCAGTGTCCCTACAGTTCACTTGAGTAGCAACTTCCCCCTACAAGCCAGGCCAACGGACACGCTACCCTACTGCGGGATGGCAACGAGCCCAGCAGCCCAGCTCCAAAGTTCCCGGGCAGGCTATCCGAGCTCCAGAGATCCCTGGCTGGCGGTCCCGAAATGGTCCCAGCAGAGGAGCGGAAACCGGCAACCGACCTACCGGAGCAGGAAGTAGTTTTTCTCAGAGTATATCATCCTGCCATGCACCACCGAGGCACTCGCCAAGACCACCAGATAAGAGATGATGTGAAATGATAGTGGAGATGAAATGGAGAAACAGGAAGCTTCGGGGATGTAATTAGCTACCCAGCATTCGCCTGGCGATCTGGGAAAACCCATGGGCCAGGTAGGTCATCCACGGGAATCGAAACCGGGCCTCCCGTATGCGGGCCACAGACGAAACCGCCTAAGCCATCCCGCGCGGTGTGGGCATGTTGATATCTCACAGCTTTTCTAAAACATATCACTTCATTAATTGGCAACAGCAATGTTACAGGCATTGCTTCATACTTTTTAGTCACTCTGTATAAATTTAAACAGGGCAGAATATTCCTTTAGTAACAGTTGAGCTTATAAATCCTATTTGGTCTTTGGAATGTATTTCTAATTGACTTTCGCATACTTTATCCTTAAGCCACCTCTATAAATAAAATATTGTAATTTTCAGAATGCTTGCACCGCTAAAATTCTTGCTATAATATACGTACGAAGGCAGTTCGGACACTGAGTTCCATTAAAACATAACGCAGAAGGTAATATAGATTGCGTTGCCACATTTATACTGCCGTGCAGCCTAATACAGCGCGTATCCGCCGTGCTAGCTGGAACATCTCATACGTTCGCTCGGGATAATCTTGGAAAAAGAGTGTTGCGTTAAAAAATGCCATCAAATGTGAGGTGCGTGGTATTATAAGAATTTATTTGAAAGCTGTTTGTTGTAAGTTTCTTAAATAAATATTATAATATCACTTACCCAGAATTTGATGGGATTTTATAGCATAGAGCCCATGTTGTATAGTGATAGAGAATAAATGCGTAGCAGTACGTTTTACTCGCTGGTGCGGCTGATCGCGCACTAAATCACGTTGTGTGCCGATGAAAACTCTCATTACAACGGAGGTTAGGTTCCAAACCACCCTCATATTTCGGATATACTATATTAGAAATAATATACAAATGGAAAATTTAATGTTCATGTTTATATACGTAAACAATATGGATTTTAATAACTGTACAGGAGCACAAGGACTAAAGGACTTAATTTAACTCAATGTTTGATAATATATATAAAATACCAATTGTTGTATTTTAAGTAGCCCGTTGCAGTCGTTATTACTAGAATTTATCAAAACTTTAAATACATATGAAAATATTTGTTGACAGTATTTGCACAATTGCATGCACTTTATTTATGTAGCAGAGCGAAGATAATTTAGCCTTCCCTTCCTTTAAACTACATATCGTAGTTCTGATTACAATTATGGTACATATAATTTATATTAAAAAAGGAAAGAACACAAACAACAGAATTATCAGAAGAATAAACGGTGTATACAAGCTAATTTTAAACATGGTGGGTTAAGTCGAGTAGCTCAAGGACATCGCCTTTATTTATACATCAAAGTTGCGTCACAGCAACTTTAATTGTTCGATTTTGCTGTGCACCAGACAGAAGCCGTAAAGTGTGAAAATAAACAGTTAAAATATTAAATTGAAGTTTGCTAGAAGTATGAAGCCCTAAACGCTCTGTTCCTCTGTTGCAGCCACACAAGTTTGCAGTCCAACTTCTCGGTAGTTTCACCATTATATGAATAAACGCTAAATCAAAGTAGGTAACGAGCATAAGGTATACAACTAAGGCGGTTTGGTTGCAGTAACACCAGTCTAGAACTATTTAAGTAAATAATTATTCTCATATATAGCTGATAAAGGCGGTATTAGTCTAAGCATTTTGCGGTTAAGCACATGGTGTCGTGGACTCTGATTCCCGCTGTAGGTGGCTTTGCGAAGCTATGTGCATTTCATTGCTTGCTTTAACATTCTGCTAAAGAATTCCATCAATAACCACAACAGTGGTTAGAAGATGAAGTGGAAGCGACGTATATGCTTACAATCTGGCAATCTGGATCGCATTGGTTAAGAGATGGAGTATGTGATTCAGCTTGTCACACATTTTTCGTATCAAAACTGGTAGCCATGCTTTATCAGCTGTTGCAGGACACAGCTTTTGAAGGAAAATATTCCAAGGGGATCACGTAATGAGCACCCAGGTTAGCGAAATGTGTAATATGTTGTATGTCTGTGAACGTTTTCAGGAGGTGGAAACTAAAGCTTGAATGGTGTTCATTAAGTACCTAGTAAGGTAGCAATTTATAAGAAAAACATAAACAGTACTTAGACACTCTACCCTACTTTAATGAAAGATTTTTTATTCAGTATTTAACTGTAAAATCACTAACATGCACAGGCATTACAAATACTGTGACAGTACGACCAGTCACCCACATGCCCACGATACGTCTATTGGTAATTTCGCTAGTATACGGCATGGCTGACACGAAGACAATAAACATGTTTTAGTATTAACACTAAACAAGGCAAAGGCGCCAAACTTCCCTCTTTTTCCCATTATTGCTGTGTTATAAAGCCACCACACTCCGTGATTGGTAACGTAAAGGACCGCCTCAAAACATCCCGGAAAACGATACAAAATCGGCCGAAGGTATTGTGTGTACCGCTGTTGTTATCCTCAGCACTTAACACCGTGGGGTGCTTTGTCAGGCACCAAAAAAAAAAAAAAAAAATCCGCTATATTTTTCTCTTCCGAACTCGGGAGGTCATGGGTTTCATTTCCATAGACCAGTGCTCTGGATTGCTTACTATTTCCATCCGATCATTTTCCTTCATTTAATTTCTTCATCATCTTTCAAGAGTACTTTCAAGCTCATGGTGGATGGACAGATGGCGCAGATGCCTCCGCATTGTAATTGCTGTTCATGGTGCAGCGCGGCGTTATGTGGTCATTGGCCTCTCGTTGGGGGTGCTGAAGCTCGTCAACCTGTACCCGGAGTATTGGTGGCTGCGCAGCAGGTCCTGACGTCGGGTAGGAAAGCTTTCTGCATATGCTAGCTACTTCCGTGAGTCTCTGTGGTCTATCTGGCATCTTTTTTTTTGTAATTTACGTCCTCCAACGTTAAGTCATATCGGACGATGAATGGAATGGGTGAAATGATGCTCAAATGAGCCCAGAGTCCATAGAGCTTAGAGTTACCCGACATTCATCTTTCAGGATAAGGGAAAACCCCTGAAGAAACCTTATCCATGTAACTCACCCTGACCAATATTCGAACCAGGGACCTCTTGAACATGAGGCAGACACTCTACAACCACGCTACCGAGGCGGGCTATGGGTACCTGTGGCCTCCTGCGGTTCCCTCACTTATTCTCTTCATCCTGGTAGGGACTTTAGCCGCAGCAGATCTATGTGAAGGTTGTAATGTGCGAGGAGTCTCCCATTGTCAACGTTTTATCTCCCTTTACGCTCCAGCGTACTACTTATGTAGGCATACTCATGGTGTTCCAGATGCGGTCCAGTAACAGGAGCACTTTATAAACGTTATCGATATCTAACGCTACGAAACATTGTCATTTGGCGGTCAAAATGAAATGTAACATATACAAGTGAGAATGAATTGTTTAACCAATGGGTATTTTATTTTAATTTATTGATGAAAACTTTTCTGTACATAGCTTGTACAATACAGTTTTTCAAATTACCTATAATATATTAAATAACATGAAACATGTATATGGGGTGTTACCCACCGGTAGGTTATTATATTAGATCTATGTGTCTTTTTTTTTTCTATTGTCTCGATTTTGATACCGAAATTAAAGGATTGAAATAAGTAAAGAATCATTATGGATTTCAAAGGAATGTTGGTTCTTTGATAAAACACGTGCAGGGGCAGTTGAGTCGAATAGTAGTTGGGGTAAATAGTTGTTTTAACAAAAGAAACGTAAGAAACAGTGTCCTTAGCAGAGTTCTAAGGGGTAGCACTTGACTTTGTTTGAATAGGGTATTCTTCGGACCCTTAATAATGGCATGACAAAATAGTCACAAAGGGAATCTTTGGTTGAATAAAGGGCTTCGAGAAAGTGGAAGTTACACACACCCACGCGCGGCTTTGGGGGACATTCAGTTGGTGGCTTGGAGCCGATTAGGGCAGTCCTCTTCTCCTGTCTTGGTCGAGGGCAGACCAGAAGCGATGAGAGAACATATTTGTTGGTTCATATATACGTGAAGAACGAATTAAGTTTTATCCAGTAATAAGTATTTCACATATAGTAACTGTAAACAGTGGTATTGGTAACCCTTGGGCGGCAACTTCGATTTTAATGTAATAATAAGGGAAGCAGTCATTAAACCAGTTTGAAACGGGCATTACAGTGTCATTAAAACCATCCTTCTCATACATATTCACGTATACCCCGAGATAAACCTCACTGCTTTACCCTGAGCTAAACACTATTTGCTTCAAACTGTAGCGTGAACGTGGAACTGTGCGCCACCATCACCTTGCTGCTTCAATTTGGTGTAGGGTTTGTTGGTATCTGACGTTACAAATGATTTGAATGTAGTAAAATGAATTGTATAGTCTTTTTATAGCTCTCTCAGGGGACAGCAGATACCTCTGGAACATCTAAGTCACTGTGGAGAGTGGTATTACGAATGTACCATGGTGCATCAGTTATGATTCGTAAATATCGGTTTTGCAGGATTGGAATTCATTTTATGTGTGCTGAAGAAGCAGATCACCATACTGCAGAAGCATACTTCTTTAAAGTCGAATGAGAGAAGTGTATAGCAACAGCTTGTACTGCAGAGGCTAGAGATGACTTTTTTGCGATGATTGGCTTCAAGAGGCGAATACGACTTTATTTTCTGTACTAAGTTA
>CM060950.1:73146195-73191195 GCA_030765055.1 Mantis religiosa | reverse complement strand
AAAGATGAAAATTGGATGCTTAATGGCAAAAGGGTAGAAGTGGTCAATTAAATTGAATACTTAGGAGTCAGGTTGAATAACAATGCAACATGGGGAGCACATAGGGAAAAATTTAAGTAAAAGGAAGATGGAAATGAATGGGATAACAATATGCAAATGTAAGCTAGAAATCACAACCAAGTGGTTAGAAAGGATGTACGAGGCACTAGTAGAATACAAAATACTGTATGCCTTGGAGATCTGAGGGCAGGGGCGGGGAGAAGCACAGAGATAAAACGGTGGTCCAATCAAAATGAATAAAAGTACGTATTATGTATAGATGCACATATAAGTATATATATAAGTCCATATTTAAGTTAATTGATGGAAATTAATCATTCCTTCCACTAGCCGTATATAGGCTAAGATTGAATAGATAGGGTCGAACTGAAAAATTCAATGCCACGGTAGGCATTTAAACCACGGATCTCCTGGCTTCTGTCCAGTCGCTCTTACCCAGTGAGCTAGTATGGCCAACATATCGTCATGCCATTAAGTTCTCCATTTTACTCGTATATTTTCCCGGTAAATCACTAGGGGCTCTCGCATTCGTTTTTTTTTTTTTTTTTTTTTTTTTTTTTTTTTTTTTTTTTTTTTTGTAATTTGCATCCTCCCACGTTAAGTCATATCGGACGGTGAATGAATTGGGTGAAATGATGCTCAAATGAGTCCAGGGCCCATGAAGCTTGGTTACCCGACATTCGTCTTGAAGGATAAGGGAAAATCCTGGAAGAAACCTCATCCAGGTAACTCACCCTGACCGAGATTCGAGCTCGGGACCTCTTGTACGTGAGGCAGACTCGCTAACATCTACGCTATCGAGGCGGGCTCTGGTATTCGAGATACACCGTTTGTGGCGACCTACTATCGGAAGTACTTGAGTTCCAGGCTTCATCATTTAACTTTTATTATTTAAGTTAATTGGCGGAAATTAATCATTCGTTCACACTAGACGTATATAGGCAAATATACGGAGCACCTCGATCACGAGAGCCCCTAGTGGTTTACAGGGAAAATATATGAGTCATTTTGGGAATTTAATGTCATAACGCACGTTGTCCATGATAGCTCAGTGGGTAAGAGCGACCGGACGGAAACCAGGAGATCCGTTGTTCAAATCCCGGCCGTGGCATTGAGTTTTTCAGTTTGACTATATTCGTACGTATTTATGAAGTGTGTGATGTTTTAAAAGTATCTTCGGAAAAGAGTTTGTGGGTGTATACTGTGTCACCATTGCAGCTTGTCACGTTCTCTCGAAGGTCCGCCGCTACGTCGGGCTTTGAAGCGACAATCAATCTTTCGTCGTACTCGTCGAAGTTGTGGCTGAGAAAGCGCTATAATATCAGGGTTGGCCTCGAAGAGTATCTGTATCACTGCTAATTGCTACGGAGTTGGTGTGGGGGTTGGATAGGGAATTTGGGATATTCTCAGGGTTATTGTAAAAAGAAGGTGGTCTACCTCTTTTGTGTTGGCGTCCCGAGTTACGCGGATGTCCGCAGATTTTCAGTAAATTACGCGCCACTCGCGGAATGTAAATATATCTGCTGAAGCTTGAGCATATTTATCTTAATAGGAGAGTATTCTTAATATCATCGGATGCACCTGGCGTTTCACTGGATGCAGGTACTTAACGCCGCTTGATGCTAGTGCGCGATTGCACTTCTCCCTGCCCGAGACTTCGCCAGACTGCCCTGATTCTATCCCAACACTACTTTTCTACAACTCCGGAGCAAAGGTAAATTTCTTTATTTCCCTACACAAAGGGAAGACCAATAAGCGTTATGGCTCACGCTAAGGGTAGCAACATATTTGAGGATATTGTCCCGTTACTTACACCGACACCTAGCCGAATTTTCTTAGTAACTACGCCTATATCTATTGGTAACTAATAAGTATTGAGGTTCATACCATTTTATACATATGTTAAAGGGCTTTCCCTTGATACAGTTTTACAAATATTAGTACAAAAATCCATAGATATTTGCTATTGACTAATACATAATTGATATTAGCTCCTGAATTGACACCTAATAGTTTATTTTTATACAAGAATAGGCAGATGGGAATATCACTACAAGCTTGTGTGCTTTACTTGGAAAAATTTTTCGGTACACACTATCGGTATCGAAATTTATGCTTTGAAAAGGCTCGCATTCAATGTGTTTCCTTAGCCTTTCTTTGAATATTGTGTAGTATGTCGGGAATGATAGTAAAGGCGCAAATTTGCAAAGAATAGTTTCGCTGTACGTTTTGGGCAGCTGTAAAGTGTAGACCATATAGAGAATACTGTCACCCAATTGTCGGGAAGCACCGCAAACAACCGCTGAGACGGGACCGGAGGCCACGCCACACCCACTCATTTGTCTCCTGTCACTAACTGAAGGGATGGTTAGGGGAGGGATGTCGGGCCCCTGAGCCGTCTCTTTACCCTTCTACTAGGGTCTGGAAATTACGGGACATTCAATTTAATCGAGAACCTTCTAGATGGGCAAGCGGACCCTATATAAGCGACACGTCGTGCAAGGGGCAGTCAGTCAGTTGTTGTGCTGTGTTGAGTTGGTCAATCAGTTGGTTAGTGAGTGTGAGCGAGAAGACAGTCGCAGTTCTTGGTGTAAGATTTAGTCAGTGACGTGCTAATGAACGAAAGGGTTGTGCAACGGAAGACTGTGCGTAACTGTGAATGTGTACCGGAGCTTACGTAACCGCGAGTACAAGGAAATTGTAACGGACGGACTGGTGAATTGTAACTGTGTGCAGCAAGTAATTTTATGTAATTGGCAAGTGTTAAACTGTAAGTCGGTGGAAATAAAGAACATTGTTGAGTGGTGTAATTGGACTTTTTATTCCACGAACCCACAAAGTCACACTGGCGTCAGAAGTGGGATATAACACGAAGTCACACTGGTGTCAGGAAGCGGGAAAACAACATCACCGAACATTACAACAATGGAGGCAGCATTAGAAAAGATTTTAGCGGAATTGAAACAAATGAAGACGGCCAAGGACAACATCACCGGGAAGATGGAAGAAATGAAGGCCGAACTAATCTCGGAAATGAAGACGGCAAATGAAAACCTCGTTGCAAAAATAGAAGCGGCAAACAACAACCTCATCGCCAAGTTGAAACAAACGAAGACGGCCAACGACAACATCACCGAGAAGATGGAAGAGATGAAGGCCGAGTTAACCACAGAAATGAGAGCAGCGAACGGCAGTCTGGCCACGGAAATGAAGGCGGCGAACGAGGCTCTCGCCGCAAAGTTTGAGGAACGGTTGGCCGGCGAGAGGGATGACGTCACGAACCTGGGCAAGCGGAAGGGTCAAGTAGACGACCGCCTTAATGATTTAGAGGGAAAGGCCGACAACATCGCAAAACCCCTCACCCGCCTGACGGAGGAAAACCGGCCTTATGTGTGGACGGAGGACGCCGAAGACGCTTTCCAGCACCCGAAGGAGACCCTGTGCAGTGCTCCAATTTTGGGTTTCCCACAACCGGGTGGCGCCTTCATTGTGGACACCGACGCTAGCGACCATTACATTGGAGGTGTCCTACCGCAGATCCAGGACGGCCATGAGCCCACAAGAGTGGAAGAGAAGGAGCGTGCCGCAGCAGTCCGAGTAGTTGTGGCAGTGCCTGCTGAAGGCTGGGATAGCGCAGGCCTGAGGAGGGAGCAGCTGGCGGACGCAGACTTGGGGCCACTCTTGAGGGAAGTGGACGCAGGGACGAGACCAACCTGGGAGGACATCGCACCGAGGAGCGCCACCTACAAGTCGCACTGGGCCCAATGGAACTCGTTGAAGACCAGAGAGGGCGTGCTGTTCCGGGTATGGGAGTCACCCGATGGGAAGGCGCAGAGAGAACAGTTGGTACTTCCCCGGAGCAAGGTCCCGGAAGTCTTGGAGGAAGTGCACGCCGGTACTTCAGGAGGACACCTGGGAGCGAACCGTATGATTCACAAACTACGGCAGCGCTACTTCTGGCTCAGACTCCGGGCAGATGCTGGTGGTACACCTGGACCGCCTCGCACGCTACGATGGGGCTGTTCGGGGCGAACAGCTTTGAGGAGGGAGCAGTGTCACCCAATTGTCGGGAAGCACCGCAAACAACCGCTGAGACGGGACCGGAGGCCACGCCACACCTACTCATTTGTCTCCTGTCACTAACTGAAGGGATGGTTAGGGGAGGGATGTCGGGCCCCTGAGCCGTCTCTTTACCCTTCTACTAGGGTCTGGAAATTACGGGACATTCAATTTAATCGAGAACCTTCTAGATGGGCAAGCGGACCCTATATAAGCGACACGTCGTGCAAGGGGCAGTCAGTCAGTTGTTGTGCTGTGTTGAGTTGGTCAATCAGTTGGTTAGTGAGTGTGAGCGAGAAGACAGTCGCAGTTCTTGGTGTAAGATTTAGTCAGTGACGTGCTAATGAACGAAAGGGTTGTGCAACGGAAGACTGTGCGTAACTGTGAATGTGTACCGGAGCTTACGTAACCGCGAGTACAAGGAAATTGTAACGGACGGACTGGTGAATTGTAACTGTGTGCAGCAAGTAATTTTATGTAATTGGCAAGTGTTAAACTGTAAGTCGGTGGAAATAAAGAACATTGTTGAGTGGTGTAATTGGACTTTTTATTCCACGAACCCACAAAGTCACACTGGCGTCAGAAGTGGGATATAACACGAAGTCACAATACTTCGCGCACTTCGACCTCACACAAATTTGTAAAGGGTAATATAACCTAAAGCCGCTGGGTAGTCACCAATACTACGGGTCCCTAACACGTTAACAAAGCGACCACACTATGACGAGAGTATAATGTACAGTAACTCTCTTAAGTAACATTTGTGCGGGGCTAGTTTTGAACTCAATATATGGGAGTATTAAGCTCAATCCTTTGTAAATAGGTTCTTGAAATTACATTGCTCAACACACTTTGAAACTCATGCTAAAATATTTTCAAGAATTATAACTTCTACAAATTTGAGTGACTGATACCACTCCTCCATGCACCAGAGATTGGCATAAAATCTCATGTAACTCTCTCAATAGAAATGGAACCACCCTAGCCTGGGCCCTACGGTTTGAAATGCCATACAAAAGGATTATTCGAATCCGGGACGTCACAAATGAGATTCTCATAGGTTACTGCGGTGCAATCTCACCCAATTTTTAAGAAGTTATAATGGAAGGGAATTAAATCAATAGAAGTGCTGAATTTGCAATCAGAAGAGTAGTGTATGTACACTCGCCGAAAAAATATTGCTGCACCCCTCCATTTGTGCTCATTGAATAATGAGCATAATTTATGGATGCTGAAGGGCTGTAGAATTGGAGCGTGAAGTGTCGCGGTCAGCGAACTATAGATGGCACTATTCTAGAGTATCTTTCTGATCTCCCTGCCCACTTTGCAGGCAGTCACTGCGATACCATCACATTTGAACAGTACTGTCAAAAACAGTTTTGCAACAATGTTGCAAACATGCTTCTTGTGCACACTTACAGCCATTTGAACACGAGGTGGAATTGCTGGCCTGCATGAAACCGGTTGCACATACCGACATTTTGGACATAATATATCGGTAGTGCATTGGTGTTTTCAGCAAAGATTTTCGGAGCATTCTTAGTCCCATAGAACAGGTTCTAAGCGGCAACCTTCTACAAACGCACATCTAGATCGACGCATTGTGCTGGCTTCATTGGTTGCCCAAACAGCAACTAAGGAAGCGATCTGGATACAATGACACTCCTGGTGTGTCAGCACAGACTACTGGACACCGTCTTCTTGCAGTGGGACTCAGATCACGTGTCCCTCTCGCTAAGCTATCTCTTACACCATCACGCTGTGATGTACGTCTCCTCTGGTGTCGAGAAAGGATTAATTAGACAATTGAATGGCACTCTGTTGTCTTCAGTTATGGGAGTGGTTCTCTCTGCACATTAGTGATGCTGACTACGCTAGTCGCTACGATGGTCGACGTAGAGCTGAGGAGCGAAATCGTCCAGAGTGTATTCGCCCACGACACGAACGTCCAGCTCCTGCCATCATGGTGTGGGATGCTATCACTTACCAGCAGATAAGTAATCCAGTCCTGTGTTACTACCATTTCTCCAACAGGAAGGCAACTAGCTCTTTCAGCAGGATAACGCACGTCACTATACAGCAGCTGCAATGCAAAGTGCTCTTCATGGTGTACATAACTACCGTCGTTAGCACGTTCCGCTGAACTTTTTCCCATTGAACACGTATGGGATATGATGGGAAAGATAATGTTGGTTCTCCACGGCCTACTACATACATTGCTGAAATGAGACAACAGGTGCAGGATGCTTGGGACAGTGTATCGTGGGACACATTATAACCTACCTACACGAATACATATCTGTATTGCAGATGGAGGTTGGTGCCCCAAATATTGATGCAATTCTTTGGACATTACTTCCTGTAGCACGTGTGCTACATTTGTGGTGATTTTGTTATCATATGATGCTATCATGATGTATTACCTTTCACTTAACTCTCTATTTTAATTAAGCAATCCTTTAAGTTGCTTCACTTCCTGGTATTTACTGCATTTACCAAAACAGGAAGCCGCAAAAAGTAATATTTGTGATCTTTTTGGAATTGCCATCCATAAGACGAGTGAGAAATCTAGTGTTTTGTGAGCAGCTATTGCCACAAAGCTTTATGCAGATACAGACAAGTTCTTTTTCGTTTATTCTTAGTACTGATATTTTTTATTCAGGATTACTAAGAGACATCTCCTTAATTGCACAGCCTTGTTGTAAATCCGGTGCTGATGGTATTTTTTAGGAGAGTAGGGATCTGCTTGTTGTGGTGAAAACAATAGTATATAATTACATTTAGAATTATATGACTATGGAACCAAATGAACTAGTAACCAAGTGGTGTTATATTTATTTTGCAAAAGTTATAATTTTTCGATTAGTTAATGAAAAAATGTATGTTTTGAGTTTTTAGACTAATCATAAATTAATTTTGGAAATACAAGAGTTAAAGCCTTTGTATCAAAGCCTTGAAACGATGGAGTGGTTGTTGAATGAGCAAATATTCAAACGAGTAAGTCCTTTTTTGACATGAGAGCACATAAAAAGTTCGGTATACTTGACATAAAAGAGTAAAATAAGACGAAGTGAGAGAGAAACGTTAAATTCCGTACGAAGCAAAGGAATAAACTCTCTGTTCATGATGTAGCTCAAACAACTATTTCTGCATAGTCCATCGATAAGTATTTGCGCGACTTCCTTTGCTGTTTAAAAGGTGTAATCCAGGGGTGCTCAACATTGCAGCATGTGCTCGCCTCAGCTACAAATGTTATTTTCCACCAACCGGTGACCAAGGCAACGACAGACAGACCTAATAGTCAGATGCTGATGAATGTGTACACCTTTCATTTCTTGTGCAGAAGAATAACACTGCAGTGCCGTCACTAGAACTCAATAACCATGCATAAGTGGGTCATTCAGTCGCAGGGTGTGGTAGGAGGTGGCTTCACTTTCCCCTTTCCTGCCTGTAGTTGAGCACTGCTGATATAATCCGTTTTATAATTAAAACGTTCGCATCCCTCGTCGGCTGAAGTAGGTTTTGTTGTTACTCTGCTTTCATCTAATAGGAATTAATTCATACCTCTCTTTAGCCAATTAGAGACTTAATAATATCTTCTCTATGTGAAATAAATTATGTAATAGGAGCTCGTTCCAATTTATTGCTATAATCACCACAGTGGCAATGCCAGTCTTAATATAATGAACTTATGCTAGTCCATTTGTATCACTAACCAATGATACTGGTTCGTTAGTTGTCGAGAGATTGTCCTTAAATATGCAAATTAATCTATGGTACCGAAATATTGTTGGGTACAACTTAGAATTTAACAAAGAGAACGTAGGAAGATAGATAAGCAATTGCGGTACATAATTTCTGTATGTTGAAATCAACCCATAATCTAATAATAGTTGAAACATTTTAAGAGGAATAAAGGAATCATTAGCAAACAGTGTTAAGGAATAGTTAAGCCAGTGTACCTAAAGCAATTAAAACTTAGAATCCAATCAGCAATCAATCCATTTGTACACATGTTCACATAAATTGAAATCCGCAAGCTACTGGTATTTAGTAAGCCACCAATGAAACAATAAAACCATGTTTCATGGACAAATGAGAAGTTTTAACTCTAGAACATAATGTAGGAGCTTTCTTGGACAGTGATTTAGAAGGTGGAACTTAAATTGATAGAGAACGTGTATTTCTGAAATTCGTATTTTTCCCTTATAGGTTTACTCTCATTGATTATTATTGGCAGTTCGTAGCAATTCCAAGATTCCCTCTTGGGTGTTACACACTTGGTGGTCTGAGCAAGCGAATTCTCCGAATAGCACTTCTGCGACTCACGATTACCTCAAATAGTTGTCAATTTGTCAAATAGTTGTAGCATTAGCCTACATGAACTTATCAGCCAAAACAACTGGTGTACTTTTATCCCTTACAAGGGAACCATAATTATGCTCATACCTGTATTCGCTTGACAGTTTAATGACATCATCTCTGCTCCATGTGGGGCATGTATGCCAAAGGTCGGGTGCGGAGTATGGCTGGAAGTACCCAGAAATGAGTCCAGAATAGCAGGAACATATAAACATAACACAGCATTGCAAGGAAGAGCATTTTACCCCTGAGGGCAGCGGTCTACACATAGCACACGAAAGGAGCGCCGGCACAGAGCTCACGAGGGATGTCCAGCAGCTACTTGCAAGTGGTCGCAAGCGGCAACATTTCAGGCTTCAGTCTCGGGCGTTGCGATTCTACTCCCCAGGAGAGATTTGGGGTATAAGCCTCACATAGAGCTGAGATGATGCCACAAATCTCTCAAGCGAATGTGGCGAATATGAGCATAGTGATAGTTCCCATTTTAGTAAAATATCTTACAGTACACCGCTGGAGCAAGTGGTATTAGCTTCATCGTAAGTCGAGATATGGAGACGGCGCCAAAAGATGTGACACACAGAGTCGGTGCCACCTCATCGAAAATATATTTTGGCTGACCAAATAAGAGCTCATACTCTACAAGGGTAGCAAATTTCGCTACTAAAATTTGTCTGGTATTTTAAATTGCAAATAAATTACTGATATTAACAGTGCTGATGTAATCCGTGGAGGCGTGCATGTTTTCCCTCCGTGGATCACTAAAAAGTAATACGTTTTAAGTCAGTAAAAAGCACGTGGAAAACAATTGCACAATCCCACAGTGGAAGTGGATCATGCGAGTCTCATTTTGCCACCTCTTGTGTAACTTCAAATAAATCTTGGTTTATAAAATATTTAATTTCTTCGATCCTATGAAATATACGTAAAAAGCTTAAGCCTTCTTCCTTTATTTTGCTTTCTCAAACGGAGAATGTACATCCCCAGGACTTACAAATGGACGCCTGCGATCAAATGTATTTCAAGGAGCAGATGGAGTCTGGATCAGAGAGAGTATCCAGGTTGGGTGAGCAGTCCCAAGCCTGGTGTGGGAGTGAGGAAGTATTGATATGAAAAGATAGTGATGTAGCAGTGAGAGGACTGAATGCCGGGGGAAGTGCAAATCCTGCAGAAAACCTGCCCAGAAGACCTTTTGTGTCACACACGGTTCCTTGAGATTAAACTCTCTCTCTCTGTGTCTCTTTCTCTCTATTGCCGTGGCTACGGGCACAAAAGTTTCGGCACAGATAAATAACAGACGGATAGTGTTTCCTGGAGATAAAGAGCTTGCATAAGCAGTTAAACATAGTGCCGGAGATAAAGGACCTGCCGGCACAGATTAAGCTACGCTTCTGGAAGATGATATAACAGTCGATTTCTTGTTTGCTCCAGAAATCTCTCGAATTTATCAATGAGGTATTTAAGAAGGCGACGACTCGCCAAGAATCAGCCGTAAATAGAGAGACGTAACAGGAGTGTTGTAAACAGATGTAATCAGAACGCTGTTTTTTGTGGTCATTTACCTTGGTAGATTGTGTTGTGTGTGTGTGTGACGTAACGTTGTTACGTGAGAATTGAACAGTGTATTTCTACGGAAATAAAGAGCATTTGGAATATCTGCAGCTCGGATTTTTAATTCTACGAACCCACAAAGTCACTATATATGTATCTTATTTCCCTCAAAGAGAGGGTATATAGATGAACGAAATTTAAGGTTTTGGATATATCGCTCCTAAGTCAGTTCTTTGTGAACGGCAAAAACCGAGGCCTATAAGGATATATTGTTAGATTATTATAATATCAACATAAAATAGTTGAAAAGGTATAAAATTAATATGCTCCACTTTTGATGCCGTTTACACTTTGATGTATCTGCTGCGTGCTGCTGCAGTGGTGAATTATCAGACCTTTCTCTCAGGAGATGCGTTGATGGATTGAGAACGGACAACACTAGTCCTGTTGGCTGCTACATTTATGCGAGCCTAATACATTTCCTAATTGAAGCAGGTTGTCGACTGATTAAGGATACAGAATTAAACTGTTTCGGAATCTTAGTGCTAGAAACGGTAACTATCCAACTGTTATATCTGTTAACGTGTGCAGTGTGCATGCATTTACTATTTGCGAAATAACATGGAAAAGTTTAAGTTGCCGTTATTCGCTGAAACACTAAGCGGAAAATCCCCTTTCGGTTTACCGCCAACTATGTGATATCCAGGCCTTGGTCAGGGTTCCGGCACGATTGAAGCTAACAGCGCACGAACGACTGTATGGTGTAGTTCTGGAGTGATGGGAGGGAGGGCGTCTGTACTGATTGCCCAAGACAAGAAGGCAAGCTAGAGGAATGTGCATCGTAATCACTTTTGCTGTATGCTCGCCTTCCGAGTATAAAAAGGAGGAAGGTTCGTTTAAAATACACAAGTGTTGTCACATAGCTCACCTATACATAATACCTATCGCTGCAACAAACATTAGATCTGGCAGCATAGGTGACACATATGCACCCTCATACACTCATTTCCTAGTATACACATCCGCTACCGGAGCAAACAAAGAGTTCAGGCTTCTCTACCCTTTATACCCCTCTAGCCTTCTTGTCGTGGGCATACAATACTTACCCTTACCTCAAAATGTAAACTTCCAGTCACAGTAGGACACGAAATAAATACTCCCATTTTGCGGTGCATACCTAGTACGCAGAATAATTGCCTAACATAACATGTCTGAACTAAATTTAACATAACAAAATAATAATATTTCATATCTGGCAACAAATTATAAACAATATATTTCAAGATACTTTTATTCACCGATTAATTGCGTCATAAACATAAATACTTAGAGCCTGAAAATAATAAATAGACTCATAAAAGTTCATTCCCTATTAATCTAAATGAATACAGTGCATTTTTGTCGAAAGTTTCTGCACGGAAGCCTGCACCGAAATAAAGAGTGCATTCGCAATCTGATTCCACTTAAAACAAGTCTGAATCTAGAAAGGCCTTGTTCTACGTCACCTGACGGGACAGATTTATAATGGATGAGTGAGATATATAATTACATAGATACAAATTAATTGCAGCTATCGAATAAAATATCACTTATTGCGCACACACTGGTAAATCCAGGGTGCCCGCCTCTGTTATATCGATGGTAGCGTGTCTTCCTCACATTCAAGTGGTCCCGAGTTGGAATCCCGGTCAGGGTATGTTATCTGGATAAGGTTTCCTTCTGGAGTTTTCCCTTATCCTGAAAGATGAATGTCGGGTAACCTGCTCTATGAAGCCCGGCTTCATTAGAGCATCAATTCACCCATTTCAGTTTTCGTCCGATATGACTTACGTTGGATGCTGTTAAATAAAACCGAGTGCTTTCCAAGATATGTTTGAATTAGCAGTATTAAATTCTGAGGCTGCGTTATGCAGTTTCAGTAATAGTTCAATTACTAACTGAAGAGCGCTAGGTATTTCTAAATTTGCTTTGTACTAAGCGGCTTTGGAGACATTTTCAGAACGTTCTTTAATGAATAAATAGTATTCCAAAAATTTTTCTGGAATGAGAGATCTTACAATGGTCACTACAGAAAAGTGCTCAGAAGCGAGTGTATTTACTCGGTGTTTGACTTATGTTGCAGTACGAATGTTGCAAATGACCTTTGCTATCTTTGAAGTGCTATCCCACCCTATGTGTCAGGCCATCTACTCAAACGAATGTATTTCCAGCTTTAGTCTGATGCATCTATGACGCAAAACCGAAGCCTGGTTATACCCCGAGGTGTGTCTTTAGGTGCTTCGGACTGCTGGTAATCTGTGTTATAAAATAGCTTATGCTTTATATTCCAGAATTTCAGTTACAGGAACTTCAGCGAATGGGACTCTTGTAGGCTTATTACAACGAAACACCTATCTGACTTAGCTGCACTGATTTATAACTAATTTATTTTCCTCAGCACTCAAATTTCTTATCTATAAGTAATAAATATATTTAAAAACAATTAAAAGTGATTCTTAAAATTTCGGTTCCTTAATGTAATGCGTGTTCAGTAACATTATGGTCTCTCAAAGGAAACTTATGGACTTTTTGTGATACTTTGCCTTGAAATGGAGACAGAACTCAAGATTCATTAGCTTCAAAGAAAAACTAGAAATTTTATTACAATCAGGATGTTCTTTGCTCAAACATATATTTAAGGAGGATTTCTAGAATTATTCAATATCAGTGTGTCTTTTGCAAGGCAGATTACGTAAAAATTTGAAATTAGAATCCAGTTTAAGAGCGAATAATACACGAGGACCTAATTATCTACGTTTCAAAGGTTTCATATGTATGTCGGAAATTGCTGATTTTGCATTACAATAGGGAAGGTCACAGAATCATATAGAATGTGCTATTGGAAACGATGTTTTGACATTTCAGAAATTGTACACAAAAGACACAATGTTATAAAAAGAAGAATATTTTGAAAGTTCCTGACATTGCTATTAAGACTTTTTAATTAAAATTTACTGTGCATATATGTTTAAAATAGCAGATACCATAAAGAACCCATTGTATTAACTTTCTAACGTAGTCGCAACGAATTTACCACATGAAAGCTTACATTTCGCATAGAATCTACACACAGTTCTTGGAACCAAACAGGACCGCTACCGCACTTAATCAATTCTTTCATCTCTGTAATTATTGCTGTAAAAGGCAATTCCAGGAAATTGAAAAATTCTTTCGTGCTCTTGAACAGGACTGTTGCTGTTACATATAGAATTTACAGAAACAAGATTAATGACATTCCTTTTTTAACTGTGCTTGCTTTTATTAAAACCTTCGCTGGTTCATGAGGTCTTTTTCCGAACACATTTTCTGTTAGACCTCAGGTCTTCTGTACTGTGGCGTTATCGGAACTAGTTTTCTGGGTCATCATTTGATTTTAGGGTCTCCCGTCCCACTACTACGTTACCTCCCTTAAAGTTCCCTTTGTGGTAGTAATATTCTTAAAAGTAATTCTCTCGCTGTTTTGGAACTGTTTATGGGAGTTGCAGTTTTATCTAAGGATAACGAGTTATTTTGCCGCCAACTGTCTCAGTAACCAGTGAATTTGATGAATCCAGACCAACAGAACGTTCACGTTTACCCTAAAGAATAATCTACATAGTTAAACTCCATTGAAAGCAATAAGTACAGCAGCTGGGTTTACTCATGTATCTGAAAGCTACAAAGTTGGGCAGATAAAGCCGGCCCGTATTACGACATTGATTTAAAAAAAAAAACTTCTAGTAATTTGAAACAAACTTCAATGGAATAAAATATTAAAATTGAACAAAATAAAAAATGCATGAACCTTCATAAAAAAATTTTGGAAGTGCTCTCCATGTCATCTCTACACTTCTTGCATGTCTTAACAGTATCATGAAAACACGTGTCATTTCCTCATTAGTGATGCTGCAGATGCAATTCCTGATGTTATCTTTGATATCATTAATTGTACGGGTATTCTGCTCGTACACTTTTTCCTTCAAGTACCCGTATAGACACAAATTACATATCGACAAATCTATGATGGTGGTGGCCAAATGTTTTTGCTCACAGTGCTTTCTTTAGTGAATATCTGATCAATACGGGAAAGTGACCTCTAAGATTTGTGCATGTTGCAGCATCTCAGTGAAAGAAGCAGTAATCATGCTCCTGTTTTGTCAGTTGGGAATACAATGCATCTAAGAAGTTCAGGTAGACCTCGCGTTGACTGTGGTGCGGAAGAAGATCGGACCGATAATGTGTTTTGCAGTTATAGCGCACCACACATCTATCTTTTGACCGTGCGGGGGTTGCTCGAACAATAGGATAGCATATTGAGTCTCCCAATATGTTATGTTCTGGTAGTTTACATATCTCGATAGATAAAACCGATCCTGATCACTCATGATGAACACCAGCGGGTCCATATGACCATCTGCAAACATGTACAACAGCCAGAAATTTATTCGTTTAATTTTAACGGGTTTTTGGCACGGTTTGAATTTCAAAGACTTCAACACAAGTCCGCAAGTTCTCCATTCGCATGAACCTATTGAGCTAATACTATGGTAGACTTCCGGGGACTCCTAGTCAGAATTTCATTAATATGTGCCGTAAGCTGAGTTGTCCAGAAGGAAGGCGTTGTGCATTTTAATGGATCCAGTAGCACGCCATTTTCACACTAAATCTTCAACGCTGCTTTTCGCTGGAACTGAAGACAGCGGATATTTGGTCTCAATAAATGTTGTGTAAGGTAGATAGAGCTTGTCTTTACGCACGCCTCTACAATGAATATTAGCCCTGGTATTGCATAAGTAATGCTTATATAAGAAACAACTCTGTACATGTGTTTAGAACGTCTGAATACAACAGCAATCAGAACACGCACATGTGAATAGTTTATAAACAATAATGGTGCAACATGGCATAATAATAGTGAAGCAAATAATGCGGAATGTGGTATAGCCAATTATTTAATTAGGTCTTCCAGTATAGGTCATGTCATATAATTATTGGCTTCGCAGGTCATGTGGCCTGCTTCTTCTGAAGCTAAGGTCGAAAAAACCAGCTGTGCGTCTTAATTTATTCTCTCTTCGCTCTGCCCACCATTTCTATTGGTGGGGGGAGGGCCAATTGCGTCATTGGTTAAAATGCTGATTGTCAGATAAAACTCAAGGCTGTTCCGTTGTCGGGGTTTCAAATTATTTTCATGTTTTGGAATTTCCAATTCTCACGTATAATCTATGAGAGTAGTTGTCACAAAAAGCTCAAAGTTCTATTCCTTCCAAATCTTTGTGATGACAGGTGTTGAGAGCATGTTCCCTTAAGGTGAATTTTTCCTGTTGATTAAATCTAAAACTTCGAATATTTCATTTTCTTATTGTGGCCACGAATCTCACCGTTTACCCAATGTAGGACAAACATTGTGAGTTTTACAGAATCTCCTTGTCATTTGGGTGAGGTATGATCTTGGTTATTCGTTAAGTCCAATATAAAGGCATTAGCCTATACAGAAAGATCGGACCTATGTAGCGGCGAAAGTTGAGCAAAATTGGTAATATTTCACCTGTGTGGTTGGAAGGTAAGCTTCGACATGACTGCCCACACAAGCCCCTGGATGGTAATGACAAAGATACGCACGAACAAACCTTCCGGAGAAGAGCACTCTAAGTAAAATCATAGCCCTTTGTGCTTCTATTGGACTTATAGGAGGGAAGGTTGGGGAGGAGTGCTCCGAAGGCAGTCGAGATTCGGATGACTACGTTTGTAAGGATGGACCGGTTCCGTAACGTTTTCAGTAAGAAGGAATCCGACGACGTCAAATCACTACTATGCGCCTCCGTGCACTGGCGGTTGGGGATCACGCAGCCCACATACCTGCCCAGTCTCAACAGACGCCGAGAAACCTCTAATAATCACACGTTCACCAGCCGACCGCAACCTACTTAAAACTGTCGCCTGGTCCTACAACACTGAAAGAAATGGCAATGAAGGGCATTATGGGTACAGAAATTTTATGGTGGAACAGGAAACACAACAGAGTTTGCTAGTCGACCCTAGGATCAATGAAAGATCCATGCATCAGAGCAAGGAATCTAACACCCGACCTTCCAAATGCAAGTGGCGTGGCCGCGCCGTGGCTCAGTGGTTAGACTGCTTGGCTCTCACCAAGGCGGCCCGGGTTCGATCCCAGGCGACCGCAAAGTGAGATTTGTAGTGGACAACACGGCGCTGGGGCTGGTTTTCTCCGAGACCTCCGGTTACCCCCGCCATTCCATTCCACCGGTGCTCCATCGTCATCTCATGTACCATAAGTGTCACCGCCTGCGGTGCCGTGTGTAGTAAAAGCGTGCGTTAAAAACTACACATTTCATTTTTGCAAATGGCGCGCTTTACCGTGGTACCATATCACTCGGTATCCACTGGATGAGTCTATCTTAGCGATTTTGAAGTTCAAAGTCTGACACTCAAACTATAACTAATTAACAAAGATCGGCTTCAGAATCACGATCGAAGACAAAATGAAATCTGAGCATAGAAGTTTCATTGTTAAAGACTTACATGTCTTAGCGAGATGCCTAATTTGACAATCGTGAGAACCTTGCTATCCAATTTACTTGACTAATTTGAAGTTAATAGGTTATCTACTTCTGTGAATTAATATATAAATCTATTAAACTAAAGCATAGGACTCTTGAACATATGCGCTACAGATTTCCTCATCCGCTGTTTCTGTAAAGTTAAATTACGTACAATTACGTACTTGATTTGCTAAATTGCGTCTCGTTAATTGCAAATAAACTTACTAACAAAGCAACAAATGTAATCATGGGTAACAGAAACTATCCAAAACATTGGAGTACATTTGCTAGTGATTTATTCCGATTCCATTATGGCAGTGCAAACAAGCCACGATTGCCCTATTTTTTCTAACAGTGCAAATAGATATTGGTTTGCTCATAAAGTAGTAGTTAATGACGGTTTTTGTTTAACCTTTGCCCTGATTGCATTGCAGATTAAAACAGCTTATTTGTAGTAGAATCGCGTATGCATAGTTAGGAATTTCAAATGAGAATGAGTTGACAACGTTGGGCAGTTAATTATTCACTTTATCATTAAACATGGACAATCTCAGCTCTGCGCGTCTTATCGTCTTAAACGTTTAGTTTTGTTCTTCCCTTCTTTGTCAGCTTCTTTCTCGCTGTTTATATCTATCCTTCACACTTAGTTTTCCTACCCTTCTTCCCCATTCTTCTATCCCTTTTTATGTTTTGCTTTTCACTACTTCTCCCTCCATCATATTTTTTTCCGAGGGGATTCGGCACTGCTACCAGTCTTGGTCTATTGTGCCTTATGCCCTCAAGTGGGCAATCCAGGGAGGAAGGATGAGACGAGAAAAGACAGAGTGGTCGTCCCAAGGAGCCACAACAGTGCAGAGGGCAGCATCCCTACATTTTACTTAGATTTAAATCTCCCCAGGCAGGCCAGCACAACGGACATTCCGAAGTACAGTGGTTCGAAGACGGTTCCAGCAGTCGTTTCGGAGGCCGGCAACCGACCTACTGGAGGAGGAACTATTTCACTCAGAACATATCATCCTGCCATACACCACCAAGATTCTTGCAAACATTTCTATCCAGAAAAAGACCACCAGATGAGAGATGATATGAAATGAAATTGGAGATCAAATGGAGGGAAAGGAATTGCGGGGGATGTAATTAACCTACCCAGAATTCGCCTAGCGGTCCGGGAAACCCCCGAAAAAACCATTGGTGAGGTAAACCCATTGTCACGGAGATCAAAACTGGACCTCTCGAATGCGGGCCACAGACGAAACTGCCTGAGCCATCCCGCTTGGTTTCATCATCCTTACCGTTGTCCCTTTCGTCTCTCCAAATTACATGCGACCGCGCTATGGCTGAGTGGTTAGACCGCTTGGCTCTCTCCAAGGCAATCCGGGTTTGATCCCAGGCGACCACTAAGTGAAATTTGGGGTGGACAACTTGGCACTGGGGCAGTTTTTCTCTGGGATCTCCGTTTCCCCCGCTGGTGCTCCATTTCCATCTCATATCAATGTAAGCGTCTGCGATGCCGTTTGTATTAAAAGCGGGCGTTAAACACTACACATTTCGTTTGATTTTTCCAAGTTATGTTCCATGTAAGTGATGTCTTCAAAACCGTTAGTGAATCTTTTGATGACACATTAGAAGTTAAAACCTTAATTGTACACCCAACCACCCACCCACCCACCCACCCACCCACCTACCCACCCACACACACACACACACACACACACACACATACACACACACACTCCTTGCATTTGTAATGTGTAATGTTTCCAGTGCTAATTGCCTTATGTAAGCAAACAATAGTGCCTAATAATTCGTATAACATTTTAAAGATCCCTCTCATTGAAATGTTGTACATAACGGAAGTTGTCAGAAGACATTATACTTGTAAGCACTATTAGATATTAGACGTTTTTTATATAACGCTGGTAATAACCAAAAGAGTTCGATGTTCTTACTTTATGCTATAGTAGAACAGTCCTATCTTTTTGCAATACATCAAGATCCTAATTTATCTTCCGATTGAGTTTAAAATATGCCATAAAACAAATTTCATAAAATTTAGTTACGTCCTATGTACGCGCATTTACACCCACACACCGATCACTGCGCACAAATAAATACAGCATTTTGAAGTGTGATTTCTGACATTGGTTGGCTCTTTATCAACTATTCGTTCCAAATCTAAACCTTGCCGAAAGCTTTTGCTTACAGTTTATATTGTTAATTTGCACATTTTTCACTCCCACTTAATTAAGTTTTCACTGCTACTTCACTTGTGATGTAGTTAAAACATTTACTGCTACTTCACTTCTGCTTCTTTGCAACGTAATGGCGTAATTAAATTCGCACGATGCAGCCTCTTTGTCGGATGGTTCACTCGCCGGGGAGTTACGAGATCTTACTTGCTTATTCACTAACTTCCCCATTGAGTATTTGATTCACTCAAAAGAGCACCGCTTATATAACAGCTTGAAATGTTCACTGATCATTCTATAATATTATGGACACACGTTCTAGAAGTTTCTGGCCATCTAACGAAAGCGCTATTTATCTTTGTTAAACTTTCAATTTACCAAGCGTCGACCCCAGCCACAGGGCATAACCTCCGTATCAAAATACTGTGACAACCTAGATTAGGTTGATACGTGACCAGGTGTCACCTCAGGGGCCACTAGTTCGAAGGTAGGCATACTCAGGACAGGTTGGGATTTTCTGTATAAAGGTTCAGTTACATTACAACATACTCAAACTACAATTTTGATATGAATGGTTTACTACAGTAATAGGAAATACACAATTGGCCACATGGCCTTTACTTGTCTGCGAGCGGACCTAGGTGCGTCCTTGACCAAAGCTGGCACACCAGAGTGCGAGAGGAAGCTTCTTACATGTATCATAGCGCACCACCATGGTCAAAATGATTACCTAAACTAAACTATTTGTATTTAACAAAACAGTCACTTGTGAAAATATGTTCAGTTTATTAAGGTCATATGTACATAGAAATCAATTTAAACTTCCAAAGGTTGTATTTTTAATGACAAATTATATTGATTTCCTGCCGTTCTAAAATAAAACTTTGTGGACGAGGTATCAATATGAGGGGCGATCAAATATACACCAGAATTATATTAAATGCGTTTTAATTCATTAATACATTTTAAATTCGAGGTTTTCTACACAGCTTCCGCTATTTTATGCGTATTGTTTCCATCACCCAACGTTCCATTGCTTCTAAAACCAGCTTGGCACAAAGTTAACTTCTTCCCAAACGATAGAAACTGGTACCCTTTTCCCAAGCTCAAAGAAAGGTTAAAATAACATAAGGATTAGGACTGATGCTACAGGACAACTAGGTCGCGCCGTGGCTCAGTGGTTAGACCGCTTGGCTCTCACCAAGACGGCCCGGGTTCGATCCCAGGCGAACGCAAAGTGAGATTTGTGGTGGACAACACGGCGCTGGGGCGGGTTTTCTCCGGGACCTCAGGTTTCCCCCGGCATTCTCATTCCACTGGTGCTCCATCTTCATCTTATGTATCATCAGTCTCACCGCCTGCGGTGCCGTATGTAGTAGAAGCGGGCGTTAAACACAACATATTTCATATTACAGGACAAATCTCGTTTATCTCAAAGAATATGAGGGAAATTGTGAAGTTCAGTCCTTACAAATTTCTTTTTGTAGCAGCATCTACACTGTCCGATCCAGAGTTCTTTTACAGACGGATATAACCATTGTGAAGAGAAGCTGCACATTTTATTTCCTACAAATTTATCTTCTCACCTCCATAGCATGTTACGGTTTGTGCACAAATTTCACGTAGAGTTTCTCTGCTAATTATTACTAATGAATAGCAAAGTAAATGTAGTTTTTCATAAGATGCTTCATCGACGATGAAAAGGAGTGACTGTAAACATTTGTTTCTGATAATCATAGAAAATCTTAAATTCGGTTTATACACTAAAGTGTTGAATAGTGTATAGTTTCCAAATTTCGGACGCAATCTGAGCTAAATGCTTCCTGCTTTAATATGATAGTGTGCTATAGGTGGACTGGTAAAACGCTGTGCAATACATATACTTCTGGTGTACTGGGTGTCTCGGATAGGTACTGAGCAGTAGGTTTGGTGGACTAGTCGTGCTGCCTTTATCTCCTTAATGCTCAGATGCAGCACGCAGCTTCCTGTGAACCCATATTGAAGCTTGGTAACTATGTGGCTCTGGCCCGTTTCTGCTCTTAGTTATTCACTTATGTTTAAAATAGAGCTTTCACATTAGATTATATGTGTTAGTGTTTGGAGAATTTAGCTGACAAGCAAGAATATTTTATGGCCAAAGATTGGTAGATAAATGACTACCTCTCTCCATTGCAGCGCTTGCATCCTTAGCAAAAGACCCTTAGATGGGTATTCTTCGCCAAATGCATATCGAAGCCCTGTTTAACAAGTTCAGGCGTTAATGACAAATGAAGATCTTGAAATATTATTGCACGAGAATTGTCTTTGGCTATACTCACTTTTGGGAGAAAGCAAAATATTTAAATTCTTATAATTAATAAACTACTAGAGAAAATCAAATAAACCACACAGGCATTAACTTTCAAGCCAACTTTCAGTTGTCTTGTTCTTAAAAAGTCTTCAGTCGCTACCTTGACAGCGAGTATTTTATATTTAATATCCCTTAATTTTGGCGTAGTAGTTATGCGCGTGCTGAGAAGAACCTGCGATGGAACTTGAGGCATCCAAGAATCCCAGTAAAGGTGAAGTCAACAACACTTCACCTGTTTCTATAATCTCAGATACGTCAATAATTACATTAGTCACCTAACGACATTTTCTATCCTCGTCAATGTATACAAAATCTTCACCCCATATACTCTTCCTTCAACGTAGTGGCAGGCAGTTCTTTTGAAGATTTGATTCGTTTAGAATGAGATGTCACAAATAGAGTTCTTGAGAGATATTCAATTCAGCGTTATTCAATTTACAAAAATGGATACTGTTTGTTGAATAAACGTTGCATATACTTCTACCTACTTAAGACCTGCGGTCTACCTATTGTTCTTATATACTATTACGACACACATCACATGTTGCCGAACTGTGAAGATGTTTCGGCTGATATCCTTCTTTTGAACATATTACGGGAGGCGTTCTGTATTGATTTATACTTTATTTTTCTGATCATTCATATAGTGACCTTCTACACACTGTTACATTTGCAAGTACGCTTTACTTTAGTCTAACCATAGATGCCAGGGCAATCAGTGTAATGTATTCCCTGCACAATACTGTCGCGAAAACGTTATCTACCATAGCGCGGCTAGTGCACACAAAGAGCCGGCAAATAAAGATAGCTGAGATAAAGGACTTTTCTTTGTTATTCCGGAAATATCTCGAATTTATGAATGAGATATATAAGAGATTGTGACACGCCAGCAGACAGTTGTAAAACGAGAGTATGTCGCGAGAGGTAAGCAGAGAACAGCTGAGAGTGTTGTTTTAACGAGAGCTGATGTAAACTGACCGCTATTTGCTATTGGCATCGATCCTGGAAGATTGTGTATTACATGTGATGTAATGTTGTTACGTGAGAATTGAACAGTGTATTTCTACGGAAATAAAGAATATTTAGGATTTCCGCAAATTGGACTTTTAATTCTACGAACCCACAAAGTCACAACACAACCTATTATCTCAAATGCTGTCTTTGCATGAGTGGATAACATAGTGTGTACTTCTCTAGGATAGAAGTGCACGACTTGGTTTCTGTGGAAAGGGGAGTAAATACTGCGTACAGCTATAATCAGTTTGTGGTAGATGTAGAGAAATTGTACAGTAGCGATAAACCGTGTACAGTTGAATGAATGAATGAATGAATGAATGTAGAATTGGCCACGCAGCAGCGGATAAATGGCCAGTTCTGTAAGGTAAGTTATTCTGGTAACATCAATCAACACTTCTTAAGTGGATAGACAAATTATGGGTTAATTAAAGAAATCATAACCTATAGTAAAGATAAATATGAGTATTCTGTTACATTGTGTTGATAGTTAAGGGGTTGTAGGTTTGTGAGTACATTATAAGTACGTTTTGGTTTGAGGTGGATGACATTAAGTACGACAGAATTAGCGACGGCTGGTTTTCGGGCAAATCCGTAGAAGTATTTCGGACGTTGCGGAAGTAAAAGGGTAAAGTTACTATCCAAGGTTGCCAGAGCTAGTGTGACAGACTAGCTTGAGATTCTTGGAATGTGAAGTAGTTTTTTTAATTGATAGGAGGAATCTGAATTGTAAAGCAGCAAATATCAGAAAAGTAGAAATGAGGTGGCAACATCGCATTAGAAGCTAGGAGTGGGGGTCTTAGAGTCACTATCAAAGGAAAGGTAATTAGGATAATTTGAAGCTTAATAACATATTCTAGGGTACAATCCTAGACACTTCTAGTGGGACAAGGAATAGCTGGTAAACGGATTAGGCGTCATTTTTATCTCATGGGAGGAGCATTGGACATTTATATAGTAGTTTCCATTGGTGGACACTTTCTCCGCTAAAGTGTAGACGGAACATTAAAAGTTTTGAGGCCAGAACCAGTGTCATCATTTCTTTGAATATTAGACACCCATGCATATCCTGACATGGGTTTCTCGTAGCTTGAATAGATAGCCGGGATCGTCAAGACACCGTGAAGCAACATGGCAGCTTCCAGTTGGTACAGCATCGTGAAGCAAACATTTCTGTGGTAATGTATATTCAAGATAATAGGGGTATCAACTTCACGGACTGGAGGCGACCACAGGACATATCAGAATCACTCTGAACCACTTAGTGTACGAACACCTTAAGCTGGGAAGGGTGTGGAAACTTGTCATTGACTGTCTGGAAGCAGAGACCATATTATCATCACCATGTATGCCCGCCTGGGTAGCGTAGATAATAGCGTGTCTGCCTCACGTTCAAGAGGTCCCAAGATCGAATCTCGGTCAGGGTGAGTTACCTGGACAAGGTTTTTGCCGGAGTTTTCCCATATTCTCAAAGACGAATTTCGGGTATCTCTAAGCTCTATGGACCCCGGACTCATTTGAACATAATTTCACCCATTCATTCATCGTCCCATATGACATAACGTTGGAGGACATAAATTACACGACAAAAGCACGTGTATGTGGAGACTTTTCGAGCTCTTGTGTGATTAAAAGTAAACGGACAAGAAAATGCGCTGAAGGAGTACTCCTTCAACAGGTCAGCTTTTGTCCCTATAGAGTTAGAAAACAACGGCTGCTATTGCTGAAATGGAATTCTTGGCATTGCCACACCCACCTTGCTAAACATATCTTGATTGGGCTCCTGAATAGAATTGCGACAAGTATATTATGTAGAAGTACGAAACCGACTTCTAAAATATACATTGTAGATGTACTGAGTAAATATTTATTTATTTCGTTATATTAAAACTATAGTAACATTATTTAACAACTTTAGTTAATCTAATTTCTGACAAAATAAGAACAAAAAGACCAGAAAAGTAAGTAAAATGTAAACAGATGACAAAAATAATGAAATAATTAATTCAAACGTCCATATAAAACCTCAAAATCAGAAAATATTGCAAATACACAAAATAAAAGTATATTTGTATAACGAAACAGTCGTGTTCAGGATTTTAATACGTATGAACAATGCAAATTGCATAAGTAAAAAAAATATGACGTGAAAACCCGTGTCCTGCTTATCACTGTAGCAATCGACAGCAACTAGTCAACGACGGCGAAATTGGAGACATCAAAAGTGACGTCCGTAATAGGAACTTCGTTCTTAGGTTTCGCTTTTTTCTTTCATTCAATGATTTTTGCTTTATTTCTTAACGAAAGCTCTACATTTTTACCCGACGTCCTTTATTACAGAATACACAGCTCTTCTCAGAATTCTCCGTTCCTAATAACAGACAACTCTACAAACACGTCTGCAACTGGAACCCCTTTCTTTCCTCCTCTCAGCAACGTACATTTACAATGAAATCGTACCTCTTTGACTTCTATTAGCAACTTCCTTAGGAGTACAGTATGTCTCAAAGTAAAATACATAAATCATTTGCAGTCCTCTGGGAGGCGCAGCACAACCGGAGGCAATTATATTTAAACACTAGTATTCCTGCTCAGCCAACGTCTAACACTTTTTATACTATTCAGAGCAAATTACATATACGGTACGCAATTTTCACCAGGGCGACCACTTTTCTTGAAATAGACAGAATACCCGTATAATGAATTCTCGTAGGCCTTAAAAGTCTAATTTGCTCTTTCGGCCCTCCTGCAGACGATGTGTAGAAAGAAAGATAAGGTTACAATCTGTTGAAATAAAAAGGAATACTACAAATATGTGTGGAAAGTTAGAGGAGCATTAGAATATGGGGCCGAACCCCGAACCGCACTGCATCTTTTTTGCGTAAACGCCGAGAGGAACACACAAGCTAAAGTAACCACATCAGATGTATGGGCTATAGAAACGGACGACGTAAGTGGTAGAGCTGGGAGGCTCAGAGAGTGGCTCAGAGGTACCCTCCTGCGGGAACCGAAGATAGCTAGAACTAGCAGTGAAGACTCAAACGGCCTACCTCTGACGGTGCCGTGAAGTTACCATTCGCAAGCCTCAGTGCTATTTATCTTCCGGCGACCAATACACAAAGTCCTACAACATGAAAGAAGAGGACATGACAAGAAATGAGAGAGAGATGAGTAGTAAAAGCTTTATTTTCACAATGTATTCACAAAAGCTGTCCTGCGCCGAGCCGTAGTGGGCTAAGGCATCATGCCTTGGCTTCCTGCCACGGAAAGCGGCTCGGGATTGATCCCACCCCTGGGGTGCGGATTTTAAGTCCCGGGTATAGGACCAGTGCACACTCAGCATCGTGAGAAAATTTAGGAGCTTATGATAGGTAAGCTGCCCTGGTCACGAAAGCCAACATTTCGGCTGGAGCATGTCAAGATGCTGACCACATCTGCTCCGTCTATCGCCCAACTCTAACTTGCGTATGTGGACGTAAGACCGGCAGTCGGGCTGGCAGGTCAGGGTTCTATATGGTCTGTCACACCCTGGGTTACTTACTTACTTTGCTTACAAAAGCTGGCTCAAATCTATATTTCAATGTGTTAAATAAAATCATACTATATGCCAAGTTTCAGAGATCGATGTGCGTAACGGCCAAAGATTTCCTGAAATGTAGTGCAAAAATGTTTATACTGTGGTTGAGTCTAATGGTAACAAGACTTTTGTATAACATTTGAAATTAAAACGCACTTCACTAATAAAATATGCTGTAGTTAGGAGTTTGGTCATTCGATAAACTTTTCAAAACGAAAGGTGCTAGGTTTGTTGTTTAACGTCATATTATCTAATAATGAAGTGCCTCTCAGAATAAAGAGCTGGTTCAGTAACATATAGCAGTAAAATCCACATGTTCCTTTGATGCTTCGCTATCGGAGATTTGAAAAATAACTGATGTTTCTACCGCAGTGTACACTAAAGTACCCTGGTCACCGCCTCTTTAAGGCAAAATTCATTTTGTTTCAATGCACGCGCGGGTTTATTTGCTCATTCCGTGTTTAGATGTTGTATTTTTGAGTGCTCAAACTGCACATATATAGACTAAAGGATAAAGTATTCAAATCAAGTTAAGTCACTGAGGAGATTCAAAGAATGACTAAATAGAATAAATCGAGCTTCCCCAATGTACTCTGCTCAGTTATGAGCATTTCGTTTCATATGAATTTGAACAAAAGTCGGCTTAAAATTAGTTTGCAGATATCAATAAAACACAGCCTGAGCTTACGTAAAACTACACTTCCCCTTTTTAAAGCGGAAAGCAGGTGAACAAGACAAATCTTAAGAGGACGTGTAATGTCTATGCAAGGCGCATTGTCAGTACAGTAACAGATTTGTGAATTATTGTGAGGGCTGAATTTTACGATACATTGTATAAAGAAGGAGAAAACGACATTCAAAAGGAAACTGATAAGTGCAGTGTAAATGTTCCAACTGAATTATAAGGCCTTAGGGAAGTCATTAGGGATGTTTTTAATGCTCAAACTTCTGAAAATTAATTATAAAAGATATGGATGTATCCTTTTGTCACCCAGCTAGACAACAGAAGTTATTCTGCGGATTTCTACAGAAAAACGTTTCACAGAAATAAAATTAAAAAGTAAGGTCGAGCGCCACAGATTTGTTTTGTGGAGGTGCACGCTATTTCTGCTTCCTTTCTGTAGCAAATGCGCAAAATGATTTCCACGAAGCCGAAGTTTAGAAAAGTGTGAAAACTGACGTCAATGGTGTTCATTCGAAAATGAATACAATGAAAAATTAATCTCCTTCTATCAAGTTAGCAACATAATTTTCTGCGAATGGATTTACGCTTTTCAGTTCCTTCGCTGAGGCTTTTAATCTGTACTACATATCCGTCCCGTTATTTTATAAAGTTATTCACAACAAAGTTTAACCTGTAATAAAGTGGGTGTGTGTGCGCTTGTACGTGTGTATGTGTGGCTACAGCAGTGTGACAACACAGTCGCTGTTAGACAAAATGAAAAAGTTTGGTTAGCCGGGAACGGCCATCCCAGGACCCTTAGCACAGTAATAACATATAAAGCCTTTGGCACTGAGGAAATAATCGATTTTGTTGTAGATACACTAAAAGGGGCAGATTACAGGAGATTTGAAAAATCCGGCGTGTGAATGGACATTACATGAAAATGGTGTAGCGCTTGAACTTTCTTTCCTATCACCACGATCTAGCGTATTCCTATTGTTCATTTTGTAACTTCCCATTTTCAAGAATGGATTCTACCCTCCCCATCAGAAGTATCCTAGCACTGTTCTAGTGTCTCTGTTCAGTACAACGTCTCTTATGACATTTTTGCAACAGCGGAACCACTAGTAATGAGCTGCAGCTAAACCAATTTCCGTCTGGATTCCAAATATTTTGTTATAAATATTACATTTATTCTTGGCCTCGAATTTATTTGTTCTGATTTAGGATGTTTTGAAGAGCTAATAATGTAAAGGCATGATACGCAGCAGCAATAAATTAATAATCCCAGACATTACACTGCGTAGCCTAAGTGAAGGAGGCTTTATGACGCCAGGTCAAGTTATTGTTGGAACTTGCAAAAGTTGTGTTAAATTGCATTCGTATAGATAAATGTCGAAAGCTCAGAATTTCCCACAAGTGAGCCTCTAAATATCTTATTTTAGGTAAGTTTTCACTTGAAATGACTTTTTGAGTTAAGAGCGCCTTTAGGCATAAATATTTATGCCAGGTGAGTCACCTGCCCATATTTATTTTTGAATTTATGCAAAGTGCTAAGCGAAATATGTGACTTATGCCTTTCTTGAATGCCTTCTAATGCATGATTTGGAGAAAAGTTTATAGAGCAGGGGTAAGTAACTCAGTGCATAAGTGTTGCATGGGACAGAAAGCGATCACTGTGTATGTCGATTAAAAGAAACATCATGACCAGATACAGAGAGCTGCAGTAATATTTTAGACGAGTTTACAAACTATTATTCATTAGCGTACATTCACACACAACTCTAAACACGCCGCTGAAAGAACACTCTATCACATGCATTATTTGACAATAACATTGGAACACAAAGTGGCAGATGTACACAGTGGGACCAATCCAATAAGTGGATTTAGAGCTACAGCCAGCACGTGTTTTCGTAGTACAGAAGTGACGAAAATGGTAAGAATTAGGTAGATTATTGTGACTTTGTGGGTTCGTAGAGTCAAAAGTCCAAGTTGCAGAAATTCAAAATGTTCTTTATTTCCGTAGAAATACACTTTTGCCAACTCTTACAGTAACAGAATTATGTAACATACACAAATACAATCGTCCAAGGACGTCTGCCACACCCACAGCCAAAAGAGTTCCTTTCAAAACACAGCTGTACACTTACGAATCAAGTTCCATTTCAACTCTCTCCAGCTGGCGATCGCGGCTCTTATCTATACCCCCATTGATATTTCTAGACGTTTCCGGAACGCTCTGTAACAAACAAGAAAGAAATCGAAACCTGCAGTCAGCTATCTGTCTCTTTATCAGTTTCGGCAAGTTTTTATCTCCGCGGTGCACTATCTGTCCCTTATCTCCGCGCTGCACTATCTGTTTGTGCGCCTCGGCTACGCCTCCTCGCAAAAAATGTGGTCGGTGACATTATTTTCGCTTCTGTCACAAATTACGGACAGTTTTTAGCATCCACAGTAACTGTAATGGAAAATGCAGATTTCTATTTGCGTTAAAACTACCAAAACGAGCTCAAAAGACTGCATGAAGCTGTAAAATACGTGCAAAGATTCGAGGTGGGATCTGAGGTCTGCGGGGAACCTTCGCTCTCAAAGTAGCGTTGGCTAAATGGTTATTTCACCCCACTGCCACTGTTGGGTTCACTGTTGGGTTCAAATCCTTCGTGATCAGCCCAGAAACTTTAATACCTTTGTTTTACCAATTGGGGCCTATAATTTGATATAATACAAATAACATTATCATAACATTAAAGGTTTTACGAAATACAATAATATCCATGCGCTCCACTTTCGGATAGTTATATATGTATAGTTCGTAATAGATAATTTATTATGGTCGGTATTGTGCTTGACCCATTCAACAAAGTTTCAAACACTTTACAAATGTAAAGTGGAATACAATATTTAAACATGGAACAGAAGCTATTAGATTTGATGTCGTCTATATGCTCCTAAAAATGAAAACCATCTGCGTAACATAGTTTGCACCACACTTGGTAGAGATTATAGGGATCACAAGGTTAAAAATTTCCAATTAAAGATAAAGATAGCCCGTAGTATTCCTTCGAAGGGCAAGGGCCTCTCCTACCTGCCGGTGCATCTTATATGGTGAGCTAATCCTTATAGATCCCTATATATCTGACGGATATTTTTTGTGTCACAGGGGAACCAATTATAACAATAAATAAATTAGTAACTAATATACAGAAAATAAAGACTAGGAGAAAGGAAAGGTAACTTTGTGACGTCGTTTCGAACCTTGCCTTTGCATCACAATATTTCAATAGCTAACCCACTCGGCCAGTTATCACGAATTCTTTGTTACTCTTTAGGAAAGAGTATAGGCAAGAAAAGCTGTCATTTATTTAAACTTTTCACTGCTTCTTGTTCCTCATTCGGGGCTGTAAGTATAATTTCTGGGTGCGAATAGTACTGAACTGAAGGACAGAGGTGCAATAACAGTTATATGCTAAAAGGATGAATGTTTTCACATTAGAGTATAAACTACGGGTTGTATAGATAAGAATAAATAGGGGCCGCTGACTCACCTGGTATATAGTGACAGTTATCGTACCGAGCGGGATGGCTCAGGCGGTTTCGTCTGTGGCCCGTATTCGGGAGGTCCGGGTTCGAATTCTGTGTCCGACCTACCTGACCCATAGATTTTTCGGGGTTTTTTCCCGGTCGCTAAGTGAACGCTGGATAGGTTAATTACACCCCTTGAATTTCCTTTCCCTCAATTTCATCTCCATTATCATTTCACATCGTCTTCCATCTGGTGGTGTCTTTCAGGGTAGAAGTGTCAGCTGGTGTCCCGGCGGTGCATGGCAGGATGATATGCTCTGAGGAAAGTTACTTTCGCCTCCGCTAGGTCGGTTGCCGGTCTCCGCTCCTCTGCTGGGACCATTTCGAGAACGCCAGCCAGGGATCTTTGGGGCTCGGATCGCCTGCCTGGGACCTTTAGGGCTTTACTGCTGGGCTCGCCGTACCACTGTAGGGGAGCGAGTTCGTTGTCCTGGCCTGTCGATGGAGGTCTCTATCCAAGTAAACTGTAGGGACCATGCCCTCTGTACTGCCGTGGCTCCTTGGGTCAGCCGCCCTCTGTCTCCTTCACCTCATCCTTCCTCCCGAGAGTGCCCTCACTTGGAGGATAGGAACAATGGGCCCAGCATGGTGGCCTACGTACCGAATCCCCTCCGTAATGAATTCCTAATCCTGCAGTCATCGGAGAACCGGAGGAGGATTTTTTGTGTAAGCATACAGTTGTGTATTGTGCTTCTAGAAACCTGCAGGAGTAAGGTTCAAGGGGAGGGGCAAGGGGCAATTGAGGTAAGCGATAAGATCCGGTGTGACAGGCTCAGACACCGGTGGGAGTCCCTAACGTCTGCAGATATTCTGGCGCGAGCATATCTCTCTCGCTCTCTCTCGTTCTCTCTCTCGGTCTGTCTGTCTATCTATCTATCCATCTATCTGTCTAAGAAGAGGTGTCTTTGAGGGCCCTTGTAAACCGAGCATATGTAGCAAACAGTTTTACAAAGCTTTGTCCCTACACGCAGTACACACCGCTTTTTTTTTTTTTTTTTTTTTTTTTTTTTTTTTTTTTTTTTTTTTTTTTTTGTAATCTACATCCTCCAACGTTAAGCCATATCGGACGGTGAATGAGTTGGGTGAAATGATGCTCAAATGAGTCTAGGATCCATGGAGCTTAGTTAGCCGACATTCGTCTTGAAGGATAAGGGAAACCCCGGAAAAAAACCTTATCCAGGTAACTCACCCTGACCGAGATTCGAACTCAGGACCTTTTGAACGTGAGGCAGGCATGCTACCATCCACGCTACCGAGGTGGACACCGTTCATTCGTCTTATCCGTTCATTCTAAGACACTAAGAAATTAAATGACAAAAACCAGGGAAAACCACGATAAAGTCTTAGATCAGAGTGAGTTTCATTGTATATACATTATCATAAAAGTATAATCTCTTGAGATAGGACTACGAAATCATTACATTAGTGGCACTGCTTTTCAGCTATTTTTTCATTTGATCCGAGTGAGGTGCTGTCAGTCATCAACTGATGGTTGGCAGGATAGGATTAAATAACACACATACTTAGAGCTTTTTGAAAAATGTGAAATGACAACTGTTTGGCACTGTCGTATATTATTTTGTATTTACAACGTTTCAGCATATAAATTGTTATGCTTACTAGTAGGATATGTTGGTGTAAACGTTAGATGTCAGACTTTATAACTGAAGATACTAATGAAAGCCGGAACACGTGGTGTGGTTAGCTCATAATTCATAGGAAGGGCTCTTTGAAGCTTGCGCTTCGGAATCCATAATTTACTAGGCTTCAATTACACAGAACTAGTTTAACCACGCTACCATGAGAAAAACGTGCACGTTCTATTTGCTTATTAAGTTTTAAGGTCACGATTGAACTGCATTTCGCCTGCGGGAAGTTCTATGATAACTTTATTAGCTGTTACAAAGAGCAGCAACACGAAATTTCGTTGTAATAAATGATAGTTATTCCTGAGAAATTTAATGATCTTTAATCTGAAATGTAGATTTCATGTCTAATATACCGTGGTGTGCAAATAAGTCATCTAACTTGCATGGGGTAATTTATTTATCCATTATACACATTCTGATGTTCTCATCATTTTAATCCTTTTAACACTTTCTCTAAATAACTAAGTCTCGGTTAGAGTTTATCATCCGTTATCGATGGCAAGAAAAATTAGAGTAGATGTGGTGCAAAAACGTGTCACCAGTTTTATTTATTTTAGATCTGCTGTTGGATAATGAACATAGGTGTTGACTTCATTAAACCAATATTTAAGGTAATGAGCTGGAATTAACTAGGTTTCCAATACAGGTTAATCAACCTCAGAGGAGTTATTGGGAAGCTAACTGCAGAAAACTGCCAATAAAATTGTATTTACAACTTCTTGCTCTATTCTGTGAACCATGAAATAATATCTTTAAGATATTCTATATATAATATAGAAGCACTTCATCTGCTATTTTGTTGAACTCTGCGGCGCATTACAAAAAGTATTACAACCCACTTTATTTTAGGAGTAGAGGGTTAGATTTTTGCTCATTGTTAGGGGAAGCTCTGCTGTACAGATATGGATATTGCTCACTTTCTCATTCATTATCAAAGACAGCTACATTATATTTTATATAAAAACAACAGGAAAGACGAATATTGGTATTGATCTACTTGGGTGAGAAAGTTTGGTTTGTAATGTTTTAAATTCATAATTGCTCCAATTAGTAATAAAACGTTTCTCTAAGAAAGACTCCATATTTTTAGTAATTTTATCCATCTTTATCTGACGGTTCTGCCTTGCGGCAGGTATATATCCCTATGTAAAATTCTCAACTAATTATTCTAATTTCTGCGACATCTTTAGGCACCCCATAGCTTCTCTTTTTGGAGTAGAAGCATCTACGCTTTTCTTCTACCCAATTTTCCCATTTATTTTATTTTTCCTTCAGTGGTATCCAGCAGAAGTCTTCTTACCCTAATATGTGTCCTAACAGACTACCACCTTCTACTGTGCAGCGTACACGATATATTTCTTTTCGTCCACACTTCTTAAAACTTTTACCTTCCTTAAAACTTGCGTCCACCCAATCTTTTCCATGTATCACCAGAATTTCATCTCAAAGCTCTAAAACCGTATTATTGTATACAATTAGACGAGTGAATTAGAAGTTAGTCTGTAAGCCTCAATCTGACATATTAGAAATGCTTCTGAGAGAAAGGATCATGAATTTAGTACATTTGAATTAGCAGTATAGGGCTTTTCATTTTCAGACGCCCTTAAGTGTTCAGCTCTATTCGCAGTACGCCAGAACTGAACACTAATGACAGTGAATTACAACACCTATTAATTTTGTTATACGACAAGATGATTATGCTGGATTTTACTTCATGCAATTGTTTGTACCATATTATTATCATGTTCTATATTTAATTAAATTAGTCTTCTTTCTAAATCAGTAGAGAACATTTTTAGGTGCATATGTTAGTTCAGTGTGCTCTTTCTTTCGCTTGTACCAATGAAGAGTGAATGCGGAAATGAGAATTTGCAGTTTGCAGCTGAAATAAAGTATTTCAATTTCTTTTAGGAAACTTAAAAGAAAATATTTTTTTTGGAGACCCTTCACAATTTCTTTATATTTTTAGGCAAAGCGCTGTACCCGCGGAGTTAAAATTCTATAAAAATTGTTTGAACACAGTTACCTATCCATAAATTTTAAATGAGATTGAAATCCATAACAGGCTACACGTAGTTTAAATGGAGAGTCTCCTGCATATCTTAAATATTTATACAAACCACTACACTTAAATATTTTAAAGTTTACACGGAAGAGTTTTATAAATAGTGTCGATAAATTTCACATTTAGTGACATGCTTTCCTCTGAAAATCCCCGAATCGATACAAAAGGCTTTGAAGCCCTATTAATTTGAAAGAATCAAAATGTAGTTGTGACTTGAAGATTAGCTGAAAGTTTCTGCACCATCTAAATACTTTAGAAGCATGTACTTCAGGAATATATTTTATAAATCTTTGGTTATAGGGATGACCATGTGTTAAAAACCATAATTTCCATATCTGTCTTTAGGATTTCCAATGTTTTGGAAAGGGACGCCAATTCTCTTGTCTCAATACTCCAATTTTTTCAATAACGATTTATAAAAACTTTTCAGTTTCCACATTAAACACAACTGTAAAATTTGTTGTTCTGATTCATGAAAACACAAAATTGTAAACTTAACTCACAAAACGGTACACAGTTCTTTTATTTATGGATATTTTTATACTTTTGCTATCCAAGCTACACATGGAGACCGCATTTGACATCAGAGCATGTTAATAATTCTATTTGATGTTCAGCCGAAGAGAGTGAATTCTGATATTACTAATGGTTGGGTTTGAAAACGGATAGTAATGTCATATAGAGGTAGTAAATTTATATCTTCGTAAATATATATTTTTTTCGAAATCCATGGATTTTGGCTAAAATACCAACTGTAACAGATTTTTCATTACAAATGAAACGTATTCAATGCATCTATTTCCTGAATGAATTTTTCATAACTCGCAAACCACAAGAGAGAAATAGTCTCGAAACACACAAAATATAGATATTATTGAAGCACGCAATTTATGGCAAATCAAATTCTTTGATAAACAATTTCCTATATGTTTATTGCTAATGGTTTGAATGATCAGTTTCTTTTCGGGCAGCATGCCAGGTGAAAAGTCGATTAGAAATCGACGTTGCGGGAGTGTGCATCTCTCCCATCATCAGGATATTTATTAAATGTTATAACCACAAATGAATCACTGGATATAACAAAAATATAAACAAAGTCAACACACTATCATAATTCGCATTACTGAACAAAGGAATGTTTTCAGTAAATGAAACCCCAGGTCAGGAGATGGCGTGAGTATAGAAAATTGTGTCAAAGAAACGTAACTACTTAAATTGATTATCAAGCTGTAATTATCTGTGCTTCCTAAGTCGACGGATTTCCATTTTAAGGCCGGTTTCCAAGAGGAGCAGAACTGAAATCCAGCATCACGATTAAGCGAGCTCCTTTCGGAGAAAATGGCCAAAGCCTCGTAAAATCTCCGCTCCCAGTAACTGTTGTATTCTGCCAAGATGGTCGTCTCACGAAAGTTTGCTCTATGGCCGTTATCAAAACAATGCTGTGCCAGTCCAGACTTCTCAGGTTGCATTAAACGAATACTCCGTTCATGTTCCTTTATTATAGTAGCGATGGTCCTTCCGGTTTCTCCTATATACAGTGTCCCGCATTCACAGGGAATGTGGTACACTCCCGGAACTTGCAAGTCCAGTTTGCTTTCACTGATCTCAACAGTTGTTTAATCTTCGGATGTAGCTTGTGGATGGTCCTGATGTTGTATTTGGCGAGAATTCTCTAATCGTCTTTTCACCTGACTTGCTGCCGGAGAAGAAATTAAGTATATTCGTCACCAGGAAAGCTTCAGGTCTTATTTTAATGGTTTGCATGTTCAAATACTTACAATTTTCTGAAGCACGTCCTGGTCATGTCACACAATGGAATTTCAAAGTCATCACAAAGCGATCAGATTTTAAAGAATTCAATTATCATTTAAGACTACTGTAGTTTCATTTGGCTACTATACCTACAAGAAACCGAGCGGGATGGCTCAAGCGGTTTCGTCTGTGGCCCGTATTCGGAAGGTCCGGGTTCGATTCCCGTGGCCAACCTTACTGACCCATGGATTTTATTTCCGAGTCAGCAGGTGAATGCTGGTTGAGTGCTCCAAATTTCCTGTCCCTCCATTTCATCTCCATTATCATTTCACATCATCTCTCACCTAGTGATCTTTTTCATAACAAAAGAACCGGCGGGTGTCTCTACGCTGCATGGCGGGATGATATGCTCCTGGTAAACACTATATCCTCCGGCGGGACTGCCTCCGGTCTCCAATCCGGCCTAGTGGGTCATTTTTGATGTAATTTATGTCCTCCAACGATAGGTCATATCGGACGATGAATGGAATGTATGAAATGATGTTCAAATGAGCCCAGGAGCCATAGAGCTTAGAGTTACCCGACAATTTGTCTTTCAGGATAAGGGAAAGCCCCTGAAAAAACCTTATCCAGGTAACTTACCCCGACCGAGATTCGCACTCGCTACATCTTGAACGTGAGGCAGACACGCTAACATCACTCTACCGAGGCGGGCGGTAGGGGTGATGCTGGTTGTGCAAACTTGCGTGGAGTGTTCCCAGCTCTGGTTGCGCCCTCCAGCCTCCGAGCCTGGCCTCGTGGACTCTTTGGAGCAGTGGTATGAGGTATGTCGTTTGTCCTGGACCGCTGGGGAGTTTCCAACTGGTGAACTTTAGGAACCCCGCCATCTACACTATCGTGACTCCCTCGGGTCGAGCGCCCTCTTTCTCCTGTCACCTTATCCCTCCTCCCGGGGATACTTCACTTGGTACATAGCTACAAAAGGTTAGTCTGGTCTCTTCTATCCTATATCTACAAGGAAATGTGTAATAAAGCTATTTTTAAAAATGTCTATCTTGAGATGAATAAAATTTTGTAAAAATACTTTGTTAAAAACAGGCAGGGAATGTCATGTGCGTGCAACACGTCAGATTTTTATCTTTTATTTAAAAGTTAAATACCGGAAATCAAAACGTAGAACACCACTAACACATCTGAAGTATCACGCCATGATTTCATTTATAATATTGAAATATTAGCGTGGCATTGAAATTTAAAGGAATACTCCTTATTTTCCGAGTTCAAATATGTTCAGTTGTTACATAGGTTGAACACAAACAGAAACTGCCAAAGTACAATAAAACCATTAAAAATTACGGAAAATATCAGTAAATAATGAAGATAACCTTATGAGAAAACTGATTTATTGCAAATATGTTAAATAACCCTAAACATTTAAATGTTTTGCTCACCAGTTTTAACTGTTTGATTTATTCCGTGTCCGTAAAATAAGTTCTCCAAGGCGCTGGAGCCATGAGGAACGCTATTACGAGAGATCCGGCAATACTGGTGTGTAGCTTGTTTTCACCCTTTCAAATCTCCACCACACCGAACCACCGATGTCGAATAGGACATCGTAACCCATCCCCCCTACAGTACAGACTTAGTGCCTAGTGATTATCATCTGTTTCCTGAGTTGAAGTCACACCTGGGTGGAACACATTTCCAGACCGATGATTACTGGAAAACGAGGTTGAGCGCTACCTGCGCAACTTGGCGGGAGAGTGCTATGACAAGGGTATACAAAAACTTTAACAGTCCCATAAAATACATCTAAGCTTTGAATATCTTCTAGTGCAATACGTAACAATGAAAAGCTGAACGCTAATTGTCCTTAAACTAACGTAATTAAACTATAGCTATGTAGAAGCACCGCAAGTATTAAAAGTGCCAACGTCAAATTTAGGGAAATCATTTTACCGTGCGCTACAAATATTAGAAATAGGAGCGACAAAACGTAATATGTTATCTCATAAGTTCCGGCGTTTATTATGAGAAATAAAATATTTTGGCCATGCGTCTTATAATATTCGATAGGGAACTGCGTGCTTTAAAGAAAGCTTGCGAGCAGATTCTTTAGCTTTGGCAGCTCCAAAAAGGATAAAGGTTAAAGATGCTTTGGTTTCCTTTTATTAATCTGAAAAGAAAAGTGTATAAGCATAAAAATACTAAGCACACTATTAAAAAGAAAACACCTCAATTTATGGGCCAACCCATTTTATTCAGCCAGAGCGATACTTTCTATTGGCTTATAGAATTTTATATTCTGATGCTGATAAATTAGGAGGGTCTTCTCTAGGATGAGTAATTTATCTAATATGAACCCAAGTTTAGAGCTGTTGAACTTAGAAAACGGTTTAAGAAAAACACGCACTGGTTGACCACGAAAGCTTAAAAGACACCAGCTGGTAGGAAATTGAAATGGTTTATCAAATTAGGCCTCCTCTGAACCAGCCAAATAAAACATAATTGAACTGGATTAAAGAAGCACAATGTATACTTAGGAAGAGAGGGAACATTAGAAGTGAGTTGGTTTAGATTAGGAGGCTGCAGAGCTCAGAAAATGGCTAATGATTCTTATAGGAGAGTTTGCCAATTTTGCGGAGTTGATGAAGGCTGGATAAATGTTTGGCAGAACCAGCGAAACTTTAACTGTACACCAGTATGTGAAGTTCAGCTAGAAGGAGTTTGCATGTTGGGATCTACTGGCTGACAAGAGGAACCGGCAAAACATGATCACTTTCCCAGCTAAGGTGCCCTTAGCAAAATCAGATTTCTTTAGTTGTCAAAGGTAATTTATTCCCATTTATATTTTGTTTTTCATTTCTTCCTTCTTGTCACTATTATCTTGTATCTTAAGTATGTATATACGGAAAACGATCCTAGTATTCAGTGTTTGTGAGTAATAAAATAACTTGACACTAATACTGATACCTTGCCTATCTTCTTACCTATTTACCTAGCTATCTGTTAGAGTTAGATTAGATAACGGAGGGGACATCTAGCACTTTAATCTGAAAATGGAACTTTTCTGCATACAACCCTGGGAGAAACGGATGAAATGAGGGAACCACGAGAGACGTATGGGCTACAGAAACGGACAAAGTCAGCGGCGGAGAGCAGCAGAATTCCCAAACAGTTACTGGTTTGATCACCCGACTGGGAGACCCTCGGCAGCGACACGCCCAAGCCTGTGGAAGATGACTCAGAGGTTCCCTTCAGCGGAAACCGCACTTATCTGGACTTGGGGATGGAGGCTCGAATAGCCAGCCAGCCAGCCAAGAAGTTTCAAATCGCAATTTTCTGCGCCATCTGTCCACCATCGACCGACGCCCAGATGCAAAGTCATTCCATAACATGAAAGACAGAGGCAAAAGGGGAAATGGGCGAGAGGAGAGCCGTAATCACTCCAGCATTCCCTTAGTTGACTAAGGAAAAACTAAAAACCACGGAAAACCCATGCCTAGATCGAACTCAGAACTTCACAAATGCGCCGGCTCTCTTAGCCGTGGTCACTAGTGTTTGTATATCTCTAGTGTCCACCGCTTATAGGATCGGGGTTCGAGTCCTCCCTTGTGTATGAGTGTTTTGTGTATAGCGTATATGTGTAAATATACAGTAAACAAACTGAAACAATAAACAACGTTAAAAATAAAAATGTGGTCTTCTCTCATTCCCCCGAATCCTTGGTTACCTTATCAGTTAACATGTTTCTTTAGTGAGAGGTATTCATTTTAGATGGATTTTTTTTTCCAAGCTGTATTATGTGGCACATTTGTCTGGCTTTTCAGCTCGTATGTCGTTGCTCACATTGAAAACTGTCGCTGAGTACACGCTTTTTCATCGACTCTTGAATGCTTTCAATTTGCAGTCCGAAATTGGATACAGCACAAGGATGTCCAAATGTAAATTCAGTGCCACCGCTTGCGGCGTCATAGACATGTCACCCTCTTCGTAAAACATTCGCTTAGTTTTGGTGCCATGAATGATGCGCGTAGTTCTGAGGATCTTCGCTGTTTACTTTATCGTTTCTTTTTGTTCCATTTATACCCCGCCTTTAACTACAATGGTCATATCGGCGGCCGTTCTCCTTTGCAACATATCGAAGGTGTTACTCTTGTTCTGTTGATTTTAATCATTATGTCATGCACATATTCGCACTCTCATTCATACTTCCAGACTCTAGGGAAGATGAGGAATTATCTTGGATGGAGAAAAATCCTCACCCCCACCGCCGGGAATCGAACCCGGGACCCCTGGCAGGTGCTCTACCGAATTATCGTTAGTATAAGTTTTACAGTATTACATTGCGCCAATTATTATAATTCTCAATTGCTTGCTTAAATACCGACACGGATGTGTTGAGATTGTTAAGAATTTATTTGTAAAGGAGAGATCCGTGCTTCAAATTTTATCAGGATTGTTCTCCTTTTCTAGGGATATCTCAAATTGGCAACATCCTGAAAGACAGCGTAAACATAGGCCTGGAAAGTCTTCTTTTCGAATTAGTTTTGCCAATTATTATCATTTTATTTCATGTATCCACCATTATCCATAGCCTGCGGTGCTGTATGCTATAAGGACGAAGATGAAGCACTGTTAAAGGAAATAATTTGTTTAATAATTTGCAATAAATATGCAAATGAAAGATTAAAAAATAAAAGTCACACTAGCATAACTTTCTGTACTTATTAGATATTCACATACATCCATTACACAGAATAATTCTTTCACACACGTTTAATTTTCCATTACACATTATTGTCTAGGAGTTGTTCAAAACTAACCAAAATGTGCTTAGTTGTACACAGCATGCAGAAACAAACATAGAAATGAACTCTTTTGACAAAAATGTAAAAAAAGAGAAAATAATATATATTTTCAATCACACGTTGGAAATTTCGAATATTACGTGTGGAAACTTATGTGTAGATTAGAGCAAACGTGAATAAATTACATGCCAAAAAATGTAAAACTGAGAGAAGAAATACAGTAAGAGGAAGTGTGAGTGTGCTGTGGAAATAAAGAAAGGGCACCGGTGTGTTTAACATTTGGTAGTTCTTTTAAAATAATGGCGGATCCAGAAAATATGTTTATCCAAAATGATTCAAAGGTGTATATAGAATATTCATGTTATAAATAAAAAGCTGATAACTTTTTCACTTCCACCTAAAAATTCAGTTCTAGGTTCCATAACACCTGAAAAGCAGAATTATCCACACACATGACTGTGTAGGTGTCTGCTGAGAAGGTTGACAAAATACCAACTGAAACTTTAAGGACGGCATTTATGGACCCAAGTGTACAATTCTCAAACAAAACCGACTGCGTACGAACTAACACCAATGTCAATATGTAAAGATATATTCCAAAGGTAAAAGTCTCTCAATGTGACCATTCTAGTTAAAGGAAGGTATAAACTGAACGCATAAAATAAATAAAAATAGAAAATAGAACAATACTGTGAATAGTACAGTAAATTGTATATATATAAAGCAGAAGACGTTTTCATTTCTGCGACAGACAAGTAAAACAGTTAACATAAAGACAAAGGCTCCCAAAACCTCATACTGAACACGAGAGAAAATAATATTGAGAGAATGAACGACTAGCTCCGCAGGTAATATAACGTGAAAATGTCATGGATCGCAAGGTAAACAGAGACTAACTGATGTTTGTCTCAACAGCATCCACGCGCTGTACCATAGGCAGCGTTCTGCCGTTTAATCTCCGTGCAATAGCTCAGTCCCTTTAGCAGGGGTGACCACAGCGCGTCTCACCATTCGCATGCGGCGCTTTCGGCACTTTCCTGCGGCGCCTCAAAATCCTATTATCGAAAGAGTGAACTCATGTAACCTTTTAAGGGGAGATTAAGAGCCATATCCCGCCAATGTTAAAATTGCCTAAGTTAAGGTGCACTTTTCTCTGGGACTACTACAGATATTAATGTTAAATTTTTACAGCTGTTTCAGTAAGTGTTTTTAAGTATGTGCATTTATAATTTTGATATAGGATCTATTGTTGCAATTGTTAAACATTTTTACAACAGTTTTTTAATTTACTACAGAAAAAAAACAATTTTCATATATATATATATATATATATATATATATATATTACCTACTGATTAACACAAACGTAGATCCACAACTCTGTTATGCTGTGCTTGATATATTTGTTTTTGAAAATTTAACATATTTATCTTTTATAGTTTTTGAGAAAGCTGTACCATTATAACAGAAAATGTATTTTACGGAAATATTAAAAAAAATAAAAATTAAAGAAAAACTCACTTTTAAAACTGCTATGTTTACTATTTTTCCCTTGCACAGGCATCGGCCATCTTAGCAATAGTGGTACCAGTAGCTGCAGCGTCAATTACAATTTTAAATCAGCTAAATTTCATATGTTTAAGCTAATTAGTTCAAAAGTTATGCAGCAGAATTTTGAAAAATATTTTAAAAGATTTTCAATACGTTCCTAACACAAAACTATATACAAAAATGTTCATAAAATGTCCAATAATATTATTAACTCTACTATTATATCTCTAAAACCAGAAAATTACATTTTTTAACCCAATTGAACTTTTAATCTCACCTTAATTGCTATTTAAATAAAAATTGTGACAGTTATGTAACATGTCTGGCAAGTTGAAAATGGAGGAGCAAAAGACACACGTGAAAATACCGGTACATGTTCGTCGATAACACATTGTATTACACCTATTGCCACGGCCATACCTTCATTTCAGAGTTAGTGTTCTGAATTTCAAATCCAAATACCAAAGAGTACTAGTAGTGTATCTTACAATGTTTAAAAAAAATTAAAATGAGAACATATTGAAGAAAGAAGGTGAAGTAAGACATGGGAGCATTTGGAGGGGGAAACTTTGCCTCTTGGACCGCTAATAGCTCATTTGAGGCGGTGACTTATATCAGGTAACCTCAGGAGGGGGTGAGTGATATAAGACGAGACAGAGAGTGGCCGGATAAGAAGTTACAACAAAGCAGAAGAAAGGGTCCATATTACTTACCAGGTCGGAACTCCTCACTGGCAGCTGGTACAAGTGTCTCCCCTCTACTGGGGGGCCCGGAACCCAGGTATTGCTGCCACTCTGGGAGAAAGAGTTTGCAAAAGACATCCTTTTTCAGTGTCATGCAATATTTTGACTCCTAATGAGACAAGAAATTTAGAGGATGTAGTTAATGTTCTCAGCAATCGCCTAGCAACCTGGGCAAACTTCTAAAATTCAAAACGATTCAGGAATGTCGGACAGGGTAATTGAACTACGAGCTCCCGAATACGAGTCAAAAACGCTACTGTTTGCACCACCTTACTTGGCAAAGAGGATCATGCTTTTGTGAAGATAAATGTAAAAGTGTGTGGGTATCATACCTTTAAGGGCATCACAGTGCCTTTGAAATACTCTCTCCTTACTTCTACATTAAGAAACAAAGAACAGGAGGAAAAATCACGCGAGGAAAGAGTCATGGGCAGAATAGACTTGCCTCTATATATGACCCAATTTTCACCTACAATAGTTGAAATACAATTTTCTACTGTTGGTGTAGAAAATAATTTACAGGAAAATTAAGTAACTGCTCTTCATTTTGTTTGGAGTTGGACGAATCTACTGCCATTCACGACAAGCTAATACTTTCCAGTTTGTTAGTTTTGGTGTTGAATAACTTAGAAGAGAAGGAAGAACCTTAGATTGACAGCATATCTCTAGAGAATGAAACATTAAATTAGGTCTTGATTGTGTGCGTCGTAAAATCTCTGCAGGCGTTGAGACTATTGGTACTCTTACTGAAGATGACTCGACTATAAACGTTGAATAGCAGTATTTTTGTAATTTTGAAATCTGACACATTATAATCCTAATTTCATACATATCTACAGCATTACTCACCCACTTACAATACTTAGTATCTGAATATTATAAATATGAGGATATATTAGGAGCATTTCTAAGAAATTTTAAGTAAATCTGTTGAAATGCCAAAACACACCGACAATTCAAAGTTATTATGGATCAAATCGGCAACGATGAGTGGTCTGATGATGTATTGTGGTATTACTCAGTGGCAAGGCGTGAGATACAAAGTGAGGGAATCTCCAAAAAATAATTTTCATTGCAATAAGAGAGAATAATGACTCTAAGAAATTAGACTACTCTTCAGTACCCTTTCTATTGAACAGTCATACGTAGGTCCTTCTTGCGTTTTAAGATTGGTCACACTACATGCAGGCATATTCCTCTATTCCCTCTCCACTCAGATGTTCCAATTTTTCCTACAGCTGGCCCATACCGCATGAACTGATAGCCTAAAATGGATATATGCAATTCACACACTTCTGCTAATATGTAACTTAAAACTTCAAAAGAACTTCAATACAAATTTACGCAAAATAATATTTCTAATGGTATTGATATATGCCTACAGTTGTATTTAAAAGCGTCACATAAAAATTGATTTACACGCTACAGAGACTTCACGTGTCAAAATCTTTCAGTGTTTCCTAACGTTCGAAGACTCACAATTGCTTCCGGAAACCTACGAAGCATGGTATTCAAGGTTACGAATGCGAGAATACAGAAATATTCAGTATTGAATGAGCTGGCGGAACTGGTTACTCGAATCCAAGCAGCTGTGAAATTGTGCACAGTACCGTGGATATTCGCGAATAAATTTAGAAAATATATCCAGAGCAAATAAAATATTGTTTTGCATGAACCTTCTTGTATTTCTTTAATTTTCTCCTGAAATTCTTGGGGAAGCAGCGCTTCCAGTACTTCACGAATCGTTATTTAAGATCGCGCGGTTAGTGTACACAAAGGAACTGATAAGCGGCTAGCGTTCACAAAGAGCCGACAATTAACGATAACGCCGATAAACAAGAGACGGATAGTTTAACACAGAGGCGAAAGACTTGCGGCACCGAAATAGTTACATTCTAGAAAATTAGTGTTTGAACTTGTGACATGTTAGAGACAATTCGATAACAGTCTGGAATTCATGAATGGGTGTATGAAAAGAAGCCATGGCTAGTGATGTGTCAGCTGTGTAACAAGAGTGTTGTTGTAACGAGAGCTGATGTAAACTGACCGCTGTTGTTATTGTCATCGACCTTGGATGATTGTATTGTATATGTGATGTAATGTTGTTACGTGAGAATTGAACAGTGTATTTCTACGGAAATAAAAGAGATTTGGAATATCTGCAACTCGGACTTTTAATTCTACGAACCCACTGCACACTTCGCCATTGGTATTGCTTAGTGAGTTGCTTTTCTCTAAGAATTTCTCTAATAAGTATTCGAACAGTTATTATAAGCTACTAAAATATTTCCTAAACAAAGAGGCAAATCTTTCTATGAGACGCACGTTGTCCATGGTGTTAGGGGAATTAGGGCCTTTCCTTCGTTACATCCTAGCGCAAACCGGCGAAGAATAATACAATTTTCAAGGATAAATATCGTTAACATAGCCTCCTTAGGAAGGG
>CM060950.1:73088931-73141431 GCA_030765055.1 Mantis religiosa | reverse complement strand
TATCGTTATTATTATTATCGTTATTATCGTTATTATTATTATCGTTATTATCGTTATTATTATTATTATCGTTATTATCGTTATTATTATTATCGTTATTATCGTTATTATTATTATCGTCATTATCGTTATTATCATCATTATCGTCATTATCGTTATTATCATCATTATCGTCATTATCGTTATTATCATCATTATCGTCATTATCGTTATTATCATCATTATCGTCATTATCGTTATTATCATCATTATCGTCATTATCGTTATTATCATCATTATCGTCATTATCGTTATTATCATCATTATCGTCATTATCATTATCATCATCATTATCGTCATTATCATTATCATCATCATTATCATCATTATCATCATTATCATTATCATCATCATTATCATCATTATCATTATCATCATCATTATCATCATTATCATTATCATCATCATTATCATCATTATCATTATCATCATCATTATCATCATTATCATTATCATCATCATTATCATCATTATCATTATCATCATCATTATCATCATTATCATTATCATCATCATTATCATCATTATCATTATCATCATCATTATCATCATTATCATTATCATCATTATCATTATCATCATTATCATCATCATCATTATCATCATTATCATCATCATCATTATCATCATCATCATTATCATCATTATCATTATCATCATTATCATCATTATCATTATCACCATTATCATCATTATCATTATCATTATTATCATCATTATCATTATCATCATTATCATCATTATCATTATCATCATTATCATCATTATCATTATCATCATTATCATCATTATCATTATCATTATTATCATTATCATCATTATCATTATTATCATTATCATCATTATCATTATTATCATTATCATCATTATCATTATTATCTTTATTATTTTTATCATTATTATCTTTATTATTTTTATCATTATTATCTTTATTATTATTATTATTATTATTATTATTATTATTATTATTATTATTATTATTATTATTATTATTATTATTATTATTATTATTATTATTATTATTATTATTATTATTATTATTATTATTATTATTATTATTATTATTATTATTATTATTATTATTATTATTATTATTATTATTATTATTATTATTATTATTATTATTATTATTATTATTATTATTATTATTATTATTATTATTATTATTATTATTATTATTATTATTATTATTATTATTATTATTATTATTATTATTATTATTATTATTATTATTATTATTATTATTATTATTATTATTATTATTATTATTATTATTATTATTATTATTATTATTATTATTATTATTATTATTATTATTATTATTATTATTATTATTATTATTATTATTATTATTATTATTATTATTATTATTATTATTATTATTATTATTATTATTATTATTATTATTATTATGATTATTATTATTATAATTATTATTATTATTATTATAATTATTATTATTATTATTATTATTATTATTATTATTATTATTATTATTATTATTATTATTATTATTATTATTATTATTATTATTATTATTATTATTATTATTATTATTATTATTATTATTATTATTATTATTATTATTATTATTATTATTATTATTATTATTATTATTATTATTATTATTATTATTATTGTTATTATTGTTATTATTATTGTTGTTATTGTTATTATTATTGTTGTTATTGTTATTGTTATTGTTATTGTTATCGTTATTGTTATTGTTATCGTTATTGTTATTGTTATCGTTATTGTTATCGTTATTATCGTTATTATTATTATCGTTATTATCGTTATTATTATTATCGTTATTATCGTTATTATTATTATCGTTATTATCGTTATTATTATTATTATTATCGTTATTATCGTTATTATTATTATCGTTATTATCGTTATTATTATTATCGTTATTATCGTTATTATTATTATCGTCATTATCGTTATTATTATTATCGTCATTATCGTTATTATCATCATTATCGTCATTATCGTTATTATCATCATTATCGTCATTATCGTTATTATCATCATTATCGTCATTATCGTTATTATCATCATTATCGTCATTATCGTTATTATCATCATTATCGTCATTATCGTTATCATCATCATTATCGTCATTATCGTTATCATCATCATTATCGTCATTATCGTTATCATCATCATTATCGTCATTATCGTTATCATCATCATTATCGTCATTATCGTTATCATCATCATTATCGTCATTATCGTTATCATCATCATTATCGTCATTATCGTTATCATCATCATTATCGTCATTATCATTATCATCATCATTATCGTCATTATCATTATCATCATTATCATCATTATCATTATCATCATCATTATCATCATTATCATTATCATCATCATTATCATCATTATCATTATCATCATCATTATCATCATTATCATTATCATCATCATTATCATCATTATCATTATCATCATCATTATCATCATTATCATTATCATCATCATTATCATCATTATCATTATCATCATCATTATCATCATTATCATTATCATCATTATCATCATTATCATTATCATCATTATCATCATTATCATTATCATCATTATCATTATCATCATTATCATCATTATCATTATCATCATTATCATCATTATCATTATCATCATTATCATCATTATCATTATCATCATTATCATCATTATCATTATCATCATTATCATCATTATCATTATCATCATTATCATCATTATCATTATCATCATTATCATTATTATCATTATCATCATTATCATTATTATCATTATCATCATTATCATTATTATCATTATCATCATTATCATTATTATCTTTATTATTTTTATCATTATTATCTTTATTATTTTTATCATTATTATCTTTATTATTTTTATCATTATTATTATTATTATTATCATTATTATTATTATTATTATTATTATTATTATTATTATTATTATTATTATTATTATTATTATTATTATTATTATTATTATTATTATTATTATTATTATTATTATTATTATTATTATTATTATTATTATTATTATTATTATTATTATTATTATTATTATTATTATTATTATTATTATTATTATTATTATTATTATTATTATTATTATTATTATTATTATTATTATTATTATTATTATTATTATTATTATTATTATTATTATTATTATTATTATTATTATTATTATTATTATTATTATTATTATTATTATTATTATTATTATTATTATTATTATTATTATTATTATTATTATTATTATTATTATTATTATTATTATTATTATTATTATTATTATTATTATTATTATTATTATTATTATTATTATTATTATTATTATTATTATTATTATTATTATTGTTGTTATTGTTATTATTATTGTTGTTATTGTTATTATTATTGTTGTTATTGTTATTATTATTGTTGTTATTGTTATTGTTATTGTTATTGTTATTGTTATCGTTATTGTTATTGTTATCGTTATTGTTATTGTTATCGTTATTGTTATCGTTATTATCGTTATTATTATTATCGTTATTATCGTTATTATTATTATCGTTATTATCGTTATTATTATTATCGTTATTATCGTTATTATTATTATCGTTATTATCGTTATTATTATTATTATCGTTATTATCGTTATTATTACTATCGTTATTATCGTTATTATTATTATCGTCATTATCGTTATTATTATTATCGTCATTATCGTTATTATTATTATCGTCATTATCGTTATTATTATTATCGTCATTATCGTTATTATCATCATTATCGTCATTATCGTTATTATCATCATTATTGTCATTATCGTTATTATCATCATTATCGTCATTATCGTTATTATCATCATTATCGTCATTATCGTTATCATCATCATTATCGTCATTATCGTTATCATCATCATTATCGTCATTATCGTTATCATCATCATTATCGTCATTATCGTTATCATCATCATTATCGTCATTATCGTTATCATCATCATTATCGTCATTATCATTATCATCATCATTATCGTCATTATCATTATCATCATCATTATCGTCATTATCATTATCATCATCATTATCATCATTATCATTATCATCATTATCATCATTATCATTATCATCATCATTATCATTATCATTATCATCATCATTATCATTATCATCATCATCATCATTATCATTATCATCATCATCATCATTATCATTATCATCATCATTATCATCATTATCATTATCATCATCATTATCATCATTATCATTATCATCATTATCATCATTATCATTATCATCATTATCATCATTATCATTATCATCATTATCATCATTATCATTATCATCATGATCATCATCATCATTATCATCATGATCATCATCATCATTATCATCATTATCATTATCATCATTATCATCATTATCATTATCATCATTATCATCATTATCATTATCATCATTATCATCATTATCATTATCATCATTATCATCATTATCATTATCATCATTATCATCATTATCATTATCATCATTATCATTATTATCATTATCATCATTATCATTATTATCATTATCATCATTATCATTATTATCATTATCATCATTATCATTATTATCTTTATTATTTTTATCATTATTATCTTTATTATTTTTATCATTATTATCTTTATTATTTTTATCATTATTATCTTTATTATTTTTATCATTATTATCTTTATTATTTTTATCATTATTATCTTTATTATTTTTATCATTATTAGTATTATTATTATCATTATTATTATTATTATTATTATTATTATTATTATTATTATTATTATTATTATTATTATTATTATTATTATTATTATTATTATTATTATTATTATTATTATTATTATTATTATTATTATTATTATTATTATTATTATTATTATTATTATTATTATTATTATTATTATTATTATTATTATTATTATTATTATTATTATTATTATTATTATTATTATTATTATTATTATTATTATTATTATTATTATTATTATTATTATTATTATTATTATTATTATTATTATTATTATTATTATTATTATTATTATTATTATTATTATTATTATTATTATTATTATTATTATTATTATTATTATTATTATTATTATTATTATTATTATTATTATTATTATTATTATTATTATTATTATTATTATTATTATTATTATTATTATTATTATTATTATTATTATTATTATTATTATTATTATTATTATTATTATTATTATTATTATTATTATTATTATTATTATTATTATTATTATTATTATTATTATTATTATTATTATTATTATTATTATTATTATTATTATTATTATTATTATTATTATTATTATTATTATTATTATTATTATTATTATTATTATTATTATTATTATTATTATTATTATTATTATTATTATTATTATTATTATTATTATTATTATTATTATTATTATTATTATTATTATTATTATTATTATTATTATTATTATTATTATTATTATTATTATTATTATTATTATTATTATTATTATTATTATTATTATTATTATTATTATTATTATTATTATTATTATTATTATTATTATTATTATTATTATTATTATTATTATTATTATTATTATTATTATTATTATTATTATTATTATTATTATTATTATTATTATTATTATTATTAGTATTATTATTATTATTATTAGTATTAGTATTATTATTAGTATTATTATTATTAGTATTATTATTATTATTATTAGTATTAGTATTATTATTATTATTATTATTATTATTATTATTATTATTATTATTATTATTATTATTATTATTATTATTATTATTATTATTATTATTATTATTATTATTATTATTATTATTATTATTATTATTATTATTATTATTATTATTATTATTATTATTATTATTATTATTATTATTATTATTATTATTATTATTATTATTATTATTATTATTATTAGTATTATAATTAGTATTATTATTATTAGTATTATAATTAGTATTATTAGTATTATAATTAGTATTATTAGTATTATAATTAGTATTATTAGTATTATAATTAGTATTATTAGTATTATAATTAGTATTATTAGTATTATAATTAGTATTATTAGTATTATAATTAGTATTATTAGTATTATAATTAGTATTATTAGTATTATAATTAGTATTATTAGTATTATAATTAGTATTATTAGTATTATAATTAGTATTATTAGTATTATAATTAGTATTATTAGTATTATAATTAGTATTATTAGTAATAGTAGTAGTATTATTAGTATTATAATTAGTATTATTAGTAATAGTAGTAGTATTATTAGTAATAGTAGTAGTATTATTATTATTGTTATTATTATTATTATTATTATTATTATTATTGTTATTGTTATTGTTATTGTTATTGTTATTGTTATTGTTGTTATTGTTATTGTTATTGTTGTTATTGTTGTTGTTGTTATTGTTATTGTTGTTGTTATTGTTATTGTTGTTGTTGTTATTGTTATTGTTGTTGTTGTTATTGTTATTGTTGTTGTTGTTATTGTTATTGTTGTTGTTGTTATTGTTATTATTATTGTTATTGTTATTGTTATTGTTATTGTTATTATTATTATTGTTATTGTTATTATTATTATTGTTATTGTTATTATTATTATTGTTATTGTTATTATTATTATTGTTATTGTTATTATTATTATTATTATTGTTATTATTATTATTGTTATTGTTATTATTATTATTGTTATTGTTATTATTATTATTGTTATTGTTATTATTATTATTGTTATTGTTATTATTATTATTGTTATTGTTATTATTATTATTGTTATTATTATTATTATTATTGTTATTATTATTATTATTATTATTATTATTATTATTATTATTATTATTATTATTATTATTATTATTATTATTATTATTATTATTATTATTATTATTATTATTATTATTATTATTATTATTATTATTATTATTATTATTATTATTATTATTATTATTATTATTATTATTATTATTATTATTATTATTATTATTATTATTATTATTATTATTATTATTATTATTATTATTATTATTATTATTATTATTATTATTATTATTATTATTATTATTATTATTATTATTATTATTATTATTATTATTATTATTATTATTATTATTATTATTATTGCCAACTGAAACAAGGAACATTATTTTCATTTCTATACTTATCGTCAAAACTCTTATGTTAGTCTTTAAAACATGTTCTCAATGTTCTCTCCACTTTTCCATATTTCTGTTCTGATCCATTACTTGGTGTAATTTACATGTATTCTAAAATTATTTAAATATATATTGTAACTGTTTAATTCGTATGAAGTATTTAATATGATAAAAGATGAATTCTTTGTATAGCAACAATAATAATAAAAACAACAATAACAACAATGGCAATAACAACAATAATAACAACAATAACAGTAATCATAATAATCATAATAATAATCATAGCAATAATCATAATAAGAATAAGATCAATAATAATAAGAATAAGAAGAATAAGAAGAATAATAAGAATAAGAAAAATAAGAAGGATAATTAGTAAATGTGACTTAAATCTAAGGAGAAAATGTTGGACTTTGTCGTTAAACTGCTGCTTAAGAAAAGGCTTCTGAAAATTTCTGAACCTAAACGTTAAAAATTTTATATAAGGTTAATTAAATTGAATTAAAGTATATGATATAATATAAATGTATTAAAGAAATAAAACGAGAGATTTTCCCTAATTATTCTGTAGCTAGTGTTTAAAACCTCAAGAATTTGAACAAGAAGCACATCCTAAACAAATTTTCAAAGCCTAAACAAAATTGACAGAAAGGCAAAACCGGAGTTGCGTATAACGGACATCATATATAAAAAGCTATCACATAATAAAGCGATACATATTATTAAATGCAAAATACAACGCAAAATTATTCAGGAAAATAGCAAACTATCTGCGCCTTTTCAGCATAAAATTGCTATTGAATGTTTTAGTAGGTCTTGTAAGACTTGAAGATAATGGATATTATTTATTTCTTTGTAGACGAGCTCTTTATACACCTTCTCTCGTATATGACTTTTTAATAAATAAAAAAACTGCTAATATTTGGCCAACCTCTTAAGAAAAACATGTGAAGTTATGTTCAGCAGCCTTAAATGTCTATGATAGTACCTAAGACTTTATGGCCAGTTAGAATTCGACTGCACGTTGGTAGATGTCGAGTACATCACACAACAGGCATATGTATGTTACACCCTTAAGTGCAGCCTATTGCCTAAGTGCCAGGAATACACCAGTTGCAGGTTAGAGTAATTTACCAGTGAGACATCTACTAGTAGCCCGCCTCGGTAGCGTAGATGGTAGCGTGTCTGCCTCAAGAGGTCCCGAGTTTGAATCTCGGTTAGGGTGAGTTACCTGGATAAGGTTTTTTCAGGGGGTCTCCCTGATCCTGAAAGACGAATGTCGGGTAGCTCTAAGCTCTGTGGACCCCGGACTCATTTGTGCATCATTTCATCCATTTCATTCACCGTCCGATATGATAACGTTGGTGGTTGTAAATTACACTCAAAAAGCAACTTTATATATATATATATATATACCATCTAAGCTACAGAGGCAGGCATATTGTAGCAATGGTAGCATGCTGTAAGGTTCCAGAAATATAAATATGCGCATTGGAGAGAACCAGGAATAATACCAATAATAACGCTCCACATTCACCCCCCACCTAGCGTCAAGCGTCAGGTGGGCGTCAGATATACCCCCACTGGTAATGTTTTGTCAGGTGGTAGTTGCTCCCCGGCATTTGACCAGGAAGGAAAGACGAGGTGTGCTTTGACAGCCGATGCTCCAGTACGACTCTGAGTGCGCGCAGTAACAGAGTCGGGCGGCTTGCTCTCTCGGCGCAGCGAAGCTGCCGTGTGTGAAGTGGAGCGCGGGGCAAAGGGGGCCAGGCGTATACACGGCAGTCACCGGCTCGGACCCATCAGTGTGGGGTAAGCTGCAACCACGGCCGGTACCAAAGCATCCCGATGTAAGCGCAAGAACTCCCGAACGAAATCTCGCAAGTCTAGTCTCAATCTGGAGTCAAATCCAACAACGCCGTTGAAAGCCCACGTGCGTCGGAACAGACGGAACCACAACGGTAAGAAAACGGCCATGCAGACTGCGCAACATAAATTCGTTGACATTCTGACCCATGCCGAAAAATTAGGCGTCGCGGTGACCACCATCGGCCGCTTAGATGGCGCTAAGAAACTGCTGGCCTACAGGACCCGGCGCCAGTCTTATAAGCACGCGGTCGTTCCTGTCCTAGCCGGCGTGCTGTCAGTCACCATCGCCCTCATCTACTACTTTGGGCTCCACACGCACTCCGGCTTCTCCCGAGCTTGGCTCAAATGGCAACAACAGGATCTCTACGAGCAAATGGTAAGTTGCGGAACTTGCCCAATACCTGTTGATAACCAGACTAGGGGGATTAATTTCATGCTCAAGTTGCAGTTGACATGCTCACTTTTAAAATTATGTAACAGAATGCAAAAGGACATGCAAAAACAGGAATTGAAGTATGTCAAACGTACACCATTTGAATGTGACTTCAGGCCAAGATATACAAAGGCCTTTCGTTGCGTTTTATCCACTGTCTACCGCTGAAACGCGGAAATCTTTCCACTGCTACAAATTGGAAAATATTTATGTTTTGTAATACGCACAATTATTTTATAACACAGTCAATTATGTACATTGAATACGAGAAATTATATTTAATGTCAAGTGAAACAGTAGACATTCATTCATTCATATCCTTGAAAATCAAATTTGGTGTTTCAGTGCTATGGATATTTGTAAATAAATTGTTATGGATTTATAGGTGTAAATAATAACATGGTAGGTGCAACGAACTGTCAACTGATATTAAAGTCATAGGGAATATATGTAAATATTTTACAATACCAGCAGTTCATTATATCTCTACTAACTCGAGAAAAACCACTACTTTTGGTTAATGTGGCACACAAAATTGGTCCTGACATCACTTATAAATGTATTTTACGCTCTGTTAGGTGACATGCCATAAGATAATTGATACAGGCAATTCCTAATTTGAATGTTTCATGCAAAATTTCATAATTTCACAAATTAATATGTTGTTCTCATGAAAGCAAACTCTCGGGATTTCATTTAAACATGCTATCGTACAGAGTTCTTTCTTGTTGACATAATTATGGAAATGATTCACACTCTTAAATGTTTGAACCGAAATAAAGGGATTAACGTAACTTTTCACATACATGTCTATGGTAAATAATGCCCGTAATTTACATGAAATGGTGGTTGTATATTTTCGAGAGCTAACGTCAAATAGCGAGAGACGTAGGATAAAATAATTTGATGAATGTTCATCATTTGAGGGAAAACTTTGCATTATGGGGAACAAGAACTGAAATGTTGATCCAGTTGCGGTTTTGCATTTCTGACCATTTAAATGGCCAAGCGTGACGTTTAAATGGGCGTACGGAGATGTATACAGAAAGCGCGTGGTGCTTTAAAACGTCGCGTAATATTGTGTGATTACGTTTATGGACTTAAAAATATGCTTATGATGTACAAATACTTTCTCAGTTTCTTTCAGACTTTCCGTATAGGCATGTTCCTTTATGGAGCATGAAATTATCTATTTCTTAAAATATACTCAGTGTTCATCTGTAAAAACCTAGAAGTGTTACGTAATATAAAAGTTTTCCTCGAAATAGTTTTAATTACACACAAATTCTAATAATTTCTGCAAAGCATTGTATTTAAAAATTAGCATAAAGCATTTAAAAGTTGCAGCTATTTAAAGTTCCGTCCTGTAAAGTATTTTATATGAAAATTGATGTTTATTTTTAATTTTGTTTTGTGAGCTTGGGACATAGGGCCTATAGAATTTATTTTATGATATAATTATGTATAAGACTTATTAGCTAAGTAGTTGACATTCGTGTAAATTATCAATTTCAATTCCAGGTACGGCTAAATCATCAAAAACGACTAGAAAACCCGTATTATTCGATTTGATATCATAAAATGTGAGTAGTGGATCCTTTATGAATAAACTAAGCTACTTAGCGCCTACAATTGCCTAAAGCGCAGCGTGTAAATAAAAGAAAACGGTACGCATACCATCATTTTCACGTAAATTTAAACCTTCGGTGTAATTTAAGTTATAATTTAATTTAGCAGCAAATATCAATGTTAGGCAATATTAAACTTTCGTATAAATTTACGTTATGATACTAATTAACCTGAACAGATCCTGTTTGATTAATGTAGTCCACGTTCGAACAACTCTAAACAAATGCAAATAACAAAAAATAATCGCGCTTTAAATTAGAACAGTGAGTTGTGTTATTCCAGTGTAGTAAGGATTTCATGGTTCATATAATTAGGAAAATTTCGCAGAGATAACAGATTAGTGACGTCAAATATTGTATTATATATTCATATTATATATAAAGTTAAAATGTGGCCTTAAAGAATATCTAATATCAAAGTTATAACAACTACTTTCCGTTATCTTCCTTTAATTTCCACGTCTCTAGGCATGGGACGTCGTGCATATGACCAAAGTGGAAGCTGGAATATAGGTATTAGTTACAAAATCACAGAGGTGTGTATATTTTAAACATTCATTATGTATAACTTATTTCACTTGAAACGTTTAAACATATTGGTTTACTTTCGTGTTGCAGTTTTATCTTCAACGTCGTTGTCACTCCAATAATTTGCATCTGGCCCAACGCTCTGATTAAAACGGCTTGGCTATCTACAGGCTTGTTTCTTTCCCCTGCATACACAGAAAGTCAGTCAACCAGTTTTCTGTACAACAGGCAACTTTATGAAGAATGTAAACGACACCTTTCATATTTTCAGTATGTCTTTCTGAAATTCTGTTTTCTAAAGCTTTACAAGGCGAACAAAACCGTTACAAAATGTGTCTACGCCAAATACGTCATCTATCCTCACTAAGCCAGAAATAAATGTGTCGCAGAGATTGTAATCGGCCACGTTTACATAAGATAAAGGCAACATAGTCTGCGTCGGCTTCCGTCATCTAGGGGTAAAATACTAGTCTCCTTTACCCGACGTCGCTGTCTGTAACTTGGGCATGGCTTTATTTGGAAGGGAAGTAAAGTGTGTGGTAGTGTATCATATCGTATATTTACGATAGTAACACAGCTTCAAGGCCGATAAAGAGGCCTCTAAGCAAAATTAAGCAGTCGTTCGAGTCCGATATACAATCGGACGCTAAGTTAACAGTTAAATGGCGCAGTATGCGTGGAGCCTATATGAGTGAGACCTTTGCCTTCGTGTATGTTTGAATCTTTCGGAATTCTGCACCACTGCATTTAATTTAAACGTTTATTATCTCCCTGTCATTGTATTTTCAAATCTAATGCGCTGACAAAGGGAAACATTAGTAGCAAACCGCCATGTACGCTCCAGGGAGTGATACCGTAATGAAAGCTCAACAGATGCAATGGTGATTATACTTAAAATAAAATGTTTCGCTTTCTAAAATTTCCAAACTGTAGCTTTAGAAAGCTTGAAAAATATATCGCGCTGCTTTAAATTTCAAACCAGTGTTTGTTACTTCCAGTCAGACGAAGGTAGCATGAAATTGTGGATCTTCGAACTCCGACCTCCGTCCACAGTTGAAACTAAGCCAAACTACTACTCAATAGCTAATGATGTACCGCTCAATTCACCAATGGAGAACCTTGTTATAATATTAACCTACCCTACTAGTCAGTACTTGCCAGATGAGGCAGTAGATGTTCTGGAAATTAAATTGTTCCTTCACACCAGTCGTGGGTAGGCCAAAGTTTGGACAGGTAGAGTCAGACTGAAAAATTCAATGCCTTAGCCCGGAGTTAAACAAGGATATCTAGGTCTCCGTCCGGTTGTTCTAACCATTAAGCTACCATGGCCAACATGCCAGTATGACATTAATTCTGCAACTGATTCGCATTATCCCGGTAAACCACTTAGGAATTCTCATATACAAATGAGAAAATTCCTTAATGGCGACTTACAACACGCAAGTAGCTTAAGACCCGCTTCCTTTGGGATAGAATTTTTAACTGTTGCCTCTTCTATGGTAAATCTGGCAATAATTGTTCGCAAAACCGACAATTCAGTTTAACTGATTTTAGATTTTCACTCCAGTGCTGTTAAGTCAGTGTGAAGGACGGAGCGAGCCAAGTAGTACAAAGGGTGACAGAGTGTTGATACAAAATTTCGTATTCTATTATCCATTCGCAGACCATATCGATAATGTAAATGAAACTTTCGTAAAATGATAGCGTAAAGCTCGAAGTTAAACATTCTCGTACCAACGTTTTGCTTTGTAAAAAACTGACTTGTTGAGTGTTCAAGATACCATGCACCCATTAAAATCCTAGTAGAATTTACAAATATATAAAAGTGTAAACATTAAAATAGTCTTCCCTTGAGGTTAACCATGTGAAAGAGGGTACCAATTCGGAAACAAGTAATTCAATTGTACAACATTAGGATGAAGAAAATATATCGGAGATTTTAAAGTAAAGGTGTCGGGATGTAGGGCTCAAAACGAACCATGAAGGCAGCATCTCCTCTTTAATCACAGGAACAGTATGCGCTGAGCTTTTAGACCACAATTCTCCATTTTCAGCTACACTAAGCACTGTAGTTAGCTTCTGCTCTTAAGTGCTGTTTTCACTAATGTCATGGAGCTTCATAATAGGTAATATGCTTCATTCTTCCATTTCTTTCTGTGTCTGCCCAAATCGGTGTGCGAACCCTGATTAATGTATCATTGAAGGAATAGCTGAACAATTACAAAATGTGTTACTGTCAAAAACTGAGAGGTTTACGTATTTACTGTGTACGTTAGTTACTGTATACTTAAAAAGTAATGAAGTACTAAACGAGATTCGTATCACCAGTAAAAGTAACATTTATGTTCGGAATATGTAGTGCTTGATGTGTTAAGCTATTTAAAGCTATTTAAAATAATTTAACATGAAGGCATTTTGTTTAAACAAGGCATTTGTTCTTCGTGAAATTCATAATGATTCAAGACAATTAATTTTGAAAAAAGGGGGAAATGAAGCAGGCCATTGAATCAGAGGGCAGTATATGAACATTTAATAGTTTTTGAACTGTAGCTGTCCTGAGAAGTTAAGCTTCATAAGTACACAATACTTCCCTCAGGAACTATAAAAACTAGATGAAGTTTTACGTAATCACGCAATATAATTTTCCAGTTTTCTTGAACTGCACAATATTTTATATGTAATATAAATTTGTGTACCTATTTCTTTTCAGGAACTGAAATGCAATGGAATTATTCTACACGAGTAGCATCAATTCAAACCCTTTAACACTTATCCCTTAAAACAGGCTTATCTTTAATTAAAGGAATGTACAAGCAAGCCATAAAAATGTGTAGCTCTTGCGAAAATATTTATTTTTCATGTTGGGTTATTGTATGATATCACAATTGCCCTGGTTTTCTATTTTGAATGATACAAACCGCTATGAACTTTTTCCTAATTCGCACATTATCAGTATATTTACTATACGGAGTTGTGAAAGCATTTTCTATAGGTAGTTTTGAATAAGCTCATGTTAAACTACACTTGTTACAATAAAACTAATAAATGATTATGTTCTTTTAATACGGAGTTATGATTTAAGGCTTTGAATTACGCAACTTGAACCAGACCAGATCCTTACTGGAATAACTACTTTACTTTTTTTACTGCAATTATAAATGCCAGTTAATTCAGTCAGAAAGAAGTTGTGACTAAGTCTACCATTATTTTAACCTTTCACTTATTATACGCCTTAGAGGAAAGCTAATGGTTTCAAGTGCATGTCATTTAAATAAGGTTGCATATAACGACGGCAAATTAGTAGTTTAATCTGTCTCAAGGACATACCTTTGCGTGATAGTTTCCTTACATTTACTTTGTAAATGAAAGCCTGTAATGTATTAGTTTGCTTTTATTCTCATATCTTATGAAATAAGTCTACCGGTTAACTCCAGTTTGGTAAATACAAATCCATTCCACACGCACCATTGCTCGCACCTGGCTGCGAGATAACCCAAAACTGAGACTCTGGCCAGGCACGGAATGAATGTGTTCCAAGTGTGGATTACTTTGTTTTAGTTGTAAGTACATAATCATTAATGTTCTGGAAGAAAAACTGCAATGCGAATAAAGTAGTCAAACAAACGTTAAATAATGCGCGCAGCTTTAGTTATATATGATGTGGATCTTACTGTAAATTTTATCTGTTTACTACTAAGGTATCCAATGTTTAATTTCTGATACTGTCCCATCAACGTTCGTGTCCATTTTAACATGCGTATATTAGGTTGATACTCTCAAATAAGATCCTATATTTAACAACAATGAGTAAACCTACGTTAAATAATACAAACTGTTTTGTAACTAATTGCTTTAAGGTAGGCCTAAGTGTATCCTCAACAAAAATTACAAATATATGTTTAACAAAATTTTAAGATTAAAAAATTTCGTTTAGTTCTATGCACTTAAATTTACAATTAGAAATACTTTCTAAAGAATGAAAACTATATTTTCTGAAAAGGCTTAGCCGATTAAAATGTCAATGCTTTAAACTTTTAAAGTTAATTATTATTCCTCTAACATACTTCTTCAGATAAAGAGTTTCGTTTTGTATAAAAAACATTTATTGAATCACGTATCAAATGCTTGAAAACCCAATTCCAACACTACTCTTAATATTTATAAAATCATATTTGAAGCTCATCGACCTTTAGAGAAAGCAAAGAGAGAATCTGAAAGTAATTTTGAATCCTAAGAAAAGCTTTGAAGTGGAAAAAAGTGTAGGAATACAAGATAACCAGAAAATAAGGATTCTAAATGTCACACACCTGCACAAATCTTCTATATCGACATTTAAATTGTGAGAAAGGCAAAACCCAACCTCATCCAGTTTCTGCAAAGTTGGTGGATTTTTTCCCAGGAAAACTTTAAGAGTGTAACTTTTTCCAGAAATATGTTACAAAGAAAATTCATACTGTAGTTTTCGTGTGCTCTCTGTACTCTAATAAATTTGCTTTAGTATTCCATTGTAATTCTCAGCCGCCTTTCGGTCCCTGTTTATTACGAGTTATATCCTTACATGATAATGTCCTTACATTCCTGATAAATATTGACCGCCCACACCAAGTTTCCAGGAGGTGCCACTCCGTATCAATAAATAAATGCACGATATATAATAAAAGTTGAGTAGGCATTTCATTTCTTTTAGTGCTGAAACAAAACAATTCTTTTGTTTACTTTTATAAAATATTGTATGTATACGATGTTGATTCAACGTAAAAGAAACAGTAGTTCGGCTAATTGTTCTCAACTGTGCTTGAAGACAGGTAACCGGAAAGTGTAAGTTTAGGAGACAGATACATGATTGATTTAAAACAGTGCAAAGTAAATTACAAGTCTGCCTCCTTAAATATGTTTTGAAGCATTAGCTGACTTCTACACTATGGGTTTTTTTTTTTTAATTTACGTCCTTCAACGTTTAGTCATATCGAACGATGAATGAAATGGATGAAATGATGCTCAAATGCGCCTGGAGTCCATAGAGCTTAGTGTTCCCTGACATTCGTCTTTCAGGATAAGGGAAAACTCCGGGGGAAAAAAAAAACTTATCCAGGTAACTCAACCTGGCCGAGATTCTAACTCGGAACGTCTTGAATGTGAGGCAGACACGCTACCATCCACACTACCGAGGCGGGCCTACACTATGTTGTACAGAGATATGGGGCGTAGGAACTTCAACCACACAAACAAAAATACATAAACTATTTATGTATGTGAAACAAGTAGTTGCGATTTGATATGTTTAAAACTAGGAGAAGTTAAATTATTAAGATGGTAAATACAAATTATATTTCCAGCCAGTATTGAAAGTTGCAGTAGACATTACAGGCTGAATAGTTTCAAAGAAAGAAAAAAATAGTTTCAAGTTTTGGATGCCTCTAAGGTTCCAAAGGCTTAACAATTTTATAAGCAAATTCAAGCTAAGGTATTCTTCTTCTTCGTCTTCTTCGTCTTCTTCTTCGTCTTCTTCTTCGTCTTCTTCGTCTTCGTCTTCTTCGTCTTCGTCTTCTTCGTCTTCGTCTTCGTCTTGTTCTTCTTCTTCTTCTTCTTCTTATTCTTCTTATTATTTTATTAATTTTCCTGCCTACATCACCGACACCGGTGCCAGCGGAGACGGATTCTACTAGTCCGGAAAGTCGGGACGAGGGAAGCCGAAGCACTGAGCCTGAGAGAGTAACAGGGTTGAGGAGCCAGCCCAACGTCTGGGATCAGAGCGAGAGACATGAATGGTAGTATGAGGGCAAATTGAATGAAGGAAAGATGGATGATGAAGCAATAGGTGGAATGATGGCGGGGAAAACTTGAGGTCTCGGAGGAAAACCCCAGTGCCGTGTTGTCCTTCACAAATTTCACTTTGCCTTCACTTGGAATCGACGCCGGGCTGACATGGTGATGACCACCATAATGATGATCATGATAATGATGATGATAATCATAATCATAATAATCAGAATATAACATGGTTTTTGTTTCTGACGCGGAGAGCCTCGGTTTGAATCCCTTTTGTTTCAAGTTATCTCACTAAATGCTTACTGTGAACAGCAATTAATTGTTCAGATCATACATTTGATGCATTGACTCTAAAAATACAAGAAGTTACATTTATTGTAGATATGCTCGTTTCTCCCATGCAATTACCATATTACGAATACTTCTGCGGTCTCTATTTCCTCTTATCTCTTTAGTTGCTCCTTGTTGCTTTTCATTTACTTCAAATTCATCTCCCTCTTTTTTCCTCTCTAGCAACACGGTTAAAAGCATAAGGACCTTTATCCTTTAGACGCTCAGAGCTAAAATACTTTTCAGTACATTCGAAATAGAGAATTAATAAATAGTTGGTTTAAGTAGGCTTAACAAGAATATTGGTTGATTCCTTAAATACAGTCGAATATATTCTTGTTAGAAAAATTGTACTTAACATATTTTCGTTTTAGGAAACAAAATTCTGTAAATATTATTTCCTTATTGGGGTTAGAACTTCATCTGTTATGTAGAAAGTTTAATAGCATTATTTCAAAGATTTTGGAGTCTTAAGAAATATACACAACTTCAGTGACTCCACAAACTAGTTGTTTTCTGAAAACAAAAATCTTATGTTACATTCATAGTTTTTATCTAGTAATGTTCGCTTTTATAACATTAGAAAAATGTGCATACTACTGTTCTCATGTTATTTGGAGTAAACCTTAGCAAACTGTTCTTGCATTACACTTTTTATTACAGTTACGAGGGAACAGAAAAACCGGTATCTATAATCAAATGTTGAATAGCGTATGCTGACCTCAATTTTTTTTTTTTTTTTTCATTTTTGTTGTAATTTACGTCCTCTGACGTTAAGTCATATCGGACGGTGAATGAATTAGGTGAAATGATGCTCAAATGAGTCCAGGGTCCATGGAGCTTAGAGTTACCTGATATTCGTCTTGAAGGACAAGGGAAAACCCCGAAAAAACCTCATCAAGGTAACTCACCCTGACCGAGATTCGAACTGGGGACCTCTTGAACGTGAGGCAGACATGCTACCATCTACGCTGCCGACCTCGAGTCGAATACTCTTAGCACGATACCACGGGAAAGAATATCCTTCAATACACTTGCTTTAAATTCTGATAAATAATTGTATAAACTATATTTAATTCTTGTGTATATTTCTTAACGTTTAAGAGTTACGTAACATTTATAAAACTCTTCCTAAATAAACACATTTCGTAGGTTATTTCTAGAAAGTTAAAACTACTATGTTCTTTTTTCTCGCCTGAATGTCGTATTTTATAAAACTCTTTAGTCACTTCTGAGAAATAAAAATCTTTAAATTAAAAAGTAGTTTATATTGCGGGAATTTTCTTAAATACCTAAATGCGGCATCTTTTGAGAATGCTCGTCCGATATGACTTAACATTGGAAGACGTAAATTAAAAAAAAAAGACACAAAAACTTTTGAGAATGCAGAATTTGAGTGTAAGCTTGGACTTCGTTTCGGGTTTGAGTTACAAATACACACACGTACACACACACACTCTCTCTGTCTCTCTCTCCCACACACACACGCGGATAATTTTTAATCATATGGTAGAGAAAGTAAAATTCCTGTCCGTCAATTTGTGGAAAGAACATTCCCATTTTAATATCCAGAGGGGAAAAGGTGTTAGTCATATGCTGTGGTGTTTATCCAGAGCTTTCATATCATTTGTTTTGTAATTTTTGCGAAACCTGCACCAGTTTTTCAACTTGTTAACCTGTGTGTTTAAAAAAGAGAACAAACAGCCCTGAATGATCATGTGATCTTTTACGCAGTGGTTTTAGACTCCTTTCCTGGTTCACAGTACTTACTGCATTCAAAATGACATTAGCATCCAACAAAACGGTGGCAGCAGACGCTATAACCGGTTTATGAACCACAAATATTGGATTCTTTTTATCGGAGATATGTCCTTGCTTCTACTTCCTGACCAATGGCTCTTATTTCTTCTTCCTGTTGATCTTTTTATGTTTCTTTTACAGCCTTTAAGTTTTGGAATGTCAGTGGATATGGCGTTAGGGTTTTATATTTACGATTGCCTGTTCAGTTTGTGGGCTGATGGTCGTTATAGCTTTATATCGGTGCAGCTATATCGTAGTGTCTATTCTGGAAGTGTCGCAGCGTGTTTCCCAAAACATGTTCATTACCTAGAAGAAAGCTTTTATTTTGTTTAGAATAAACCCTTTAATACTACAGACGTCCTTGGAATCAAATTAAACCTATTTCGAGGGTTGAGTGTGTATTGCTCTCTTCCCATTAACAAAGTATAAAATTGAAATGTACTGCTAATCTGAAAAAAGGGAAAATAATGATTTCACAATATAAAGTGGTTTCTTTAAATCCCACCTAGAGATGCAGCTTCAGTAATTTTGACCCACTTAATTAACCGTCCAATACAGATATATTGTATTGTAGATGATTTTGTAAAAGATATTGTGGTAATATACTCGTGTTCAGAACTATTTTATTCGTAATTCGTTGCACATTGTAAAAAATAAATTGTGTACAGCAAAAATGGAACACATATAAGTTGCAAAAAATGATTTCAAGATTAACGACAGTTTAGCCACTTGCACAAAAACTGAAAAGGAATTCACTCCAAAAAATGAATTACAGTGTTTCCAAAACCAATATGAACTATTATCACTTATTTGTGTGCATAGTTACTTCGTAGGAAAGGCACTGGTGAAATATTGAGACCTACTTTCGTATGAAATGTTCAAATTTCTCAGAACAAGTGGCAAATAGAAACTATAATATGAATAAGTATTACTTTCATGTTGAAATGTTACAGGTTTCCTTATATTATTTATTTTATTTTCAATTTTAAAAGGTAACACACCTACAGCTATAATGTTATTTATTACTTTTGTCACTGTAGCTTTCACTTGGCTACATTACTCCCTTTGGGACCAAACGACGCAACCGCTCTCTTGAATCGTAATTTAGAAAGCTCTTCTCTTGATAAAATTTGTTTTGCAAATTATGTTTAAAAGGTATCGAAGTTCCGTTTTATTGTTTTGCGGTACCAGTGATAAACATTTAAGAACCAGACTTTACAATATTTTATAGTTCTTCAAAATGAGGGGAAATGCATATGGTGGGTTCCTTCTTTTGATTTGTAAGTGCTTCTTGTACTTTTTAAGGACAGATATGTGTCAAAAATGTCTTATCAAGACAAGGTTTGTATAAAGGTTTATATCAGAAGAACTTTCCTGATGACTTGGGTTAATGTAATGATTATAACCTTAGGAATCTTTGTAAATAGCTACCACTGATGGTAGTGCTTCTAGCACAAACCAATTTTAATGTAAACTGAAGATTATAATAGTAAATGGAATAAACTTATAACATTCCTTTGTTACCACTCTTATTTCTTTCCTTGCAATGAAAATTACAATGTATCTTAAGCGAAGGTCTTGTATTGATTAATGTAATGCTAAATTATTCATTTGAATTACTCTGAAATAGTTACAGGAGAGTGACACTTATTCTGCTGATCTTCTTTCGGAGCCTTCTATATATTACAAACAGCTATCATTCTGTAAGTCCTCATGGTGACAGTACTTGTGCTATAAAGCAGAACAACTAAGGTCAAACAACAACAAAAAAGTGCTGACTATTGCACATTGTGAATGTATACTTCCATTTTCTCACACATTTCTTCTGAATTCTCTACAATTTGTCTTCAAATAGCACATGATAAAGCATGCTAAGGAAGATTGAATTATGCTCATGTGATTTCTGCTTCATATATAAAGCTTCACGTTTAACATTATCATAAATATTTCAGTCACTACAGCACGTTTCACACCTGTGTGTTTCTTAAATTCTAGTGCTCAATTTTAGAAAGGCCCCTCATACGTAATTTGCAGCTTAATCAACATATTATGTGTGTTTTTAGTGGTTAAAGGTCCGGTTCTACTACATGCGTCACACAGGTGGTGACACTGATGATACATGAGCTGAAGATGGAACATCGGTGGAATGAGTGCGCGGGAAACCGGAGATCCCGGAGAAAACACCACCCCAGCGCTGTGTTGTCCACCAAAAATCTCGCTTTGTGGTCATCTGGGATTGAACCCGGGCCTATTTCGTGATAGTCGAGGGGCCTAACCACTCAGCCACGGCGCGGCCCCAATATATTTTAGGAACATCAATATAATACACTACTTTGTACAATTTTATTTTTTAAGTTATTTAATTCTTTTTTGCGCCAAAGAACGGCTTCCTGTATTCAAGAGGAGCAAAATGTACTAATATTTGAAAAGTATTAATTCTGATGAAGTATTTTTAAGTTTAAAGTAAAATGCTCTAAAATCTTCCGAGAATGTTTGATAGTTGTAAACATTTCAAATGTGCTTCTTTGACGGAGTAAATAAGTATATAGGATAGCAAGGAGTAATGGAAAAATATTCTGACATGAGAAGAGCCGAAGTTATCAAATATATAGGATTTAAACCTTCGATTCCAGAGGTCTCAAAGCGTATATCTTTGGCTAATTCTCCACATGAAAATTTTTAGTGGAATACAATGTTTCTGTTACCAAGGAAATGATGGACATTGAAAAAATTTCTGAGGTGAGTCGAAAGTAAACTTTCTTTTATTTATAATTTTAAAGTAAGGCATAGTTTTCAGAAATACTTGGTAAAAGGGCTTGAAAATAAGGATAGGTGTAACTTTTTAACTAGTATACAGTTTAGAACTTATGCTGTATTCTAAATTGTAACTTGTTTAGACTTGTTTAATGGTGTGAACTGGTCTCTAAACGGATAAAAGCATTATTAGGGGTAGTTTTTAAAAGTTTGACATTTTATTATTTTCGTTGAGTTCTCTAACTTAAGCGGACAAGTTTGTTATTCCATTCGTTAAGAGAATGGAAGATATAACTGTAACTTTTTAATATTTTAAAAGACAGATTATTTTAGTCTGATGTCTTAATTCTCATATCAAATATGGGCGCGGTTGGATAATTGGTGTGGTAAAAGTTGAATATGTGTCGTTTATAGGATTATTATGGCGGGAATGCGAAGTTCTAACCTATAAAACCGCCTCATCTAACTGGAAAACAGGATTTTTATATTTATGGGTGCTACTGAAACCATTATAAAATAGTAAACTTTAAGGATTCTGTAATTTTTGGTATAGTCAGTGGTCTGCAGTAGAATATATTTTTCTTCTTGTTTCTCTGTTTATTCTCCTCGTATGGAAAACTTACACCCCACAGGCCTGGGGTCAGATGTATATCAAGGAACAGATAATCTGCGGATCAGAGAGAGTAAGCCAGGTTGGATGAGGAGCCCAAAGCCTGGTACGAGATTGAGGTGGGAGGTGACATGAAATGAGAACGAAATAAACTACACTTTATCCATTATAAGTCCCACATACCGTTACCTGGGATTGGAATCAGGCCGCCTTGGTGATAGACGAGTAGTCTCGGCCATGGCACCTTCGGTCTATTGTGTGGTTCCAAAAGACAAACATGCACGCTTTAGATTATTGTGTACTTCTCAGTTACGTTCTATGGGCTTCAAAGGTATGAAAGTTAATAAAGTTAACTTTTTATTAACTACTAACTTCCAAAATATTGAAACCTCAATGAAATAAAATGCTTATATAATACTCTACCAATCAGAATAAAGCCCGCATCGGAAGCGTAGATGGTAGCGTGTCTGTCTCACGTTCAAGAGGTCACGAGTTCTAATCTTGGTCAGGGTGAGTTACCTTGAAAAGGTTTTTTCCGGGGTTTTCCCTTATTCTGAAAGACGAATGTAGGTAACTCTAAGCTCTATGAACCCCGAGCTCATTTGAGCATCATTTCACCCTTTTCATCGTCCGATATGACTTGGCGTTGGAGGACATAAATTAAGATAAAAGATCAGAATTAAATGAGGTCCTGTATGTACAGGTAGAATAAATCCACAGAGTCAAAATTTAATGTGCTTCTGGATAGAAACCAATATTTTTCCTCAGTGAAGTATGTTTTCCTAAAATTTATTGAAAAAGAAGTATATTTTCAGCCATTCCTCACCTCAGTATTGTCTGTGTAAATTCAAAACTTAGTTTGGAAATTAAATAGTAGATATTTGTTGCATGACGTGTACCTTAATTGTTCTGTAAAGATTTTTGAGGCTATGGGTTCGAAAACTGATCTTCCACAACATTTGCTCATACGATATTGTTATAAAAGTGAAGGTACAGAGAACGAATGGGGCCCCCAAAACCGAGATACAGCTCTACAGATAGGTTACACGGCCCCTTTTTATTCCTACCTTGATCCCTAGGAGAGAACGATGAGGGGAGGGACTCGAAGGGTGTCTACAACCATTTAACCACAGGTGAAAGAATGGACGGTGTCCTTAACGTTTCCAGATCAACGCAGCCATCATCACTCGAGACCTGTTCCCTCGCTCCAGTCACCCCAGATGGTTTTCCTTGGTGAGGCCACACGGAGTTCCTGAACAATGTCTGGAAGAAACCTCTCCAAATCGCATATCCACCTTCCAGCTGCAACACCTGGTTCTACAACCCCGAGACATATGACACCATTCGCCAAGTAATCCTGAGGAAACTACGAAAAAATCCAGGGTCACAATGAGCGATTGCCGGGACCTTCCGATTGTGATTTGCAATTTTTCTGTGCCACCTTGTTCATTTTGAGGAAGTGACAAATATCTAACATTTATAAATAATTTGCAAACTCAGAACGTATGTACCTCTTACAGCAAAATCACAAAGTTGTTATAATTCTCACAAGTCTGTAATACAAATATAGTGATGGGGTTTTGGACCGCCGTATATCGACACTTCGTTTTTGTTCTTTTCGGCAGTAATATTTCCTCAGCATGTCAGACGTGAACTTCAATTGAAACATTTTCTTTTTTCACGACTTCTTATCTTGAGTAAAACACAGAATTGAAGCTTGCTGTAACTGTGGCGAGAGAGACTGATGCCAACTTGATTACTTAATTCTGAATGACAGAATGATTAGAGGTTGAGGATAATACTGTAAATGGAGAAATTGGAGCAGTGAATGACAGCAGAAACATTAGTGGGAAGTGAATCTATTTCGCTGTGACAGCCATTAAAATTGCGAATATTCGCTTCTCGGATACTGTCTTCGAACACTTAATTTGATTACGTGCAAAAAGTGCCGTTATAGAGAGTACTTCTAAATCAGAGGGGAAACTGAGAATTGAGGTTTATATATTAGCATCTACCATCGCATATTCAAATCAGCGCTTCTATATAAAAGGACACTGTGCGGAAAACGGTGCAGTGAATGGCAATAACGGACTAAGTATTCCGAGAAACTATAGTAAGAGGTTGTATAATAACAGAGCGCTGCATGGACCTAAATGAAATCTCACATTCGCCAATTAAAATAGAATGCAACTCAAACGACAAACCGAACAAGATGCCGCCGCATTAACGTGCCCGATTTGCATTTAGAAGGTCCCGGGATTGATGCCTTGTGGCTCATGGGTTTTACCTGATCAACAAGCGAATGCTGGAGTTATATTAAAGGACTACTCCAGGACTGTGTGTCGTCGTGGCTCCTGCCTTCTCCTGTGGTTCCTTCATTTCATCCGTTCCTCTTGGGGTTCTATGCACAAAAGATAGAATTTCAGATCGGACTGCTCGGTGTCTCTTAAGTTCACCTAATTTATACAAGTGTACACGACTGTCTCTGCTAATGACTGTTGGTACACAGTGAGCAACTAAACATTACCTACATGTGTGTACTCTAATCATTGTACTAATGACATGAGCGTTCGGTATTACTGTACCATCCTTCTAGGCCACGCCATAGTCGACCGGTTAGATCGCTTGACTCTCATCAAGGAGGCCCAGGTTCGATCGCAGGTGACCGCAAAGTGAGATTTGTAATGGAAAAAATGGCGTTGGGTCGGATTTGTTCCGGAACCTCCTGTTTCCCTCGCCATCATTCCACCAATTGCTCCATTATCATCTTTCCTTTCATCCACTTCGTCCTCCTTCCGTTCATCTACAGGGGACTGGGCTGATCACCCATCCCTGGATTTCTCTCTCTGATCCATAGTTGTGACCTCTCACCGGACGCCTGAAGTGGCATAAGGGATAGAGGACCATACATGAACAGGACATGTGCCTTCTTACATCATGTAACCTACTCTAGTTGTGTTACTGTAATTGTTCTGGTTGTCCAATCTGAAACGCCAACAAAGGTTATTGGTTCATTTCCTGACATGTAGTTAATTTCTTTTCTTAGTCTTTTAAATTACGTACCTCAGAAGAGAACCTAGTTGCCCGAATAATAGTAGCATGTGTAGTTGGAAATTAATCCTTCTTCCACACTAGTCCTGTGTAGGCGATAATTTGAATAGGTAGTCAGATTGAAACATTCAATACCATAGCCGGGATTTGAACCACGGATCTCCCGGTTTCCGTCCGGTTGCTCTTAACCATTGAGCTGACCAACATTCTATCATGACCTTAAATTCTCCAACTGACGCGTATTTTCCCGGTAAACCACTAGGGGCTCTCATATACAATGAGATCCGTATTGTATATGAGAGCCCCTAGTGGTTTACCGGGAAAATACGAGTCAGTTGGAGAATTTGATGTCATGCTGCGATGTTGGCCATGGTAGCTGTATGGTTAAGAGCAACCGGACGGAAACCGGGAGATCCGTGGTTCAAATCCCGGCTATGGTATTGAATTTTTCAATCTGACTCTACCTATTCAAAACATGTGAAATTATTCGACATACACAAGACATTTTGGGCAGAGTACGACAGTTGCTCCTCGCCGCTGTTAACTTTGTATTGGAAAGGCAGGTCGCCAGTTTGAGCAGTTGCTATAAACCTGACGTAAAGCGTTGCATTTTCTGTTTATTTTATATAAGTTCGTTCACCCTATAAACTGCCTACCATTTAGATATACGGCATGTGAAGGTATCAAGCAGGATTCAATCTTTGTTAGAAAAAATGTATTTAATTGCAATGGCAATGTAAAATTACTCCTTAAAATTCATACATTTATACTGTAATTTAAAGCTTAGACAAAAGATTAAGAAAGAAAACCATACAAACAAAACAAAATAAAAATAAAAAAATGACTGAAAAAGGTAAAAGAGACTCAAACTCGTTTACCTTACATTTGAAAGATAATGTGATAACCATTGCGCCAGAGGGAGTGCTCCGACACGTTTCTTCATTTTCGTGTGTTGTGGACTCAAGTGTTATCATCAGCAGTGGCGTACTGCTACTTTATAAACTTACATCCGTAACTTCCACAGTTGAACCAATAGGCCACAAGTCTCATATCCCAAATTACTTGTTTAAGATTTCGCCACTTCCTCTGAAAATATTTCGGTGTAGTTAATTAACATGCTGTATATATGAGGTCAATAAATATTAGATAACATAGTGGGCTACCTGAAGTCACAATGGAATTAATTTAGCTGCTTATTTGTGTACGTGTATAGTATAATCGAAATACACAAAATGTACTACAGAAATACATTTTCAAGAGGAGTGTTTTTACAGAATTCCGATAAGATACACTTTTAGTGTATTAAAAGGAATAGTAATACACACAGAAACACACGCAATCCTGTACGTAAACCAGTTATTCTTAGTAGCTTCATTTCAATTGCGTTGCAGGCATAATTAAGGGGCACAGAAGTTTGTGCTTTTAAAACACTGAGTTATGTGTTGGTTTGTATTAACACGCTAGAGATAACAGTTCCAAATTACACTAAGTTGCCCTTAGGAGAGAATGGGATGGGGTGATGGATGAGAGGGACTGAGTGAATGGAGGACAGCAGAAAAAGTGAGAAATAGGAAGGTGTAGTTAGAGGAAAGAGAGTGCGAGGGAGAGAGACGGAGATGTGTGAGAGGTTATGCAATAACGCGTTCTTCTTTTGTCACTAGCAATGAAAATAAATTGGTATTAGGAAATTAACTTTTTAGAATATTGTAAGGACTTCAAAGTGTCCTGCAGCGATTGGTTGAGATTATGTTCTCAGTGACTGCTTTCTTCAGATTGTTTTCATAGTTTTGTCCAACATATAATTACTGATGTTTCCTCCTTGATTTGGTAGCCCTGGAAAAATCAGTTAATACAGTTCATGGAAAGGCAAACTTACGGTACGCTGATGTGTTCGCTGTATTTTAAGAGAATGGTGTTTTTGAAGCCACAAAATTTATTAAAATAGTTAAAACAGGGACTATGCACACGGGATGATGATTAAAATGAGCGTAGAACTAATAAAAATAAAAAGTATCATTATTTACCTGTAGTCCAATCCAGAGAGGAAGTTAAGGGGAGGTAGCTGCAATTCATTTTAAGTTCCCCAATGAACGCTCGACGTTTGATAACCAATATTATAACTTTGTTATGCATCCCAAACTATGATCATAAACTGCAGGAATAATATTCTGGCTTGTGCTGTTGTATAAAGTTGTATAATATAGTGCTATAGTGCAGCGTTTACAAACATGAAGTAATTGCCAACCTGGACTGCTCTCTGCTAAATTAATATTGATCTGAAAGTTTACTTAGTTATAGCAACATGGCAGTTTAGGGGGCGAGATGTCGTTCCGTTGCCATGTTACTGAGACAGTTTTTCATATCTATATATATAACAGTATTTTTCTATTTTGATAATTTTAAGCTTTGGATACACAACGCACATTATGTTGAGCTACAGTGACCAAAAATAACATTCTAAAGTTTTGCGCAGCTATATGAGAGGGAGAGAAAGAGAGGGGGAGAGTGTATATGTGTTTCCTTATTGTCCCTTTACACACAATGATGATCAAATTAACGGTCATGAAGCTTTGTGTCTTCTAACATACAACGTTAAGCAGTTTTTCACGCCCAATATAGAATGGAAAGCTGAGAAACACAGTAGTAAATAAAAACTCAATTTTTATTTCTTTTCTTGAATAATACGACTGGCATCCCGCCGTTCCCACAGTCTATCAGTTAGTGCGGTAGCGGTGGACCAGCTCTCAGCTTCCTCCCCAGAAATTCTGAAGATACTAAACAATATTAATAAAACGTAGTCAGACTGAAAAATTCAATCCTAGACCTGAGATATGAACCACAAATATCTGGTTTTCGTGCCATTGCTCCTCCAAACAATCTTAAACCTGGAACAACCAAGTATTTGAAACGTGATTTGGACGGCCAGGAAACTTGGGAGAGGGGATGTAATTAATCCTCCCAGCATTCACCTAGTGAGCCAACCAAATCACAAAAATCCCTACGGATAAAATATGTTGGTAGCGGGAATCGAACCCATATCTCGAATGAGAATCACACGTGCCACCGCCAGCATCCTCTCGCTGGGTGTACTAAAATGATTTACGACTGCTCAGCTAATTAATATTTTGTATATTCAAAATGAATATTAATGGCAGATATAATAAATAGTTTGGTAAAAGGAACATTTTGATTAATACCTCGAAAGTAGTCAATAATTACAAAACAATTGTAGGGAGGAATTAGTGCTATTGTAGCAATTTAATAAAATCTACTTTTGCACTTTTGGTGTAAAAGAAATAAAAGCCATCCCATAATTCCAACTAAATAATCGCAAAAATTGGGTATAACGTAAGTTTGGACGTCGCTTTTACAGCAATTGTTATTTAAAAATCTGCGTAAGGGTAAATGTTCCGTCATGTTCTTGTTTAATCCTCTCCACGTCTAAAAAAATTTCGCAATGCACTTCAGAATGTGTGTAGTATAACTTCCGACTGCAGTTTTGTACCCCCATTAGTTTATGAAAAATATAATAAAACAATTTGGCGTTTAATGAACTTTTTATCATTTTTCAACACAAAATATTTTAAAGTAAAACTGTGCATAGATATATAAGCAACACCTACATAAAATCTGTTACAAGTGTTTCAAAGAATGGAATTGTAAAAATGACAAGTTGCAATATAAATTAATCAATAAACGAACAATGCAATCATATTGGATTTGATTATTCGGAGGGAATTTGGCACCCCGGCCTGACTGATCTCTTGTATTGTGCTGCTCGAACCGTTACCATGGATTTATCTCTGGTAATAGGTACCTCTCAGATAACGCACTGATTACTCTACGTGGAGGGAAGATGTGATTCCTGAGAATTCCATTGGCTGAAGTGATGCGTTCATTGGTGCTTGGCATAGATCCGAGAAGCGCTGCAGTTCCCCTCTCAGTCTTACAAGAATAATTGGTGCATTATCTGAAAGGTATCTATTACCAAAGATAAATCCATGGCAACCTTTCGAGCAGCACAATACCTATGCTACAAGTGGGGTACCCCACGGAGGGAGGATGGGGTGAGAGCAGACAGAGGGCGGCCGACATCACTCATTACAGTATAGAGAGCGTGGTCTCTACACTTTACTGGATAGAAATTCCCCGGCACTCCAGGACAATCGTCATTCCACATACCGTAGGCACGAAACAGTCATGAGACCGGTTCGGAGACCAGAGCTCCCCACCCTCTAAGAGCAAGGAAGACTCCAGGCAGACTTGCACAAACGGTATCCCGAGAGCGTTACTGAATCGTTCCACTAGGCAGGCTCGGAGACCGGAGTCCGACCCGCCGGAGGATAAAGTGTTCAGTCAGAGCCATCATCCTGCCGAAACTTCTGCCCTGAAGGACACCATCAGATAAGATATAATACGAAATGATAATGGAGGTAAATTGGAGGGACAGGGAATTTGGGGGATTCAATTAACCCACCCAGCATTCGCCTAGCGACCCGGGAAAACTCACAAAAACCCATGGGTCAGGTAGGTCGGCCACGGGAATTGAACGCGGGCCTCCAGGATTACAGAAGAAACCGCCTGAGTCATCCCGCTGGGTATGCAATCATAAACTGAAATGAAATGTTGTGTAGCCACTTCTTTAGTTGCTGGTGTAGAGAGATGAATCTACATTCGTCATACTTCAGAAACCCACATTCCGCTTTATATACCTGAATGTTTTCTTATGACACATTAAAATTTGGCATCAGTTGTGTTATGTTATCTATATAGGTAACAATTTCAAACTAATCGAAAAAAAGATCTTTAGGTTTGCACAGATAGTGTTCTCTTCTCAGTAATATGACGATTGTGCTCTTAAACTCTATTGGATAGTTTCAAAACAACAAGATTTACAGACATATGACTTGTTTCTGTACATGGTTGCCTGTGATATTTGTGTACGGTTTACTGCAGTTTCAGCAGATAATAAACCATACTTCAACCATAGACTATTCATTCAAAACAGAAGTTAAGGTATAATAGAATATTTGCAAATGTTGATGAAAGAAGAGGATGCTTTTGAGAATGTGCTGTGGTTTTCATTGATCCGACATCGATCAACTTTCGGCTAGTCATTATTCTTTAGCTGTCATCAATGGGGCGTTGCAGAAACGCCTGGTCACGACTTCTTTCCTCAGAACCGCGGTATAAAGCATGGGACCCTTTCCAGGAATTCTATTACCATCCTCAAGGAATTTGTGCGCGACCCCTGCTGATAGAATGTTAAGGTGTCTGAGATTCTCAACCGTATGCCCCAGACGGATAAGTTTCAATTTATCCTAGAGACCATAAAGCGTTTAAAGTCTTATGCTGTGGGGTCATCCGTTACTTACTGGATCATTCAGTGCAGTATTTCAAAAGGGAATATAAATAGCAATACATTTCTTATAAAACCGCTACGAAATTTTGCTGCAAAAAGCTCCGATTCAAAGAATGATATTTCCTAGGAATATTCACTCATATGTTCGGTTGTTTAGAAACTAGAACTCCGAATAAGCAACACCATCTGTATCCGCACCTGATATTGTTGCTGATGACGTTTTCTAGGAGACATTGGTATGCGATTTAGCGGCTTTGAGAATATATAAATAATAATTAGCACTCTCTTTTATATTTATTAGGAGTAGGATTTTACTACGGAGAGGATTCGGCACGGAGACCAGTCGTGATCCATTTTACCTATGCACCCAAGTGAGGCATCCCCGAGCGGAAGGATGAGGCAAGAGGAGACAGAAGGCAGTTGTCCCAAAGAGCCACGACCGTGCAGAGGGCAGGGTCCACATTTCACTTAGACCTCCCTCGGCAGGCCAGGACAACGGACATACCCCCCTATCCGAATCTGAAATGGTTCCAGTTCGAACACCTGCATTCGACCTACCGGAGTAGATAGGAAGTAGTTTTCCTCGGAGCATATCATTCCGCCATGCGCCACCGAGACACCCCTGACACTTCTACCCTGAAAGAGACCACCGGATGAGAGATGTGAAATGATAAAGGAAATGAAATGGAGGGACAGGAAATTCGGGGGATGTAATTAACCTACCCAGCATACGCCTAGCGTAACGGGAAAACTCCCGAAGAAACCAATGAGCCAGGTAGGTCGACTACGGGAATTGAACCCAGGCTCCCGAATTCGGGCCATAGACGGAACCGCCTGAGTCATCGCGCTCGGGTTTTATATATATATATATATACATACGCTTAATATATAATACTTATATATTCTATTTAATATATCGTTGCGAGCATTTACTAAAACTATTGAATGCATCACTTAGGCAAATCTTTAGCATACTTGATACATAATCAATTATCATAATAGAATTAGCTAAGTATAAACATAAAAAATAGCAAAATTACTTTTGACGAAGAAATATACAGAAAAGCTTTTTCTGGTTTTTATAATTCTATGACTTCAGATTAGCTTTAGATACTCCTAAAAGGTGCAGTACATAAAATGTAAGAGATATAGACGTCATCATCTCAGGAGATTCTTACATAGACGCGAAGGTAAACTTATAAGACAATTTTAGTCTATGAATGTTTAATTAAGGGTGTAATAACACGTTACCGAAATCTTTTACAATTATGTAGCTTAATAGCGAATGTTTATAAGTTACATCTAAAAGAGAGAATAATAGAAGAGATAGTGACCAACAGTTTTGTTTTTCTTCCTGAAATGCATAGTTTTTTCATCATTTAGGAACATAATTTTGTACAAATTAAATAAATTTTAGGTTACGCTGTTATTATAATGTGGTAACAATAGCCTGAACAACTGACCTCCCTCACGACTTGGACAGCTGTGTTTTCACACGACAGTCGCACGGTCTTTTAATTAGAATGAAATGTCTTCCTAAAATTGTATGTTTTGTTTAATTCCATTTATTAGACACTTAAAAATAAAACCTGTTATTAGTAATATCCTTCATTAAATGCTTAAACAAAATTACTCATTTAATTGCATGCCATTAAAAGTTTAAATAGAAAGGTCGCGTTCATATTCGGTTTAATTTTTCCTTGAATGCTTTGCTAAACGAGTAAAGTTTGACTGATAGTTATAATCAGTCACATATTTGGTGCTTACTTTGAACCCAAATAAACAAGCATTTAAATTAAAACATTTATTTTCTGTTTCTTTTTCATTGAACTTGTGAAAAGTGTGCTTTGATTTTAGCTGTTTATTTTGTTAAATAGTTTATTACGGATGTATAATTATGTACGCAGTAACACATCGGTGATAGCCTATGGAAAATCAACGCTCCTTTTAGAAATGTTGACCATCCCTAGAGAATCCTTGCTAAAAAGTGTGTTCTTGACAGGCGACGAAGTATTTAAAAGCGATTTCGTACAAATTTAGCGGGAAGGATGTTTCGGATTCTCATTTGGGAGGTTCCTCGTTCGAGCTTCAGTCACTGCCAATCTGATCAAAGGTATCCTGGCTGTTTTCCTTGGTCACTAGAAGAATGCTGGGTTGGACACTATCCTGTCCCCGCCTTCCCAATCCTGCATTTCCTTTCATCTTCACTACAATCTGATCTTTTCGGTCATGGGGGACTATGGAGCTGCTGCTCTGTGGGAACTTGAGGCAGTGTAGCCGGTGTTCTTGGAATAGGGTCGGTTTTGTAGTCGTCTGTACTACTTGGGAAGGGCTGAAAGAACCCTATGGTGCTGAGATGAATCTTCGCTTTGTTACGGACTCCCGAACTTAGCTCGCATTGGACTTCGATTTCACCCTTTCCTGTTTGAGTCTGTCAAACGCCCACCCATGTGTGCAGTTTGGAATCCCTTTCGCGTTTGATTCAATCAGGTTCATAAAAATCCAACATTTTTGCTGTGTTTATCAAGATATATCCCCCTTTGCTTCAAAGGATGACATTTATAACCCTTCCACCCTTGCGGGGGAGGTTCACTATCGTTCATCTGCCTTCATGAATGGACTCCAGTTGTTTGCTTTTGGTGAATTTATTAATAACCATTATCTGATACAGAGGTTCCAAAGGGGCATTATGCATGGCACTTTAAAGTTGATATTTGAAATCGAAGCTGATGTTATACTGGTGATAGGCAATTCTTTCCTTTGCCTTTTGAGTTATTTTTCTATCGATATTCTCTTTCAATTGTTCACCATGCTCTTCAATAAACTGGCGTTGTATTATAAAGTTGCCTTTTCCTCCCACACGTCATTATACAAGCAGCGTTCTCAAATTATGCTGCCAGATTCTTTGTAAATAATAATGAAGTCGAAGGCGTATTGTTGTCACTACGGAAATCTTTTCAAGATGCCACAAATGTTTCCATCTCTTCCGCTATTTTAATTTACAGAGTGCTTCGTTACATGGTTTTCCTTGACATAAAAATAACAAAGTTTACATTTTTAAATGCTTTAGGAAGTAAAGTTATTAGAATAGCTAATTAATACCATGTATATCTCCTACTTTGGAAGCATCCTGGCTAAACGAAAGTGAATATAAGAACCGACCATCGCGACATTCGTATTCCAACCAAGGAAAGCACAAGAAACCCAAGGTGAATGTGGATGGGACTCCGGGACCTCCTGAAAGCAAGGTTAAACCAGGAATGCGGGGTAATTTTGCTTGATATATATCGTGTAGTAAACTCATTTTTTGTTTATCGGTAAATTTGATTTGATAGGAATGGCTTATTTCTAAATGCTCTAGATCTTCAACTTTCCTTTAAACCTTTAACCACGCCAATGCACTGCCAAGCTTGGCTCATGTTTGGAAATATTAATGGAGAGAGTGAAATTAAATGTAAGATGTCAACCAATATGAAGGATTTTCGTGGTGTATGAAAATGTTTAAAGAATTATTATTAAATAAGACATACTTTATCATGCATATTGAATTCTACACATTGCTGATCGTAACATGTTTTGTTTCCATTATGGTGGAGGTCATGGTTATTGTATGTAAAGTAATATTTTTCGTATCTACTAATACCTCAGCAACATGCTACTGGCTTTTAAGATGATGCAAAGTTATCTGTATTAATAGAAGAGTGGCCCATTGGTTCTATATTATGCTGGCCGTAGCAATATTTGACGCTCGTCCTAGTGTTAGAAAGCATTTTTGCAATAATACTCAAAATGCTCGTATAGTTAATTCTATGTTTATTAACTTTAATCAACGTGTTTTATGGATTAAACCTGTTCGCGTTTATTTGCTGGGTTACTGACCAAATGTTGTTTCATCCTGTGTATATGGACAACAACCTCATTGAGTCGCTTAGTGCTTCTACTATCTTGCAGCACAATCCCCATTCTGTAATATAATGCACGACTTTTTAGAATTGCTGCGTCATTTTTAGAGATTGCACCTCTTCATTGGCACGATTTGCCTAAGATATGACATTTCCCGAAGCTCTTTACTTGTTCTAAACAAGCCAGTCTTGCTATTCTTCCGGTTTGATGAGCTAAGAGGAATGATGTATATTGCACGGTGTAACTTAGTGATGCTTAGATATTTATTTTTGAATGTTTTAACATGCACTCACATATTAGGCTTTGTGTAATGCTGAAGCTGATGTTGTAAGTAAAACTAGAAACAATACAGCTTGTTAAAAACGAGGCAGATATTGTGTAAATAGCGTTTATCACTTGATTTCACCCTTTAATTCTGAAACCAAAGCAATTGCTTCTACTGTTCGTTTCAGAGAAAATCTAACACTTAACCTTACCTCATCCCAATATCATAGAGTGGCAAAGATCCTTGAGGGAAACACTTCCAGCTGTTGCTGTAAGGCTATTCCTCCCTCCGTCATTCTCTACCTCTTTCTCCTTCCCACCCTCTCAGCCTTCCTACAACTTGCATTATCTCTTTAACAATTGCTCGCGAAAGCTGATAACAGACAGCAATGACTCTTGATTAATCAGATTGGTCTCTCTTTGTTGGCCCATTTCCTGAAGTCGACTGAACAGAAAATTTATAGCCTCTCCGTTTGCAAGTCTTTTTTAAGTAGAGAACTGAGGAACAAGGATCTGCTTTGCTTTGCATTGCATTGTGAGTGTACTATTCTGTCGTACTGAAATATCAGACGTTAAAACCACAGCGACACTTTGGTACTTCATTAAACTATTTATTTCTTGGGAGTTATACGTTTATAAATTTTTCATATTCTAAGGTTTGTCTTTGTACAAGACTTAATTCTCCAAGGGCCCTGTAACCCACCCACCCACTCGCTCAATCATTCTGGAAGAGCAAAATTAACATTTCTGGCTGCTACCATTTTTGTATTTCTACAACAAAAATGAATACAGCCGCAGAAATAATCTTCTACACTCTTACAAAGCTTCCTTTTGAAAATGTAGTGTTTTTAAGTATTCAAACACAGCTACAAAACAGTAAGCCGTCTGTAATGGATTTCTGTATTTAAAAGCTGTTTAATTAAACATTTAAAATGAAAACCTTTGCATTTACTACCGGTTTGTTTGCTGTTTCTAAAGGGCTTTGGCGTGTTGCTTATAAAAGTTGAAATGTACTCTTTTTCTTTTTAACTTCAGAGCCATCCAAGACGTTCAGGAAGTACACTGTGTTCATGTTTATCTGTGATTTTACCGCGCAAAATGTAGCGTCGTCAAAAGCATCGCTGATGGAGCGAGTTTATATGATTCCTCTAGCACCTTGCGATCGTACCTCCAGGGGAAGCTGGTTGTATTAGTTATCAGATCAACCACAGAGCGCTGTAATTTGTTTGCAGTTCCCCAAAAATTACCGCTTCTCCGTAGAGGGCACTTTGATTTCAAGATAGACTCACCAGTCAACTATGACGTCATTCTTGCTCAATCGGAGGGTGGGAAATAACTAATTAAAATGAACACCGTGTATACGTCGATCATTCTTTATTGTAGATTATTTTTGCCTAAATGCTTGTATTGTTTTAACTGCTTGCGGTACTGACAGTTGTTCGGTTCTGTAATGTATGAAATATTAAGTGCGTTATGCTTATTTTTGTTTATAATAGTTTGGTATCACTTCTTGTAAAATGATAATCTTTAGAAATTAAATAATCCTTGACGGCCAAATTTACTAAGTTTAATAATGTATTTAGTCATAATTTCAATGTAATGAAATTAATGGTTGTAATAGTTTCTATTTGAGATTTTATTTTTATGACCATATTTGTATAAAATACTTAGGAATACTCTACTGAAAATTTGGGTTTCTTGAGATAAATCGACTTAAGCAATACACAGCACTTCATTTTTGAATTCTGTTTTTTGTTCCTATTTAAGTATGAAAGAAATGTTTACCTTCATCCAAGCAAAAAAGTGTATAACGCTTACAAAAAGGTTACCAAAGTTAGCTTCAAGGCACTTCAACTAAGTCTGTCATACCTCAATTTTGTTTTAGGTTTCGAATTTTTTTTTCCAAAGCTTTTTAATGAGAATTTATGTTAATTATTATTTCCAAGATAACTGCATGAAACTATGCAGATATTTTCTCTCTACAGCCAACACATTTCATCTCAATGCTCGTTTTATTTACAATAAGACGAACTCTGGCGTTTATAATTCTAAATAGATAGTTTAAATTTAACCAACATAAAAGACATATGCAGAAAAATTATGTATATAAATTTAAATATGAAAATTATATGTAAATTAAGTATTTTAAGTGTATGATTTTGGGGTCATAGAAGCTTGATTTATCGTGTTACATACATAAACTTGAAAACAAGTTTATCATATTAAAATAACTTGATATTATTAATGAACAGTGTTAACACAACAATGTTAGTATTCCCACAGGTAACAAAGTGGCGTAGCGAATATTGGCGTGCTTTGTGAAAGATTAATTGAATCATTTCTACAGCAGTGATTAATTTCCTTCTATATGCTCATTCACAACTGGTGTGAAGTAAGCTGTTTCGCTAATGGCACCTCAGAATAAAGATAAAAGAAAGAAGGCGCAAGGTCTCAGCTCAGGTGAATGCGAAGGCCATTTTACTGGGCCAGCCGCCCATTCCACCTCGCCCCAGATGATGCATTTTTAAAAAGTGAAACAGGGCATGATGTCAGTAGCAGTGATCGTCTGTTGTTATTCTATTGATCCTCATGCATACAATTTCACTCACAGCACCGCAACTCTCTTATACGACATACCTCATTTTGAACACGATTTTCAACCTAAACTTTGTGTAGCAGGGAGCGCAATAGTGAAATGGTTACACCACTTACAGCTAATTGAAAATGCATATTAATGTGGTTTTATTGTGAACCGAGCGGAGTCTGGGTGGGATTTTACCGGTTCTCTGGTTTCCTCCGCCGACCATCAGCCTTCCTTATATTCATTTCACCATTATTTCATACCATACCGCTCTTCAGTGTCGTACCAGACTTCCGGTTGATCACCTACTCTGAATAGTCTTTTTGATACAGTGTCCCTCTGCTTCTTGGCAGGTAAGTCCTAGCGGGATGTAAGTGTTTCATACGAAGAGCATAAACAAAGAAGAATTATAAAATGTTCTATGGCTAAGCTTCTGAAGCTTAGTTTGTAAATTTATACGCTGATTTTATAATATAAAATGATTATTCCGAGATGGTGAAGATTTCCAAATATTGTTCCAAAGTAAGAAGGGCATGTAGAGAAAAAGTGCAATACCGTATGCTTCATATACATATAGCTCAGTTGTTTGACAAAGTAATGGCTGTTCTGGAGAGAAAAACTGTCTAGTTATAAACTTCTAATGAATCCTGAACTTCTGCCATAGCAGTGAATTCTACTAACGGTAAAAACTGCTGAAAATATAATTAATGGAATAGATCATACTTTTACGCAATTAAATCCTAACTCTGCTCGAGTATAAGAGATTTAGACAAATGTGGTTATGCAAAACCATTTTGTTGTAAGAAATAAAACTGAGTTGTGTGTGTCAAATGCACAGTAAACATTCTAAAATATTTAAATGATATCCCACTCCTTGTTAAGCACGAATTAGCATTTACAAAGCGTAGTTTTATAGGTACACTGGATAAATGTGTGGAAAATAATATTAGAATATGTACTAAATAAATGTTACAGTAAAAAGATTATTTTTCAGAAGGAAGTTTGACCAAATTCATTATGAAAGTGTGTAGTAAATAAAATGCAGTTGCCAAATAACAAAACTTCCTATTACTGACTTTTCGTAAGGGATTTCTAAGATTGTTTAGTGCAATTCCATTTATGAAATGAGTTAAGCCGTGATGTAGTTCCTCACTTGAGGCAAGGTAACTGGCAAAGTCAATGCCGAGGGAGTAGATTGTTCCAGTTTCGTGACTGACTGACTTGTTCTGGTTCATCAAGCCTGCTCCTAATGGAGGTTACCTCAACGTATGATGCATGACATGCTCCGTTTGTCACGACATACCGAACAGCTGGAGATGCTGTATCGTGTTTTCCTATCCGAACTTGAGGTCCAGAAAGATCAAGGATTTTCGAGAAGCCCTAGAAAAGCTAGGAGAATAGAATAAGTTCACTCTAGTATGCGTATCGGGCTATTCTGGAAAAGTGGCAATTAAATCGTAGATAAAATGTGAGCACAGAAACTATCTATAGTTTACGAAGGTGGCGCTGAAACTTGTTAGTTAATTGTAAGAAAAAATCTATGAGAAGTAAAAAAATGAAAGCTAACGATGCAACAAGTATGCTTTTTAAGATGTACTGCATTCGTTGATTTAAAATAGGAAACAAGTGAGACTCATGTCCGGTCCAATTACTGTTTATGGGAATTACATCAAGGGTCGAGTATTATTTATCTCAAAAGAAAGATTTTTGTTATTTATTTATGGAGGTTATACCTTAAAGTTATTCAGGAAGTTAGTATAATAACTACTTATACATTTACCAGCAGCCACAAACTATATGAAAAAGCACATGACGCTAAAACAGAATGTAAATGAACTAGCATTTAGGTAAATAAGTTTTTAATGAAAGTCTACCCAGAACAAGAGGAAAGTGGCATAGAAAAGTAAATAAGGAAAAAAATTACCTGAAACTCAAAATTTGCCACTAACATCGTGTTAAAAACATTGTGGCCAAGGCTATACCTAACAACTCAATATGATGAAAAAATTAAAAGAATCTGTTACTCAGATTTGATACCAACGTGCGTGCGCGAAAAAAAGCATGCTAGTATAGTAAGCTTGACGATAAATTTTCTGCAATGTGTGGGATTGATTTCTACTTTAATGCCAGCGTATTAGTGGTAGCGATCACTAACACGGCTATAAATTGCATAAAAGCTGTAATAAAGAAGTTGCGTGCTCCATACTAACAAAGTTGCCCGTGGAACAAGCAGGAACTTGGAAGAAAAAGTCACCTGGGCACATTTACCCCGGAAAGACGCAAATATTACGCTGAAACCCCCTTTCTTCCTTGCTCCAGGTTTACTTCCAAGCCTCTCTAAGCTTGACGCTTCATATGCCATCTGTTCCAAAAATATTGAGCAATATCAGCCTAATGTAAACACTGCTTCCGCTTTAACACAATGCTTCCATTGGATGCCTGAAATATTTGTTACGGATGCACACTCTTTCAAGGGTATTCCCCGCTAGTTGAAGTAAATTAGTTTTGTAAACTGCTCTGTGAAAAATGTGTGATACAAGAATTATTGACCGGTAAGCTTAATATTATAGTGAGTAAATAGTTTCAGTGTGTTAAAGCTAATGCATAATACGTGTAAGAAGCCTGAGTTACAATTTTTGGTAGTTGAAAGTTCTAGCAAGTTTTGCGTTGAGTAAAAAAAGAAGCTGTATATCACGATGCAAGAGCAATTAGCTGCAGGTATTCTTGGAGTTAAGTTATTTTAAAAAATAAATAACGCACATAGGCCAGTTATAAAAATTAGAGAGTGAAAATTAAATTTTTGGAACTGAGCAAGTAATGCAGTAAACATTTATATTTCAGATATGAATTAGTAAATTAAAAAACATTGGTAGGATTTCATATTGTAGAAGGACCGTCCTTTCATTCGTGTTTTTCGTGCCTTAAAGAAAGAGGTTGCTCTTATCGATTGTGCCGGTTCATAACGCCTAAAGACCGCGCGTGGGTTATGCTACTTGTCAGTTGCAGCAAAGGAAATTTCCAATATACATTGCTGCGACTCAGGAAACGTGTGCTCCTATCATTATTACAAAAAGCAGTTCTTTTCAACCGTACTGAATCGATGCAAACGAAGTTAGCACCTATAATACTTCAACAGTTACGATTCCCAGTGCTAAGATTCATATTGTATTAGAGATTAAAAGATTTTGCAATGCAGGATGTTTATAAAGAGCCAAAGAAGTTCTTAGGAATTCAGTTATTAGTGTATGTTGTTAATGTAATTATTACATTACTAGAAAACTTAAAATAGATCTGGTACACACAGAAAAACTTATGAATTCATTCGCATCTCCTAATTATACAAAGATTAAGGAATGACATATAGCTTAACGAAATGTTCAAATACGAGTATATTCTTTTTGTACGGGGACAAAGCATGCCAACAGAGCAGCCGACGTTGTTAAGGCACAACTTTCCGATGAAACCGAAATTAGCAAAAGTTTTGATGAACAGCGTTTGAAGCATATTTTTCCTTTATTTGCTTTCGCTAAATTTCAAATATTATAGGGTAGGTAGATTAGAATGCTTCGTGTTAGTTCTGTGTTCTAAGAATTGATCGTTTATATCAAATATAGTTTTCCCAGAAATTATTTATATCCAGTTGCAATAAATAAGCAATTTAATTATATAATTTATCTAACAAAAATGTGCAATCAAACTGACATCCTGTGACATTTGAGTGCTTCATTTGTCACAAATCTATAGCATTAAATAGAGTAATGCACCACGCTGTAGCGAAAACAATTTTCAACATTAATAGTGTATTTATTTATACGTACACTTCCATGAATGACGTAATTTAAACACGTTTCAGTGGTTTTAGCGTTGCAATATTTAGGAATATTTTTGTAAGTTTTTAATCTATGCATTTTAGGCCTAATTAACGGTTATTTAGCAAGGGCCATATCACCAGAAAATCAAAAGTTTGGCTATTTCAAATGAAGTAGATAGATTAAAGTGTCTCTTTTTGTTTCAAATTATGAAAGTTACTAGATAAGTACATAGGATGCGGGTTATTGACCGTACGTGTATCCTTGATGTTTAAATTAACCGCTATTGAAACAAACTAAATAAATTAAGATAAATTGCCTCTGCTTAACTGAGCAACTTTGATTTGGCTTCACCTAGTGTCTACGTTTGCCAGTTCCTCTGATCAGCTAGTTAATCTCAATATCTCAGTGTTATTATATCTTGGTTCAAGAACGTTTGTGTGAATTTAATTTTATTCTGACTGTCTCATTATGCATATTCTGCCAAAATTATGTGCCTAACCTGTTTCTATAACAGACAGAGTCTCGTGTCAGAATCGTCAGTACCATCCAGTATAAAACATAAAAAATCTGTATTCCGTTTCTTCCTGTGCTTTCGGTTTACTCTCATTCAATTCTTTCATGTGCTAGACAAAACCCTACCCACCTCATTAACACAAAATTTGATGTACTTTGTGAAATTCTAAGAACTCTTCTCCGAAGAGCTAACCGGATTGTATTTACATGTTGTGCTCTTTCCCAATCCCTAAATTTTGCTTTTATATAACTAAGTAGGTCTTTGAATATTGTAGAAGTAAAACATTAATTGGCTTACTAAGCACTATCTAGAAAACGCGTTATTGTACTACTAGATGCTCTTATGATAATGCTAGTGTGTTATGATCAGCTGTTGTCTTGATATTAGTTGTACCAAATATACAACATTTATTGAGCTATATGGAGCATCGCCTATCGCAACAAATTTGAAGTTTTTTTTCTTTTCTTTTTTTTTCTACTTATACCCCGCCTTTAACTCCAATGGTCATATCGGCGGCCGTTCTCCTTTTGAACTATCGATGTTGTTAACTCCCAATTGTTGGGTTGTATAATTAAATCACACACACACTCGCCCTCTCATTCATACTTCCAGGCTCTGGAGAAGATGGGGAATCATCTTGGTTGGAGAAAAGTCCCCACCCCCAGCCGGGAATCGAGCCCGGGACCCACAGCACGGCAGGCAGGTGCTCTACCGACAGAGCTACGGGGCCAGGAAAGAATACTAGGAAGGTGATAAAATAAGAAAATATCGGGGACGTTATTAAGCTATAGACTTAAAGACATTATTGGATGAAAGGGGTTATCTAGCTCTTAAACGAATTCTTCGTGTTGAATGCACAAACAAAATGTGAATGTTTGTGAGAAAAAAGGACTTCTTACATCACTCAAAATTCTTAACACAGAAATCTACTTGTATATTTTGCTTTTTGACAAGGAAAAAGCTGAAAATCAAAACGCTTGCATAGATTATATACTGTACAGGCTGTTTTACGGTCTGTAGGTATTAAATGTCACGATGAAACGAAAGCGCTGTTTATCGATTCTTGAAGCCAATACTCGCTTTAAGCACCGGTACTCCGATGCTCATATTATAACAATCCGTAATAGGTTTTTCAGTAAATTATGTTGTTATTAATAGTTCTTTTGTTTATAGATGCATGTAATAAATTGTTTCTACTCATCATGTTCAGATATCGCAGCATCACATTTAACAGCGAAGGAAGGCTCGTGTATTGATTGCTTTTTTAATAGAAATTCTGTCATATACTTCACTCGGTAACATATTCTAAATCTGTTGTATTGTGTTACTTGGTCGCACCGTGGCCGAGCGGTCAGACTGCTGGATTCTCACCAAGGCGATCCGGGTTTGATTCCAGGGAACCCCATGTGAGATTTGTGATGGACAGCACGGCACAATTGTGGCTTTTCTCCGGGATCTCTGGTTTCCCCCACCATCATTCCACCAGTTGCTCCAGTCTCATCCTTCTTTATATCCACTTCGCCCTCATTTCGTTCATCTACTTCTCTCACTGTCATTCCAGGCATTGGACTGATCCATAGTAGCGAGTCCTCAACACAACGCCTAAAGGTATAAGGGGTAGAGGACTAAGAATCCCCTAACACCGCTATAATATTATAGCTAGGGAGGTTGAAGACAAAGTATTGTTACTTACGATCACACAAAAATATTTCCTGCCTATTTTACACACTGCTTTGTTAGTACTCACTATTGCAACAGAAATACACACTTCGCTCAAACTTTCTTCAGTCTGACTAGATAGAAGGAAATAAATATTTCCAAGTATTCATTCACAACTCAGTTGCTGCTGCATGTTACAACAATACCTGGACTCTTTCTCCCCATTTTTTGAATGTTTTCATTTAGACACAATAGGACACGTGAAGAAACGCAATCAAGGTCTATCAAGGTCACCTTGCGCATAGGTGCGAGACAACGTGAAGTATCGGCCTCTTTCATTCCTTATCCTTAAGGCTAAATACAATAACCTTAATTTGTGGAAAAAGTGAAAGATTCAGAAGTATTGGAGGTTTATCTCGAAGTGGTAGACATGCTTCCACACCATCGTGTATCAAGACATCGACGCTATCGAGAGCCCATCCTTAAATAAATGTTATGTAAATAATCTAACCTATTACAAACATGCACAATGGCTCATTTATGGACATTCAGAAATATGTACAGAATTTATGAAGCAGTACATTATGATTAAAATTTCGTTTATAGAATACCAGTGACAGATGAAGTGTGATACGTAAAATATCTGTGGTATTTTCAACGTTCACCTCATTCCTGTGAATGCAGGTGAAAATATGCTTCTTAAAGGTACGTAACCCTTCATAATAATGTCCAAACTATCTCAGTAGATTCCATCTTGTTTGTCTGTAACATAACCATTAACACAACATGAATATTTAATTTGTTTGAACCCAAACATTAGACCTGAAAATTTGAATCAGTCATTCGTGATTCAGTATCAATATACAGCTTGTGTAAAACGTTGTGAGAGTTCGCACTTCTGAAGCAAAAATGTGCATTAACACTCATCAGCTCACCTGTATAATAACAGATATTGTGGTTCAGTGTTTCAACTGATGTGAGTGTAATAAGTGCAATACTTTGGATATATGACTGCCTGCAAATTATAATACTTAATCACATGCTCTCTACCATTAACACCTCTTCTCATTTCTCCTCTGTTTCGCACATGAAGTGCCATATCGTTTTACACAAGCTGTAGATGTCATTAAAGCCAAGCAGACCCTACCATTCTATCGATCCAAATCAGTGTTTTTTACTTCACTAATATAATAGCTGATCTGTCATTGTAAGAGGTTCTGAATGCCCTTCACTTGGTGCTATGTTGCAAATTATTGCAGTGAAAATTATTTGTTTTAGTAAAATATTTGGAGATAGTACAGGTTTAAAAATTTGTTTACTCATTTCAATGCGTTCAAGCTTAAAGGCGGATATTTCTATTCCCTCCAGCTTTATATATATAATTAACTTTTTATAGAAGAAAAGCTTATTTATTTGGCTTTGGGTGAGGAGTAGTAGGTTGAATATGGGAATATGCCTCTAAAAGGGATCCTTGCATAAGCTCCTCAAATTAAGTAAGTAACTAAATAACTAAATAAATAAATGGACGAATAAGTAAATACACATACCTATATATATTCCTTGGCTGATACTAAATATTCTCTAAAGTTGCGGATTAGTAGTAATAATTCAATTTCCATTTAAATACAAAACAAGGAATTGCACCATAATCAATAAAGTTTAACGGTTGAAATAGTATGAGAAAAGAACAAACAATCCAGAGAGAGTTGCTACAGAGTAAACGACAAATATCTGACATAAATGAAGCCAATATTTTAGAATTCTTCATTAGCTTTTATTATCTAGCTCATTGAGAGAGAACAGAGATCGGGTAAAAGGGAGAGAAAGATAGACAAATGAAAGACAGGGACGATAGAAAGTAAAGGGAATTGCTGTGGTTTCGTTAAGTCATGGAATAAAAGGCCTGATTAAAATATTTTCGATTTCAATAAGCAAAGAGTAATTTTTCCGTTTCACCGTAGCATACAACATTAATAATAACAATAATAATAACAATAATAATAATCATCATCACCATCATCATCATCATCAACTGCTGCTGCTAATAAATTTATTACTGAAGATGTCCACCGCAATTGTATTACGAAACGTGTGGAATTTCTACCTCCAGCAGACCAGGGCATATCATCCCGGAAATAACATTCAGGAATATTGATTCCATCCTGGTTGGTAATGATTTTTCAATTATGGTACCAATTATACCTTTGGTTCAAAACTGAATGTCTTGAAAGACAGTGGCGAGTCTAGTGTAATTTATGGCCCGGGATGATTTTATGAAATATGTCCATCATTACTATCACTTATCACCAGAATTACGAAGTTCGTACCGGTCGCCGTTCCCTATGCAGGTTTCGACGGACCTTCTACCAGCATCCAAAGAAGTCATAGATAAGAGCGCACGGCGGATGGGCATTGATACCGTTTGCCCAGTGATAAAAAATGTCCCATGAGATATTCGTAAATGCACACCTATTTAGGTCTTTATGTAAAACATATAAATTATTATATGGTACATACGGGCTTGTCTCTGGCTGATTTTATTATTTAAATAGGCACACTGTGGCAACAACCAAGCAATTATAACGCGGGTTGTAATATTTATTGATCGAATGTTAAATAATATCCAAATAATAAAATTAACTTCTTAAATATCAGAAGACTCTTACTAGACAAAATACCAAAATAGGAATATTTACCCATCTGCGGCCGTATTACTAAAACAGTAATGCACTTCTGAAACCTTTCATATGAAAATCTCATTCTACGTCCCGTCAAACAAGATTCATACTGCGAAAATGTTCCTTCGACCTCACATGTAGTGATCCGGGCATATTTGTAATAATTTATTAGTTCCGGATCTGTAGCAGAGCTTTCGTTGGGATCCAAAAGTGCATCTCGTATGCGGTAAATCGCACCGAAGCCTGCATTCTTTTCAATTACACTTTTCAGTTTCAGGTAGAATGCTCTAGGTTTAGCAAATCCGTTTTGACAGATCTACATGCCGCTCAGATTCAGCAAGAGCTTCATACCTCTGGGCTCTAACAGTGTGATAGTTGTGGGTAAATCTTTGAACAAATGTACAATCAATAATATATTTCTACCAAGTTGTTCTGTTACTAGACGTTTGGCAGTTTGTATGCTAGAACTGCCATCGGTTTCTAAATTGCCTAATACCGAAACAATTTTGTCATGTTTGGCATAATAGTTACAGCCTCTAGTCAAGTTCCCCATCTGGTGAAAACTGGCCGTGGTGGTAGCGATATGTCTGATAGTCTCTGAACTATGCAATTCTGTAAGATGCTTTCAAAAATATATTTTTTCATGTCAGGTGCAAAGCTGTCTTCACCTGCACAACTACATTTGATTGATTCGGCCACTCGGTGTAAAGCACGTGCTAAACATGGCGAATTCGTACACGGGGGGAATTGCTCAAACTAGGAAATATGCGAGAGGTTGGGGTTTTCTATCAGGTTTCATTTCTACAAAAGGTTATGGGTGACACTAATTATCACTAAAATTCACTTAATAAGAATATTTACTAAACTAATTAATTACAAAAATGGTTCCTCGGACCCATACCTTAGAAGGTCAGAGCACTCCGACCTGCCTGGTCGAAGACCTGAACACAAAGAGAAAGACATTCGCATACTCTCAATCATGCTACCAGAGGGTGGAGGAGTGAGGGAGTGACGTCACACACCACTGAAGTCACATAAACTATCATTTGTATTAATTAAAACAGTCACTTGTGACATCTCTCCCTCGCTTCCTCGAAGATCAATGTTTACATTGATCTTAAAACAATTTTACGTTACATTTTTCTTTAAGACAATTTCTGTTTATATCTTATTGCTATTGTTTTTTAAAAAGTTTATTGTTTTTTTCACAATACAATATATGAAAATTCATTGAAAATCTGTGTTGCCTCTGAAATTCACTGACAATGTATCCTCTGAGAGGATATGAAAAATCATGCCACCTTCTTGAATCTAAGATTAAAATTTCAATTATTTGTTTTCATGTCTATAAGCTGGTTCATACAAATTTTTAAATTTAAAAATTCTATATAACTGAATAAGAGATCGCAGTAGATTTAAAAAAAAAACACCAATTGATTATAAAGTTGGAGTACCCAGTGCAAAAACTGTTATTTCGATAATTTGGCCACTGTCACAACACAACCCTACTAAGTTAGATGCAACACTCAAGTTGTTTTTTTTTTCGAAGTACTACTCACTGTAGATGTCTGTTGGCTGATTAAGATCAACTGAACTTGCTGGTACCCTCAATTAGTGTGCTGTAGAAAGGGGGAGCCATTCCTCATAATTGTCACACGAAAATCTTGTGTCAACCTTTGCTCGGTTAACACTTTCTGTATGTGTCCTCTGGAACCTGTGTTGAGGGGAAAATACCTCCCGCACCCGACGATTATGAGTAGTACCTGTAGACTATGGCCATACTTGGCACACAGATTGCTGGCAAGCATGCCAGGCAGCTATGGGGTTGTTGGTTGCTATCAATAGTGGCTAAATGTGTTACAAACTGGGGCTCCTTATTGAACTCAACTAAGCAAACTGGAACAAGTTTACAACAGTATCAGAGACAATAAAGAAGTGTTTTTCGAAGTGACACACAAATTGAGTAGAGAACATACAAAGCATTCAAAAATAAGCTGTGATTACAAATACAATATATTAAACTTTTTGAAAAAAAAATGAACCTAAAATTACAATACAGAACACCAATATGTATGTGCACACATTAACAATATATAAAAACTATGTGTGTGGCCACAAAAAAATCCTAATTAAGGGTAACCTTGAAAACTTTAGTGCGCACTACCTAGATTTGACTTACAAAAATTTAACATTTTAGAAATTACAAGCAATGTTACTAGTAATCACATTTTTGCTCTAAGACAAAAAATTGACAATTGGTACAAAACACTTAATCAATAATGAAGTGTATTGCAACACACTTTCACCTATGAGCAAAAAAATTGACTTTAAATACATACATATTAACACAATATTTTGAAGTAACATACTGAAAAGATTACAACTGTAAGATGAACACACTATTCCATTGAAAATGACAAACTTTCATTTAATGTACATTTCTTATTCAGACTCATTGTCTAGGTTCATTGACTTTTTTTCTTTCTTTCATTCGATGGTACAATTATTTTATTAGCCATGGCATAATTCGAATTTATAAATGAAATATTATTGCCTTCTGGCATCATCACTAATCAAACAGTTACACGCTCCCTTCATGCAACATGATGCAATAAACCCTACTTTATCACATACAAGTTACACATACCAAACAGGCAGTTAACATCGCTAACACTGAAATAAACATCCACAATTTAGAAGTAATACCACAAAACATTACCAGATGCCATAACAAACATTGACAAATAGAGAAGCAAGAAAACAAATGCAGCATACCATAAGAATCATATGCAAAACACAATATATGTGCTGACAACACATAATCAAAGCAATATAATTATTTCCATCATTTCCACATGTACTTTTCAAAGCCATTACTAAGACAAAATACAGATTAAGTTTGTACAATGTCCACTAACTTCTTCCGAAGCAGTTCAGCTGTAAAGAAAAACATTCATAACACACTTATTGTTGGAATACTCATCCATTACAAAAAGCTACTTACTACACATCTCTTGACACTGTGATGGACCACACAGCTCACCGACACCATACATGATCCATTCTGCAGGCACATAACAGTTCCCCTGCAAAATTTCACATAAACTTCTACGCACTACTTCCTCTATACTACCACTGCATTCAAGGGTGCATAACAGCAAATCCTTGAAGCCAAAATAATTTTCACAGTACACACACACAAAATGAACCTGAGGAACTCTTCCACAACCATCAGGAAAGTACATACACACTTGCAACAATTTGAAAAGAAATAAGGAAAGAGAAATTATAGCATTCTTACCCCTAAAAGAAATGTCGAGTGAAACACAGGAAAAGCTAAATCAGAATTTTCCCAAACTTCCAAACCTAGATATTAATTTAGACATAACATCCCTCCTAATTCTTTGTTAAACTAAATCCTAACCTAAAGAAAGCAAAATTATTTAACGACGCCTAACAGAAATTACTATAACAAACATTAACAACCATATTACAAACCCACTGCACATAAAATCCCAAGTTATCGAAACACAATGTGACATCTAAAAAAAAGAACAGTAATCCCCAAGTTTACTTCTTTTATAAGTTATCCCCATTATTTGTGACAGTGAAATAAACGTGAATGTATTAAAGAAACTTCTTCATATAACATTATGCCAAAATGTAACTCTCAATTTAAGACAGGAAAAGAAAATACATATTACCATCCCAAAATTAAGAAATGATGAAACACCAAAACTTATAACAAAATACAGCTTTACAAGACAAAACAGGGAAAATAATAATTCTGATTGACCATAAATTTAAAACATATGTTTCAGAAAAACTGTGTGTAATAATTGAAACCTAAATACCTGAAAAAAATAAATGCATTGTTAAACACCTTAGTACCGAATAAATGACAACTTCTAGTAATGCCTAAAAAAATAAACACATTCACTTAATAAGAATATTTACTGCAATAGAGTAAATTACATAGGTGGCCACAGCGGCCAGTTATCTGCCTAAAGAGGCTGCGGACGAATTCATCTGAACAGGCCGAAGGATGGTCCAAGAGAGCGAGAAACCTGTGTACACAAGCCTATTATCCAATGGGTGATGGAGAGGGGAGTGACGTAACAAGTACTACTGAACTCAAACGAACTATTATGCTAATTAAAAGTCACTTGTGACAGCATTAAATTGTTAAATTAGTAATAGACTGAAAAGGTAAAGTCTAACTGAACAAACCAATGCCATAGCCGAAATTTTAACCATGCATCTCAAGTCTCCGTGCGGTTGCTCTAAATCCTGACCTACCATGGCAACATGCCAACATGATTAAATTTTCCCACTGACTCGTATTTTTCTCGGTACTACTAGGATATCTCGTATACATAAGAGATAACACCTCAATGGTGACTTGATAGCTGCATGTACTTTGAGTCTAGGCTTCATAGTCTGTCACTATTTGATGAATTAAAGACGGAGACCAGGAGATCCGTAGCTCAAATCCAGGCAGTGATATTGAATTCTACAGTCTGACTCCACCTTTCTTAATGTTAACCTACACACAACTACTATGAAATAACTTATTTCTAGCACCACACTAGTTTAAGCTTCCATAAAAAAGTAAGAAATATCAGTTATTAACGAAGCAGACCTTTCACGATAACTATAGATAATAATTTTACCCCGCTGTCTAATATACGGATGTATACGAATGCACAGAGGGAAAAAGTAGCAATACATAGAACGGACAGTTAATTTGTTGTGGATTATTTGCTCCACTTCGTTTTACCGATCGCTTAATATGTTTTTATTGTTTTTTTCTCTTCCAACGCGCAGCTTCAGCGTTGTGGGAGGTACGGGGTGCTATTCTTTTTTATGCACTCCCCACGGAGATATTGACTGCTTTAAAGGCAGTATTCAAACGGAACGGCAGATATTTTGTCCAGCTGGCGGATTATTTAACAGGAAGATGAATTTCTGAAATCTTTGTAGAGCAAGTAAACAAAGCATCTATGCTTGACATTATAGTGAGTAAACAATAGATTGCAGTGTTTGTGTTGTTTGTGTATACTATTTCATCTGCTTTAATATGTTGTAATTTTACAAACTAAGTTCTCGGACATGAAACTTAAATTAAGAGATTATTTGCGACATAAAGCCATTATCGTTTGAGTAGGTAAGTTGCGACAAATACCTCAGAGATCAAGTTCACGACACCAGAGAAGCATTAGAAAACAAGTGCTAACGACATAATATCGTATAGACACTATGGGTATGAATACACCAAATTAGAATACGGTACACCAGTAGTTCTCAATGATTTCTTAGGAGGTAATCACGTCATTTTATAATTTCACCTCCATTGTTTTGTGCATTAAATGTTTTCCTACAGTTCCAGAGGCAACCTAGCATTATAGAGGTATACAGACATCCATAGTGATATTAGGAAATGAAGGTTAAAATTTTATGGAAATATTAAATGATCAACTACAAAAAGGCTCATAGATCAAATTAGAGAATTTTGTGAAAATAGAAGTAAAGAACAAGTAGCACTATGAAGTAGATTGGTGAAGTAAAAATGATAAAGGAAAGAATACATAAAGGAATGAATAATAATTGCAATAATAGTATTCATGGTAATAATAGTAATAATGTTTTATATATATATAAATTTACGTCCTCCAACGTTAA
>CM060950.1:73043931-73086431 GCA_030765055.1 Mantis religiosa | reverse complement strand
TGGGTTTACAGACAGCATTATCTTCCCTGCCATGCAGTGGCCGAGACACCTCTCAACGCAGGTCAACTCTCAAAGAAACGTGCAAATGATGACTGAAGTAAAATGAGAAGCGAGGTAACATGTAGTGAGAGGAAATTCGGAGGATATAATGAACCCTTTTTGCAAACCGGGACAAACTCCGGAGAAAAATGGGTTAGAAAGGTCGGCCACTGGTATGGAACCGATAACGTTCTGAATGTAAGCCAAAGACGTTACTACCTGAGCCATTCCGCGTGGTGGAAGATATAAAGTTAATTACGAATGGTCACTATTTCATAAATAAAATTACTTACCGATTATCAAGATTGTTCTGTGACATTGTTTTGATGCCCCTTCATATATAAATTCCAAAGTTCGAATGGGAAGTTGTTCTTCTTCATTTTGGTTTGTGTGCAACCAGAATATGTAATTGAAAATCAGGTAGATAGCATGTAGGTAATTTAGCCTCGAGTGAGATGAGTTTACAGAGAATTTACTCTGAAGCATGATAACTTTATTGACAGTTGAGCGTCAGTTTCTCTAATCTCATTCCTACATGTTTATAGAGACAGCTGTTGCTGAAAGTGATTGAAATTCAAGCACTACCTGGAATGGTTTCCTAAATAGCTATTAAATGCCTGGAACATGAAGAGGAGAGGCTGTGAAGAGGCTATAATGGCACCGGGATACACGTTTATTCATACTGATACCAGCTGTGTTGCAATAGAGTGAAAGGTGCTGCTCTTAATTAAAGGGAATATCTGCAAGTCACCACTCTGATTAAGAATAGAGTTTAATGTAAATTATCTTGAGTACTCCTAAGTTCCTTTTATTGTCAGAAAGAAAACGCCACTTACATAGGTCACTTTCATCGTTCCTCTTAAATTGTGACTGAAGCAGTCACTTATGTAACAAACACCTTTAACATAAGGGATGCTGAATAAAACTTATTATCACGTGTTATTTATGAGATAAACCAAGCAAGATTTATCCGTGGTAATCTCTGAGGCTTACATCCGTATGGTCCCTGGATCGATTACCATTTGGTTGGCTGGTTTATCCTTAGGCATTTTCAAGGATTTCCTTGGTAGGTGAGCGTTCTAGGATGTGATTGAAAACGCCAATCACAAAGCCAACGTTAGAAAATATTGGCCTGGATTGTTCGGAGGGGATTCGGCACCTCGACCAGACATGTGTACATGTGCCCCAAGTAGGGCACCCCGAGGAGGGAGAATAAGGTGATTGGAGACAGCGCGGTCGACCCCAAGGAGTCACTAGAGTACATAGTGCGGGGTCCCACACTTTGCTATATAGACACTCCCTAGAGGTTCAAGACAATCGTCATCCCACCTACCGTAGTCCCGAAACAGTCACGAGGCCATTTCGGAGACCGGAGGCCTATACCATAAATTATTATTCATCTTTCCTCACTTAATTTAAATATTGGAATTAAATTGAAATCGCCCCCAGAGCAGGGAGGACTCCAGGCAGACTTGCAAAACCGGCATCCGGCCAGCCGAGTTCCTGAATCGGCCACTGGTCCAGCTCGGTGACCAGAGTCCGTCGTGCCGGAGGAGAAACTGTTCACTCAGAGCATATCAACCCGCTACGCACTGCCAAGACTCCCACCTTCTGGATAACAAACTATACAACTTCTAAAGTGTGCACATTCACTGGTTGGAAGAGTTATAGTTGTTACCTTCAAACTTCTAAAGCAATTCATCGAATGGAACAAAAAATATCGCCTTTAAATTTCTACCATACATATATCAAAACTAAGCCTTTTATAATGCAGTATTTGACAACATTGCACTAGGTAACCAAATGTAGAACGTGCGGTGACGCCTTGAGGTAGTTTGTGAACTCAACAACTATGTTCAACTGCACATATATGTGTATCATTTTGAGCTTGCAGGAAGAATCAAAACGTTATGTGCTGGAATTGTTATGGGTATTTTACATTGTTTGGGACAAAGCAAAGGTTGTGAGTGCTACTGAAGTTTCACTTGCATTTTTAATACATTAATATGAACTGATGTGCCAATGTTTGTGTTAACAAAGCAAATTGCAATTTTCACATTACTGCAGTGAAAATATTGCAAGAAATAAGAACCAAATACATACAACAAGTATGGAACATCATTTTGAACATGGCCATGACTTTAGAGTTACAAATTTTCCAGGACCTCTCATATTTACTGTCCAAATAGAAAATAATACAGGGTAGTTAAATTATAATCGAACCCACTCGCAGCCTCACTCAACTCCGTGAAATAGCCGACAGTTGCAGGGGAGCTTAAGCCGGCAGAGGCGGACTAGAATCATTGATGCTGAAATGTTGACTTCCTGCTCTCAAACAAGTAGAAATTAGATATCTCGTCTAAATACTCTCCCTCATTCTTAGCAGTTCAGCAGCAGGTATTCTTGTGTTCTCTTGAACAATGTTTTCCCTAAGTTCCTGTAGTGTATGAGGATAGGAACGATACATCTCTGTTGAAACTGGAACCCTATCGCTACACACGTATGGAAGCGTTAAAGCCAAATGATCCTGCTAAACATGCGAATTATTGTAACTGGTTTTTTCAATCACTAGAAAAGAGTTTCATTGATCACAGCTTTTGTTTTTCACTAATTAATCTTGGTTTCATTTAACTGGACGTTTGAACACTCACAACAGTCGATGGTGGGCTTCAGAAAACCTGTGTTACTGGATGAATAGCCTCATTATGATAAAAAAATGGGATGTCGTGTGCGATAACTGGCAGAAGAATAATACAGCCCATATTCTTTGATGAAACAATTTCAGAATATCAGAGGTTAATTCTGAGGCAATTTTTCAATCGCTTGAAAGAAGAGAAATGTATGGATTGGTTCCAGCAAGATTATGCAACAGTACGTACAGTTGTCGAATCATTAAATGTAATAAGAAAGGTGTTTGATGACAGAATAATTAGTGTTGATTTGTGGTTCTATCGTTCTCCTGACCTAATGAGTTGTGACTTTTATTTATGAGGTTCCTTAAAATTCAAAGTGCATCTTTCCAATCCTCTACATTACAGGAAATAAGGGCAAACATTGTTCAAGAAATCACAGGAATACCTGCTGCTGAGCTTTGGAGAGCGAGCGAGAATGTTTTCACGAAATATTCTGCATGTTCGAGAGCAGAAGTTCAAGATTTCCAGCATCTATTATAAGGTAATAATTCTAGACATCCTCTGCCGATGCAAGTTTTCCGGCAACTGCAGGCCGTCTCGCGCAGTAGAGAGAGGTCTTGAGTGGGTTCGAATGTAGTTTTTTGAACCATGTAACTAATATTCTATACTTAACGTTATTGTTGCTATGCATTGTAAGTTGACATTCCCGACTCGTGAGTTTATTTCTCCATAGCAACACATATAAGCGATACAGAAAGCACTAGTACTGTAAGTAAAAACATTTATTTTGAAATATTGATTTGTGACATAATTTGTACAGTTATATAAATAAAAATAGTATGCAATACATACATGGTGAGCACATAACGGAATCTCGAAAATTGAAAAAGCTCGATGCAAGCGCCTCGTTTTTTCAAGCCTTTCCTCGATCCCTATAGTCTTTATTACATTAGTATTGCAATATACTATAACTACCCGTTATATTTTGTAAAACAAAGTGGTATCGTAATTATCTCAAGTGGCGGTCGTAGCCCAGAAGAGTTTCCTAATCGCATTTCATAAATCCTTTCACTAAGTCTGAATATATGACAAAGATAAAGAGCACCTATTCATAAATAAAGAGTGTAATTGGCAATGTTTATAAAGTGACTCATTGAAAAATTCCAAATGCTACGCTAACATTTTTTGTTACTCGTTTTTCAGATACTTATATTGACTGCGGAATTCAGTATTATTTCGGATCAAATTTTCTATTCCTATCTCTCGATCTACCTATCTACACGCACAACCACCCACCCACCTACCTACCTACTTACTTACTCACCCATCAACACACCAACTCAGCGACCTACCTACCTGCCTGCTCACCCAACCTATGTGGCCTACCACCATAGGTGGCCTGCCTATGAGCGCTCCACCCGCCTACGTACCTGTCTACCAACCTACTACTTTACGTATCTGCAGATCTATCTAACCGCCTATCTGCCTTTCTGCCTCCACAGCTATCAGCCTACCCACATACCCACCAACCTGTCCACCAATCCATTACCTACCTAACCACCTACACACCTACATACCCACCTAGCCACTATTTACCTATCAAGCTACTTAAGGTTCCTCTGGTTTAACTTGAAACATGACCTATCTGTGACAAGGGAGGGGTGAAAGTTTTTGTAAGCATATTGTCACTACTACCCGCAAGTGCCTCCTACAGGTGCTGCAACCAGTGCAGGGCTTGCTTATTTACAAACAGTGGAATATGGTAATAATGGAAATATTGTATCGAAAGCGCTGTTGTAGGAGATAATTGAGAGAAACAAAGATGTGTTCAAACTGTATACTACATAGCTGAATTAAATGGACATACGTTACCTCCGTGCCATTGTGATATGAATGCTATCGAGCTAATATGGGCAAAAATCAATGAAGGAGGTAGAAAAGATGTACTGAGGAAAAGACGGATTTATTGATATGTTGGAAAATTTCACCATAAATTTAGAACAAAGTGACTCTCCAAAATATCCCTAATTGATGGTATATCTACACCATCGCCATCTACCAGTAGTCTTTGAAGCGCTGCACTTGAAAGTATTCAAGGGAAAGCTACAATACAATCACGCAGAATCAACAGAATATTGCATGGAAGTAAAGCTATGTGGGATTAAGCAGTCATGGGTTACCTACGCGGGCAATAATGCTTCTATCTACCTCCCTCCCCCCTCCCTTTCTCTCTCTCTCTCTTCTCTCTCTCTCTCTCTCTCTCTCTCTCTCTCTCTCTCTCTCTCTCTCTCTCTCTCTCTCTCTCTCTCTCTCTCTCTCTCTCTCTCTCTCTCTCTCTCTCTCTCTCTCTTTCTCTCTCTCTCTCTCTCTCTCTCTCTCTCTCTCTCTCTCTCTAATTCCCATGTTTCAAGATAAACCAGAGAAACCGTACATAGAAGTGATGCACTGTGGAATTAGGCAGTCATGGGTTACCTACAACCTCTCTCTCTCTCTCTCTCTCTCTCTCTCTCTCTCTCTCTCTCTCTCTCTCTCTCTCTCTCTCTCTCTCTCTCTCTCTAATTCCCGTGTTTCAAGATGAACCAGACGAACTGTCTGGTCTATCTACCCAACCTACCCACATACCCACCCTTAGCTGCTCACCCACCTATCAACCTGTGCACACATGACTACCCACATAGCTGCTTTACTTAGCTCCCTTCCCATCTAACTTTCACCTGCCAATCTACCTACATACCTAGATACCTATCTTCTTATCTTATTTTCCTAGAAAAAAGGCTACTGAATATCATGAAAATGTTTTCTAACACATTTAGATCAATAGAGCCTCAATTAGTTTATTTTTTCGGGGGGGGGGGGCACATGAAACATGAGAACGAAAGGAATGAAAGGGAAATATAGGAAAGGAAATTGTGGACAGAAAAACACTCCAGCATTCGTCTATCCATCAGGGAAAGCTCACACAAACCTAAAGTTAGTGCGTGGTTGACGGGAACTTAACTGGGGACTCCCGACTACGAGATTCGCATCATTGAGGGGCCACCTTGCGCGGTTATAAATATAAAAGAATCACTCTTAAGCTATGGACATTTATACCAATTCCACTTCACTCGGTGCATGCAACTCCATTTTTTTAATGTATTGTTGGTATTCCTGAACTTTAACTGTTAAACATTTTCATGTTGAAATTCTTTTCATAATTAAGATGATGGAAATTCTCTACTTTTCAGCCTTCGGCTATTATTTCCTTGTGTGCAGATTTTATTTAAAAGGATCTGCGTTGGAATTTTATGCAAAGCAACAAGCCTTCAAGTTTATTTGTCGGAAACGGGTCTCTAGAGGTCGTAACCTTCCACACGACATGCGGCACTTAGCAGATTGGTTCTTTACCAAGATACTATGTGTCATCTCTAGATAATGAGATTGTTGACTTTAGTAAAATTCAGAGTTGCTTGCACAAGAATTAGATGCTGCAGGCAGAAGCAGCACTAATACTTTGCATAGTTTATGCAGTTTGTTATTTAGCTTAATACTATATTTAGAAAAGCCTACCTGGTAGTACTCTTGTAAAATATATCCTGCAGTCTCAAAACCTTACTCTTGGACAAACTATTGTTACAAACGTTTATTCCTCATTCGCATTCTAATAAACGTTTGTGAAAATTATTTTATTATTAGGTTTATTGTAAGTGGAAGTAAAATATAAGAATACAAAAGACTTAAACCTGAAATTACGTTCTCCTTGCATGGCTTCCTATTTGAGAAAAGTATGAATATTTAAAAATTAAAACCAATAGCACACACACACACACACACACACACATATATATATGATATATATATATATGATATATATAATATGATATATAAACTGTGTACTTTAACGATATATACATTTTTGTGTGGCAAGAATTCTTCTATCTCTTATGATTTACTTGTTATGCAAAAGTCACCCAGAATGAAAAGGCACTGCACAGGCTATACGACACATTTAATTTCTCCCAAAATACCTCACTCAGATTCTATTTAATTACTTATTAAATGTTCCACACAAAGGGACTTGGGCTCAGAGGATTTTATTGACATCCTTCGTGACGCGTTCTTGAAAGACACGTGGATGCGCCTACACCACACGCATGCACACATCCTACCTACACAGAGCTTTTTTAAAAATAGTTTAATTTGCGTTCAGGACGCAAATATATATTTCCGGTGAAACCTGGACATCGATTTTGGGTGGTATATCTACAATGTTTTTCTTACTTGCTGTATGCAATAGAGCTACATCGCAGGTTCGAAACCTGTTGGACCGACCACTGCGACCCTGGATTTCTTTTTCAGCCGATTTCCGTGGTTGATAGGGATACGCTGGGTTGGGTTATATAATGCCTCAAATGTTCTTATTCCTCATTTACGTATGCTTTGGATACAATGATCAGGCGGGTGAATGGCGGACAGGCGTTTGTCAATTGAAGTGTCTGCTCCTGACGGATGTTCAACCTGTGAGGTGTCGTACGGGGAACATGATGTAATGATTATAGACACTCCTCTCCCTGTGTCGAGTCTGCTGACCCAAATCTGATCGCCTTCTGTATCCTTCACTTCACCCTTCTTCCTGTATGTTTCAGAAGTACATTAGGTGACTGCTCCGCTTCCTGACAGCCAAATGGAGACATTATTAATAACTATAAGTGAATACCTCACAATTGAGCGACTAAATAAAAGGTAACATGGAAACATATTCACAGATGCCTTCTGCTTTGAGCTTATAAAGCTGTATTTTTTCCACATTTTGTCTTTAAAGTTGGACATCTAAGGGAATCACAGAAGATAGCTAGGAAAGAAAAAAATCCTCCGATGGCACATTTGTCGTTAGCAATTAAAAGACTAATAGCATAACAGGAATATTGGAATCGAGGTGTACTCCTACTGTATTATAGCTTTTTAGCACACTGCTGCATAATTTGTATCCTTGTAGAAAGTTGCATCGTCTGGATATGGTCTCCTTTGAGCTAAATGCCCTTGACCGGTGTATGACAGTTCCTCAGGGTCCTAAAATAGCATCTTTTTATCGTCTCCTAGCCATCAATGGACAACTGTTTCCCGGTTTTGAAGCTCTCTGAAGTGAATCGCTTGCAGGAGTTGCTTCAAAGCAACAGCCTATCGCAGTAATGCCACCCTTCGGTTTCCTCTGAATATTTGATCCTCCACTTCCAGTGTCGTGTATAGTTATTTTCACATGTTTCAGCCAGTTATGTCAGAGCTGTTCTATTATTTTGTGTACTTAAAATGATACTGCCACCGTTCGGCTGTGATTCTCTATCGAGTTCACACGTTTTTCTCGTTCAACAAGATCATGTGCTTGATCACTTTCTATAATGGCTGTCCATATATGATAGTGCCTGGAGGAATATACTGTTACGCATTCAGGTCCCAACTACCATCCCATTCGTTCACTTAGAGCTAGAACACAGCACTACTAGAGAGAGACGGCCATTACATTACATTAGAAGACACTAGATGACTGAAAATAGTACAGTGTAAATGAATATATTGGACTCCTCATATAGTTGAATCAGTGACAGATATTATATAACTTTCTTGTTAAACGCATTGTTGTCGTTACTGTACCATTAACACTGTAATGCAAGAATTATTTTGCTACTTGTGCCACTATTGTTGTAATTCATAAATCGGTATTCAAAACTCTTTCTGCGGTGTTTCGACGCATTTGATTCGAATAGCCAATCCTTAAAGCGATGAGTAATGGACTGGCCATCCATTCAAAACCGAACATCTGGTGTTCGAATCTCGGCAACTGCAGTTAAATGGGCCTGTGCTAAAGGACGGGTAGGGCTCACGTAAAATAATCGGTATGATGTCACGCGTGGAAGATAAGAGGGTGTTATTTGATTGCAGTTGCTCGTGTTTTGCCTTTTGTAAGAATAATATAATATCAACAACTCTAAAGGCTCGAAATTTTGAGTGTAACTGATAAAGACCAATAAAATATTATAAAAAATAACCTCACTAAAACATTTCTCAAACTGAATACAGCCTAATATTGTCATACGTGCTACACATTGCATTAAAGGGTTAAGATCTATAACTGCATAATGTTAGCCATTTAGCTACCGCTAACACATGCTCTCGGCTCTTGATATCGTTAACCGTAGTTTTCTTCTTCTGAGCAGGATGTTGTTTTAAGATACCAAAAATTACTAAATAGCTTGTAGTAATGGGCTAGAGGCTTTAACAAGTTGTTAAACTTTAGCCATGTGATGCAGAATGTAGGCATGAATTTCGTCCTGAGTATACATTTCAGGTAAAATTGATTTCCTTGTTTATCAAATGGCATCTTGTTTTAAGTGAACAGTTTTGACTTGAATCACCTAGAGACCAAGACTCGCTGTTTCTGCCTTAATTTTTCTTTATTACCCCTTTTATGTTTAATTTGTGATACAAAGCATTGGATTGGGGAGGAATATACAAAGATGTTTTGAGAAAACATGCTCAATTCCTTTGTGGATCCAGAGGCAATTAGTAACGTTACAAAGGATATGAACCCACTTCTTCGCGTCCTTACATTGAATCCAATCTACTTAGAGTTATTCCTAATGCGCTGTCTGATATCCTAAAACAGTTCCTCTAATTTAAATGTTATGAATAATGAAACCTCTACCTCTCCCCGTCATTTTTCCAATGTCGATGAATCTGAAAACTACCTAAGGAGTTGTTAAAAGTACTTGTCACGTACTTAAGACTTGAAAAACGATCCCAAAACACACATAAATTTATTTAATTTGAACATTCTGGTTTGAAAGCTGTGTCTCGTATAATTGCGGATTTTTCTAGCGTTGGCCGATTTTAGCACTACCACATCGACTTATCCATGTAGAAGATTATGCAGAATTTGTGTTTCTTAAATATATAAAAAGGCTAAAAGGAGCTCTAACTACTAGAACACTAAACTAAAAACTTATCGACATCGTGATGACGGACCAACGTCACAGTCCGACTCCTGCGTCCCCCTCCTATGTTCACCATGAGCGTCATGAGCAAGGTGCAATGCTTATGTATGGGACGTGGTTACCATGAAATATGTAGTGTTTAACGCCCGCTTTTACTACATACGGCACCGCAGGCGGTGACACTGATGATGCATGAGATGAAGATGGAGCACCGGTGGAATGAGATGGCGGGGGAAACCGGAGGTCCCGGAGAAAACCCGCCCCAACGCCGTGTTGTCCAGCACAAATCTCACTTTGCGGTCGCCTGGGATTGAACCCGGGCCGCCTTGGTGAGAGCCAAGCGGTCTAACCACTGAGCCACGGCGTGGCCATGCGGTTACCATCACAAGTCCCTTCGGACCAGGGAATGTGCTATTGGTAAACCGGACTTGCTACAGTTTACTAAAGTAGCTGCTTGTCAATTGGCCCCCTTGGGATCTCACGAGGCTAAATGCACCCGGGGAAAGATCACCAAGCCGGTACCGGATATCGAACCCAGACCTCCCGCTATGTAAGTAGCTCCACTACTATTGACTGAATGGAGACAAGAAGACGGCTACATTAAGCTTCTTTTCTTCCAATTTGTTTCCTTATGAGTTGGAGGACTTGTTGTTAAATATATACTGAATTTTGCGTTTACAAGTCTATGTGTGTGAGTTTGGTGTTTAAAAAAAGAAAACATTATATTTGGAAATTTTGTTTTTTTTCTTACTAGTTGGAAAATTGGAAAGGTTGAATTACACTGAAAGGCTCAATGGTGTAGCAGGGACTTGAACCATGGATTGTACGGTCTCCGTCCAATTATTGTAATCGACGGAGCTGCCATAGCAACATACCGGCGATACATTAAATTTTCTAGTGAATTATACAGAGAATTAAGCATGGTCTTGGCCTAGGCTGCAAAATTACACTATGCATTATTTCATTTCTGTACAATTTTCTGTTTGTTAGGTATGTTCTTTTAACGCTATTATCAAACACTTTACTCTCTTTAACTTTTATTATACTCATTATATTTTACTGTATATTTTTACTCTAATACTAAAACTACCCGCCTGTGTAGCGTAGGTGGTGGTGTATCTGCCGCACATCCAAGAGTTCCCGAGCTCGAAACTCGGTCAGAGTGAATTATATGGATATGTTTTTTTCTTCAGGATTTTACCTTAACATGAAAGATGAATGTGTGGTAACTATAGGCTCAAACGACTTATTTGAGTATCATTTCATGTATTTTTGGATATGACAAATGTTGAAGGATGTAAATTTTAAAAAAGACAAGTACTAAAACTAATTATATTACCCTTTCAAAATGTTGAAATGTGTAGTAAAATTATATTTTGGAATTAATTGTTAACTGTCGAGAAGCCGCGTTTATTTTAAAATTACTTTCACTTAAACTGAGTTACTTTTAAGCAGAAAAATGGTAATGCTCACAACTGAATATTTGTTAAAGTGGAAGCATTTTCTGTGACAAAGTATGATGTATGTCAAAACCTGGTTTCCCACTATCGTTTCTTCTGATGTAGCTGTTACAAACTGTTCTTGCAAAGGCATATTCTACTCTTCATGTCATTCATGGTAACCGGCATAATTATAAACGAAAATAGGTATATTTCAGATATTTAATTGCGATAGTGATAAGTAATCTTAAAAGCTAGTCTCATGTACAGTGTTAGAATTCTTTACTCCTTCCATGGCATCATGAGAACAACTGAAGGCTGTTAGTACTTCAAAAATGTAATTGAAAAATTCAAACAATTAAATCTCGGAAAGAGCTTTATGCTACAGATAAAATAATTAGATCTTCTGTGCAGTAAGTTTTTGCGTTTCTATTACAGTCAATCAGTTATACAAAATTCATTCCGAAAGGAGATTTCACAGCTATGCCCAGAAAATTAAAGATACACGTTTTATGGATAATATAAATAAACGCCTTAACTGTTCCGGATTTAATAAAAGTGTTTAGATGTGCATTTGTGAAATGTATTGAACTAAATACAGTGAACTTCAGTTATCCGAGCTAATTGATACAGAGAATACCTCAAATACGGGAAAATCCGTACAACACTGAACATTTTGGTGTGTTAGGCTGTAAATGAAGTAAAATGCAATAAACCTCTATATTAATTTGTTTATTGAACACAGCTTCTTATAATTGACATTGAATGCTTTTTAAATTTGGGTTAAGATACAAACAGATTAAAATATTCAATAACTTTGCTTTTAAAAGATTTCTTTATACTTTTGTTGCTAATCCCTTGGTTCTCTTGGACGCTAGCATCAAGTGATATAAAAATTACGCACTTAAGTTTATTATCCAGTAGCTTCTTGGATTGAACAGGAGTCTGGGTTAATTGGATTTGATTCCTTATGAGCCTACTGCACCTTATTTGGTATTTATCCCCTTTTCCTTTTTAAAATACAGAGGACATCATACATTCACGTCCAATGAATAACGGTATCGAAGTTTCGGGTGAAATACAATACCCCTCTAACTACTAGGTATATGTGATAGGGCAGATAAAAGCGTAAAACTCGGATGAGATGATAAACAACATTGGATCTGTAAAGAAAACAAACATCTAATATCTAAGTATAGAATAAACAATATTTCATACTAGGTAGTTGCGGTATTTTCTTTGCTTGGAGTTGGGCGGGGTCCCTAAGCTGCTCATGAGGAATGACCATACCTGGCAGGAAATATTGCTTATTTTATGCTTTAAAGAATACCTGTTGCAGGCGTTTAGCAGAAGCTTCTGACTCAGCGTTATATGCATATAAGTATATCCGAGAAAAGTAACTTAAAAGTTGTTACTAATTATCCAGATAATAAGCTACATTTGGATGACTGAAAGATATAAATGTAAGAATGCTAGAACAGCTAAATGATTATTGTAATATTTCTACTCTATCGAGAAAGATATTTGAAGCAAGGAATGTAAGTTTTAACTATTTTAGTGATTATTTGGCTGCCTTTCGTAAATCCAGAAAATAATTTTCAGTCTATGACTTGATAAAACAATAGTAGTTAACATGTACGATTATATATTTCGATTTGAGCAAGCCAGGGTTACAAATTTCGGCCGTGCAGGGAAAAGTCGCACTTGCAGCAGTTTTTCGCGCTCGGAAATAGAAAAAAAACATGATTGTTGTAGAATATGTAAAAGACTAGATTGTGAAGCTCTGAAAACCATATTTAGATAATGAAAAATTAAGGACGTACAATACGTAAATAAGTAATATAACAAGGGAAGAAAATTACCAAATGTCACTGCACAGTATCCTTTTCAGTTATTCAGGGAAGTTACTCAACTGGCAGTTACTGGTAAATGGTAGCTGGAATGCAGAACAACGTATTTACAAACATCTAATAGCTTTTGAATCCAAAATAGTTGTGCTTTGTTCTATTTATACCCCACCTTTAACTGTAATTGTCATATCTGCGGCCATTTTCCATTTTGGAACACATCGTGTTAACTCGTAAACGTTGGGTTGCCATTAATTTGAATTTTTATACATTGGATCACGCACACATTCGCACTCTCGTTTATACATACTTCCAGATTCTGGGGAGGATGGGGAATCACCTTGTTTGGTTAAAAATCCCCAACCCAGCCGGAAATCGAACCCGGGACCCCTCACACGGTAGGCAGGTGCTCTACCGACTGAGCTATGGGACCAGCAAAAAAAAAAAAAAAAAAAAAAAAAAGTCCTGGCGTGGTAAAATACCAATTATTTTATAGTACATATCTGTAAAGTCAGGGAAACTAATTGGTGATAATTTTTCGCTAATTTGTCCTTTGTTTCACTTTCTGCACAACTAGTTCCTTTAAGGCATATTTGATTCAGCTAATAAGAAAAAAAAAGCTACTTAAGTTTAGCAGAGTAAGGCGGTGGTGAAATTCAGTCATGCTGGAAGAACGGAATTTTGAGAAAGGATCACAAGGAAAGAAAAAAGAAAATTGCTTACTCATATCCATGAATGCAGGATCAAATAAGGAAGGTTTTGGAATACAGCAAAATTTCAGGTTTAAAATTACAGGGATCAAATTTAGAGCATCAGGCTTTAAAGAGGAGCGTGTATTCATGATTTTTAAATCATTAGGGAGCAACATTTATAATGCATTCAAGGGCAGTTCTACACGTATGTAAAACAGAATATTTGAATAAAACATTGCCAGTTGGTATTTTACCTTTTAAAAACACGTGCTGACGTTTAAAACTTTTAGGCATATCCCAAGGCATTGCCTTGATGCAGTTTTCAAAATTCTAAGTCTTTCAATATAGTTAAAATTGTAATTATTTATAAAGGGAGTGTACATTTCAGTTCGATAACCATAGGTCAATATTTTTAAATCCTACAGTTTAAAAAGATTTTTGAACCTTTTGTATTTGCATAAAGGAATGTTTTTTCAATATATCAAGGACAGTTTGTTTTATTTGAAGAGTTTCAGAATGACTTGTGGACTCCCCATAGTTCAATTGACGTAATAACATATTTTGTCAAATATTGCTTTAACGGCCTTGAAACAAATTAATAATTGAAAATTATTTCATTTTACAAAAGCGTTCAAATCATGTTAAATAAAAACGCACTATCCTTATACCATCTAATTGTTCACAGCGTTAAGCATTCCTTAAGTAATTTATCCGTTGTCTTTTATGATCGAGACTAAGCATGCACTTCACAATAAGCGTTTACAATTTAATTTTAGGAATTTAGTTTTACATATTGTACTACACTAAAGAAAAATGTTTTCAGTGAAACTATTGGTGACGTAACTTGGTAATGTTACTCCTCACTGATATTTGCAATTTTGGTCAATTAAAAAATAAAAGCTCAAACGCATGTCCCAGTTTTCTTCAAAAAGATTATAGTAAGTTTCAGTGCGTTTAACTTTCCAAGGGAAACCATCTTCAAGAGGTGAAAGTGGATTCTAATACAAAACGTTCCGTTAAATGGAAATATGGACATTTTAAATGTTAGTGTTATTTCTGAGATACATTTCCTTAAAATATAAAAATCAAATTTTCTGTGCCATAGAAACCTATATCCGTTACCTCTGTAGTCTATATTTAGAGAAATACACCTCTGTTAATTTAGTTAAAGTATATTATACTGAAAAAATAAACAAGAATTGTATATTGTGGAGTACTTTCTTTTGGTAAGAATGAACGAAATTTAGTTTATAAAAAACTGGGATTTTAAACTTCATAGGTTATTTACACACACTTGTGCTATCTTGCAAGTAACGTAGAAACCACATTTGGATCCTCAATGTACAATATTTGAGGAATGTTGACCATGAAAAAAGGATTTCTATCAATAAGTATTCTTTAAAATGTACCTTCTACTGCAAAAATGATTTGCTAAAAGTTCTTCTAGGTACGTAGGTAGAGGAGGGAATAATTAAGGTAGAGGATATAGGTCATTTAGAAATATAACCAAATATGATATTTAACATAAAGTTACGTTTTCATGTAAACCCCATTTTATTTATGACACATTTGATAGCATGGAAAACAAACTTTAACATATTGTAACGAACTCTAGTTTTTTTGCCCGCCTCGGTAGCTAGATGGTAGCATGTCTGCCTCAAGTTCGAAAAGTCCCGAGTTCGAATATCGGTCATGGTGAGTTATCTGGTTAAGGTGTTTCCGGGGTTTTCCCTTATCCTTTAAGACGAATGTCGGGTAATTCTAAGCTCCATGGACCCTGGAATCATTTGAGCATCATTTCATCCAATTCACCGTCCGATATGACTTAAAGTTGGAGGACGTAAATTCAAAAAGAAAAAAAGAAAAAAAAGAAAAAGAAAGAAAAAGAGAAAGAAAACAAAGGAAAAGGAACTCTAGTTCAGTGCACTTGCATGTGGATGTTTCGGGTGCCGCGAAGAATATCCAAACTATAGTAAATTTAAACGCCATGGTTTGTGCAGTATATCTTTTGTTACAGTGTTTATATAATCTCTAATGCGTTGTTTCAACTCCAGTACATTCTGCACTCCAGAAGCGTACATTATGTTTTTGACGTACCTCCACAAAAGGAAATGTAGTGGGGTGATGTCGGGGGCACACGGAGGCCAAAGAATTGGGCCACCATGGCCAATCCAAACATCTGGGAATGTCTCATCTAAGAACTGTTGGACTAATTGACATCCCCCGACATCACCCCACTAGATTTCTTCTTGTGTGGGGGGGGGGGGTACGTCAAAGAGTGTACGCCACAAGAGTGCAGAATATACTGGAGTTGAAACAACGCATTAGAGATGTTATAAATACCGCGGCAGAAGACATGCTGCACAACGCATGGCGTGAAATGGACTATTGGTTGGATTTTCTTCGTGCCACCCTAGGCACTAATGTGCAAGAGCAATGAACTAGATTTCATTACAACGTGTTAGTTTGTTGCATTGAAAACTTTGGGTTACATCATTATTTTGGTGTATAGTATTTATAGTACAAAAACTTCTCTTTGCACTACATTTGTTTGAAATGCGGGAGTTACACTGTGGACACCCTATATAATTAGCAACGGTATTTGTTACTTAAGAATGTTAATGCAATCGAGAAGTAGTAACGCCAAATTGATGTTTGCGGTTCAGTGCAATAGGTAAACCGGTAAGAGTTTTCTTTTTTTGTGACTGGAAATTCTGATGCCAGCAAAACTAATGTTCAGAGTACTATCTCTTGCATTATAATAGGCCAATGACTTCACTATTAACTGCAAACGGTTGAATCTTATCGACGTGATTTTACCCCACAATGTGCAACTGATGTGTGTTTCGTTGAGCCTCAAGCGTCAACTTCGCGTTAGTTTCTCTTGAATATTTTGCGTCAAAAACACAAGCTTTAGGTTTAAGAAAGAACAGAAGCTTATGCTTAAAATAATGTTTACTTACATCTTTCAATGCTCCATACCATCTACTCTAATTAGCAGTTGCTGCCTTCATTTCTGCGAGAAAGATGTTTCTCAATAGCTATTTTTAGCTCAAAAGGTATTAGTATTGAGAGTTCACGTATGAAGTACACTATAAGCTTCCATGAGCGATAATTAATGATTATATTCAGATATTAATTTCAAAGGCACTTTAACTCAACCTTTATACCTTTAAGAGTGCTGTATGGGAGAATCTCTCTGTTTTTAATTGAGGAAAGTTCATTTCCCCTGAGATCTATAGAAACGTACTTAAAGCCCAGATTCTCTCTACTCCTTAATAACCTGAAACTTAATGCCATCACAAGATGAATGCAGAATTCTCCTGAGCTAAACAGTCGAGGAAAGAGGGCAAACCTGTTGAATTTACTGCAACCTGAATATTTATTCCTGAAAAGACTTCATCTTACGTGCACTGAATGGAGCATGCAGCAAAGAAAGGATTAATTGATTTCTGAGGGGGTTCAACGAAGTGTCGGATGTGTAGGGAGGCAACCAGGGGAAAGAATGTGTTTCAGGTTAAAGGACCCGTCTAGCTTTTATCTCATAGGGCCAAGCCCATTGATTAACGATGTCCTTTTCTTATGGCGCGTAAGTAAAAAGGAAACTACTTCAACGGAAGAGTGACAAATTGGATCAGAGTGAGAAAGAAGCTGCGAACCTTCGAGAAAGAAGGAATCTTCTGGATTATTAAGCAGAAATTCTATCACGAGAACGTTGTGTGGCGTACTTCCCATACTTTCCTGAAACTGATAAATGTACCTCGTACTTAAGAAAAAAATCGGATCTTATATTTTAATGATTTCCTGTACTCCATTTTACTTATTTTTATTTTTACACACTTCTCTTACAATGTTTTTATAAAATTGATTCTATTATATGTACAGTGGGAAGTACAAACCAGATGCAAAATCCTAAAGTGACACTTATTAATTGACTTTTCATAGCATTCGGATATACATGGATGTACACGTCAATGTGAAAACTTAGTAAAATACAATTAACACAATTTATATAGTAGAAAGAATTAAGTGGTCAAATACATTGCTCTGCGGTTCTTCCATATGCAAATTAAAATTATTCTAAAGTGCATCACTAAATTTGAAACTTATGATGCAATTAGAAAAATGTGATTTTGAAATGACAAAAATTGACCTATGTAGTTTGAAGTTTCTAGTTTAAGCAAATATAAATAAATGTAAATTCTTACAAACCTCAGACAAGTCAAGAAATAATTAAACATTTTTACCTTTATCCAGCTTTTGTATGTGTAATTATTACCGGAGTTTCTCCAGGGAGGAAACTGTGTTCATCTGAAATAACGTACTAATTGTTGATAAATCAATATTACATTATATTGTAAAACAAAGCGCTCAAATACCTTAAAAGATTTGCTTAGTAATGAAATAGGCCTGTGGTTATTTACAGTGCTATCAGCTTTTTTATATATCGGTCAGACTTGAACAAGTTTAAAAAAAATGGAACACTAATCTTAACAAAATAAATAGATAAATGAATAAATAAGTGAATAAGCGAATAAATGAATAAGTGAAAAATAAAATTGGAATAAATGAATAATTAGGAGATTCAAGTATACCACTGATCACATATATAATTTTCATTAAATATGCTATCAATTCCAATGGTAATGACATATTTAATGACAGAATTAATCTTATCATTTCACTGACATCTATGTAAAAAAATGTTGTACTTGGTCAGTAATAGAGCATATTCAGAAATTTTGCTGATGCGAAGGTGTTCAGTATGTGTATTTTTGGCATTAACTGAGAAATGTGTACCAAATAAGTTAGCGATATTCATTTGTCGTCCTGTACTGCTGTACATGCTTTTCTTTTGGAATTTCTTGCTTACAATGGGGATTGTTAATAAGTATGCAAAGTAGTCATTCTTCTGGTTGCCCACCTCGGTAGCGTAGATGGTAGCATGTCTGCCTCACATTCAAGAGGTCCCGAGTTCGAATCTCGGTCAGGGTGAGTTATCTGGGTAAGGTTTTACCCGGGGTTTTCCCTTATCCTTACAGACGAATGTCGGGTAGCTCTAAGCTCCGTGGACCCTGGACACATATGAGCATCATTTCACCCGTTTTCCATTTCATTCACCGTCCGATATGACTTAACGTTGGAGGACGTAAAATTACAAAAAAGAAAAAAAAATACCTCTTCTGGTTTGAAGTAAATATCCTTTAACATCTTCATTTCCATGCTATTCTAACAAATACGCCTTTTATGACTTTTTTCACTAACACCAAGGCATTTTATAGTTATTGATTTATGTTTATAGCAGCAGGTATGATCCAACTATTGTGCTTTTTGGCATTAGTTTTAGAAATTTAGATATATAACTTAAGTAATCGTTCTCATGTAATACGTAAACACATTATTCATAATATCGTTGTGTTTATATACTGCATTAAACTTAAATTAAATGGTAAATATTGTTGTTTATTCGAAGTTGGCCCACAAAGAAGATGCTTCTTTGTTTTGTTCAGAATTTAATTAGCTTTAAAAAGCCTTTATATCGCATCTTGACAGAATAATTAACTGATTAAATTAACTTTCGGTTTTACCTTCTTTGTCAGATCATTGTCAGAAAAAGAAAACTGTAGCCCGAAGATTTGAGGCCACGGTGTTTCTATCAAAGATGATAATTTGAAACACATAGCTGCTTCTTTTTCTGATATTATCGTTCACAAGGAAACACAGAGCCAATTAATTACAATATAAGAGAAGGAAATCAACTACCAAAGCTTTTTTGGTATGATTTTGTCGGAAGTCATCAACTCATTGCTACTGAAAAGGGTGAGTAAATACGGAACGGCAACAACGTGTAATATTTATTTTTTGGTAGTGTTTGCCACAGTCTGTGTACACTGATGAACCGTGAAATGAAACGTTCAGAGGGAAGGAGAACTAAAGAAGTAAATTTTTCAAACCTAAGCTGAAGAAAAGTGAAAAAGAAAGAAGCCTGTGTTTCGCGAGGAATTTGAACGGACCTCCCATTCATGATACCGTGCCTTAACGACTTCGGCTACCCATATTCTACTACATTCATAACCTTATTATATTCCTATTCTAGTGCATTAGAAATATCTACGTTTGATTCAATACAAATGCTTTAATAAATTTTATTATAGTTTACCAGCTCTGAACCTAGAAGCTTCCGAAAGGGATTTGCAGGAAATTAAACTACTGTGGAAACGTAGAGTCAGACTGAAAAATTCAATGCCATAGCCGGGATTTGAACCACGGATCTTCTGGTTTCCGTCCAGCCGCACTACCATTGTGCTACTATGGCTAACATGCCGACATGACATTAAATTCTCCAACTGACTCGTATTTTCCCGGTAAACCACTTAGGAGTTCTCATAAACACATGAGACAACTACCTTAATGGCGACTTACTACTTGTAAGTACTTTAAGGCCCGGGCTTTTATAGTTAACCACTATTAGGTTAATTAATGGAAATTAATTATTCTTTCACACTGACCGTGTGTAGGATAAATTGTGGAAACGTAGAGTCAGACTGAAAAATTCAATGCCATAGCCGGGATTTGAACCACGGATCTTCTGGTTTTCGTCCAGCCGCACTACCATTGTGCTACTATGGCTAACATGCCGACATGACATTAAATTCTCCAACTGACTCGTATTTTCCCGGTAAACCACTTAGGAGTTCTCATAAACACATGAGACAACTACCTTAATGGCGACTTACTACTTGTAAGTACTTTAAGGCCCGGGCTTTTATAGTTAACCACTATTAGGTTAATTAATGGAAATTAATTATTCTTTCACACTGACCGTGTGTAGGATAAATTGTGGAAACGTAGAGTCAGACTGAAAAATTCAATGCCATAGCCGGGATTTGAACCACGGATCTTCTGGTTTCCGTCCAGCCGCACTACCATTGTGCTACTATGGCTAACATGCCGACATGACATTAAATTCTCCAACTGACTCGTATTTTCCCGGTAAACCACTTAGGAGTTCTCATAAACACATGAGACAACTACCTTAATGGCGACTTACTACTTGTAAGTACTTTAAGGCCCGGGCTTTTATAGTTAACCACTATTAGGTTAATTAATGGAAATTAATTATTCTTTCACACTGACCGTGTGTAGGATAAATTGTGGAAACGTAGAGTCAGACTGAAAAATTCAATGCCATAGCCGGGATTTGAACCACGGATCTTCTGGTTTCCGTCCAGCCGCACTACCATTGTGCTACTATGGCTAACATGCCGACATGACATTAAATTCTCCAACTGACTCGTATTTTCCCGGTAAACCACTTAGGAGTTCTCATAAACACATGAGACAACTACCTTAATGGCGACTTACTACTTGTAAGTACTTTAAGGCCCGGGCTTTTATAGTTAACCACTATTAGGTTAATTAATGGAAATTAATTATTCTTTCACACTGACCGTGTGTAGGATAAATTGTGGAAACGTAGAGTCAGACTGAAAAATTCAATGCCATAGCCGGGATTTGAACCACGGATCTTCTGGTTTCCGTCCAGCCGCACTACCATTGTGCTACTATGGCTAACATGCCGACATGACATTAAATTCTCCAACTGACTCGTATTTTCCCGGTAAACCACTTAGGAGTTCTCATAAACACATGAGACAACTACCTTAATGGCGACTTACTACTTGTAAGTACTTTAAGGCCCGGGCTTTTATAGTTAACCACTATTAGGTTAATTAATGGAAATTAATTATTCTTTCACACTGACCGTGTGTAGGATAAATTGTGGAAACGTAGAGTCAGACTGAAAAATTCAATGCCATAGCCGGGATTTGAACCACGGATCTTCTGGTTTCCGTCCAGCCGCACTACCATTGTGCTACTATGGCTAACATGCCGACATGACATTAAATTCTCCAACTGACTCGTATTTTCCCGGTAAACCACTTAGGAGTTCTCATAAACACATGAGACAACTACCTTAATGGCGACTTACTACTTGTAAGTACTTTAAGGCCCGGGCTTTTATAGTTAACCACTATTAGGTTAATTAATGGAAATTAATTATTCTTTCACACTGACCGTGTGTAGGATAAATTGTGGAAACGTAGAGTCAGACTGAAAAATTCAATGCCATAGCCGGGATTTGAACCACGGATCTTCTGGTTTCCGTCCAGCCGCACTACCATTGTGCTACTATGGCTAACATGCCGACATGACATTAAATTCTCCAACTGACTCGTATTTTCCCGGTAAACCACTTAGGAGTTCTCATAAACACATGAGACAACTACCTTAATGGCGACTTACTACTTGTAAGTACTTTAAGGCCCGGGCTTTTATAGTTAACCACTATTAGGTTAATTAATGGAAATTAATTATTCTTTCACACTGACCGTGTGTAGGATAAATTGTGGAAACGTAGAGTCAGACTGAAAAATTCAATGCCATAGCCGGGATTTGAACCACGGATCTTCTGGTTTCCGTCCAGCCGCACTACCATTGTGCTACTATGGCTAACATGCCGACATGACATTAAATTCTCCAACTGACTCGTATTTTCCCGGTAAACCACTTAGGAGTTCTCATAAACACATGAGACAACTACCTTAATGGCGACTTACTACTTGTAAGTACTTTAAGGCCCGGGCTTTTATAGTTAACCACTATTAGGTTAATTAATGGAAATTAATTATTCTTTCACACTGACCGTGTGTAGGATAAATTGTGGAAACGTAGAGTCAGACTGAAAAATTCAATGCCATAGCCGGGATTTGAACCACGGATCTTCTGGTTTCCGTCCAGCCGCACTACCATTGTGCTACTATGGCTAACATGCCGACATGACATTAAATTCTCCAACTGACTCGTATTTTCCCGGTAAACCACTTAGGAGTTCTCATAAACACATGAGACAACTACCTTAATGGCGACTTACTACTTGTAAGTACTTTAAGGCCCGGGCTTTTATAGTTAACCACTATTAGGTTAATTAATGGAAATTAATTATTCTTTCACACTGACCGTGTGTAGGATAAATTGTGGAAACGTAGAGTCAGACTGAAAAATTCAATGCCATAGCCGGGATTTGAACCACGGATCTTCATGGTTTCCGTCCAGCCGCACTACCATTGTGCTACTATGGCTAACATGCCGACATGACATTAAATTCTCCAACTGACTCGTATTTTCCCGGTAAACCACTTAGGAGTTCTCATAAACACATGAGACAACTACCTTAATGGCGACTTACTACTTGTAAGTACTTTAAGGCCCGGGCTTTTATAGTTAACCACTATTAGGTTAATTAATGGAAATTAATTATTCTTTCACACTGACCGTGTGTAGGATAAATTGTGGAAACGTAGAGTCAGACTGAAAAATTCAATGCCATAGCCGGGATTTGAACCACGGATCTTCTGGTTTCCGTCCAGCCGCACTACCATTGTGCTACTATGGCTAACATGCCGACATGACATTAAATTCTCCAACTGACTCGTATTTTCCCGGTAAACCACTTAGGAGTTCTCATAAACACATGAGACAACTACCTTAATGGCGACTTACTACTTGTAAGTACTTTAAGGCCCGGGCTTTTATAGTTAACCACTATTAGGTTAATTAATGGAAATTAATTATTCTTTCACACTGACCGTGTGTAGGATAAATTGTGGAAACGTAGAGTCAGACTGAAAAATTCAATGCCATAGCCGGGATTTGAACCACGGATCTTCTGGTTTCCGTCCAGCCGCACTACCATTGTGCTACTATGGCTAACATGCCGACATGACATTAAATTCTCCAACTGACTCGTATTTTCCCGGTAAACCACTTAGGAGTTCTCATAAACACATGAGACAACTACCTTAATGGCGACTTACTACTTGTAAGTACTTTAAGGCCCGGGCTTTTATAGTTAACCACTATTAGGTTAATTAATGGAAATTAATTATTCTTTCACACTGACCGTGTGTAGGATAAATTGTGGAAACGTAGAGTCAGACTGAAAAATTCAATGCCATAGCCGGGATTTGAACCACGGATCTTCATGGTTTCCGTCCAGCCGCACTACCATTGTGCTACTATGGCTAACATGCCGACATGACATTAAATTCTCCAACTGACTCGTATTTTCCCGGTAAACCACTTAGGAGTTCTCATAAACACATGAGACAACTACCTTAATGGCGACTTACTACTTGTAAGTACTTTAAGGCCCGGGCTTTTATAGTTAACCACTATTAGGTTAATTAATGGAAATTAATTATTCTTTCACACTGACCGTGTGTAGGATAAATTGTGGAAACGTAGAGTCAGACTGAAAAATTCAATGCCATAGCCGGGATTTGAACCACCGTGGTTCAAATCCCGGCTATGGCATTGAATTTTTCAGTCTGACTCTACGTTTCCACAATTTATCCTACACACGGTCAGTGTGAAAGAATAATTAATTTCCATTAATTAACCTAATAGTGGTTAACTATAAAAGCCCGGGCCTTAAAGTACTTACAAGTAGTAAAGTCGCCATTAAGGTAGTTGTCTCATGTGTTTATGAGAACTCCTAAGTGGTTTACCGGGAAAATACGAGTCAGTTGGAGAATTTAATGTCATGTCGGCATGTTAGCCATAGTAGCACAATGGTAGTGCGGCTGGACGGAAACCAGAAGATCCGTGGTTCAAATCCCGGCTATGGCATTGAATTTTTCAGTCTGACTCTACGTTTCCACAATTTATCCTACACACGGTCAGTGTGAAAGAATAATTAATTTCCATTAATTAACCTAATAGTGGTTAACTATAAAAGCCCGGGCCTTAAAGTACTTACAAGTAGTAAGTCGCCATTAAGGTAGTTGTCTCATGTGTTTATGAGAACTCCTAAGTGGTTTACCGGGAAAATACGAGTCAGTTGGAGAATTTAATGTCATGTCGGCATGTTAGCCATAGTAGCACAATGGTAGTGCGGCTGGACGGAAACCAGAAGATCCGTGATTCAAATCCCGGCTATGGCATTGAATTTTTCAGTCTGACTCTACGTTTCCACAATTTATCCTACACACGGTCAGTGTGAAAGAATAATTAATTTCCATTAATTAACCTAATAGTGGTTAACTATAAAAGCCCGGGCCTTAAAGTACTTACAAGTAGTAAGTCGCCATTAAGGTAGTTGTCTCATGTGTTTATGAGAACTCCTAAGTGGTTTACCGGGAAAATACGAGTCAGTTGGAGAATTTAATGTCATGTCGGCATGTTAGCCATAGTAGCACAATGGTAGTGCGGCTGGACGGAAACCAGAAGATCCGTGGTTCAAATCCCGGCTATGGCATTGAATTTTTCAGTCTGACTCTACGTTTCCACAATTTATCCTACACACGGTCAGTGTGAAAGAATAATTAATTTCCATTAATTAACCTAATAGTGGTTAACTATAAAAGCCCGGGCCTTAAAGTACTTACAAGTAGTAAGTCGCCATTAAGGTAGTTGTCTCATGTGTTTATGAGAACTCCTAAGTGGTTTACCGGGAAAATACGAGTCAGTTGGAGAATTTAATGTCATGTCGGCATGTTAGCCATAGTAGCACAATGGTAGTGCGGCTGGACGGAAACCAGAAGATCCGTGGTTCAAATCCCGGCTATGGCATTGAATTTTTCAGTCTGACTCTACGTTTCCACAATGTATCCTACACACGGTCAGTGTGAAAGAATAATTAATTTCCATTAATTAACCTAATAGTGGTTAACTATAAAAGCCCGGGCCTTAAAGTACTTACAAGTAGTAAGTCGCCATTAAGGTAGTTGTCTCATGTGTTTATGAGAACTCCTAAGTGGTTTACCGGGAAAATACGAGTCAGTTGGAGAATTTAATGTCATGTCGGCATGTTAGCCATAGTAGCACAATGGTAGTGCGGCTGGACGGAAACCAGAAGATCCGTGGTTCAAATCCCGGCTATGGCATTGAATTTTTCAGTCTGACTCTACGTTTCCACAATTTATCCTACACACGGTCAGTGTGAAAGAATAATTAATTTCCATTAATTAACCTAATAGTGGTTAACTATAAAAGCCCGGGCCTTAAAGTACTTACAAGTAGTAAGTCGCCATTAAGGTAGTTCTCTCATGTGTTTATGAGAACTCCTAAGTGGTTTACCGGGAAAATACGAGTCAGTTGGAGAATTTAATGTCATGTCGGCATGTTAGCCATAGTAGCACAATGGTAGTGCGGCTGGACGGAAACCAGAAGATCCGTGGTTCAAATCCCGGCTATGGCATTGAATTTTTCAGTCTGACTCTACGTTTCCACAATTTATCCTACACACGGTCAGTGTGAAAGAATAATTAATTTCCATTAATTAACCTAATAGTGGTTAACTATAAAAGCCCGGGCCTTAAAGTACTTACAAGTAGTAAGTCGCCATTAAGGTAGTTGTCTCATGTGTTTATGAGAACTCCTAAGTGGTTTACCGGGAAAATACGAGTCAGTTGGAGAATTTAATGTCATGTCGGCATGTTAGCCATAGTAGCACAATGGTAGTGCGGCTGGACGGAAACCAGAAGATCCGTGGTTCAAATCCCGGCTATGGCATTGAATTTTTCAGTCTGACTCTACGTTTCCACAATTTATCCTACACACGGTCAGTGTGAAAGAATAATTAATTTCCATTAATTAACCTAATAGTGGTTAACTATAAAAGCCCGGGCCTTAAAGTACTTACAAGTAGTAAGTCGCCATTAAGGTAGTTGTCTCATGTGTTTATGAGAACTCCTAAGTGGTTTACCGGGAAAATACGAGTCAGTTGGAGAATTTAATGTCATGTCGGCATGTTAGCCATAGTAGCACAATGGTAGTGCGGCTGGACGGAAACCAGAAGATCCGTGGTTCAAATCCCGGCTATGGCATTGAATTTTTCAGTCTGACTCTACGTTTCCACAATTTATCCTACACACGGTCAGTGTGAAAGAATAATTAATTTCCATTAATTAAATTAAACTACTATTAACCGAAAAATAAATCTAGACATTACAATGAAAATTTGTATTAGTCCTAATGATATAATGTGCTACTTGTAGAATAAACTACAGGAACATGTGTTCAAAACTGGTTATATATATATATATATATATATATAATTTTTATTTTGAGATAAGTTACGAATGTAGCAGAGAGAACATTATCGCGTAAGGGACTCTTAATGTTCCTAAACTGTCTATTGCACGATGACACCATCTATAATATCTAATACGATACATTATATTTTAAAGGAGCTTCGTGTGCCCGGAGTGCAGAGAATTTTTCTCCCCCCAAAAGGATCGGATTTTCACTCCGTTTTACTTCCTTCTAGCAGATGGCTTATGCTTTGAGCTATTTTTATTAGCTCCACTCTGAACCGCCACTACAATAGCCTCCATGTGGGATTTTGGAGTAAAAAAGGAATTCAGTGATCTTTGATATCCTATAACTCTCTGAAGCTCGTTACTTCTCCTTTCTAAGACCTTCCGTCGCTCTTCTCGCCACGAAGTGACACATAGCGATAACGTTAAAGAGAAATATGTCGCCACCGTATTATTGTTGTTGCAATATGGAATACCTACACAATGGAGTGCACTCCTAATGCCATATGCCGCATAACTGTGTGTCCTCACGCGGTTAAATAGACTACCCTTGGATGTCCATTACTTCTCGCTCCTCATCCCTTTCACAATAGGCCACTTCGTTCGGCCAGTCCATCCCTTTTCACGAGCAATGAAAAGAAAGAAAAATGTGAGGGTGATATCTATTGTAGCAGCGGAATGGACTTCCACTCATGGCTGCCCTTTACAATTGCTCTGGGTGTCAATGTTAGGGAAGATATGTCATCTTAACTGTATGGAAGTCTAGGGAGTGAAAATCTGTTCCATAATGTTCACCACGTGTGAATACTCCCAAACCTCTTCATGTCGCCCTGCATTCGGTGGCGGTAATCAAGCTGGACTTTGTAGATAGACAAACCGTTTTGGTAAATCAGGATTTGGGCACTTCCAGGATAGCAGCCATTCTACTAGATGCTCTTTGAGAGTACAAGTAAGACCTTCAAATTTTATTAGATATCGCATTTTTCAAGTTATTGTACAAATAATTTAAGCATAGATCATTCACAAAAAGTGCATAATTCAGATACCATGTAAAGATGACTTGACATTATGAAGAAGGAATCAGTTCCTATAACCTTAACACTGAAAGCTTTAAGTACATTGTATTATCTGGTCACTTTACAATTTAAGTTAAATAGTCCTGAGCCTCTAATGAGAAATAGTAGATTATTAACTAAATAGAACTTAGAAATATTGTCTTCAGAGTTTACTAAGCCCAGCAATTCAAGTTTTTAACCCAAAGCTTCACATTCGGAGACTATATGGGAGGCTTTTTCTTCCTCTTCACTACACAATCTACATATTGGTTCTTCTCTGAAGATTCCCGTTGTATATAGATGTTTCCTTAATGCACAATGCCCCGTCGATAGGCCTGTTATCTGGTTTATTTGGGATCTGTTGTGTTGAAGTACGTCTTAAGTTAATAATTAACATGGACTACTCATCATTCCTTTACTGTGCTAGTATTCTCCTGTTTGCATCCATTGTTGCTGATTGTAATATTTAATCCAGACATCAGTGGCTTTTCGAACAGAGTTTATAGGTATACCAAAAAACTGGCTCGGGCACAGTTTCACAGAGCCTTTTCTTGCTAAGGCATGTGCTTTTTCATTGGCTATGATTCCCTTGTGTGGACACCCACCCAAGAGTAACCTTGTTGTGTTTAGTTAGATTGTTACATAGTTTAGTTACACAGTAGTAGCAGGTTCTTCCTCATTCAGGTTCCAATTCAAAATACTTTGGCTTGGAATGTAGTGGTAAAGATGAAGAAAAGAAAAAATTAAACAAAGCGGACAAAATACCTCTGATTTTCTGGATATATTTAATCTGGCATCAGGTACTTTAGCCATGAATTTGCCCATATTTTGCCAGTTTTTCTGGTCCATAGATCCCAAGATGCGTATGCCTTTCTAACTAGACCTAAGAATTATTTACTCTTTAAATTTTTTGGCTCCCTCGCTGTGCACATTCTGCCTAAATAGGTAGCATTCTCATGCCCATCACCAAATAGACATATTCTCCAATCTAGCCTATTCATCCAGATTTTTCATTTCTTTATTAGTACACTCGTAGGCAAAACACAAGAGAGCTTGTGACCGCTCGCAAACTTTATGACAGCAAACATTTGCTTTGGTGTGAGCACTGCCAGATACAGATAAGTGGGTTGTCAGAACTAGAAATTTTACAGCATTCTCTTCCTTCTTCCTTCCTACTTATATGCCTCGAGGTGTCAACATTCTGTTGCGGTAGGCTAACATGTATTTCATATTTTGGCTGTGGTTAAGTGGTGAGATGAAGCATGATATAAGGTGCATCAATATTCCTATTCTTAAATCTCAAATGATTTAGACTTATGATACAAGTGATCACATGGGCATGGTATTACATAAATTGATTCTGTGAAAGTCAGATGCATTGCTCACAGGACCCTTTCTACCTTGCACAAAATATTTCCATTTCTTTACATCATGCCAATTGAGGTAAAAGTTTAGGAAGATTATTTTATTGCTAATGCTCTTGTAGGTGCAAGGAAAGTCAAATCTTCTACGGACACACCTGATCGTTGTGCGATGCCGTTTGCATGGCCACGAAATAAACAGTGAGAATACTCATTTAAGAAAGTTACAAATATTGCAAAATGCAGACAAACGTCAAGAAATATCTTGAAAATGGTTCACTCCACATAAACAGGAAAATGTATTTGCATAATTGTCAATTAACCAGATCTACATTGTTTGTGTAGGTATATCTTATGGTATATAGTTACACAAATGTTATTTAAAATGAAGAGTACTTCTGAATAATTTTTGGAACTTTCAAGATATGAATTTTATTCCTCACGGAAATATGTTAAGTATATAGGTTTCAATCAACATTTTTGGTCATTTTAGTAAATAACATTTTGGCAAAATAGTCCACCTAAAGCGTAGTCTTGGGTGAGGGAATTTTGTTGAAAGTTTTCTGCTCTTCTCCTTGGAAGATCCTCAGTTTTTTAACCTTTTTTATATTTAGCCCATTTTTCGTTTTGGAGTTACGGGGTTAAAACACTCACACAACACATACACAGGCACACACATAAACACAAACACATACAATCGCGCGCGCGACCGTTTTTCTAAAAGCGCTATATTGGATTTAAAGAACTTCAAAAGGTGCAAGTTCACTAATTTCCCGGTATCGACATTTTGGATGCTACTTTAGGCATGTTGGAAAATAGGTATGTGTTTAGCTTTGTTATCTAATAATAATTATCATTAGATTATAATCAGTATGTGTTACTTAGGCCCATTTATAACACTTTTGGGTAAGTCATGCTGGGATTAAATTTTATTTTTCTTAATGAGTGTAGGTATATCTAACACAGAGTGTCACACCCTGATCTAGGTCCAAGAAACGTGTTTCCAAAATTCTATTTCACATAAAATTACATACTTTGTAAAATTTCCATATCAATATATATATATATATATATATATATATATATATATATATATATATATATATATATATATATATATATTCTTACTCTCCTCACAGATTGAAACCTTACTACATTTCAGATACTGTATAAATATTTTTTTTCAATATTTCTATATATTACTGCTTCTCTACAGGTATATATGTACAACGTGTCCTGCGCCGTGGCATTGTGCTTTGCTTCCAAACCACGGAATGCTCCCGGGATCGATCCCACCCCTGTGGGATGCGGATTTTAAGTCCCGGGTATAGGACTGGTGCTCACTCAGTATCGTGGAGAAATTGAGGAGCTACGCTAGGTAGCGAATCCTGTCTAGAAAGCTAACTTTCCGACTGCGGGTGCCGAGATGCTGACCATACCTGCCCGTATTTTTTGGATGATCACCCACCTGTATCTTGCGTATGTGGGCGTGAGGCCGGCAGTTGGATTGGTAGGCTCTGGCCCGCTTTCGGCTATCCCGCCTTGGGTGGGTTACATGTATTTTACAACATAAAGCTGTTTCATATGCTTTAGGAGAATTATAAGAATTTATTACTCATGCCACCTGATTTCAGTTGTTTCTGTTGGATTAGTGAGCCGAGAAAGTAGAAACGTTTTACCCCGAAATTACTTTATACATGTTTGTTAAACACATTGCTAAGCAATTTTTTGTAATTTACGTCCTCCAACGTTAAGTCATATCGGACGATGAATGGAGTGGGTGAAATGATGCTCATATGAGCCCGGGGTGCATGGAGCTTAGAGTTACCCGATATTCGTATTCCAGGATAAGGGAAAACCCCGGAAAAAGCTTATCCAGGTAACTCACCCTGGCCGAGATTCGAACTCGGGACCTCTTGAACGTGAGGCAAGGACGTAATATTCAGAGCTCAGTATATCTTGTACTCTGTTCAATCATATTACAGAAAAGAAGTTGGGTGTGTTAATTAGTAGTTTTAATTAAACAATTCAAATGTGAAATCGAGTGTTCGTGATATTTGAGTGTTTGCATCACTACATAGTAAGTTTAAAATCACTCCTACCAGCGATCGGAAAATACTACTTTTGCCAGCGTTGTACGAAGCCTGTTAGTACGGATCAACGCTCCCAGATAAGTATATGTCAGGAAGCATATAGACAGCTGTGTCGCTGCTTGTCAAGTCAATTTCTTACAGAAGCATCAACACCAATTTCTTCTTCTGGTACACAAAAGCATTCAAAGCGTTGTTAAAATTTGTCTAAAGCGCTTATTTCAACTGATAGTCTTCATTGCAAGGCGAACAGCTTCTAGCTCAGAAACTTTCTTACTAAATATACAACTATAAATCCTGCTAACGGGTCAATGCTACGAAAAAATAAATTCTAAGATGCTATGTGAAATAACTAAATCACGCTTGGTGCATTTGTGAAAAAATAACTGTGGATCACCACTGACGAAATTATAGATTAGCAGAAAAGTGGGAAATGTGAATTTAGGTAAATTAAAAATGGCGTATAAAATTCTCAACAAAATTTCTTGCTGGCCTGTAAAGAAACTCTGGTTATAGATAATGAGACAGTAGTTAGGATGTTTACTAAAGCTTCAGAACCTTATTTAAAAATAGTGTTACCTATGGCAATGTATAGCTTCTGTTTACAACTCCAGCAGCATATAGGGAAAAACCTACCTAAGGACTAAGTAGATTTTCCGAATGTGTAACTTTTGTAGTTCACGCTTTGCGTAGATTTCGTGAGAATTTCGAACCATTTGCCCTAATGTGGACAAGTTAGTCTTTAATGGGAGGAAAGGGTTCATAAGAAAGCTCACTTAAAAACCATAGTTCTCGGTCGGTTAGAACCTGTGATCCCGGAATCACTAGGCCAGCACCAGAGGCATCCAGCCCAATAGGACTCCTTTTTTGAATAGCTACTAACTCCTCTACGTTGCCATGAGAAGAAGTAGAAGAACAATAAAAAATGAGCGCATCTTTTCTGTTTAATTACTTGGCATAACTTAAAATCCGTTTCGTATTATATGAGGTATGAGTTATGATCAGCTTCGGAAGGAGACTTACACCTCGATTTATTTAATATATTTTATTCCTCTACTACTGATGGGGCAACCCTGGGAGGGAGAGATAGCTGAGAGGAGACATGGGGAGACCGAATATAGCGGGCACACAGCAGAGGGCAGGATCCCTATTGCTTAAGATTTAAACACCCAGTGGCAGCCCGTACAACTGGCTTCCCTGCCTCCTGTAGCTTACATGTCCCACTGGGAGATCCTAGGATTAGATACCACCTCCTAGGTATAACGTTTTATATAGAGCATCCTTTTTTCCTGCAATACAATGTCGAGTCTCCCATGATATTTGAAACTCTGAAATAGCCAACCAGGATGAAAACTGAAGTGAAAGAAGTAGTGAGGTGAAATGGAGGGAAACAAAATTTTGGGGATGTGATTATACTTCCCAGCATTCATCTAGTATTACGTGGAAACCTCCAAAAAGTCCCATGGGTCAGGACGATCTGCCGCCGGAATCTGACCCATTATCTCCCGATTGCTAATCGTGTATTGTTACCGCTGCGCTACCTCGCTCGATTTCTTACTACCTACTAACCAAGGATACTGCACATTGACGATACATAAAACGAAATGGTATTTGGGAAAGAAGCGTTCCTGGCCTAACTTTAGGGAACCCCCTTGGCAATCGCACGAGGACTTTAAGAAAAGCCGGGAAAAAACCCTCACAGAGAAAACGGTCTTGACGAAATTGAACCACGCAAATCCGGAATGTGAATCTCACGTGTTCTGGCGGAGGTATCACATTTACGACCAGAACATCAGTCAAAACGTATATATATATATATATATATATATATATATATTCAGCCGTTCAGAGCTGGCATGTGTCAGACAGTTTATTGAGAAATATGTACCTGATCCATCAAAACTGAAATTGATGTGTTTAATGTTCAACGTTCCTTAACAAATTTTCACAGAGATAAGATGAAATCTTCCTCAGCTGATGCATACTAAGTATAGCTTTATGGGCGCCCAAGAGGACGGAAATAAGTCCCTTTCAAGCTGCGCTATATATTTCTGTTTTCGGCCACTATAACATTTTATTCACTTTCCGTTCATACTGTCAAGGTAGAAATTTTAATGTCCTTAATTAAATGCTGGTAACCAAATCCATTTACGTGTTTAGCCCACCTTACTACATTTATTTGTATGGACTTTATTAAAGACCCTTACTTCTTGTAAACGTACCATTGCAGACATTGAATATGTTATATGTGATTTTTATAACTGATAATATCTTATCTATATATTTACTTCATTTTAGTTTGTTAATTTCCACTTTCGAATTAATTCATGCAACATAGAAGAATAAGCTGCAAGCCATTGGCAGGTCAGTAATCCTAATTTTCAGCATCTGTTAATATTAAGTTTTATTTATCCATGAGTACTATTTCATGTTTACTAACGTCAAAAAATGTCATGGATTTCATGTTAGTTCCATTGCAGAACCTGGAAAACAGAAAATAAGGATACACAATTTGGTCCCCATTTTCAAATTCATATCCCGTTTTTAAAAATACACTTAACAGAATTGTATTGCATTACACTATAACATTATACGGGCTAGTTTTGAGTGACGCAACAAGTATCACGTCGCTCTCATTGCACTGATAAAGCGAATCCACACGAACAGTAGCACCGGACCGCCGCTCAGTTTCTCCCTATTTAATACCAACGATGTGGAACGTTGTGTGTATGTTACAGTTGTTTTGTTATGAAATATGCTCAAAATTATGCTTTCCTGAGCTTATGCAATGAACATGTTGCAAGCTCGACAGATGCCTGTTTCTAAAACGGCATATCATTTCAATCTGGCGAGAGATCAGGTATGCTGTTATTAAAACGCGTTCTAAGAGAACAGCGATTTTCTTGGGCTACTCTCTACGGCTACCCCTATCGCGACTAATATTTCATCGATTAGGAATATTGGCTATGTGTTTCTTTTTTTGTAACCCTTAACTTGTATGTTAAAAGTTTTCTGAAGACTTATAAATTCTTGATTTATTAAGAAATTGCCTTTTATATATATTCAAACAGTCCGTCCACGTATGAATCCGTTCCAGCAAAACATAACACAGTAGACAGCAGTTCCTCCAAGTAAACACGGCGATAATTAGACATAGTAACCACCACCAGTAGATGCTTACGTTATTCCCAGTATGTGCCAGACTACACTGTATTGGAGGAGCGTGAGATGGATTATGACAGAGCGGAATCGTTCAGGCCGATATGTGCTTTGAGACACGCTGGCAGCCGCCAGTCGCGTCGTATAAAATAAACCTACTGCTAGGCTGTTAGAAAAAAATATTATTGGAACTCTGCTTTAAATAATATACGTGTATTAACTGCAAAATTGGATATATCAAGCATTTTAAATGCAATTGAATGTTTTGACTCTCACGAAACTACTGTTACGATACTGTTTGGCTATGTGTAAGTGACATTTTGTATTAACTTCAATGATATTCAAGGATCGTTAATATTCACAGACTTCTTTCTAAGATACTTTCCATATACCGCACTTTTCTTGTATATTTAACTGCACTTACATAATATTTAGTGGTAGTGGTGGTAAATTAAAGTGGCTATTGACTATCATTACACTTTTTAGAAGACAATCATGCACAAAAACTATTCATTGTTTTATTATTAACATTTTAACATTTTAACAACCTTGGACTATGATGTCTTACACATTATCAAACAAGGTTACCAACATGTTCTTTCATTTCTTCTAAGAAGGAAATCTAAGCTGTACACGTCTTTTAATATTTCATTAGATCCATACTAGATGTCTTTCCTATCATTGGAAAGATACATTCTGTAAACAAGGGGTTGAAAATAATGGCAGTTTCTTTTTAAGATATTAAATAAATCATGGATCAATTTTTAATAAAACCAATGCTTTTAAAAAACAATAGAATCGAATTGATTCAAATTTTGGACCAGATCAAAATAAATCCTTAAATTTTATCTTCACTCATACCTTAAGTTTAAGAGCTCAAAGTTTTGTCTATATATCTCAAGTAATTCAAATGTGTACATTAGGATTAATCTATGTGTAGAGAGATTGTGGTTTCAGTTGTAAAAGTGCTATTTCTTTGCTAAGTACTGTGTTGAACAGGTTGAAATTACGGCAGCGGTAATTTTGTCGAGTTGAACAGCAGTTCTTAATTTTCGTGGGGCATATTGTATGGTTCTGAATATTAGTAATTGAGAATAACATCACTGATATATTAAATTAGTAGGATATAATATAAAGTTTATAGGTTTTGAAGCCCTGATGTAAAAAGATTTGTGAATATATTCCTTAAGAACTAAGTTTACCGAAATCAAAGGGAAATCTATTGATAAGAATAGATATGCAGTGCCTCTCTCCAATAGTTTAAGATAACTTAAGGCTCTATATTTATTTCTTTGCTCTGAAAGCCAATAAAAGCCACCATTGCCATAGTTAACTCTTTTATATTGATATTTAACGAAGGGGGACTAAAACTGGGATACACAAATACGAAAACTTCCTAGCACTTCCAGGTTTACCATTTCTGGAAGTACTTTATAGCATATGTTTTCTTTCAAGTTCCGCTCTTAAAGTTGACATGAATTTGGTGCTAGTTATACCCTTAGACGATCGCCAAAGCACTTTTGTGTCACCAAAGTAAATCTCGAGGTGCTGCTTAAGTTTGTGTTAGGAACGGTTTTTCCATGCATCTTTTGTTCCTTTTCAGTATGCAGTTCCATGTGTCTTTTGTACCTTCTCTACCGGGGTTCAGGAACTTTAACTTCTGCAAGCTGGCACTTTATGGCCTCTGAGCCTGCTGTATTTTATAACTAAAACATGGGTTGGGTCATACATTTTAATACACGTTATAGTAAATACTTTAGCGGCGCACTTCACCTTGAGCTCTTCTCAGATTTTACGACCGACATGTGTACAGGAATGAAAATGTGTAATGCCTCCTCTAGGTCTAGACCCTTTACGCTGAATGTCATAAAGTGGGTTTCTTTCCTAACCGAGAGAATTTTCAGCAAAATTAACCCTGGAATACGCACCAATTCCGGAACGTTAATTCACATCTCAAAGCTGAGGGCTGCACTTCATTTTAATTTTCTACTTTACAGCTAATATTTAAGCAAACGTGCACTTTTAGGACATTAATTATAACAAACAAGAGGGAAAAGAACTCTTACCTCAAGTGCATATATTGATACTTTGAGTTCATTCAGGATTCCAAAGCTTCAGTTCATGTTTTCACTGCCAATTAATAAGCCAGTTTAACTTTCGCAAAGATTTCGATCAACCCAGACCAATAGAGTAAGGACCAAATAGGTGGACCTCCGGTGAGGGGAAATGTGGATAGGAGGGGGCTAGGAATGTGAGCGAAAGTTGTCACTTCCCCTCCCCAGCTGCCTGTATTTCATTCTTTTTGGTGGAAACGGAAAGATGGAGGGGAGGTCCAGACTAGACTGCTGGCCAGTGCGCATGCATTGGACCTCCTATCTGGTCTGTACTCTACATCATTAACGTGAGCTAGTTCCACTGTTTACTGTCACTTCACTTTCTTCCGCGAAACGATGTGCACCGACGTAGCCCCTTCTTCCAGGTGATTCACTCGCTGGAGTTAAGACGCAACAATGTAGTAAATGTGAATTGAGATAAAATTAACTTTGTTCCTAAAGTTGGCTAATGCATATAAATGTGCATGTTTTTACTTGTTTTTACATGTTTTTAATGGTTTGAAAACGTATATAGTTAGCTTTATCTTTGTTTATAAAAAGGCTGTTTTTTAAGGTGCAGGATAATTTGGTTGGTGTTCTGATTTCTTACATTTTCCAAGTTCTCTATTGTGTTTCGTATATTTATAATTGTTGTATCATCTGCGTAGATTATGATTCTAGTTTCTGCAGGATTGGGTAAATCGTTTATGTGCAGAACTAGCTATCGCGCAGAGAGGCAGATGACCTCGTATCTTTTAAAAATCAGACCGAAGACCGGTAGTGTATAGGTATTTTATATCTGCTACTACAAGAGCTGAGTAATAAAACCGATACGCACTGTTTATTAGAAAGATAGGGTTACACAGCAGTCGTTTATGTGTTTTTGCTTTCCTGTCTGGGCACGTCTGTTTTATAACAATTGGCGAACATGCATAGCCCTCCTTGGCGTACAGTCGCGAGAGGTAAAGTAAGCAAGTCGTGTGGTCGTTGAAGGGGGTTCCTCCTCCTTGGAGGAGGGTCCTTCGACTCAAGCCATACCGGGAACTAGTCCCTTACTGGCATGGAGAAAGTTATTTCGATGATGGTGGTTTAACGGTGGTGATCAGGGTATGATGTGGTTTTATGGGTAGTAGATAAATTTGTTGTTTTACAGATATAATTAAGGTGGTCCTAGAACAAGTCTGGGTTTTTTGTATCGTTCTCCGGGGTCAATGTCGTACTCTCCAAGTCCACGGATGAGGTTATTGAAACTGTTAGTAAGTTGTGAATAAAAGTTGTGGCATAGATGGAGGATGTAGTCATATAATTTAGGGAAGGATAAGTCTTGATGGATGTTTTCGTTTGGGATGTACCAGTCGGCTGCGACTGCAGACCGGAGGTATCGGTTTTGTAGGACTTGGAGTTTGGAGAGATGTGTTTTGCTGCTATGCCCCAGACTTGGCATGCGTAGGTTAATGCTGGCCTTAGTATCTGTTTATAAAGCAGAAGCTTGTTTCGCAAGGCCAATGGAGAGTTTCGGTAGTACAGTGGGTACAACATGGCCATCCTTCTATTGACTTTATTAGCCAGTGACGTGATGTGTGCCTTCCAGGTAAGGCGAATGTCCAAGATAACACCAAGGTATGTTGCCTGCGATGACCATGGCACATCTGTGTCTCCCAGACGGAGGTTTGGGACATCTTGTATAGCTCTCCGTGTAAAAGTGACGGCTTGGGACTTACGTGGCATTGAGTTTTAATCGCCATGTGGCGAACCAGGCATACAGCATATTTGCAAAGTTCTGCGCCCTGCGCACTGCGATGTCATGTTTGCGAGATGCTGTTGTTATGGCTGTGTTGTCAGGAAACAGGTAAAGGTTGCAGCCTATCAAGGTGGGAAGGGTATTGATGTATGCCAGGAAAAGTAGGGGCCCTAGGGCGCTACCCTGGGGTACACCTGCGTTTATGGCGTAAGGTTGGGAAAGGATGTCGTCCTTCACTACTACAAAGGATCGATTTTGGAGGTAATGGTGCAAGGGATGAATGAGGTAGGAAGGGATGTTATAGTGTACTCTAGATCATTAACGTGAGCTAGTTCCACTGTTTACTGTCACTTCACTTTCTTCCGCGAAACGAAGTGCACCGACGTAGCCCCTTCTTCCAGGTGATTCACTCGCTGTGGAGTCGAACACAATACGACTCCAATTCTGAGCAGTTACAACACCCACTGCACAAACTCGCTCGAACAGCGACTACTTCACGCTCTTTAACCGCTCATATACTCACCTACTCCATAAGCCTGCTTCACTCTCGAGCTTCCAAGATCAACTCGCTCCCTTATATAGGCGTAGGAACTTTCTCGATCATTCACAATATAGAAACATTCAGCATATTGTAGTTCTCTAGCGACAGCGATTATTGTGTTTACGCTGGTTGAGCGCGCACCATATCTTCTTTATTGTTACGACTGGTCTGTAAATAATTTTTGGCATTGCTTACAATAATTTACATAAATTTAAGCAATCATAAATTTTTACATGTGCTCAATGTTTAAATTCTTTTTTTAAAGATTTCTGAATAATTAATTGCACATGTATTTGTTTAAAGTTTGCAATATAATACATTCAGCCAATCATTAAAATTATGACCCCGTGCTAAGCATATGAATTTTAAAATAAATTTGGAGTAATGCTGGTGCCCTGTTTCAAAGTATTACCCATATAAACTTTTCCAAGTTTTAGCTTGAGCATTCATCCAAAATTAGACTTCAAAAAAAGCGTATCAAGTGATGCAGTGGTTGAAGATATATGAGGTAGGTATAGGAACAAAACCCAGAGCACGGGTATGTAAAAGTAACTTGAAATAAAGTTTATAAATGTTTGCACTTTTTATTTTGTATATGGGATAAAATAAATATTTCAGCGAAAGGTTATGTATATGTATGTACACAAACACTCCCCATATGGCAATTACGGGCTTTGGGGTTACCTCACCGAACCATGTGATAACCGGACCCATTTCTCCGGTGGAGGTACCCAGAGGGCGGTGTCCATTACTTCCAAAGATAGGATGATAGCGAAGATGACGTTGTGGGGAGAGGACCTACTGTTCATACCGTGGATTACGAACCACGTTGGGAATAGGGAACACACCACATGAGCTAGACAGAGGTGAAGGCGCGGATAGGGCCGACTTAAAACCACCACCCCAGAGCCGGGAATCAAATTCGGATCCTCAGCACTAGAGTCACGAACGAAACCGCTGCGCTACCCTGGCGCCCCAGGTTATGTGTGTAATAAATAAGGAAAACGTGCATTTTCAAAAGCACCTGCATTGTCTTCATGTACGTGAATATGGATCAGGGAAGTCTTGTCGTTTGGGTATTTATACAGAATTTAGAAACAATAATTTTGGTTCTAAAATAAATTGCCCTAAAAGAAGAACAAAATACTCTAAACACCAATTATACTGTATATATATAAATCGATTTTGTCCTTCGTTACCATCGCAACTATGAATTGTTATCACATCAAATCACTATTAGATCTTGTTTGTTCTGCAAGTATTCTCTAAAAATATTGCAGATCAAAAGTATGCAAATACACTTGATTTGAAGGAGTATAAGCCGCTCTAGGTGTTTGTTAAGCTGTTAATCACGTGATTATATAAACTATGGTTTTTTATTTTTAAAATTATGGTAATGTTAATTCAGTAGGTCCAAAATGAAAATCCTAAAGCTTCATATAATTAGCGTGAAAAATTAATGCCTTGAAATTGTATGTAGAGTATAGAGGCATAACACAATAAGCAATTTGAGAACAAAAACGAGGGTTCAGAGAAGGTTTCTAGTGCACTACATACGTAAACGTTAAATTCGTCATGTGAAAGTTTCCAATGGTAGGTCCAATAATGCCGTGTCAGATGAAAACCACACTCAGTATAATACACAATTTTTACTGATAATAGGTGTGTCAGATATTCAGTACCACGTTTGCGTTGGTCAGCCTGCTGGATGGTAATACCGAAGGCTCATCTTGTTGAGGACAAAGAATATTGTATAATACCACTGTGTCCGATGTTTCCAATGCCACCTTTGTGTTATTATGAGACCTAATACCGAACGCTCGTCTTGTTCGGTATCAAGAGTACAGTGCATTGCTAGTCACTGTCGCTAAGTGTGTCTGAAGTTTAATACCACATTTGTGTAGTGAAGCGTACTAAATGCTACAGTAATGTTGTTAATGCCAGAGGTTCTACTCCCATTAGTCCTGGACTCGTAGGACCAAGGACCCGGGCCTCCTTCAGCCAGGGAGTTACCGTGCTGTCCCAAAAGGGTGCCCGGCGTCCTCCGTGGGGCCTTCCATAGGGCAAGACCTAGTAGCTAACAAGCGCCCCTCCATCTGGTCCTATGGACTCACGACGGGATGGAAGTGGATAAGCCACTTACGCGCGCCAACCCCAAAAAGGGGAAGGCTACCGATATGACCTCAGTGGGGCTGCCTGGCGATCTAGCGCACCTTCTACTAGTTCTGCAGGCTAGTACCCAGGAATATTAATGGCTTCCCTCAACCCCGTCCGGAGACGTACCCGATCACCAACGGGTATCGGGAACAACTGCCCCCTCGAGACCAACCCAATCCGAGCAACTCCCTGAGGGAGGGGCTCGAATGTTCGGCCCGAGGTTCCTCTAGTAACGTCAGAGGTACCATGAGTGCTAAGGGTCCGCAGCGCCCGCACCACGGCATCTGAAGGGGACGGACACCCTTCCCTACGGCTACCGTAATACTGAAGGCTTGTCTTGTTCGGTACAAAAAGTACAGTTCATGCACGTAACAATTTCTTATTGAGTACCAGTACTGATTAGTTGAGGCAGTAGGGACATATTTGCCGTATGAGATGCGTTTCCTTTAGACTGACAAAGGGACGTGTTTCATAAAGTAAATTTCATTTATATTCATGACTGTTATTATACTACATACGCGACTCCATGCTCTTAACCTAAGTATTTTTAGTTTGGTACTTCTTTTCTACTTTGTAAATTTTCTATACATTGAAAAGGTAGAGTCAAAGTGAGAAGTGAAATTCCATAGCCGGGATTTGGACCACGGATCTTCCGAACACCGACGGATTCCGGAGGATCCGCGCTTCAAATCCCGACTATGGCATTGTATTTTTCAGTTTGATTATACCTTTCCATATTTCGTCCCACACACGTCTGGTGTGAAAGTACAATTAATTTCTATACATTGTTTTTCTACACTCTGTGTGTACTCATGTTTATAATGCATATTGTAACAAGAAAATACAGCAATTTTCCAATTCCGGGGGTTTACTGGTGCAACTGTGGACCATTAAAGGCACTTTAAGCACAGTTTTCATTTCCTCAGCAAAGCTCCGTTGTTTTTTACTCTTTCTTATGCGCAGTCCACGTGCCTTCCCAAAATATAGATGTTCGTGTGCGTTGACCGCTCAGCTAACAACATTTATCTCCATCGTTCAAGGCTTAAAATTGGCTTTTTATTCCTCCTGAGATCCCTCGAAAAATTGTAGAAGTTGCCGTGGCAGTCCATTTATCGAAAGACTTGTGTAGTAACTTGCCAGCGATATTACTGGTTCGTGAATAGAGTGAAAGAATGAGTAAGATATTCTCTAGCCTCCCTGATATTCTGAGAATACGTGTGCATTCTTATTATTTACTAAGTGTAATTGCATTATAACCTAACATATGTATACATTTTCATATTAGCAATATTTATTTCATGAATACATCCACTTTAGTGCTGAAATCTCACGCATGTTTTGAAAATCACGTAACATGTTCATGTGAACCTATTTCCTTAATGAACTACAAGAAACAAAATGAAGTCATAAAGGATGGAGGTTACAAGGTTTCCATTCGTACTAGCTACGAACGACGAGAGTGTGACGAAGTTCCAGAGCTCCTTCAATTAGCAATTACTAGTTTTTTTTTTACTTCATATGTATTTTATGGACAGCTGTTATGCATAAACGTTCTCTGTTTTCAATAAAGTATAGGCGTTCC